>OX377203.1:68975424-69398024 GCA_947396885.1 Heligmosomoides polygyrus polygyrus
CTTTCAGATGGGATTTGCCTAAAAATAGTGACCGCACGAATTTGAGAGCACAATTTTTTTCGAAGCAGTGACCAAGAGCAATTGATATCTATATGCCAAGCTTCCAAGCAGATAGCCAGAATTCATCGAATGGTTTATCCTAATTTACTACGCAAGATACGCAAGACTTCTGAGGCACAGCCTCAGCTAGTATATACGTATACCTATATAGGCACGCGGCAGGTAGTGCAATCGGAGGGGATGACGACAGTGCGTGCACCCGATTCCAGGCTCTTGGCTCGGATTTTCCGCTCAAACTAACCAAGCCCTTCATTCATCCGGTGTCGTGAATTTATTGCTATTTGTTTAAGGTCATTTGTAAAGGCGGGGCCAACCAAGCCTTCCATCCCTCCGGGGTCGGTGAATTGGTACCAGACTTGTCTGGGAAGGATAAAGCACTGACTTATTCATCGGCTGGCCACCGCAAGTCATTGTACGGCCAAATACGCATTCAACTCGCCTCCACGACATTCCGTAGAAGTAGAATGCGTGGCGCATCCCGATGGGGATTGAGTAACGCCGTCCTTTATCCTTTATCCTTTATCCTTTATCCCAGCCTTAGCGAAGTCTGGCTGCAAGACCGGCTGGCTGCTGGTATCCCAGAGCTCCTTGCACATTTATCCGATCTACTCACATTGCACCGCATCAAACTCACGGAAGTTCATTGAGCACAAAAACACCGTAGGCAAGCGATACGGAGTGGCAGGCAATATGCATCGGGACTGAGCCGAGTGCGTGAAATATGGTGCGAGATTGCTGCAGACCACTATCCTGGCTCACGCCAGGGAGTCACAGTCAGCCGTTTCCACTCAATGAGGAAGCGCCATTGCAGTTTTGTAGGTGCCTACACCAGATTCTACATGGCCTCTTCAGGGTAGTCCCCAAGGAAGAAACCCTTCGGTAGACTTCGGTAGATGACTTTTAGTCTGACTGTGCTCACGATGCTCACTGTATTACGGTTAAGGAGAAGAACATTATGATGAAAAAATAGACACGATTTTATAGATATGCCGCCCTCGGAGGGCGTGTGCTATCGACCTTCGAAACCTTTAATCGTGTCAAACCTTCAATCAGCTTCAGACTATTACTAAAGTAAAAAGTGGCTACAGCTGCAGCTGCGAAGTACAACTTGCGTAAGACCCGACACAACACCTGACTTCGATGCATGTGGAAGCTTTTAGGCTTCCCGAAAAGACCATAAACCACTGCTTTCGACTGCACTGATTTTAGAGCTAGAGCTCGGATGTTCTGATTTAAACTCTCTAAAACAATCTCTTCACTGATTAGTCCTCAGGAAGGATATCTTTCATATTCACTCATGAAGATTATCTGCCTGAAGAGTGAAATTTTCTTGGAAAATGTCAAAAGAAATAGAATTCTAGGATTTCTTGAATGCTAAAAGGATGCTTCGGTGAATGATGGGATGATTACATGTGGTGCTGATGTCTTGTTTCTTTAGAGCCTAACGCATACAAGAGCAAATTCAGCTGAACGCCCGAATCCGTTAGATGAAGAAATGGAAGCAGTCCCTCTCTACCACGAGCATGAGCTCAAAGAAATAAGCGGCTGGAACAGACTGGTCACGCGGACGTTGCATAATAAAACAAACGGATAAACGGATAAGCAGGTGCACAAGTGTTCAGTGGAGTGGTCGTTCGTTCGAATTCAGCTGTGGTCAGCAAGGAAGCTACAGATGAGGCCGAGAAGTACTGTTGGTGATGGACCATACAAGTGTTCTGCAAGTGCAAGTGTTTGCAACTGAGTTCTGAGCCCTTCAACGCTGGCGTGGACAAAGGCGCAGAACTGAACAGAGGAGCTCCAGTATATGGTTCAGCATGGCCACGTCCTGATATTCCTCCCCTTCAAAGTGGAAACCAATATTTGAGCAGGATGAGGAGGTGAAGAGATGCCACTTATTCAACGCATACGCTCCACGACATGCTGGAATGACTTCACCCAAGTACCAAAGCGCCAGACCTTTCATGAAATCAGACATAACGAACAGTTCTTCCGTGAACTTTCCGAAGAAATCATCGAGAACAGAGCAAAAGAAACTTTCTTGGCTCTCACTATTGTCGTGACCCAATGCAGCGATTTCGGTGCAGAAAATTCACAAAATACTAGAGCAGCAAAGGGAAACAAGATGCGATAAAATCCATTGCAAAACATGAGACAAAACGACGCAATCAACTAAGCTCCACTTTCGTCCTTAGCAGGAAGAGGAAATGAAGAAAAGTACAGCACTATTGAACATAATTGGTGCTAGATTTATCGCCAGTAAACGCCTTAGAAATTGAATTACCTTTTTACAGGTTAAAGTTGCTTACAGTTGGCTAGGCTTTTACAGGTTTAACAGGTTAAATTAAATTACAAACTCTCCAAGATAGGTAGAATAATTTTTTATTCAAGAGAAATTGCTATAACTTTCTTTGAAATTTTTAGTTCAGTTGCCCGAATGAATAGTGTTGAATAATTGAATAAAATCTTTGTCTCAAAAAATACATTTTGTTTTAAAGCGCAACAGCCCAAAAATCATATAGCACTTAAAAAACAAGACTGCGCCATGCAACCAAAACTCGTTGCGAATTTTATATAATTGATAGTGTAAATGCTGCTTAGATGAAGCACCAAATTAACAATATTAGTCATTCATATTAAGAGTCATTGAGGCTAGCCTCAAAGATCGCTTACCAAAATGGCTATGTGGTACCACAAAACCACCAAAGAGTCCGCACTGTGCAACGGTATATACCACGCCAAGATCGTATACCCCTTTGTCTTCCTTTTATTTCTGATAATATCACTTCTGCCATACAGCGGAGCATAGTTCGGGGTCAGCTAGAAGATGATGTTGTGCTTGTAAACATCCCGAATGACAACATCAAGAAGCAGCTAGTCCGAAATAGGTCTACGATAGGGAGTGTATATCAGAAAACTGTGTTGTATGTCTCCACAATAAGTTAGGAGATTGCGCCAAAGCTGGTGCATGTATCAACTTGAATGTGGGACTTGCAATCAAATATACATAGGGGAAACTGGAAGGGTACTGGCAGTTCGCATTAAAGAACACCTGGCTAGCAAAAGGCGTGGTATTTTGTCTAATCCGTTAGGCAAGCACAGGGTTGAGGGGCATGGAGGTACCGACTTTGATATTAAGTGCATGGTTCTGACGTATGAGACCGATACTTCGTCTAGGAAAGCGTTGGAAGCATTCTGGATTTCCGCAAGGAATCCAGCACTGAATAGTCGAAATGAGTGTCCCTCGATTACTAGTGACTTCTTGCCATTCCTTTCGCATTGTGAGCTATAGAACGACCGGTGGTGACATGAGTGTCCTTATGAATGACACTGGTATACTCAGTATAATCAGTGCGAATGACACAGTATGTCTCAGTCACCACACGACTACTAACGGCGTAGCGACGTCGTTCCGCTTCAACGGTGGATCAGCGGATGAGTTTATTTTTCATGCATTAGGCTTTTTGCTTTGGCACCTAGGACGATGTCGGAAAGGGGGGGGGGTAAGGCGCTTGATCGGGTAAGTAGCAAATCCAAAGTCTTGAACCACTTTTAGGCCTCTGAAGACGACGAACAGGTCGAAACGTTAGGCCGCTCAATAAAACTGATCCACCTAACCTCGTTTGGCACAGCAGTATTAACAGAACAATATTAGTGTTTTTCACAATTGTTTTTGTTGCAGAGTTTACAAGTGTAAAACACCATGGAAGCAGAAATTCTGCTATCAATCGAGTAAAAAACACGACGGATGGACGAGAGCACGGCGCATTCTCTTTTTTAGCACTAAACCATTTACCTTCCTGCTCTCTAGAACAAGCTTTAAGCTAATACTTTCCCTTAAAAAATGAGTACTTTATAAAATTTCAAAGGGTTATGCAGTTACTGGGTAGGTTATTAAAACTTCAAAGAAATCACATCCCATTAAAAATTACTTGAACAAAAAAATTATTCTACCCTTTTTGGGAAGTTCCTAGTTTAACGTTAAAAAGCTCACTTCGAGTTGGAAGAGCCCTCTTTGATTTCAAAAGCATTCAAAAGCTTCAGGGTAGCTTATGAGAGGGTCCAATTCGAAGTGAAAAGCGTCCAATTCGACTTGAAAAGAGCCCAATTTCATTGGAGAAGTCTTTTTACAGCTTTTTCATCGACCCTCCGTAAACTCTGTTAATCCCTCCAAAAAAAATTTCGGAGCTTCCAAAGAAGGTAATTTTTGTACCGTAAAAAAGGTTACTTAAATACTTAGTTGGGATGTTTTACAGCTTTTTCATCGACCCTCCGTAAACTCTGTTAACCCCCTTCAAAAAAAATGGTATCACCCCTTTGATCGAGGGAGGTCTCCCATTGTGCCTTGTCGCTCTTGGCGTCCCTGGGGATCCACTCCAGTGCTCTCCTCGTCCGTTGTGCGTCTTGTCCCTTCATGATGAGACCGGCCCATCAGCATTTAACCTTCTCGCTTAATCAAGATCAAGCTGTATTTATGTACTTGTTTAACACTGGCGGTTATAGAGCGAAAGAAAAAAGAAAAAGAAACAGGAGTTACCAACTGCGACGCAACGAAAATAAATTGACAGAGTCAGAGACAGCGTTTCTCGCTTTCACAACATCACTGCGTGCAAGTCAATCTGAGCGGCACCCAGATTTCCTGCGGAAGTTGGTGCTCCCCTATGCCGACGTTTAATTCTCATTGAAGTGCATTAACCCCTCACACTCAGGGCTCGTCTGTTAAACCAAAAAAATGCCAATCCTGCGACTCAAGGCTCAAAATGAAAGCGCATAAGACGCAACTGAAGGACTGCACAGAAGTAGTTGCTCAGGAAACTCTTACTTTGCCTAAATCTGTCACGTGAGTGATTGTTACTGACAAATCGAACATTTTTTCAGTCGATTGTTTTTTAAGGGCCTTGAAAACATCTAAGTACGTCGCGAAGAAGTCTGAACTACATGTTTGGAGTAACGAATGAGAAAAAAACCTTTTTCTTAAGATTTACCAAACATTTGTTCATTTTTCTTTCATGTTTGCCTTAAATACTGAAGGAAAACAATGTTAAACTAATAGTAAGAGCTAGAGCGCTGCAGATTAAACTGAGAGGTGTTCTCCTGAAACGACCAAAATCTGGAAAGAAGGATGACATCAAGTGAGCACCATCAGTAGACCGCGCTGATTACACGATGCTCGCAGGGTCATCAAACCTAGCGATAGCGTTGATAAAGCAAGATAAAGGAATAGCGGCGACAAACCCGTGTGGCGATCGTTTGCGCAAGAAATCCCTCTTAAGGGATGAATATCATCTTTTGTCTGGACTCAGCTTACACGACAGAAACGTTTTGTCAAATCATGGAGGATATTCTAACCTCGTTCCCGGGAAACCACGAGAAAAAAATCGTAGCTAGAGGTGATCGCATTAGGACACTTGAACCGATTTGGTCCATTTGGCGAGTAATCTCCCTTATCTGCCAACTTGTTTTGAGCGCATGAACAGCATTATCTTAACACTCCATGATTGTAATTGTTTATTTTGTTTGGTCGGTTCGTTTGTCTAACTAGTTCAATAGCTTCCCTTCGTTCTGTCCCTTGCGTTCTTTCTCTTGTTGTGGAGCCATGGATCATTTAATTTAGCGTGTCCTCCATGGGTGCACAAATAAATAAATAAATAAATAAATAAATAAATAAATAAATAAATAAATAAATATGGAAGCACCCTGACGTTCTGGATGTAAGAATAAGGATGGTTCAGGAGACCAAGACATGAAGACAAGGGACGCAGAGATAGTGCCAGAATTCGCACACGTTCATTCGGGGTGTGCCAGAAATGTGCACAGATCCCCTTCATGGTAAAAGGCTACAAAACCGAAATAGAGTTAGCTTTGTATACGAACAGTTTATCGATAACACATCACTATCAAATATGTGTTGGTCACGCACCAAAATGTCCTCCACATTTTAAACCCGGGCCAGACGGAAAGCGAAGCAGCCAACTGGGGCACAGG
Source organism: Heligmosomoides polygyrus polygyrus (assembly GCA_947396885.1). NCBI lineage: Eukaryota > Metazoa > Nematoda > Chromadorea > Rhabditida > Heligmosomidae > Heligmosomoides > Heligmosomoides polygyrus. The sequence goes on from OX377203.1 coordinate 68,981,467, forward strand.
TATTCTAGAACGCTTCCGCTCCGTGTATATGACGGACAGCACGGATCTATCCTAGTCGGGGAGGGGCACATAGCTAAAAATCACGCAACCAATTGACTTGGGATTTACGGAGCGACGTCTAGAGAAGAGAATAGGACCCAAGAAGTAAACGAAGAAACACACAAACGGTCAAAAAATAAACAACCCGCGATTGCAAAGAAGTCTTGGTCGGCAATGTGTATTCAAATACAGCTCACCGCCACATGACATGCTATAATCAGGGTTCGTCATAGTGAGGGGCGCATTGTTTTACAACCGTGGTTAAATTTTCTTGTTTTTGTTGTAATTTTTTGTGAGCTGGGTCCTTGTCAGCTGGGTTCCTATTTTGTCCGCTAAAACCCGCTGCATGAATGCCAGGTCAATTTGTTTAAGAATTTTTAGTTATGTGGTCCCCCGACTGGGATAGATCTGGACAGCTCCTTAACACACTATCTAAGTGATATTATTCATAGCAAGAATCATGGACTGAACATCGGGACTTTTCGATTAGCTCCCAATGTTGCAGGGGGGCTAGCCCTTCACTGCAGCGATGCAAGGTGTATACAGCTCACCGGTATCGCTGTCGACGTGAAAATACGCACCGCTGCGCATAGAATAACCAACACTTCGTGCAGAAAATGACATTCTGTTCTCGGTTCCATCGAGTCTATTGCTGCTCTCTTTGCGCTCACTTCTGTGTGAGCCTCGGTTTCGATTTACTGATGGAAAGATGCGCTATCTGCGAACCTTGACCTCCAGCATAATGGAAAAGCTCCCGAATTTTCTACGAACCGTGGGATCCAGTAGGTGCTTTCATATTCCCCAAGGCTGATGAAAGCTGTCTTGGCTGTAGGCGGAATTTCGCAAATACATTAAAAGGAACACTGTCGCATGGCGGTTCGGCTTGAGGCTTGTTAGCTGTTCCTTAATTTAACGCGGTGACGCGGCTGCACTAGGATCTGGTCAAGCACCAGTTATTGCGAGAGAGATATGTCGTGGTATTGCATGACCATAATTTCCCGAAAGCGTTGGCTAGCAACCCTTTCTTCTAGGGCGTGCATTTACAATTATGAAAGACGCTGCGCTGACTGGTCTTCGTGTTTTGATGCATTCGATTAAAGTACACATTGAGATGTCTTAACTGCTGACCAGCTTTTTCGAACACATGGCGTATCATAGCGACTTCAAGGTTTGCACAAAAATTCACCTGTATCACCTGTCGTCCCGTTGATCATCGAATTGCTCGAGCGGGTGCCAGCAGCGTCTCCATTCGTCCCTGTCGCGTGCCAGAGTGGTCCAATGGATCCTCCTCGCTCGAGGGACACGAAGAGCGTCATATCGGTCGTTCAGGGCTTTAACGAAGAAGTCCGACCAACGCGTTGGTGGGCGTCCTGGTGTTCTTTTGACATCCCGCGGAATCCAGTCGGTGATGGCTCTCGTCCAGCGGGTGTCTGCGAAGCGCATTACGTGGCCGGCCCACCTAATTTTCGACAACTTGGCCCACGCGACAGCGTCTCTGATCTTCGAACGTCGGCGAAGCTCGGAACTCCGGAGGCCTTCTCTCACTTGCGTGAGTCGTGTCACTCCAAGCATCGTCCTCTCGATTCCACGCTGCGCGACGCTGATCGCGTGTTCATCCGGCTTTCGTATAGCCCAGGTCTCTGAGGCGTATGTTAGGGCAGGAAGAACAGTGGAGTCGAATAGGTGGGCACGGAGTCGAACGTTCTTCGACTTCTTCGCGACTTCTTCGACGCTCTTGAAAGCTCCCCAAGCTGCTCTTTTCTTCCTGCTCAGCTCTGGTGCTAGGTCGTTGGCCATGTTGACTTCGCGACCCGGATACACATACTTGGAGCATTTGGAGATGTTCGTTCCGTTGAGCGAGAATGGGGCATCAGAAACCCATCCGTTCCTCATGAACATCGTCTTCGTAAGATTCAGCTGCAGTCCAACGTTCCCACATACACGATCGAAGTCGGCCAGCATTCGCTTCGCCTGAGCGATGCTTGGTGTTATAAGCACGATGTCGTCAGCGAAGCGAAGATGGTGCAGTTGCCGGCCGTCGACCTTCACTCCCATGTCTTCCCATTCTAGTTCGCGCATGACGTTTTCGAGGGTGGCGCTGAAGAGCCTCGGGGATATGGTATCCCCTTGCCGAACCTCTCTCTTCACGTCGACGACGACGTCGTTGTAGAATGGTGAGATCTTGGTCGTGAATCCACTGTACAGCTCTCGAAGGACTCTGATGTACTGCGTAGGAACGCCCTGAGTGAGCAGGGCGTCGATGACCGCTTCAGTCTCGAAGGAGTCGAATGCCTTCTTCAGGTCGATGAACGTAAGGCACAGCAGCAGCCCGTACTCTCGTGATACTTCGATGAGCTTCGTAATGGTGTGTATGTGGTCGATCGCGTTGAATCCTCTCCGAAATCCTGCTTGCTCGCATGGCTGTCCTTCGTCCAGCGTTCTGCTAATCCTATTCAGGATAACTCGAGTGAACAGCTTGTAGATTACGGACAGCAGGCAGATCGGGCGATAGTTGCCAATGTCGTGCACGTCTCCCTTGCACAAAAATTGCAGAAGTTAAATGCTAAGAATTTGGTAACGTTTTTTCGTGAACCCTGTATTCAGCAAGTTCATAACTGCGTTTGAAAAGCGTTATTTAATTTCGAATATTTTGCAAACCGATTCTTTTATTTATTTATTTATTTATTTATTTATTTATTTATTTATTTATTAAGATCAACAAACTCGCAATCTCGCACAAAAGTAAGATACACTAAATTTCCTTAGAAACTAGATAGATAGATAGACAGATAGGTAGATAGGGACTAGAAACACTCTATCCTACTAATACTATGACGCCACAATGCTGAGACTCTGCGGTACGCCGGAATCCAATAAGTAACATAGCACAAATCCTTTCAGTTGCGAGAAAAGCTGGTGCTATAGAATTAAGTCGTGAAGAAGTCAACATATGTAAGACGGTATATCGGCTGAGCCTCTAATTCGATGCTCGACAGGTCCGCTCGTAGTTTGGAGCCAATTGGGTATCTAACAAGGTAATTTTCGAAAGAACACCATTCCTGGCAATCTCTTGTGTGCGCACAGCAGGGGTGTATTGCATAACATGCAGTGTAGGCCACTATTCTTGTTTTTCACTTCGCTAGCAATTAATATTGAAGTTAAGTCGTTGCCCAGACCAACCACTGCCATCGCTCGAGTCCAGAAACTTTCGACGTTTTCTAAAAAATGAAGAAGCAATAGCTCATAGTGCGACAAATTCTCTTGAGCTCGACAGGAATCACATTTTAACCTGCTCCTCACAGCTTACGCCTACGAATCAAAAACAGGGTCAGCAGCAACTCCTGCTGAAGGAAACGATGCTTTGCCCCGCGACAGGTGACCAGGGGTTGATCACCCAGGTTAGGGTTGGTCGAGGATAAAAGCGCCTTCCAATCCTTCGCCTTTCAACGCCATGCTGGGCACAGGGCTATTTCAATGCTGGCAGTTTGAAGCAGCGAAGCTGTGAACCTCTTTGTTCGTCGAAGTTACGATGAATCGAAGCGTAGTTTGAAAAGAAAAGAAAGGTCAAAAAGTTGAAAATGAAATATTCTGCGCGTGAGAAATCCAGAGAAACCAGTGTGTGTTTTACTTTTTGTTTTCTAATAACCAACCCAAGCTTTCGCATACCACTGCTATGCTCGGACTTGGAAATGCTACGGTTGCTTCAAAGCTCAAAGACGGCTCAGTACACAAATATTACATACGGACGGGATTAAATTCCCTGTGATAATGGGTGGACAACGAGCGTCAGACATTAACAGGAAGCTGATAAGGGCATGCCAGCCTTGAGCGACGATGCCGCAGCAGTGTTAGTGACCAGCAGTTCTGCTTTTCGCGTTTATTTTCTTTGCACAGCTTGTCATAAAGAGAGCGAACAATTAGAGGATTCGAGAAAGAAGACGGTTCGTAAAAGGATTTTGTTTTTCAAATTTGCATCAAACCACGATTGAATAATGCCCTAGCATATTCTACTGGGAATCCAGAGCGACAGCCCGCCCTTCATTGACGACATAATAGAATTACTCCGTTCCACAACGGCAGCCCAAAGAATTCTGGGTTCGACATTCCTCATAAACAGGTCGGCAGCTGCCTTTCTGAAGAGAAAAATGAGGGCAGCCATTTCCTGAGAAACCGCGGTGGATAGAATGACATAATCGCTTCGCAGAAAGAATTTTCCAGCGTCGCAGTATGAAAAGCAACAACTCAGTAAACCAGTGTTCACATGCACCACCATCGCTCTCCCTGTCGCTACTGTCGATGCACCTCCGAACTAATTATGTAAACAAATCCTAGGCTGCCTATCTTCATTGACAAGCGTAGAAGTAAGAACGCAGGGAGGCACAGAAAAACCTATGGATGCAGCATGAGTCATGAAGAAAAACATCGATTAATGCTGAAAGAAGATCCTGCCAAGTTGCCACCACCCCGTCCGTTGCTAGCGGTCAGAGTGATCTAGGGAATACAAAACAAACCTCACATGCTAAACTCGTTGTTGAGTAAGCTACTGCATTGCGACTGTAGTTCTACATCAACTCCTTATCCTATGGCTATGATTTATGATGTATGGTAACCATAAATATGTATTTGAATAAATGCTTATAGAGACATTTACAGTGCATACCACATCCTATTTATTTCCTTGCAATTTTCAGAACATCTTGTTCGCTTCTGAAGGCAGTTCATATTCCACGGACTTTTTGCAGGAGAAACGGTCTCGTGGATAGACCATACGGTTGTGCGGATCCAAATAAACCTACCGTCTATCCATGTGGCTAAGGCTTCAGCCCACCATGGAACTTCCCTTCGCGTCTGTTGTCGATCAGAACCATAACCAATACCTGGTTCATTCATCGATCGCCTCATGTTTTCACTGCGTCAGTAGCCCGTCGGCGTCTCGTGCTCTGAAGAGCAGTCCGAATAATCCCCTTTGGTGAAATTTTTGCGAATTTGGTGATCCTGACCCCACCACCATTGGTAGCCCACACCTGTCGCAGTCTACCGTACTCGGTCGAGATTTCAAAAACGAATGTCATATCTGTGTTGAGCACCTTAGATGCCCCTTGGAAGACGCCCAGGTGAGAATTGCTCAACCTGTGGATTCGTGGAAGTTTCACGTGGAGAGCTTCCACTAGTCGTTTCGGATCTCTTTTGCGAAATGCAAAACAGCCACATTGTCAGGAAGTCGATCCACAAACCCTTGTGCTCCACCACGCCGTGTCCCTATGCACTTCTTCTCCACTGACGTCAGGGGTGTATGCGGCCTACCTTAGTGGAGCGCAATCAAGGCGAGGTGAAAATGGCCTGTTACTTCGCTTCCCGAAGTCCATTGCAGTTACGGAACATAGATTTAGAATTAGCTTTCGAAATGACATCCCATCACACACTTTTCATGTCGAATGCCGCAGCGACCTGGTATCCTCCCATTGTCGTTGACTCCTAACGAAGCACAGTATGATGTCTCAACTTGAGATGTTTCTAAGCAATCTCAACGGAAACGGTATTAAAACTGAAAGGAATACGTTTCCGAAGGGACTAAAACTCTGGGCGAAAGACTAATCCTAATAGTTAATGGGCAAAAGAAGGGCACACGGAAAGAAGAAGTAAAGAAAAAAGCCCGAGTCGACGAAGGAATGAGACATAGTGAGTTAAAGCCTATCACCCACCAGAAAAGTTAGAACTATCAACGGGTTAAGAATTTTTATCTGCCAAAGAATCAGGGTTCACCAGAATCATGTTGTTGCTAGGGCAAAGTGAGTGGAGCTCAGAATAACACCGAAAATGGAGGCGAGTGGTGCCAGAGTATGTGTTCATTTATGACAGCGAAATCCGAAGGAGGACTCATAAGAGCCCTTTTGAAACCCTGAAATCCATTGAAACTTTTCCTTGCAAACCTTGCAGGAAGACATACAGACCTTAAGGAAGCTCTAAATGTTCCCATGAAAGCAATACCTACAATCACAAACAACAACGATAGCGATCACAGCATACTGAGCAGGCATGATGACTCTATACAAACAGATGTTAGGCTGGCCAAAAGTTCTCATCTTTTAGGTGTCGTAAGTGTAAGCTTCAGAAAACAACTGCACAAGTGATTTGAATAGTATCATGTTGGGAATGGCATGCTGTTCTGAAGCTTGAAAAGACATAAGACGTCTAGTAAACATTGCGGCTTTTATGCCACTTTTCGCGACAGCAGAAGAGGTCGATTTTCTTGTCATGGCTCTTTATAGCCTGAATGTCGGAAAAGAGATGTCAGGATTCGTCGAACTTTGGGCGCTACATAGCGACATAATTCCCTATACAACAACAGAGGACCGGTTTAGGGTGATTTGAATCTGACAGAGAAAACTCGAACGTTTTGGAAAGCTCTGTCCAGAGAAAAGAACAGGTTCATTTAAAATTGGAGCCAGTGATTACGACGTCTAGATTCAACGGGTATCATAAACGGATCTGCAAAAACGATCACATATCAGGCTAGTTTTCCATATTCTGATGGCGCAAGTGCTGGGTGGCACCTATGACATCTAATCACGACTGGGTTCTAACACCAACGCTACACGACACACTCATAGCACATTGGAAGGTAACGTTAGAATCCATTACAAGCCTTCTCATGTATCCAAAATTTGAAAATGTTGAAGAATTTATAGTCATATAGGTAGCAGCGCTGGACGACCTCGAATTCCTCAAGGATGGAAGATTTCTAAACAGAGGCAAGCACAACATTTGCCGAAGGCCAGCTTTAGTCCAAACCGATCATTATGACGTTCCTGAGGAACACCATAGAACGCGTCTGCATTACAGCACAGTCCACAGAAGGGTTCTCCTCTTCCAAGCACCCATTATGTGCCTGGATAACACTCCAGCCGCTGCGTGGTGGAGTCACGTGTTGGTCTCTGATCTGCACAGCTTATAAGTCGTTTCTAGGCGCTGAACACCCGAATCCAGGATCCTGGTTCGGATTTCGTCGTCTACAGTGGCCATCCGATGAAGAATTGACTTGCTAGCCCCGCAACTCATTCATCATCCTCATCATCATCATTTTCAGTAGCGTCTGTCCCGCTTGGTGGCGGGGTCCGCTTTTCTGGAGTTGTGACGTCAAATCTCCCGATCAAATGCTTGATTAGGGTGCACACCAGCCATCTTTAAGTCCAAATGCAACGTATCTAGCCAACGTTGCTTCGGGCGTCCTCTGGGCCGTTTTCCAGGGACTTCAAGATTCGGTGTCGTCGTTAGCGCGAAGGACGTGGCCGTACCATCGAAGACGAGCTTCGCGCAGCTTCTCGGCTATGGGGGCGACACCAAACCTCTGTCGTATGATGTCGTTGCGAACGCGGTCCAAACGCGTAACTCCAGCCGTCCACCGTAGCATTTTCATCTCCATTACACTGAGACGGCTTTCAATTTCCGTCGTCACGGGCCAGCACTCAGCACCGTACGTCGCTACTGGGCGAACGACTGTTCTATAAACCTTCGATTTGAGGTGCTCAGGTATTATCCTGTCGCAAAGCACCCAGTCAACGAGCGCCATTTGGACCAGGCTGCACTCACACGTGTGTTCACCTCCAACTTTAGGCTGCCATCGGAGTGATCATTGATCCGAGATACTTGAACGATGTAACTCGTGAGAGCTCAGTACCATTGATCTTAATAGATCCGTGCTCATTCACATCCGTCGTCAAGTATTCCGTCTTTTTAACGTTTAGCTTGAGTCCGAACAATGCCAAGCGATCGCACCACGCCTGTGCCTGTCGCTCGAGTTCGATTTTATCTTAACATGCAAGCATGACGTGTCAGCATACAGCAACGTCCAAGGTGCCGCCATTTGGAGATCTCGTGATATTGCATCCATCACAAAGACGAAGAGCAGTGGGGATAGCGCAGATCCCTGATGCACCCCTACAGAGATGGGAAATTCCGTCGAGGTGCCCGCTGGCGCTCGCACTCGACTCCTTGGGCAAGAGTACAGAATGCGCACCCAGTCAATAACCTCTTCAGGGATACCATGTTGCCGCAACGCGTACCATATAACTTCTCGCGGAACGCGGTCGAAGGCCTTCTCCAAGTCCAGGAAGGCAAAATGCACTGGTTTCTGTTTCTCGCGGTGCTTCTCTAGCAGAAGACGGACGGCGTGAATGGCATCAACCGTGCCACAGCCAGAGATGAAACCACACTGATTCGTGGAAAGCTGGACGACATCCCGGATACGTCCATCGACAATTCGCTCACAGATTTTCATGGTGTGCGAAAGAAGGCGAATTGGACGGTAACTAGCGTAGTCCGCAGGACTGCCCTTCTTCTTCCAAAATGGGATGGTCCTGCTTTGCTTCCAGCTCTCGGGCACTTTCTTCTCAGCAACAACCTGATTGAAAAACTCTGTCAGCCAATCATCAGAGCACCAGCCCTTCGACTTCCACAGGTCGGCTGGCAGGTCATCGGGGCCAGTGGCTTTGCCTGACTTCATCTTCCTCAGGGCTGCTTCGATTTCGCTCACTGTGAACGGGACCGTATAAAGGAAATGCAAAAGGAATAGCAGGATTGGTAAATTCAACATTCGAGATCTCCTCGAAGTAGTCGTGCCATCGCTTCACAGCCCTCTTACGATCCATCAGAAGACGACCGTTCTCGTTGTTAATGCCAAAGAACTTCTCGATATCTTCTGCTTGGCGACAGCGAGTCGGTAAGGATAACGCTCACCATCGCGCGTTTCCAGTTTTTCGCTGACTTCAGCGTAGTATGCGGCTTTAGCAGCCACTGCCTTCTTTGCCGCTTTTTTTCGCTTCTCGATAATTCCGCCGATTGTAAACTGTTTTATCACCGATAAATATGTGATAGAGCCGTTTCTTTTCTCGGACTTTCTCCCTGGCATCGTCATTCCACAGCCATGCCTGCTTGTCGACCCAGCGTCGTCCAGGCTTCGTTGTGCCAAGTTCGAAACGTGCAGCCCGAGTTATCGCATCGGTAGCATCCTTCCAGGTTTCGTTGACAGTTGTCACCGTCGGTAGCCGAATGCAAGGAATAACTGCCGCTTTCCCCTTGTTCAGTCGCCACCATTTGATTCTAGCCGACCCGCATCGCTCGACATGTTTACACCTAGGACACCTCGGAGGTGTGATCTTCAGCGAGCAGATCAGTGGACGGTGTTGCGTGGCAATCGTCTCATACGGCACGGTCTTCGCGTCTGTGACAAGGCTTTGGTCGCGACGCCTAACAAGAACATAGTCGATCTGCGTTTTAGTGTTCCCCCTATAAAACGAGATGAGGTGGGAGTCACCCTTTCAAAATTTGGTGTTCACAATGGTGAGGTCATGTAAGTCTGCATACTCAAGTATACGCTCACCATCGGCGCTGCGTGACCCATATCCAAAACCGCCATGACAGCTGTAGCCGTCTTTCGTTGCTCCGACGTGACCATTAAGGTCACCTGCCACAACAATCATATCTTCTGACGGCACTTCCGCTGTCTTCTCATCAAGCAGGGACCAAAACTCGTCCTTGGCTTGCTCGGAACGGCCTCTCTGCGGAGCACATGCTGAAAAGAAATGACATCGTCGCTGTTCTACGGCGACAACAATCTTCAACAAGCGGTCATCGAAACGTTCTACGCTTGCTATCGCGTCACGGAAACGTTCGGAAACGATCATACCGACACCACTGGTCCTGGGACTTCCACATAGAACGGCCTTAAAGCCTCGTCCTATGTCCCTTGAATTGCAGCAGGACCACCTCGTCTCCTGCACAGCACAGAAGTCTATCTTTCTTCGCTCCAGTGCTTCTACCAACTGGCACGAGCGGCCCGTCAACGTCAGCGTTGCCACGCGGGTCCTGCTTACGTTACCGGACTTTCGGACTAGCTCAGTTGCCCCCGATCCGTACTCGCATCAGGGACCCTCGCATACTTCCCACACTCGCCGGGCTCTGCGTGTGCGCGTCGGCTCCAGCGGACGCCGTAGCACTATCACGAAATCCCTTAAACGTCATCAACCATGTGATGTGACATGGGTCTTCAAGGCCGGCCTGCCACAAGGGCCTGTCGCCTGCAATCGAGTGTCCACGATTAGCTCAGCTCCCAGAGGGAGCAGTTTCCAGTGGCACCACGTGGAGGAACCAAACCATCGCCACCATCCACCGCAACCCTTTGTGTAGGCCAAATGCGCGTTCAAATTGCCTTCACGGCATAGACCTAACACAAACCGTTCTTTATCCCCCATACACAATTACCTAAAGGGCACCCCAAAACAAGGGAAGGGTTGGAAGCGTATGTCTGAACGCGTAAAGCGAACATATAGGAAGAATCTCCGTCCTTCATTTAGTGTATATTATATGTGTTCCCTTTTTGCCAAGTCGCTAAGCCAAGCGTGTATGGAGTCCCAGAATCTGCTGTGGAGTCGCGGCTATGGCGCTCACGAGCGACCACTTGTATGCCTGCGTCGCGCGTTCCGGCAATCGGTCCGAAGCGCAGTGGATGGCGGCTCTGCTTCATGGCAGGGAACTTGGAGGTTCGGTCCTCGTGCCTTGGGGGCTTTTCTTGTATTTCAACTAGACGGTTGAGATTTGCGGAATCCTGACGTCCACGAACTTTCCAGGCGTTTTAAACGCATGTTCCAGCTTTATGCTGCGAAAAGCTACCTTGTTGCGGCTTGTTTTCTGTTGACGGGTTCTTAACCACATTGTAGTGAGAGCGAGAGGGCACTGGAGCCGGTACGCCAGCGACACGATCTTCAGTACCATTATAACAGATCCCGGTACATGTCGCGGAGGTGAGCAGCGGAGGGTGCGGTGACGGCGGCGGGGTGCGGTAGCGGCCGCGAGGGTGCGGCGAACTCGTCGTTACTTCTACCGTAATCGCGGCAGCCACAGCATCGATCGAATGCGCCCCCTCTGCGAAGTACTGCCTTCGAGGTTGTAGTGACCAGGTGGGCCATTTTAACACATGTAGTTTAGGTAGTCCCCGTGGCGGGCTGGTTGAACTTCCCAGGTGAACGCAGACGTGCCCTTCGGGCACGGCTTTGGCAAGGAAAGGAACTCCGGGTTGTGGGCCATTTCAGCACATGTAGGTTGGGTGACATCCGTGGCGAGTTTGTTGAACTTCCCATATGGACGCAGTCGTGCCCTTCGAGCACGTCTTTGGCAAGGGAAGGAACTCCGGGTTGTGGGCCATTTCAGCACGTGTAGGTTGAGTGACATCCGTGGCGAGTTTGTTGAACTTCCCATATGGAGGCAGTCGTGCTCTTCGGGTACGACTAGGCAAGGGAAGGAACTCCGGGTTATGGGCAATTTCAGCACGTGTAGCTTGGGTGACATCCGTAGCGAGTTTGTTGAACTTCCCAAATGAACGCAGACGTGTCCTTCGGGCACGGCTTTGGCAAGGGAAGGAACTCCGGGTTGTGGGTCATTTCAGCACGTGTAGGTTGGGTGACATCCGTGGCGAGTTTGTTGAACTTCCCATATGGAGGCAGACGTGCCCTTCGAGCACGGCTTTGGCAAGGGAAGGATGTCCGGGTTGTAGGCCACTTCGTCACGTTTAGCTTAGATGGACCGCGTGGCGGAGTTCCATCGCATGCCTCGTCTCAACCCCTCTCCAACCTAACAGCTGACCGTTGATCGATACCTCACGGACTCTGCCTGTGCGGCTGATCCCCGCAGTGCCATAGAAGGGGCGTGTTCGTTTCGGGTTTGATTGGCTGGAGTGATTACGGTACAGTGCGTGAGTACGGTCGGTGCTCTGCCGTTACCGCACCCCCGCTCCGCTGCTCACCTACGCGACTTGTACCCAGATCCCTTTCCCTTCAGCAATCCGCAGCTTCGACACTCACTTTCAGGATGCTGTCCCCTTTTGCGGATCAAAGCGAAGGTCGTGCACATGACGCGGGAGTGAAATCGCTCCATGAGCGACTTCATGTAACTGAAGAAGCCCACGCCGACTGATTGAATCTGGTCCGTCGTACCAAGAAGTGTAGTTCGTATACGTAAGCTTTTCCTTCGGAGCATAGTAATTGGCTTGAATGGCCACATGATACGAAAAGCTAGTGCAAGAGTCGAGGATAGAAGCACGCCATCGGGCATCTGTGGAACGAAGAATTGCCCAAATAAAAAGGCCACAGTTTGAGTCGTCGGTAACCTATAATGACGAAAAGATTCTTTTGGAAGATACTGCACACACACATCGATAGAAGTCACAGGTCCATATAGGGAAACTAGCCGGTACCTCCAGCTTTTATACACCGCCCGTACTGTGACTAGCCTTTCCGCTTCATGCACTTTGTGCCTGTGTACCACTGGTGTTGAACGTTCATACATCATTGTGCTGATATTTTTTTATTGCATTGTGGTTAAGAATCAGTCAGTAACAAACAAGCCGCAACAAAGTAGCTTCCCACAGCATAACGCTGGAAAATGTGTACAAAACGCCTGTAAAGTATGAAGATGCCAGGACTCCTTGAATTTCAACCGATCATTTGGAATGCAAGAAAAGCCGCAACGCACGAGGACCCTCCGAAGCTTCTCCGCCGCGATTCCATGGTGAACTTTGGGAGCCCCTACTCGCTTGGTTTAACGACTTGGCAAAAAGAGAGCGCATTTATATTTATTTATTCATTCATTTGCACATAAATGCGCACACAATTCTAGAATACAAGAAATTCATGGACACAGTGTGATTAGTAACACAACATTGTAAAAAACGGGAAAACTCAACAAACCAAAGCTGAACAGCGTTATGTACTAATTAGAGGTAAGGGAAAAAAACTGCTGAGAAAAAAACAAGGAGAAGGAGAAGCGAAATATTTCGACACATGGTGAATAAAAAATTCGGGGAGTAACGGGTTGATTAGTGGAGCTATTGACGGAGAAGAGCAGTGGCCCGCTAAACACTGCAAGTCGTAATCGAAGACGGCTCCGGGTACCAAGTATGTCCGTCAACTCCATGCCTCCATCAACACCCGCGTAACGTGTGGCGTAGAAGGAGGGAAAAAAGCGAGATATCCTAGTGTTAGATAGGAGAACGAACAAAATTGCCATGAAAGAAAAGAATAAGAGCAACAAAGGTGAGCAGGAAGGAAAAGGAATGCGGAAAGTTTTGAGCAACAAAATAGAGACAAATAGGAACATGAACTAGAAACAAATAGCGTAAGAATACAAATACACCAAAGCAAAATATTTACTTGTGTGAAATAAAGGCATGAGAGAGCTATGAATTAGAGGCTAAGGAGAACGAAAGACTGCAATGTTGCCCTTACGTGATATCAGCGAGGTGTAGTGTTGAAATTAGGTCCACTTTCCTCAAGTTTTTTTCGAAAAACAAAAGTATTTGGGAACTCTAAAAGGCCTGGAGGTAACATTCGTAACCAACGAGCACCCCGGCAAAAAGAGAGTTAAACACTTTTTCACGATTTTTCTTTTAATAATGGGATACTGGAAGCGATAGCTAATACGATGACCTAATGTAGGCAAAAGACCCAATACTTACAGGGTCTTAGTCGATACTCTCCTACAAGGACCTTGAAGCAAAAAACTAAATCGTTGAAAGGCTTCTAAGGTTAAAAAGTTTAAGTCTCTCTTGATAATTTGGGGTCGCCCTCATATCACCCGAGCTTGATACGCATCTGCAAAATAGAATCTTAGTGAAAGACTTCTGAACCTTCTCAATTTTGGCCTGGAGCCTTTTTGAGGAAGGACTCCAAACCTGCCAACAGTATTCCAATATAGGGATTACATATCATTTATATAAACTAAGCTGTGATTGCATTTTATGTTTCTACAAATCAAATGCATAACAGAGAATGCTTTTCGCACTATATTATTGATATGCTTTCCAAACTTCAATTCATGGTCAGTGAATTCAGTGCCAAGATCGCGGACACCAGACATAGAAAGCAGCTCGCAATCGTTGACTTTATAGTTCAATGAAGGGACATTGCCAATGTGGAAAACTTTTGATTTAGACAGATTGACAGGAATTTGCCAAGCATAAGTCCATTCCAGCATATTGCCAATAGATTGAGTTAATTCTCGTGCACAATGGCTTTGTTATCACCGTTGTAGGCCGCATAAATTTTTATATCGTCAGCACACATGTTCACCTTAATAAGAGCTTGTGGTTAGCCTAGAGGACAGGTCAGAGGTGTAAGCAAGAAAAAGGGTCGGCGACAGTACTCCTCCCTATGGTTCTCCACTTTTACAATCATAGCATTTCGAAAATGAGTTACCAGCCTTAACGCGCATATGCCTCCCACTTAAATAAGAACGTATCCACTCTAGAAGGGACAAATGAACTTCATTTTGGTATAGCTTATTTAAAAGTTTTTGATGATTGACCTTGTCAAAAGCTTTGGACAAATCAAATAAATTACATCAACGGAATCTCCATTATTCAGTGCAAGATTCCAATCAAGTAAGCAGTCAGAAAGCTGAGTGGCGGTGGAAGCGCCTGACATATGCTGTTCGTACGGAATCGAATCACTTCTAGATAGACAGGCCAAATTATCCCTGACAACGCTTTCCATCACTTCTATTGGGGTCGGAATAATACTTATCGGCCGAAAGGAAGAAACCAACTGAGATCTAGGAGTTTTTAAAATAGTAGTAATAATTGACTCTTTCCAAATTTTGGGAACTTCACTGTAGGTTAAGGAAACCTTGAAAATTATGGCTAAAGGCTTACAAAGAGACTGAGCACATTTTTTGTAAACTATTTGTGGGATGGGCGCGTGTAGCGCAGTCGGAGGAGGCGCGACTGCCGCGTGCACCCGATACCAGGTTGCTGGTTCGGATTTCCCGCCCAGGCCAACCAAGCCTTCCATCCCTCCGGGGTCGGTGAATTGGTACCAGACTTGTCTGGGAAGGATAAAGCACTGACTTGTACATCGGCTGGCCACCGCAAGTCATTGTATGGCCAAATACGCATTCAACACGCCTCCACGACATCCCGTAGAAGTAGAATGCGCTGGCGCATCCCAGAAGGGATTGACTAACGCCGTCCTTTATCCTTTATCCTTTATTTGTGGGATTCCGTTAAAAGGTACTGATGTAGAAACCTTCAGTCGCTTCATTATTTCTAGTACTTCCGTGACCTGTATACAAATTCAACGATATCATATTCCGCACAATCGCAAGATTTTCTTGAAGGAATCCTCGATAATCTCAGTGCTATCAGGGCTCTACACCTCGGTAAAAACTGACGCAAAAAAACCCGCTAGTGCTTCAATTTTTCGACTGTCATTAATATAAACGGTACCGTCGTCATCCTTTAGAACGGGTGGGTCCGAATAGCTTTGAGCTTAGAACGCAATTTAGAGAACAATGCTTTCTTATTACGTGTTTTCATGCCAGCTTTTCCTTGTAAGCTAGGAACCTTTTCAAGTGGTGGTTCAACTCTTCACATACTTTTTTTTACACCGTGGGAGGAAGAGTGGGTTCGACAGCGAGTTGAAAAGACGCAATTTTTGCGACATAGGGTTCATAATGTGTTTAGGACAATGTTGAACTGGGATTCTCATGGTATCAAAGTGTACATGAATCGGCAACCCGGAATAGACCAACGCGACAAAAAAATTTTTACATAAATCATCAGTATTTTGGTAACCTTGGAAGACCTTCCACCAATCTATGCAGCTGAAGTATTGCTCTGAATCAGCGTAATTCGCTTTGTTGCAGTTTGGAAGTGGAAATTCACGTTGACTACATGACGGCATTTGGTTGACTGCGTTGTGATCAGCTGACGCAAAAGGCGGGAGAATATTTCTCAGGAGAGGTGCTGAGGTGAGAAATATGTCAAGGATTGAATATATACTAATAGAGGATGGAGATTCTTCCTATATGGTCCAGACATCAGCTTCAGACCCTTCTCTTGTAAATCCGCTAAAATGATATAATCCTCTTTAGCTTGTTGTGGGAATCAGACTCCCGGCCCCTTGGGCTATCCTCAAATAAAGGGTGTCCAAAAAAATGTAAGCACTGTTTGAAATATGATTGCTTTGTTCACAGTAAAGCTAATGAAGAAGTTGAAAACACATATGAAAGCTTAAAAAATTATAAATTATAAATTTTCTGACATACATATAAGCGGTATGGATTGCGCCATGCACACGTCTGAATTCATGCATTTCGCACTCGATTACTTGTGTTTCACTTGAATACTTGTTGTAATTTCTCCTTAAAGAGACCGTATCGATTGATTTCGGCTTTTTTAAAGTTTAAAACATAAAAACACACTACGTCTTGCAAAAAATGCAGGGTATCTTGAAGTCCCATAATTTCAGGGTCCCATAATTTTCTGGGCTGTTGTACCATTTTTACGTTAAACATTTTAAAACAAGATAATGACATATGGTAGTCAATCTACAATACCCACCATAAGGATTGGAAAAAGGGCGCGGTAGGCGCGTTTTCCGCGTTCTTTTCGTTCTCTTGCTGTAGCCGTCTTGATCTTCAACCTTTTTGAAAAACTCACATACCGTCGTGATGTCCTCGACGAGATCTACCCAATGGCGCTCAAAAAATTTCGTTATTCCGTTTTTGACCGCTATTTTTTCAAAAGCGCCGGAGGATACTCATTAGCGAGCGACGTCTCTACTAAATGCGCCCAAAGGACATTTAAGCGCGCGGATTCAAAGCCAGCGCGTTGACAGCAGCTCCTCATTTGGAAAAATTCTGTAGACCGATAAGCTTATTAGACCATAGATGTACCATTTTTTACTTTTAATTGACTTGCCAATAAGTGAACATTGTTTGAAATTTTGTGTTCTCATTTTTTGTGGAAAAATAAAGTTTATAGCTTGTCCCAAAAACAGGAGGACGGCAATTTTTGGCGCCAAAAGGGATTACGCCATGCCCTCGTCCAAGACGTCGCGATTTTATCCCTTTGATAGCAAAATGCGGGTTTTAATGAAGTCACACTTCACACTTACAAGAGATGTAACTTGGACAATTGTAAAAACTCATATTCTCACTTTGATGCTTATGTAAGCAGCATTTACACTATCAATGAAATAAAAATCGCGAGTTTATGAGGTTCGTGGCGCAATCTGGTCTTTTATTGCGCTATATAGTTGCTACTGTCTTGCGCTTTAAAACAAAATGTAATTTGTTACTTCTTCTCCAGAAATAATTTCTTTAAATTACTGCACTCATTCGGGCAGCTGAAGTAAAAAAAATCTTAACACTCCCCCTCCTTTTAGCACTACCTGAGAAGAGTGTCCAATTTGACGTGAAAAGTGCCCAGTTTGATTTGATAAGTTGATTTGGTATATGTTATTCTACTCGGTATTATTTTTTTTATTTTTCGATTATTCTAATAAAGAATAACTATTTTTTTCTTTATCTACCGAGTACCAAGGAAGGGCCTGCACAATAGATGAGAATTCCTAATTGGGACGCGCCATGCATACTACTTCTGCAAGATATCGTAGAGGAGACTTGAGATAGTGGTCCACACAATAAATTATGGATAAGTCAGTGACTTGTCTTTGCTAGACAAGACGTCGCTCGCTAATGAGTATCCTCCGGTGCTTTTCAAAAAATATCGGTCAAAAACGGAATAACAAAAAAATTTAAAATGTGTGGCAAAAGAGCACTGTTGTTTAAAGCTTTTGGAGGGGCGCCTCTGGAGAAAAAATTTAGTTGCGAAGAAGACGAAGAACGTCCGACTCTGTGCCCACCTATGCGACTCTACCGTTCTTCCTGCCCTGACATACGCCTCAGAAACCTGGGCCATACGAAAGAAGGATGAGCACGCGATCAGCGTCGCACGGCGTGGAATCGAGAGGACGGTGCTCGGAGTGACACGACTCACGCAAGTGAGAGAAGGCCTCCGGATTCCGAGCTTCGCCGACGTTCGAAGATCAGAGACGCTGTCTCATGACCATGTCGTCGACAATTAGGTGGGCCGGCCATGTAATGCGCTTGGCAGACACCCGCTGGGCGAGAGCCGTTACATAGTGGATTTCGCGGGATGTCAGAAGAACACCAGGACGCCCACCAACGCGTTGGTCGGAGTTCTTCGTGAAAGCCCTGAACGACCGATATGACGCTATTCGTGTCCCTCGAGCGAGGAGGATCCATTGGACCACTCGCGACAGGGACGAATGGAGACGCTGCTGGTGCCCGCTCGAGCAAGTCGATGATCAACGGGACGACAGGTGATACAGGTGAAAACGGAGAAAAGTTCATGCATCATAAGAATTTCGCAAAGGCACTAACAGTCTACATATATCTATATGTCCAACTGCCGCAACAATGATGACCGTTGTCAGATTGCCCTATTTTTCCATCTGGTTCATGTGTATAGGTATTATTTATAGGATTATTCATTTTTCAGCGTGTGGCAGTGTGGTCGTTGGATGCGCCTGCTATCTCCGATTCATAATTCCTACTCCAGATTTTCCTCTCATTGTCAGGTCAATCTACCCTCTCATTTCTCTCTAGGGTCGGAAAATTGGCACCGGACTTGTCAAGGAAGGAAAATACACGACCTAGACATTGGCTCACCACCGCAAGTCAGTGTATAGGCCGAGAACTCGTTCATAAATGCATGGCGCATCCCACACTGGAATTGATGAACGCCGTCCTTTATCTTTTACCCTCGTGAAAGTGGAAAATTTTAAGCGAGAAGATTATTGATGAATTTGATGAATTTCTGAGAATTTATTCTTCGTAGGGCACGTGTAGCGCAATTGGAGGAGGGTTGTTGCGGGCATCCGGTTCCAGGTTCCAGGTTCGGATTTCCCGCCCCGGTCAACCAAGCATTCCACCCTTCCGTGGTCGGTGAATGGTATCAGACTTGTCTGTGAAAGATAAAGAGCTGACTTGTTGATCGGCTGGCCAGCGGAAGTCATTGTATGGCCAAAGACGCATTCAAATCGCCTCCACGGCCTCCCGCAGAAGTAGATTGCGTGGCGCATCCAAAAATGGATTGAGTAACGCCGTCCTTTATCCTTCTCCTTTATTCTACAAAAGTCTTTAAGTAATAGGTAATGTTAGAGCAAAGAGCACTCGTCATCACACTACTGACGCTGTTTGGCATAGTAAAAAAGGCTTAGTTTTTTTTCCTTCAGACAGTTTTCTCTATCAAGAGCAAACCATTAGTTGCTATCACTGTTCTATTCCATGAAACACTTGGCTCCAACACGAAATTGTTGGCCATTTTTTGCCCTTAATAGAAGCTCATAAATCAACGTCTGTTTATCCGGTTTTAATGAAATAATGCGCAGGCAAAAACTGTGTGGACTAGTCTATTCTTCACTATTGCCCGCTCAGGTTTACGGTATCGATGGACGTGAGCCCATCAGTTTAAAAAGCTCCTATATTTACTCTTCCTTGGCTTTTCATATTTTCTCCACAATAACTTGTCAAGATGAGACAGACAGAACTAGGGACCAGACTGGAAACCTCAGACCTCCGAGTTCAAATAAAGCTGTCAGACACAAGGTGAAGCAGTATTCAATACGTGCTGAGAGCAACAATGAAGAGGGATTTCTACTAGTCAGGAGGGGGGGGGGCATACGGTGCTTCTACCCACAATCCCCTCCCTTGAAAGAGAGAGTGCACGGCGTAAACCTAATGTGAAAAAATGACCGAATTCGTTAAATTGTAATTATACAACATGCGTTCTTAAAAAAAGAAAAATAAAAGATGAAAAAAGAGAAAAAGGAAAAAGAAGAACACAAAAATATGTTTCTATGAAACCTGTTTTCAAAAAGTTCGAATGTGCCAGGTAAGGCGAATCAATAGTGTCGTTCACCGAATGGCACAATGCAGTTCCCTATAATTGGCATAATACCGCTGGGACTCGCACTTAGGTGCGAGGAGGCCTTGATCAGGCAGGGGCGATACACGCAGAGCCCAGGTCGAGCCGAAGGCCGCCCAAAACTCGACCTCGGCCGAAAAGGCCAAAATGTCGGATCTCTTCAATTTTTTTAAAATTATGTTGTTGGGAAGCGCTTTCAATGGTGAGATGTGCCGTGTTAAGCAGTTGAGGGACTGACCAGCGCGGAGTTCTTAATTTTGTAAACAAAATAGGATCGAGAAATTGTTGATTTTTCTCGAGTTTAGACACCTGAGAAACTATATTAGAGTGAGCTTAATTCCTCCTACATTGCCTGTGTCAGAGCCACGCAACCCTATTTTGCACAGAAAAAATTTCAGCATGCTGGCGTCTGTCCTTAGAAAATTGCAGTGTGCAAAACGTTATGAAAAACGTTGCTGAAGGTGGTGCGCAGTGGCTAGCAAAAATTTTCTTTTTTTTTTAGTTAAAAGTGGCCCATCTGCAATTCACCTACGTGCTCCAGAGTTCAGAGCAAGTTTCAACTCTGTAACCTCCTTCTTAAAAAAGTTACAGTATCTGCTACACAGGAAAAGCTCATTGGGAATGCGGAATCTGGACATGCGGAATCTGGACATTTATCCAGCTATGATACCTTTTCTAAGTCAATAGAGCTGCAAAGAAACTTCCAGTAATAAAACTAGCTATTACTTGTGCGAGTCGTAGAGATATTGGAGGATACGACGGCTGTCGCATGCTGGAGAGTCGAGGTCCTCCGGCTGGGCGCCGCGCAGACCAAACAAACCTTCAATTTTCCGGAGTCAAATAACCGGTATCCTAGCCTTGTCTAGCAAAGACAGATCACTGACTTATCCATAATTTATTGTGTGGACCACTATCTCAAGTCTCCTCTACGATATCTTGCAGAAGTAGTATGCATGGCGCGTCCCAATTAGGAATTCTCATCTATTGTGCAGCCCCTTTCTTGGTACTCGGTAGATAAAGAAAAAATAGTTATTCTTTATTAGAATAATCGAAAAATAAAAAAAAATAATACCGAGTAGAATAACATATACCAAATCAACTTATCAAATCAAACTGGGCACTTTTCACGTCAAATTGGACACTCTTCTCAGGTAGTGCTAAAAGGAGGGGGAGTGTTAAGATTTTTTTACTTCAGCTGCCCGAATGAGTGCAGTAATTTAAAGAAATTATTTCTGGAGAAGAAGTAACAAATTACATTTTGTTTTAAAGTGCAAGACAGTAGCAACTATATAGCGCAATAAAAGACCAGATTGCGCCACGAACCTCATAAACTCGCGATTTTTATTTTATTGATAGTGTAAATGCTGCTTACATAAGCATCAAAGTGAGAATATGAGTGTTTTTACAATTGCCCAAGTTACATCTCTTGTAAGTGTGAAGTGTGACTTCATTAAAACCCGCATTTTGCTATCAATCGGATAAAAATCGCGACGTCTTGGACGAGGGCATGGCGTAATCCCTTTTGGCGCCAAAAATTGCCGTCCTCCTGTTTTTGGGACAAGCTATCACCTGTATCACCTGTCGTCCCGTTGATCATCGAATTGCTCGAGCGGGTGCCAGCAGCGTCTCCATTCGTCCCTGTCGCGTGCCAGAGTGGTCCAATGGATCCTCCTCGCTCGAGGGACACGAAGAGCGTCATATCGGTCGTTCAGGGCTTTCACAAAGAAGTCCGACCAACGCGTTGGTGGGCGTCCTGGTGTTCTTTTGACATCCCGCGGAATCCAGTCGGTGATGGCTCTCGTCCAGCGGGTGTCTGCGAAGCGCATTACGTGGCCGGCCCACCTAATTCTCGACAACTTGGCCCATGCGACAGCGTCTCTGATCTTCGAGCGTCGGCGAAGCTCGGAACTCCGGAGGCCTTCTCTCACTTGCGTGAGTCGTTTCACTCCGAGCATCGTCCTCTCGATACCACGCTGCGCGACGCTGATCGCGCATTCATCCTGCTTTCGTATAGCCCAGGTCTCTCAGGCGTATGTTAGGGCAGGAAGAACGGTAGAGTCGAATAGGTGGGCACGGAGTCGGACGTTCTTCGTCTTCTTCGCGACTTCTTCGACGCTCTTGAAAGCTCCCCAAGCCGCTCTTTTCCTCCTGCTCAGCTCTGGTGATAAGTCGTTGGCCATGTTGACTTCGCGACCCAGATACACATAGCTGGAGCATTCGGAGATGTTCGTTCCGTTGAGCGAGAATGGGACATCAGAAACCCATCCGTTCCAAATGAACATCGTCTTCGTAAGATTCAGCTGCAGTCCAACGTTCCCACATACACGATTGAAGTCGGCCAGCATTCGCTCCGCCTGGCTGATGCTCGGCGTTATGAGCACGATGTCGTCAGCGAAGCGAAGATGATGTAGTTGCCGGCCGTCGACCTTCACTCCCATGTCTTCCCATTCTAGTTCGCGCATGACGTTTTCGAGAGTGGCGCTGAAGAGCTTCGGGGATATGGTATCCCCTTGCCGAACCCCTCTCTTCACGTCGACGACGACGTCGTTGTAGATTGGTGAGATCTTGGTCGTGAATCCACTGTACAGCTCTCGAAGGACTCTGATGTACTGAGTAGGAACACCCTGAGTGAGCAGGGCTTCGATGACCGCTTCAGTTTCGACAGAGTCGAATGCCTTCTTCAGGTCGATGAACGTAAGGCACAGCGGCAGCTTGTACTCTCGCGACACTTCGATGAGCTTCGTAATGGTGTGTATGCGGTCGATCGTGCTGAATCCTCTCCGAAATCCTGCTTGCTCGCATGGCTGTCCTTCGTCTAGCGTTCTGCTAATCCTATTCAGGATAACTCGAGTGAACAGCTTGCAGACTACGGACAACAGGCAGATCGGGCGATAGTTGCCAATGTCGTGCACGTCTCCCTTCTTGTACAGCAAAACGGTCTTGCTGGTCTTCCACTGAGATGGAACCTTGCATTCGGACAGGTAGCGTGTGAAGAGCCGCGCCAGGGTGTTGATGAGCGTAGGCGGGAGGTTCTTCAGGTGTTCGGGTCTGATCTTGTCGGGACCGGGTGCTGTACGTTTCTTCACCGACGAGATGGCGTGTCGGATCTCGGAAGGGAGAACAGAGGGGACAACGTATCCATCCTGCGAAAGATGGCATGGGGGCAGGTGGACGTGGCTATCGAAGAGATCGGAGTAGAAGTCGTGGATGACCCTCTCCATGGTCCTTCTGGAAGAGGTGACGGTTCCGTCGGGACGTCGGAGAGCTGTCATCTTGGTCTTGAAGTTGGCGAAGTTCCGGCAGGCATTGCGGATGCTCAACCCTGCCTCTGCAGCTTCAGCCAACACTTCGGCCCTTCTCTCCTTAAGATCCTCCTTTATCGCCTCTCTGCATAGCTTCGCAAGCTCGGACGTCAGTTGGTAGTTGCCTGACGCTCGTGCTGCTCCACGCTGGCTTATCAGCTCGAGAGTTTCCGGAGACAGGCGTCTCTTGGTGGTCTTCAAGCTCTCGGCTCCCTTAGCACTATCGTGGAGATGGTGCACGAAGCGATCGTATTCCTCGTCGACGTTGTCCATGACGGCATCTTCCCAAAGGCCGACAAGAGAGGTGTAGAGATCCCAGTTGATGGTCGTTCTGGGATTCCTCTTCTTGAACTTCGCGGCCTTCTCTCCTCGACGCGAAAAGCGGAACCTCGCGCGAAGGAGGCGGTGGTCCGATCCCGTGTAGAACTTGGGGACAACGAAGACGTCGGTCAGGCAATGCTTGCGATTGAAGATGATGTGGTCGATCTCGTTGTGGAACTGGCCACCGGGAGATTCCCAGGTCCATCGTAGGGAGGGAGGCTTCTGGAACTGCGAGTTTCCATGGATGGTCTTGGTCGACATGATAAACTCAGACAGCCTTTCACCTTGCTCGTTCCACTCCAAACCGTGGGTTCCGATGTGATGTTCTTCCGGCGACCTGCGTGGCCCGATCTTGGCGTTGAAGTCGCCGACGATCACCTTGTAGAAGGTGTGATCTTCCTTATAGAACTTCTCCAGCTCCACGTAGAAGGCTTCGACCTCTTCATCGTCGTAGTCGGATGTTGGGGCATACGCGACGAATACAGTCAAAGCTGGCACGGAACCACATCGCTTCAGTCGCAGACGTCCGATTCGGCTTGTCAGAGACTCGTACGAATCGATGTTCATGGCCAAGTGCGTGTTGACGAGGACACCAACTCCGCCTACTCCCCTGCAGTCGCATGTTCCGAGGAACAGTTCTTCTCCGGAGTCGTAGGCGGCGTGCAGGGGTGGTGCCTTCTCGTCTCGGTCAGTCCGATGACGTCGTACTTGATCTTCCTGGCTTGCATCATCAGGTCCTCGACGGATGCTTCCGATGCAAGCGTGCGGGCGTTGTAAGTACAGATCGTCATCCTAGTCCTTCTCAATTTGCGCAGCCTGGTTAGGCCCTGAGATTTTAGCAGCCTCTCCTTACTCGTCCTTCCCATCGCTGCAGAAATGGGGGCTCTTTCGGGGTCAGGGGAATGAGGCCCTTTAGTGCTGCTGTGTTTGACTGGAATACAACACGGGTAGCTAGTCAGGCTCTGTCGTGCGGGCGGGGTACTCCGGGCAGCCAGCCAGACTGCCCGAAGGGACGGGGCGAGACTTAAGGCGGCCTCGAATCGCCTTACATGTACTCCCAGTCTACCGAGTGCAAGCTTTTGGCCGAGCCGACACAGTTACAATCCGCACAGTCACGGACACATCCACGCACACTGTGCACGAACATGCCGCTCCCACGCACAAGGAACGCGTCGACCCGACACAGCAGGAGCAAGGTGTCCATCCCCTGCATCCCACCTGCGTCTCTGGGCAGTACACGGTCGCATTTGGTTCGCGTTTAATTCCCCTATCCACCACCCGGGGACGCGCCACGTGGCCCTGCGACAAGCGGCCCGAGATCCCTCTTAATAAGAGAGCCCGAAGGCTCTCTATCGAGGGAGATCCGTGGGGGACAAGCTATAAACTTTATTTTTCCACAAAAAATGAGAACACAAAATTTCAAACAATGTTCACTTATTGGCAAGTCAATTAAAAGTAAAAAATGGTATATCTATGGTCTAATAAGCTTATCGGTCTACAGAATTTTTCCAAATGAGGAGCTGCTGTCAACGCGCTGGCTTTGAATCCGCGCGCTTAAATGTCCTTTGGGCGCATTTAGTAGAGACGTCGCTCGCTAATGAGTATCCTCCGGCGCTTTTGAAAAAATAGCGGTCAAAAACGGAATAACGAAATTTTTTGAGCGCCATTGGGTAGATCTCGTCGAGGACATCACGACGGTATGTGAGTTTTTCAAAAATGTTGAAGATCAAGACGGCTACAGCAAGAGAACAAAAAGAACGCGGAAAACGCGCCTACCGCGCCCTTTTTCCAATCCTTATGGTGGGTATTGTATATCTTCTCCATCTCTGGCCACAACTTTTCTCCAACGACTGGGCAGAGAGTTGATTGCATTCTCCCGGAAAGAAAGCTGTCCTGCTGCCGATCCATTCGTCGATTGCGCATTGAACGTCTTGACGTTGTGAGCATTGTTTATTAATGAAAAAAGTGAGCGAAACTCCTGAATGCTGCATGATGACAAGGGCTAATATCTGGTGAATACGCAGGGTGTATCACAATTTGGATAGACTCCTTCCTCATCGTCTGCTGCGTTCGTTTTGCTTGATGCATTATCCATTAATACACGAATAGTACCGCACCTCGGGTACTTCTGAAACAACTTCATTTCCAACTTGTCTCCAATGAAGAAGTCCGCTGTAATCGTCTGTCCTTCCGGCAAAAGCGAGTAGTGCACCACTCCGGCCCGATCGCTCTTCCAGTATGCTTCTTGCCCGTAATGACGTATATTCCCTTTCGGAAATGATTGAACCAAATTTCACTCGCTAACTTGCTGCAGGCGTCTGGACCTAACAAACCAACAATGGTTTAGTGGGCAGCGTACGCAGACAGTTCAAAAGAAAGTGATGAAGAAGCGAGTCGCGATTTCGGCAGTCGTCAATTTCATTTTCAAGAAATTGATAGAGTGCGGGCTGTAGGCCGACAGAGGTAACTGATATGTTATTGCGAAATATATTCGAATCGCCTTGTTGTGCCAAGGGAAAATCAAGTTTGGATCTTGTTTAAAGAAGTTGTAACGCGCCAAACACTCATGGTTCAAATAGCCCAGAAAATTATGGGACACCCTAATATTTGAAAGGCTCTAACATTGCTGCTAGCGGAGCTTTGAAAAATGTTTGAGACTCATATGAAGGCATAGAGCAAATAAATTTCTGTGGCATGCAAATGATCATGATTGCGCCATGCCCCCGCCCGACACTCTGCATTTCAGACTCGATTCATTGCGCATGGGTGATGCGAGTGGGTGGTGCTTTAAAGAAGTAGTAGCTGAGTCGCAGTTCGACGATGTTTCCGAACTTCCAATAGCACTTCATGATGTTAATGTTAATGTTTATTACGTCGCGAAAGGCAGACGCGAGATAGAAGTAGGACAGTACAAACAAACAAACAAACTTCAGAAAAATGCACTATCAAACAAGAATTGGGTGTGGTCGATCTCCATGACTAGAGTCCGTCGAACTTAAGCAATATTTTTGATGCATACCGCTTAAACTGGGGTATAGAGTAAGCATTTGACAGGTTTTTCGTAATCCTGATGTAAGCGCTACCTGCGTAAAGAAGCAAGCACGAACTGATGATCTCGGACAAGGCAAGGCTATTTTCGTTATACCACCTCTAGTTCGGGAAGGTATCAAATTATATAATTTCACGATCTTCTTTTGTACGGACACAGGCTTCGAGTCGTTGGGTTACCGCTTCTACAGTGATGATAAACTTCTTCTCCTCGAAGGAAAGCCTAGACTCGGAACGACTCCTGTTATGGGCTCAGCTGTAGAGAGTGTTATTAGATCAATAGCCAGATCGATAAATTGTGCAATCAATAAACTCACATGTCACATGTCTTTCACGTGATTGTCAAGTTCTAAACGTTAAAAGAAACACAGCGCAGCTTAAGGTGGCCAAGTAGTAACAAGACTGTAACACACATTCAGCCCATGCACAGTCAATCAAATCTAAAATGTAAGGGTTCAGACGAGCGCATGGCGCGATCTTGACCATTTAAACGTCACAAAACTTTTGCTATCCTGTGCTTTCATATGAGTCTCGAACAGCTCCACAAGCTTCATTAGCAGCAATGTTAGAACCATTCAAATAGAGCCTGCATTTTTTGCAAGACATAGTGTGTTTTTAAGTTTGAAACCTTAAAGAAGCACAAATTAATCAATACAGCCCATCCTAAGGAGAAATTACAGCAAGCATTCAAGTAGAGCACAATCAACTGAGTGCAAAATGCAAGAATTTAGACGAGTGTATTGCGCTATCCATACCGCTCATAAGTCAGAAATTTCTATTTTCTTAAGCGTTCATATGAGCCCTTAACTAGAGCCCTTAACTTCTTCAGTACTTTTACTGCGAGCAAAGTTATCATCTTTCAAACGGTGCTTACTTTTTTCTGGGACACTCTGTATTATGGATAGAAGGATAGAGGATAAACATCAGCGTTAGTTAATCCCTTTGCGAAAGGCTGCCTCTAACTATCCCCTCGCCATCCTTCGCGCTTCTACGGGACTCGTAGAAGCAATTTGAATGCGTGTTTGCCCGTATGCAATGAATTGCGGTGGCCTGCCGATGAACAAGTCGATGTTTTATCACTTTCAAGAAAGTCTCGTACCAAGTCACCGACTCCAGATGGAGGTAAAGCTTGGTCCTACTGCGCTGCAATGTACCCAACTAAGGGTGCACATTTAGCGGTTAACGGTTTAACGGATTTAACGAATTAACGGCATTTTTCGTTAAAATCTGGCTCAACAACTTGACGGAAATTTTTAGAAATTTAATGGAATTTTTAACGGGCTTTTTCTCAGTGAATTTATCGCATTTACCTTAGTATTATCTAATGTTGTAGGTCTCATCCTTCCGGTTAAGGATAAGGATAAAAGACGGCGTTTTTCAATCCCTTTGGGATTACGCCACGCATTCTACTTCTACGGGATGTCGTGGAGGCGAGTTGAATGCGTATTTGGCCATACAATGACTTGCGGTGGCCAGCCGATGAACAAGTCAGCGCTTTATCCTTCCCAGACACGTCTGGTACCAATTCACCGACCTCGTAGGGATGGAAGGCTTGGTTGGCCTGGGCGGGAAATCCGAACCAGGGACCTAGCATCGGGTGCAGGCCACAGCCGGCGCCTCCTCCGACTGCGCTCCACGCGCCCTCTCGGTTAGTCACTGAAAAAACTCTTGAAATCAGCAAGACTATTTCAATGTTTTGATGGATTTGTTTTGAATTTTTGGAAATAATGCATTTTGAGGGCGCGTGTAGCGTAGTCGGATGAGGTGCCAGTTCTCAGAAAATTTTGAACAAGATACTTGCGCCTTATGAGCTCCAAAACAAGTTACTTGCGCCTTTAGACCTCGAAAACAAGTTACTTCGACTTATCGCTCGCGGTCAACTTGCAAGCTTGCACCCAGGAATTTTAAACTTGCACGCAACTAACTGTATTGCAAGCTTGCAAGAAGCTTTAGTGCAAGCTTGCACTGCAGTAAGTTGCGTCATCACGCGCGAACGCGGTCATTCGGTATATGTTTCGAAATCGGAGCTACTCTACCGGACTGTCTTGCCATTCTTTCTGTCATCTTCCTTGTTTCCTCCCTCATCTCCTTTGGCTGTTTGCATTTGTAAGTCCATTTCCTAATTGGTAGAAAGTATCTCACAGCCTTTTCCCAAAAAGAAGGGGATCCAAGTCTAGGGAGGAAGTCCTCGTTTTTGTTTCACTTTGGCAGTTTTACGCGGCTAAAGTAGGTTTGTATTATATCCAGCTGGAGTTTTTATCCATGTTCCACTATATATATAAAGGAGTCTATGTATATTTACTTACCGTTTTCTCTGTTGTTGAGTGAAATCGCCGCATTTTTCAGAGATGAATCTGTGGACCCATCTTTCTAGACTTTCCGAGAGGAGTTATGGGTGAAAATCGTTTCAAAACAGTTAATGATAGTGTTTTACTTGTTAACCAGAGCTATAGTAATAGAACGGATATCCCATCCTATATCCCACGGGGGGCACTCCACTCTGACTCCCTGGCAGCGGCATAACCAGAAGCAAACTAGTTAACGAAACAACTTCTTGTAAGACATTAAAACTTAAGCAACTCAGTGGTTGGTGCAATTCATTGCTTGCATATTTGAAGGCTGTATGGTCTTGACGCTACTTCATTTCGGTTCGTTCCTTATTCTCAGATTGAGTACTATATCACTTACTGTTTACAGTAGTCTGTAAGTCTCGAGGTTCGCCATAGTTCTACCAACATGGCCTTTGCCTTCGATATGTTCCAAAAGCCGTGTTGGAGGAACCATGGCGAACTTCGAAACGTTCACCTATATCCATACAGGAGCTACGCTTTCTTCTCGATCTCCCACTTACCAAACAACAATCACGGCTGGTCAGAAAGAACTATTGCTCTCCACATCTTCAGCGCCGACTACCGTAACCCAAAATTGCGTAAGCGGTCGGCGCACAGTGAATGCGAAGGAAGGCGCACAGTGAATGCGTGTAACTTACTTGCGACATTTCTGCTAGCTTGCAGCAACTTACGAATGACTAGCAGGGCTCTTCGTGTAACTTACTTGCTACATTTCTGCTAGCCTGCAGCAACTTACAAATGACTAGTTTGAGGCAATCTATGACCTGCATGCAGCTTGCAAGTAACTTGTTCAAAATTTTCTGAGTTGTCGCGTGCACCCTATACCAGGCCTCTGGTCCTTTTTCGGAATTCACCGCCCAGGCCAACCAAGCGTTCGATCCCTCTTCTTCGCCGAGTCTACAAGCACGTCAACGAATCCACAAAGATGCTGCTCTACCCTCTTCGTATGATACGCCTATCCCCACCTGGCCCTAATTATATCACCATACTTATGCCCGCCACCTGGAACAATCAGGACGAAGATCGATTTCGATCGCTGGACATATTTTAAAAGATTTTAGAGAAACGCTGATAACAAAAGTTGGAGAAGCTACTTTATCTAAGCGTTAACACCACCACGACTTGTGACACCTTTTCGGCAGTGTGGTACTGCGTGACACGATGTCGTATCACGGTCCCGACGTTGCAAAAAATGTATTGGTCCCACGCACCAGCCACTCAAAAATCGTGCGTTCGAGAACGTGTTAATATTCCACTGATAGGCTTTCAATGGTATTTTTATTATTTCTATCTGTACTTGATGGGATGGTGCCCGCATCGAGCATAGCATATGCTCGTAGAACAGTCAGACAAAAGAACTAGAAAAGGGGGGACTCCGGGTACCGCCTGATCGCACATTTTAAGATGCCTTGTCGGTGATCATCTTGCATGATAATTCCATACCTGCTCTTATTCCACTCCCTGTAGTGCTGAATGCTTGTTTGTCTTTCTGTGTTTGATGATGTCTATTTTACATTGCAGTGTTACACTCCATTACTTGAACTTTAGCTTTTGACGTCTTGATGATGAAACGTATAAGGTTTTCATTTTCCCTTTTTCACTTGAAATAATGGTTTGCGGCTAATTGTATTTTTAACGAAATTTAACGATGTACTGGGAATTTAACGAAAAATTTCTGTACAAAATTTTCGTTAAAACATTTAACGCACAGAATTTTGGGTGCACCCCTGCACCGAGCCACCCCATTAATTGCCGCTGATTGGTGTGAGCAAAGAGTGAACACTTATGTGGGCAGGTGAACAGACAACGGAAACGCCTCAGGCACCTATCGAGAACGCCGCTCGTGCGCGAGTAAAGAACTTCGAAACGTAGTCAGTCCAACGCATCCAACACATGCGAGGCCAGTTGTGAGGGAGGGGGGGGGGGGTCCACTTGATCATCCTCGTGAAAATCAGTTAATCCTTCTATGCCTTTGCGTCACCACGCCCGCACTTGACAGGTCTTGACTTTACGTGTCTCCTGGGAAATTGAATGCGCGTCAACTGCTTGACTGTGGCGATAGACAGAGTTGTTCGGAATTGTTCCGTCTTGTTTAATTCTGCCGTGTTTTTGCACCATTTCCTCCACCCCCCCCCCTCAACTAGGAATGATGTTTGACTCACCCATTCGAGCAATTAACAGGACTAGATGACATAAGATGTGCATGATTTTTACGAGAATGTGCGGACCCCTACCCGATTAGAATTGCACCTGCATCCGTGCAAAATTGGCCACATTCCGAACTTCCCTGCCCAGTTATGTACCCGATTCCCTTGTGCAGTGTCGGAATACCTGCTAAGCAAGGTAATTAGCAATAAAGCCTTGTGTAAAAGGAAGAAACAAAATGGAGGGGATGAAAAAAAAAGTATCCTCGAGGACCTAAAACTTGCAAATAGCTGAAAGGCCAAGGGATCTTGCGAAGATGCAACGAAAAGAGCGCAGTGCAATGTGCACCATGCGCTCCCTGAAAGCGGAAGATTGGGAGGATCAAGCGTTTCAGCAAGGGAATGAGTAGATCACACTGCAAAGCTAGGCTAAGGCGAACCTTCACCCACCCACGCTATGCCCAAGCTTGAGGTTCGAGAATCGAAGGGGTGGAGGTCGTACTGTGAACACGTTTTTTTTTTTGGGGGGGGGGGGGGGTGTTCGTACTCTCTTTCGGTTTTGGCAGAGGATTCTCTCGTATTTTTCAGATGTTCAGGTTATGTTTGCACCTGTTAATAAGTTTTTTCTCAGGTTTGCCTACGACAATGTGGAGACTCATGCGCAGTTTCGTTCCCTGAAGTGAAGAATATGGAATTGAATATTAAAACGCTTTGAATGCTGATTGTTCTACAGTTAAAAAATAAAGAATTTCATTCGGCAGATTTCGAGTCAGTGGGGATGTTCAATATTTTCAGATTTTTCTAGTACGTCAGATACAGCACAATTTTCTATCTGAAGGTCGAACACCTTCGTCTCCACTTGCACTCTATAAAATTTCAGTCGTTAATTGCTAATGGTGACTTGAGTGCTTTACCTACAAAAATTCTTGGAGCGCTCTCCGAGTCAATAACGGAATAACAACCGAAGGATGTACTTGTCACGGATATAGTTTTCTCTCTTCTACAGGAAACAACATCAGAAATGAAACTGTACCCTTGAAAATTTCCAAGCCCTGCTTGACACACAGCTTGTAGTAAACGATCTTCTGCAATAGGGCGTCCAGAAAGTATCTGCAGAAAACTTCGCGGTATTCCACACTTTTTCTGGAATATTCTGAAGATGTCAACATAAGTGCTATATAAAGGCACTATCCTGCTGTATCTGCATAACATATCCGGCTCCGTCTTCCTTGCATATTTCACTGTACGATGGCCGAACTCTCTACTCATATTAGACACTCCTTTGCGAGTTTGAATCTGGGCACTCCGCTGCAGAAGCTTGTCGAAACTTGTGTCGTGTATTCGACTCTGAAGCTCCTTCTGCACGGTGAAGGTGTGCGTTATTTTGCTGCTGCTCTTGGCTGTTCCCGATCCACCGTGAACAATGGACTGCGATCTCTTAGAATGGCTAAAAAGCTCGGTAAGTAGCTCCCACCGAACTGACCGACGACAACCGGCGAAGACGTCTGGACGGCTCAGCTGCTCTCCCGAATCGCTCCTTTAACTGGCTGGACACCATCGTCACTGGAGACGAAAGTGGGTCCTCTACGTCAACCACGCTCGCAAACGTGCATGGCGCCGACGCGATGAAGTGCCGAAATCTTTAGTAAAGGGCGAAATTCATGCGAAGAAAGTCATGCTGAGCGTCTGGTGGAGAGTTTATGGGATCTACCATTTCGAGCTGCTGCCTGACAGCACGACTGTCACTGCCGAGGTCTACGCTACCCAACTGCAGAGATTGGCCGAGAAGATAGGCAAGGAACGGCCCAGGCTCGACAAAGTTCGCTTCTTGCACGACACCGTACAGCCCAAATCTGGCTCCAAGTGACTACCACCTTTTTCGATCACTTCAGCATCATCTGGAAGGGAGGCGTTATGAAGATCGTGACAACCTCGAAAACGGCCTTCAAGCTTTTTTCGCCAACAAATGCCAGATTTCTACGCCAGAGGAATTCGAAGACTTGTGGAACGCTGGCGGAGAGTAGTCGATGTTGAGGAAATTACTTGGTTGATTAATGAAATGTTGATAAAAAATTGTGTTATTTTGAAAGTTGTCGTATTTCTGCAGATACTTTCTGGACATCCTAATATTATTAGGCAAACAATTTGCATCATTTGCCGAAAAATATCGACCCCCAGTCAAAGAGAAACCTTTATTTTCAAAGCCTGCTTTTTAAAGCCTAGAATCCACGTTTTTGCAATTTTTAAAGCTTGTTAAATTTTTCAGAGGCCCCAAAAAATCTAAGAGTTATGGCAGTTTACGTGCGGCTACTTCGTTCTCTGACATCTCTGACATCGCAACTGAAAAATAGACATCTCGCAGAAATCCAGCCTTCTGAATAAAATTACCAGAAAGTGAAATTGTACTTAACTATTTTCAACCTGAAACAGACCTTCCATATAGTCAAAATTCTGCCACAAACATTTCAAGTGTTGATTAGCGTACAGTCAAAAAAATATTATTTTCCAAATAGAGTAAACTGGATCGTTTGCAAAAACAAAAGATCACAATTTGGAAAGTAACTTCGAAAAAGCTAATAGCTTTTTGAACCCTCCGCCACGCAAGAAGACCTCTTTTTTAAATTGCTTCCATAACCATTCAAAAGAGAATTTCTTTTACTCTAAAAAAATTAGCTTTCCGAAATTCGGGAAATTTACCGAGTCATGATCATTTATACGAAATCTTTTGAATTTTTTCCGTCGAAAATCTAACCCTACCCGCTCCGCATTAAGACCTCTTTTTTAAAAGCTGTTTTTGAATGGTATGACAGCTTTTTCCTTCAATTTTTCAAAACGCCATTGGCTTTTGCAAAGTTCAAAAAACTTATTAAGTTATGAACAATTTTGTGAACGTCCAATTTTGTCGCTCCAATGATGTCAGTGCTGTTTGATTCAGAAAATTATAATTCTCATTGTGCATTTGTAAAGACTTGAAATTTTTTGGCGGAATTTTAACTGTATAGGTGGTCCGCTTCAATTAGAAAATAATTAATTTTTATGAAAAACGAGAATTTTTAATACGGTTCGCAATTGTCGTATCGAAGACGGCGGAACAATCAGTATTCAAAACTCTTGCGCCAGGCGGGACTCGAACCACATCTTCTGCTTTCCGGGCAGCGATGTTCGCCTTACACCACCGGCCGCACGTAACATCCGCGATATCCTCGAGGTCTGTCAGCACCCACCCGTGATACGGGGATGGCCGCCGCTGATATCAGCATGGATGCCGTCAAGCTGAAAACCTTACTAGTAAAAATGAGCAAATGTGTTAAAACATCGACCTCGAAGATATCGCGGATGTTTCGTGCAGTCAAACAGCGCCGGTGGTGTAAGGCGAACATCGCTGCCCGGAAAGCAGAAGATACGGGTTCGAATCCCACCCGGCGCAAGAGTTTTGATCGCAACAAAACATCCTGTAACAACATATAGCCTCTCTAGCAGCCGCTCCAGACTTAAGCAAACGTGTTAAATCAGCATTCAATTAATAAATTTTTTTAATCAAACAAATCATTTAATCAATGAATCAATCAATAACATGCCTTCCTCCACAGCTACACCCTGACCCACACCTGTCCACACCCGCTTTGCCTATATGGCGTCGACGAAGGTAGAGAAGTGCACGGTCTCTTCTAGGTTTCAGGCGATAAATGCAGACACGTCCATCCAAGGCACAGAGAAACGGAATTCTCGGGCGAACTAGATCTGATCGAGGGAGACGTCGTCAGTCGGCATGGACGAGAAGAACATCGTCCCGTAGGACCAGACTGAAGGCCTTCAGCGATCGATGCAGCGATACATAGTGGTCGTCAAAGTCAAAGCCATGGCCGAGAACTGGTTCGTCGCCCTCGTCGGTGTACTTCGAGAATGCTCGTTTTTGCCGAAACCATCGTTCGCTTTCCCGTCTTCCTTAACAGAATTTCGCGCACAATTCCATTTCACTCATTCTACGCTAAAGAAAGACATTCGGAATCCACTTCGATAACAGAATAGTAGGGAGCATGCATATCTGGATATGGCCTTCCGATGTAGCTGCGGTAAGATACCATATTGGGTTTTTCTAGCGGTGACCCACTTCTACCCACTTCCATACTAGAAATGCGTCAGAATGGCCGGTCCAGTAAGAAGAAAGCGGGGGAAAGTACGTAGTGGTCATAGGACCCCTTAGCGATGTCAGAGCCTCTTTGGCCTTAAAACTACGATAATGATGAGGTACAGAAGAGTTTATAATGTCTCGTTCACCGCGCTCAGAGGATCGAGTGTCTCCGAGTGGTATACCTAACTAAACAACGAAGTTAGTAAAGCCAACAACCTACTTGAGTGGGAAGAAGAAAAATGGTTTGCGGAGCTGTCAGAGCGTCGACGAAGTATGTAGCTAGGGAGAAAAACGTCGGGTTCCATTTTCACATGTCCGAATCCACTGCTTCACCTTGTCAGGAAGCTGTATCGTTCGATGAACATTCAGCACGATGAACATTCGGTGAGTCCTGCAACGTTTGTTTTCGGAGCAGCGTGACTTATATAAGTGAGAGAAGGCTTCCGTAGTTTGGACTAAAGACGTTGAGTTTGGACCAAGCCGTCGGAAACAAGTAGGCTGGACAATTTCCGGGTACTAGTTACAGCTACTGGACGAGAACCGTAAGTGATTGGCCTCCACTATGCCAGAGAAACACCAAGACGACCGTCAATGTGTTAGCTCAGCTTCTTGAAAAGTAACGACGCTCTTCGATACCCACTAGCGAAACAATCAGCTGGGCTGCACAAGCACGAAGAAGGTGTTACTGGAAACATTGCTGGTACCCTCTCAATAAGAGCGACGACCAACGAGATGACAGCTGATAGAGATGCTACAGTAGGGAAGAAATGCTGACAATGTGAGACTTCTCGAGCTACGACTACAATCAACAGTTGGAGGATGAGCAAAAGAAAGGTAACTCCACCAAGCTCAATACCACGGACCTTCCCCTTTAGAGAGCCATCGGACTCCTGTTAGAAGGATCTCGACCCTCTTGTCGCTGGGCCCTTATGCATCCCCTGTGGTGGAAAGAGGAATGGATCGCGACCCAAATTAGGCTTTGCACCGTGTATATCAACCCGGCCAAAAACCTGCACTCGGGGATCGAAGCCCTCTAAGTGAAGAAGTTCTATAACGAATACCTTCCACACGGTCATTCAAGGCCAAAATCGTGCCGCAAAGGTTTTCTGAATACTTCACCATCTGTAGCCAAGTTTGGGCGAACGAGCAAGTATAGGCCAATACGCATTCAACTAGCCTCCACGACATCGTGCAGTAGTAGAATGCGCTGCGCATCCCAAAAGGGATTGATTAACGCAGCTCTTTGTCCTTTTATCTTTTAACAAAGTGGGAATGTCCAGCATAGGTCCGAACTTCTGGTTTTGCATACAACTCCATAGTAGGCAAGGAATATACTCAATCTGTAAAATCAACACTTAAAGAGGATGGTTGATCTATTGAAAGGCTACACAATTCCTCGACTTCCCGTGGAGGTATTAGGTGTCCGAAAAGTTCTCAGCGCGTTGAGTGCTTCACTTTGAACTACCATGACTTTTTCAATTCTTATCGGATTTAGTCGACATAAGCACCGTTCTAATCAGCACACTTTAGCCAACGGGACACCCGTCGATTTATTCCACCAGCCAAAAAATTGGTGGTCGAGATTCGACAAAATCCACGAAAGCTGTGTTGGCTTGGTCCTGATTGGTGAAGGTTTTCCTAGCGAGAAAGTTCTAAAAGCGTTTGAAAAGGTGGTAGTCGCTTGGTGGGAGGTCCGGGAAAATATGGTGAGTGAGGCAGAACTTCACCACTTATTCCGTTCATTTTTCGAAGAGTGGTTTGTGAAACGTGTGAGCGGGGGTTATCGTGCAGAAGAATCGGACCTCTTCAGTTGACCAATGCTGGCTGAAATTGACGCAATTTTCGGTGTATTTCGTCGACTTCCTTACAGTAGGACTCTACTAGCTAACTCTAACTCTTGCTGGAGGTTCGACTTTGGAAAATGCCTTGGGGGTTCGTCGGCGTGCAATCACTGTCGGGAACGTTTATTGCTATCATAAAGAATCCACTGTTCATCACAAGTTCGACTCCATCCGATCCAAAAACGGGTCATGTAGCGTAAAAGTAGAGAAGAACAAATCTCGAAACGTGACAATTTCTGCGGCTACTCGTAGGGCACCCTCTTTTCGTGCTTTTTCACCTTGCCAAGGTGTTTTAAAGCATCCGCAACGGCGGTTTTACTGACGTCTAGCTCTTCCGCGAACTGTTCGGGATGGTTCAGCTTCCACCAATTCCTTTAACTCGTCCAGGATTGCTCTAGGTCGACCATTACGGGGGTCATCTTCGAGGCTGAAATCTTCGGTCCGAAATGTACTGAACCACTGGTGCACAGTGCTTTCTCCAACACTATTCGCCCCACACTTGATTGATTTGTCTTTCTGTGTCTGTCTGTCTCGGCCGCGGCTCGCCCAAATCAAAGTTCAAATAAAATACCGTTCGGAATTGCCCCTTCGACATACTTCAATAAGCCCTTCAGGAACAGAAATACAAAACAACGCTGAAACATAAATTATTTAGTCAGATAGAGGGAAAAATTCTGCACAGAAAGTAGCATTAATGCGCAATGCATGTTGAATTTTTACTTAATAATAGACGAATGAAAAGTAGTAACACAAAACGCTGAGAACTTTCCGGACAACCTAATAGCACATGATTAGTCAACAACAACCGTTCAGCATCCTAAGGCGATCGTTCCTCGGGTTTACAGCAGGTTCCTAGTACGTGAATCCGCTCATGCAAACGCAGATATCTAAACACTTTGCCGCTTGTGAAGTGGTATGTGCCGCCATTAACGAGGAAAGCACAAGCCACCTCTCTTCAGCCTTTCCGTTTTGCCTGTTGTTCCCCTTTTCCGGGCATATCTACTGCTATGAACTTGCATCGTTTGTTTCTTTGTGTTTCTGAATACCCATTCAATGTTACCAGTCCTACTCACTATACTTGTGCTTGTGCATGCAATAAACGTTTTAAGGGCCCACCTACTACTCAGCTAGATGCAGTAGTGATTCGCATCATCAGTAATCGAAGGAGCAACGACTTACCGAACGCAAGATGTGACGTAATGACCGCAATCGTATTGCACAGAAAGAGTCTCCAGGATAACTTACAGCATTTCCTCGTCTGATGTGCTTATGGTTAGAACACTGGAATAGTGCAGTCATCGAAACAGACCATACATTCTGCTCCGAGTACTCTACCGAAAATCGTCCACTCGTATTTAATGTATACGCTCCATCCACTGGACAACTCTGGCATGTGGCAGGGACGAAGAGAGACGTTGCCGATGTTTACCCTCCCATATTTTCTTTATTTCTATAAACAACTCGACATTAAACAAAAGCGGAACAAATGATAATTTTAGATCCATAAAGCGGGACTACAACAAGGCCGCACAGCGCATAGATTAGAAAACAAGAAACGAACAACAATTAACAAAGAAATGACAGGTAGGCAGGGAGACGCCTCAAGGAGTGATCCTTTTCGGATCGCGAGGGAACATCGAAGCGAGACGGATGTTGTGCAGGCCGAGGAACAGCATCGTCACCCGCTCGAGACCTGCAACAGGCGAGATCAAGTAATTGGTCACCCTTTCTCAAGTCGGAGAATTCTGTGAGGAAGACTTTCAAGGCACCGCGCAGAAATGTGCCAAAGAAATTAGCAACGCGTTGTATTGGCATCATTCGAATAACAAAGTCTTGAGGAAAGCACTGGATGCGTCGGGAAGAAGCTATCTCGGGCGAGAAATAAGAGCAATCGTGGTCAGCGCCCTGGTCTTGGGCAGCTCTATCGCATTCATTCGCCTTTTATGATTGTCCCTATGCACAGCACAGCAAGAGGAACTAAGTCGATCTGACGTACTCGGAAATTTGAGATGAAAGGAAGTCTTGCGAATACAGCCCGGTTGCCGAGCACTTCTAGGCCATTCGCCAGCAATCGTCGCACAGCAAAATAATTGAGAAATCTGGAATCCCATCGGTATTCTCTAAGCAACGCCGTGCATCTCATTCTCAAGTCGTTTCACATCTCCATACTGACCAGCTGCCATTTGCATCACCTGCCCTCTTGTCGTCACGTTATTCAGCGAGTTGCCTGAGCAGGCCAGCCAGCAACGTCTCCATTCCTCCGCGTCGCGCATGACGAGGCGCCTCAATGGAACCTCCTCGCACGAGGGAGGAGAGCAATATCTCTCGCTCAGGGCTTTGAGAAGACCTCAACCAACGCATTGGTGGGCGTGCTGTTGATGTGCTGACAACCCGCAGTATATAATCGGCTCGTCCACCGTCCAGAGCCTACTGGCTGTTTGCTCGAATAATCCTGAATAGGATCAGCAGAACGCTGGACGAAGGACAGCTATGCGAACAAGACGGATTTCGGAGAGGGTTCAACGCGATCGACCACATACACACCGTCACCATGCTCATAGAAGTAACGCGAGAGTGCAAGCTGCCGCTGTGGCTCAATTTCATCGACCTGAAGAAGGCATTCGACTCTGCAACGTCGAAACTGAAGCGATCGACGAAGCACTGCTCACTCAGGGCGTTCCTACGCAGTACATCAGAGTACTTCGAGAGCTGCATAGTGGAATCGCGACCAAGATTTCAGCATTCTACAACGATGTCGCAGTCAACGTGAGGAGAGGGGTTCGGGAAGGGGATACCATATCCCTGAAGCTCTTCGGCGCCAGCCTCGAAAACGACATGCACGAACAAGAATGGGAAGACGTGGGAGTGAAGGTCTATGGCCGGCAACTGCTTCGCTTCGCTGACGACATCGTGCTCATAACACCGAGCATCAGCCAGGCGGAGCGAACGCTGGCCGACTTCGATCGTGTATGTGGGAACGTTGGACTACAGCTGAATCTTACCAGGCCTATGTTGGTTGGGCCTATGTTATACTACGGCGAAGCGTCGCGGACGCTGCGACCCGTTACCGACAGCCCGTCACCGACGTCGTCGACAGATTCTGTGGCGGCGTCGGCGACGTCGTCGGCAGGAGAGCATTGGAGCGCAGCGTTCTAATATTAGGTGGGCGGGGGAACAAAAGTAATGAGACAAATTTTAAAAAAAACTCTTTGTCTCTCTATAACTCAATTACAGTTCAACGATGCTGAGGAATGTGTTCGCCATTAAGGTTAATGACTTGCTGCCATCGCTCAACCAACTTCCTGATCCCATCCTTCCAGAACTGCTTGGGCCTGGTGTGACCAACTGCTCGATATGGTTGTCAAGGACTGCTTGGATTCTTGTGTCTCATCCGACCAGGAAGTTCTGTAGGCTCAAGAAGTAGCGGTAGTCGCAGGGAGAGATGTACGGCGAATACGGTGGGTGAAGCATGTGAACGTACCCCAGCTGGGAAAGCTTATCCGTGGTCACTTGTTCCCGATGGTGTGCGGCGTTGTCGAAGAGGAGGAATTTCTTGAAGCCCTGAGACCGAATAAGGCGAGTCCCCGGTCCATCTCTTCTGTTTCGTTCACCATGGCCTTGGGGTCCATCGTCGCGCTTTTGGTAAATAGCTTCCAGTATACCGGTCCATGGGCGCAGACCCAAAAGCTCTGAAGGTGCTTCTCGCCGTGAACATCTCGCCGAACGAAGGTCGGTAACGGGTCACCAGGCCTCACCCAGACTCGCTGCTTGGCAGGGTTAAGGTAGAAAGCATACTTCTCATCTTGCGTGACTATTGGGTCCAGGCTGCTCGTGGTTGGGAATTGGGCGAGATTTGGAGGACACAGGTCGACTCGTCAGACTGTGGTTCCGGCATGAGACAGACTGGCATGATTCTGGAAAGGGCGGAAGTGGTAACTTCTCATGTGGCCTTCAGTAAGTAGCATACAAGCATACAAATACGATAAGCACGAAACCAGACTCCAGCCACGAGATATATGGACACGGCATGGAGAGTCTCATTACTTTTGCCCCTCCACCCCCCCCCCCTACCCTCTAATAGAAGTACGGGCAGTGTTGACCATTTAAAGATTATTGGTTTACCGATTTAGCGAATTTACCAGCATTTCCGTTAAATTTCTTTATTGGGGTTAAGCTAAGGACTTTTTCGTTAAATCGCATTGAAATTAAATTTGCGCTGAATTTTCGAAATTCACACGAAAATTTAACTCTTAATTAATGCAAAATGTATTTCGAAAAAGCTCTTCATAGAGGGTTGCGGTATCATTTCAGAAAGCGAGGAAACACTACTTATTTGAATCAGTTTCACCACCACCGTTTCGTATCTTTCCGTTTCAAGGCCGTCTTTCATATTTTGGCTGCTCCGTGTTTTATGCAATTCTTCACCGTTCTCTTCACGTTTTCAGTTTTCTTCAGTTTTATTTTGTGTTGCTTGCCCTGCAGGAAAGCGAAAAGGCCTACAAAACGCGAATAAAACGGGTGAGAAGGGCAGAAAAGCGAAGAAAGATGACAAAGCGAAGGGA
Source organism: Heligmosomoides polygyrus polygyrus (assembly GCA_947396885.1). Taxonomy (NCBI): domain Eukaryota; kingdom Metazoa; phylum Nematoda; class Chromadorea; order Rhabditida; family Heligmosomidae; genus Heligmosomoides; species Heligmosomoides polygyrus. The sequence continues at coordinate 69,022,990 of OX377203.1, forward strand.
ACGTAAGGATTAGGCTCCCATTCCCTCCCCAAACACTAGCGACTAGCGATGCAGTCTCTTTGTTGAAATGCCAGCATAGGCTTAAGTAATGTTTCTTACAGTTTTTTTGACTTTCCTAAAACGTGTAAAGTTCAGTTTGGAAGATGTTTTACAAGCAAGAAGCCGTGAAAAAGGAAAGTCTTATAAGAAAGCTGCTCAGCTTAGTTGAAAGTCAGACGACAAATAAATAAACATTGAATCACATCTGACTAACATTAGCAGAAAAAGCCTCTGGAAATTTAGTTGCATTGCACTACAGTTTAGGTGTCTCTTACGATTTACAGCTTACGATTTAAAAACGTTTTTTCGTAATTACGATTTACGAAATTTCAAAACGCATTTACGCACACCTTTGATGGAGACGCTGCTAGTGCCCCCTTGAACAACTCGATGATCAATGGGACGAGAGATGATACAGGTTATTCATGAAAAACTTCATGTGTCGCTACTGCATATCACTAGTGTATCACTACATCAGCCAAATCGAGGGTAACTAAAGTTAAGTCTCAAATTTTTGACGACTGAAAGCTGAGCGATGTTCAGAGTTAGAGAAGCAGCTTCGCCAAAGACTCTGCAGAAAGCGATCACAGGGGATGACCGGACAAGTTTCAATTTTTAGACCGGAGGTCGAGAATAATTCTATCCACCGTAACCCCAGGACAAGGGGTTAGTATGTAGATAAGTGGGTAGACAATACATAATTAAATACCCCTCAGAACACTAGTTTTATAGCTTTAATATACAATTTTAAGTGATCGTAGATGTCGAAACTACCGTTGATATCGAAAAGAATACGAGAACAAATTATGAAAGTCGAGAAGCGTCCTATAAAGGAATCCTTGTCAGCAGGCCTTACACAACCAATCAAGCAAACAAAGCAGCATAGTTCATGAGTATATGGCGCAACCACTACATGACCACGTCCAAAAACGCCACATGCTTGCCATTTAAAACAAGTGCTCCGTCACGCCTATCGGCGCTCCTCGCACTTGCACGCTTCGCGCGATGTTGCAGTATCACTAAGCTAAGGGGAATCACATCAAGTTAGCTGCTCTACTTGTACAGCTTTCTTCCCTACCTAGGAGTACAAAAGGCTCCCAGTACATACAGTATATAGTATGATAGGGCGATCAATTGGTTCCCCACTACTGGTCTTCCCCTATTGAAACGGTCCCCATTACTGCTACTGGTTCCCCTCACTGATCCACCTTCAGCGGACGACGTTCTCGGCACGTCTATCTGAATCCCCAAACACGCTGAGCGAAGCATTTGGCACGTCCTTTGAGTCAAGTAACGTCGCGCGACGTATTCCACACGTCTTTTAAATCCCTGGCACGTAGAAGACGTCTGGGTATTTTCCGCTATTTTCGCGCTCGGTAACTTGATCAGTATCGAGTGATGGTAATCAATACTTCAAAAACGAATTTCAGGTTCGTGTTGAGTGAACTCGACTGCCTCCAGGGCTAAAATTTTAAACCGCCTAGACGACATCCGCTAAAAATCTATAGCTTGATCAATATCCATTGATGGCGATCGATACTTCAAAAACGAATTTCAGATTTGTGTTTAGAGACTTCGACCACCTCCAGGGCAGAAGTTCCCAGGCAGGGAGAAGACGTCTGGGTATTTTTCGCTATTTTCGTGTTTTCGTGTCGTAATTCACCCCCCCCCCTATTTCCCCCCGCCCACTATTTTATGACTAAATCCACACAAAAAATCGATAATATGGCCCGAATGGATTGATGGCGACACTTCAAACCTCAAATGGACACCTCAAATGTGGACTTCACGCTCGCCTTCAGCGACATCGACTACCCCAGGACGGAAGTACCGGACCGCAAGAAAGATATCCATAAAAAAATCGACATTTTCCATGATTTTCGAAACTTCACGCACCAAGGCACACTGCACGTTAAAGAGTGTATCCGCACATGGCGCGTTATTCAAACCTGGATTTTGGTAGGGTAACAGCGCCTTTACTACACAAAAAACGGTAATACCGGTCGATATCTATTGATAGCTATAGATACTTCAAAAATGAACTTCAGATTCGAGTTCAGTGACGTCGATTAGCCTAGGAGCGGGGAGTTCGGGCCGCAAGAAAGATATCCACAAAAAAATCGATAATACGGCTCAATCTGGATTGATGGCGCTCGACACTTCAATAATGGGATTCAGAGTCGTGCCCACCAACCACGATACCACTAGGACTGAAATTTCCGATCGCCAAAACGACATCCACAAACGAATTGATAAAACGGCTCAATCTGGATTGATGGCGATCGACACTTCAGAAAGGGACTTTGCCCTCGCGTTCAGCGACATCGACTACCCCGGGAGGGAAGTTTCGGACCGCAAGAAAGATATCCACAAAAAATCGATAACACGGGTCGATATCGATTGGTCGACTTCAGGTTCGTGTTCAGCGACCTCGATTACCCCGAAGGCTGAAGTTTCAGGACGCTTGCACGACATCCACAGAAACATCTATAATATCGACCGATATCGATTGGTCAACTTCAGATTCGTGTTCAGCGACCTCGATTACCCCCAGGGCTGATGTTTCAGGACGCTTGCACGACATCCGCAGAAAAAGCGATAATATCGATCGATATCGATTGGTCGACTTCAGATTCATGTTCAGCGTCCTCGATTACCCCCAGGGCTGATGTTTCAGGACGCTTGCACGACATCCGCAGAAAAAGCGATAATATCGATCGATATCGATTGGTCGACTTCAGATTCGTGTTCAGCGTCCTCGATTACCCCCAGGGCTGATGTTTCAGGGTGCTTGCACGACATCCGCAGAAAAAGCGATAATATCGATCGATATCGATTGGTCGACTTCAGATTCGTGTTCAGCGTCCTCGATTACCCCGAGGGCTGAAGTTTCAGGGTGCTTGCACGACATCCACAGAAAAATCGATAATATCGATCGATATCGATTGGTCGACTTCAGATTCGTGTTCAGCGACCTCGATTACCCCCAGGGCTGATGGTTCAGGACGCTTGCACGACATCCCCAGAAAAAGCGATAATATCGATCGATATCGATTGGTCGACTTCAGATTCGTGTTCAGCGTCCTCGATTACCCCCAGGGCTGATGTTTCAGGGCGCTTGCACGACGTCCACAGAATAATCGATAATATCGATAGATATCGATTGGTCGACTTCATGTTCGTGTTCAGCGACCTCGATTACCCCCAGGGCTGATGCTTCAGGGCGCTTGCACGACATCCACAAAAAAATCGATAATGTCGATATCGATTGCCCCTGCTGTGAACGCCTCCCGTCGATGATCATCTAAATGCCCAGGCACGGTCGCCGACATGTTCGGCACGTCTACGGCTCGCCATGCACGGTCGCCGACGTGTTCGGCACGTCTACGGCTCGTCATGCACGGTCGCCGACGTGTTCGGCACGTTTACGGCTCGCCATGCAGGGTCGCCGACGTGTTCGGCACGTCTACGGCTCGTCATGCACGGTCGCCGACGTGTTCGGCACGTCTACGGCATCGTCAGGCATGCTTGCCTACGTGTTCGGTGCATCTACGGCATCGTCAGGCATGCTTGCCTACGTGTTCGGTGCATCTACGGCATCGCCAGGCACGTAGAAGGCGTCTGGGTATTTTCTGCTATTTTCGCGCTCCTGATGTTTCCGCCCCTATCTTTTGACGTGCTCCATTGCTAATCGCATAGCCCGTTATTATAGAGTATGACACTTCCCTGAAACACTATTTTTGAACGAAACTCGTGATTCTATGATGCTTTTTGGACACTTTTTACTGGATTTCCATGATATAATTTAGCTCGCAGCTCTATTTTCTGCCTTCTGGCCAATTTTTGCCCTTTTTCCGGAAAACAGAAAAGATTTGCCCGAAATGGCCAGGAAAAAAAGAAATCAGAAAACAGAAATTCCGTCCACCTCTGAAGGCGAGTCGGATCTCGGAAGGGAGAACAGAGAGAACGACATATCCATCCTATGGAGAATGGCATCGGGGCAAGTGGACGTGGTTATCGAAGAGATTGAAGTAGAATTCGTGCATGACCTTCTCCATTGTCCTTCTGGAAAAGGTGGCGGTTCCATCAAGGCGTCGGAGAGCGGTCATCTTAGTCTTGAAGTTGGCGAAGCTCCGGCGGGCATTTGCGGATACTCAACCCTGTCTCTGCTGCTTCAGCCAACACTTTCGCACATCTCTTCTTAAGATCTTTCTTTATCACCGCTTTGCATAGCTTCGCAAGCTCTGACGTCAGTTGGTAGTTGCCTCACGGTCGTGCTGCTCCACGCTGGCGTATCAGCTCGAGAGTTTCTGGAGACAGACGTCTCTTGGTGGTCTTCAAGTTCTCGGCTCCCTTAGCACTCTGCGGAGCTGGTGCACGCACGAAACTGTCGTATTCCTCGTCGATGTTGTCCTGACGCTAACTTCCCAAAGGCCTGCAAGAGATGTGTAAAGGACCCAGCTTACGGTCGTTCTGGGACTCCTTGAATTTCGCAGCCTTCTCTCTTTGACGCGAAGGGGTAACCTTGCGCGAAGGAGGCGGTGGTCCGGTCACGTGTCGAATTTGGGGACAACGGAGACTTACGGTTGAAGATGATGTGGTCGATCTCGTTGTGGAACTGGCCACCGGAGGATTCTCAGGGCCATCGTAGGGCGGGAGGCTTCTGGAGCTGTGAGTTCCCATGGATGGTTTTGGTCGACATGATGAACTCAGACAGTCTTTCGCCTTGATCGTTGCCCAAACCGTGGGTTCCGATGTGAAGTTCTTCCAGCGAATTTCGTGGCCCGATCTTGGGTTGAAGTCGCCGAGGATCATCTTGTAGAAGGTGTGACCTTCCTTATAGAACTTATCCAGCTCCATGTATAAGGCTTCGAACTCTCCGTCATCGTAGTCGGATATGGGCACATACGCGACTAACACTGTCAAAGCTGGCAGGGAGCCAGATCGCTTCTGATCGATCGTCTTGTCAAAGACTCGCATGAATCGATGTTCACGGCAATGTGCGTGTTGACGAGGACACCAACGCCACCTACTCTCCTGCTGTCGCATGTTCCGAGGAACAGTTCTTCTCCGAAGTAGTACGCGGCGTTTAGGGAGTGGTGCCTTCCCGTCTCGGTCAGTCCGATGACGTCGTACTTGATCTTCCTGGATTACATCATCAGGTCATCGACGGATGCTTCCGATGCGAGCGTGAAGGGTTGTAAGTAGATCGTCATCCTAGTTCTTCTCAATTTGCGCAGCCTGGTTAGTCCCTGAGATTTTAGCTGCCTCTCCATAATTGTCCTTCCTATCGCTGCAGGAATGGGATCTCTTTCCTAGTCAGATGAGTGAGGGCCTTTAGTGATGCTGTTCTTTTTTTTACTAAAGTATAATGCGAGTGCCTAATCGATCTCTGTCGTTCAGGCGAGAAAAATACAGGCAGGCAGCTAGACTGACCTAAGGAACATGGCGACTTTTCAGAATCATATTTCGGTGGTCTCCCAGTCCACTGAATGCAAGCTTTATGCCGAGCCATGGAGCAGGATGGAATCTGCACAGACGCGAAAACACCCACGCACTCTGGCATGAACATGCCACGCCCAGACAGAAAATTTGAATCAGTCCCACGAATCAGGAGCAAGGAACCCAGGCCCGTATCTCCTCGATCTCTCTACACCTTCTCATCATCCCCCTCCGCGTAGAAAACACGTCTTGTAATCCTCCTACGCAGGATCACAGCAATCGCTTTCCAGAAAGTGTTAAAACAAAGGTTCGGTAAGAAATACCGATGAGTGGGACACGTGGGCAGGATCTTCATCTGTTGAAAGAGAAGCGTTTGCGAACACGAGCCCTTTCCAGACAGAAAAGCTCACTTAAAAACTATTACAGATTGAACGACAAGACAGTAATTCCAGCCCCCCCCCCCACACACACACACAACACACATTAGATTCACCAATTAAAATCCTTGAGGACTCTGTAAGTAGCAGCCATAACAATTTACAATGCTACTTTCGAGATACCGTGAGTATTCCTACTATTTATAGCAAACTGCGGATATGCCGCGAACCCGGGAAACTTACCAATTCCTCCTCCAGCGTGCGGTGGGCATCCGTATTTGAACGAGTCTATGTAGGCTTGGATCTTCTCCAATTCGATATTGTGGTGCTTGGCACGTTCAATGAGGAACTCTGCGTCGTGAATTCGTTGCGCACCAGAGAGGATTTCCTCGCCTGCAAACACGTTGCTTGGAAAATGAGTACAGCGAAACCTCTTCTCTACATCAACGACCGATCGACATCGATCCCAGCTTCTCCAAAGAACAAAAGACTCAAAGCTGACCTCTCATGAACATGTCGTAGCTGTTGGAATATCTCGAGTCGTGAGGATCGGGCATGGTGTAGAATGGTCGCACGGCGAGAGGGAACTTATCCAGTATGAAGAAGTCGGTCTTGTATTTGTCCTGGAATGACACGATGTTCACGTAGTGAAGGGGTCTGTTCATATTTCGGGAGCGATTCGTCGGCCATGCAAAACATGTAAATCGATTAACCAAGCGATCGCAGAAAAATGAAATCTGTTCATTCTCCAGCATTGTCGCTGTCGCTGTCGTCGCTTCTGTCGCCTCTTTATACTTCTCGCCGGCAACTGGAGCGACGGCGGCGACAGCGCTAGTGTTGGAGCGCCTAATCTACCAAAGGTCGAAAGAGCTCGAAATTTACACACATTCTCCATTCAACTTATTATCCGGTAAGAATCCTCAATCAGTTTAGCATGACAGACAGAGAGTGGTACTGTTCTCCCAGATAGCGAGAATGCACATTTCCAAGGTTCTTTAAGAATTTCATGCCGATTAACAGAAAAAAAAGAAGTATACTCAGGAGAAAGGTACTTCAAGACCGGATTTCAGTTTATCGATTTTTCGATTTCAAACTGTAACAAGCCACATCTTTTTCTTCATTCACTTTTTCGACTCTATATGTATGACTATGTCTTCGTCTTCACAACAAACAACAACAGTCCATCTATCATCAATAAAATTGTTAAGCGTGAAAATCGTCAAGATTCTAAGACCAAACAGTAGAAACAAGACTTCTAGGGTAACAAATTTATTACCATGCGTAGTTCGTTCAGCTTGTGGAAAGTCGTCCAGTTTCTGGGAAGGTCCAAAGTGCTATGAACCGTAGCAAAGCTGATCATTTTTCATTTGTCCCTACAACATTTTTTACAGGACCTGCGCTTGCCAAGTCGAGTTTTACGGCCCAAGATTTTTTTATACCGCCATGATTGGTTTGGAAACTACAGAATGTTTTAGTGAAGAATTCAGGTCAGGCAGTGGTCATCAATGCTTTGGCGCAGATCCGTCTGTGAACTCAGAATGGTTCCTTTTGTCAGAAAGAAGCAGGGAATCAAAAAGCACAGAGCGATGACAAAAAAATCTTTTTAATCGAATTGAATTTTTCCACATTGGGTATTCTTGTCTCTGAAACCCAAGTATCGTAGATTTAAGTTACTAACCTCTTTCTTCTCTGTATTCCAAGACAATTCATAAGGGACACGGACACGTGTATACTCATTGAGCTTCTCCCAAAGGAACTGCCAAGAGAGCCCACGAAGAGGACGAAAGGGATAAGCAGGAGCGTTGACATGCGCAGTATGAAATTCGATAAAAATGAGTCAGTGACAGTACCATAAGTCGCGCTCTAACAGTTTATTTGTGCTCCATTTCGTCTTCTTCACATTTTCTATGCCTTTTCAACCTCATATATGAAAAGAAATATCATAAAACACTGTGAACAGACTGACTGGTTGGTAAGTATGAAGGACCAACACGTAGCACTCTAACGCGAGAAACGGTCTAAGAAGTCAAAAACGCGGAACTTCGACAGACAAAACTGGGTAAAATAAATTGGTAAAGGAGCAAGAAAAATGTCAGCAATTCTCGCAATAAGAGGACGATGTCGACTGCCTATCTCTAAGTTAGTAGAAGGCTTCCTTAATAGCGCAACGATACTGCGAAAGCTCATCCGAAAATCCATCCAATATGCATTTACACGAAGAAGAAGTAAAATTTCAAGAATGCGCGTAAAATGTCGCTAATTCAATTTAAAGAAAATTTTCGTCGTTAAATTTCGATACAAACTTTTCCTGAAAATTGCCGGCAAATCCGCTAAATCAATACATCGTTAAAGGCACACCCCTGGTGTAGATACGTAAAATACGCGCCGCAATCGCTCCCGTCGCATGTTAATTCTTCCCTCGCGTTGTCGTTGGTGCCGCTGCGAAGTATGAACAGACCCAAAGCGCCAGGAAAGGCAATTGTCAAGAAGACTTCGTCTGATCCATGTATGCTATAGCCAGCCGAAAATGCTTAAAGACTTGATAACCGAGACAATTCAATAAAAAGATCGACGGTATGGCTCCTGAGATTACTACTACTTACTAACAGTCAACATTTAATGAAAATCAGTGGCGGTAAAAAAGGAAACAAGAAAACTCTTACTAGAAAAAGCAAACAGGGAAAACTACCGCTGTGTCTGCGCTCAGAAATGGACAATGGAAAGGACTGCGAGGATTAAGCACCCGTGTTAGATGAATTACATCTCGGGTACTTCCGTATCCTGGCATGAAGGATAATGTAAGTAGGTATAGAAGAGATAATAGCGCATCACCACCACCCGTATATAACTGCGCATAAAGCACATGCGCCTCGTCATGCTATGGAGACCCCTCACAGCCATGGTTCAGCCTAGCGCTGAAAGGTCTTTGATCAGCTTGACTATTAACTGAGCTCGCTAAACCTCAGGCGCTACTGCATATATAGGTACTACAAGTGCTCCGACACGCCTAACGGCGTGTCTCGCACTTGCGCGCTTCGCGCGACTTTGCACCATCACTGACCTATGGAAAGTAGTTTTTGTGAAACATAAAATTCCCTAACATCTAGGACCTGCTGCGTACTTCATCGGCATCAAGCCGTTCACCACTTCGGTACCTTTCATCATAGATGTTTTCTCCTCACCGTCCAGTAACATTATTGGTTTGTGCTGCGCAGTGCTTCAGCCCCTCCACTGTTGATACGTCTTCCGAATCCGGGCGCCAGCTTCCGCCTCACTCGTTTCTTCTTTCTAGATCTAATTGCTGGTCCGCCTTTACTGGTCTTCCCCCCCCCCCCCCCCACCTTCCTGATCCCAACCCCTGGCGCACTTCCTTGTTTTCACTATTGACCCTCTACTGGTCTCTTCTTGCTGGCTTCCCCGTCTTGGTCCCTCCTTCAGGTTGTTCCTTTCCTTCCTGGACGCTCACCTGGTCCATTCTAAAGGCCCCTTACCTCCCTTCTCCACCACCTCTTAGTGGTCCTCCCATGCTCAAGGCAGACGTCAGTGACACGTATTCAGAATCAAACGCTCAGAAACGCGCGTAGACGCCGCTGAGTCAAGCAGGAGAGGGCTGCGCTTCCTCTGCTGCAACATCCCATGTTAAACGGCAAACGTTGCCCCTGAGAGGTACGCAAAGGCATACCTCGCGCGGGTAAAATTTTCCGTTCAACGTGGGATAATGCTGAATTCTGAATGCGGCCACTCGTCACACGACGTCGGTGAACCGCCTCTCGCTCTAGACGATTGTTGCGCGACGAGAGGGACCCGTATCTGGAAACAGACGCTCAGAAGCGCGCAGTTGTCGCTGTGTAGAGCAAGAGGAGGCTGCGCTTCCTCTGCTGCAGCAGCATCTCATGCTCAATTCTGAATGCCATCCCTCGTTGCAGGACAACGGTGTCTCCTCTTCTGACTCCAGAAGGTTGTGGTGCGATGAAGGGAACTTGTCTTCTGAATTCAGGCATTCAGAAACGCGCGCAGACGCCGTTTTGTCAAGCAGGTGGAGGCTACGCGTCCTCTGCTGTAACAGCATCCCATGTTGAACGGCAGACGTTGCCCGCGCGAGGTACGCAGAGGCGTACCTGGCGCGGGTAAAGTTTTCCATTCAACATGGGATAATGCTGAGTTCTGCACGCGGCCGGTCGTCGTACGACGACGATGAGACATCTGCTTCCTTTGTTTTCGATCTTCTGAATCCAGACCGCTGTGGTGCGACGAAGGGAGCCCACCTTCTGGATTCAGGGACTCAGAAACGCGCGCAGACGCCGTTGTGTCAAGCAGGAGGAGGCTGCGGTTCCTCTGCTGCAGCAGCATCTCATGCTCAATTCTGAATGGGATCCGTCGTCGTAGGACGACGGTGTTTCCTCTTCTGTCTCCAGAAGGTTGTGCTGTGACGAAAGGAACCCGTCTTCTGGATTCAGGCACTCAGAAACGCGCGCAGATGCCGTTGTGTCAAGCAGGAGGAGGCTACGCGTCCTCTGGTGTAACAATATCCCATGTTGAACGGCAGACGTTGCCCCGCGCGAGGTACGCGGAGGCGTAGCTATGGGTCCCGTGAGATTGCGCGTGGTTCCACGAGGCGTATCCCAGCCAGGTTTCCAACCTGAGTGAGATACGCCTCACCATCTATAGGGTAGCGAGCTAACTCAATTATATAGTGGTAGATAGTTATCAGACACTACATCTAGGTCAAAGAAGTCTTTTTTCATTACTGGCCAACAAAACGATTACCTTAACAAGCCGGCCTAATTGTTTCTCCACGGGAGTACTGAGATCGTCCTCATCGCCTATTTCCACGCCATCTTCGCGGAGCATTTTGATTGCCTCAGGATATCTTGGATGGATAGCATACGGTGATATGGAAGTGGTCTGATGAAAGTACAAAATGTGAGGTTGACTTACGTTAAAACAAGAGCTGGTTCACAGAATTCGAACGGCTCTGCTGGGTACTGTCTTCCAACAGCTTCTATTTCAGCAGCGTAGTTACGCTGAAGTCCTTTGAAGATGGTAATAAGGACAGAGCCGATGGTCTCTAGCACCTGAAAGATGGATTTTTAGGAAGCATATTTGCAGCGTTTCAAATAAACGCTACAAATATGCGTTATCCCACCAAGTCCCACTTCTTTGCAATAGAAGAAAACTACGTGAAATTTTTATGGTTCATGAAATGCTCATAGAAATAGGTCTACCCACTCAATAAAATTCTTTTAAACCACTCTCAAAAAGTAGAAGGGGAAATGTTAAGAACGTTTCGTTTGCAAATACGCGGACACGGTCCCAAAACCTGCGGGTGTCTGAATAATTTCGGTTTGTTGCTTGGAATGAGTAAAGTCACCTTAGTTTATCTAAAAGAGCAATTAAAGTGTCCGGCAGAAGAAATACTACTTCACGGTCAGTCTATAATATAATTCTTATTGGTTGCTTAAGTTCTACTTTGTTCTGCATGTTGGCAGTATTGCATGTAGAAGTGAGTGTAAACACATACAATGAATGCCTGATTCTGCGTCTAGCCCATGCAAAGCTTCTACGAAAAAGGAAAAAAAAGGTAAATAGGAGTGAACCCAAAGGAATCTTAATTGGTCACGATTCTTCGGCATGTCTTCAAGAAGGTTAAGGGGATTTTTTGCCTAATACGAAATGTACGGTATCGCAACAACAGTGCCTCTTTGACGAACGGAAGCCACATCGCGTAAAGGCCCTAGCGAATTTGAGACATCGCTTCGTGAAGAGTAAACAGGAAAATTCAAGACCGCGAGGAAATCGGAGCATATGACGGTTTCTCAAGCCAATGAAGGGTGACTTCCCTTCGAGTCCTTTGTTTCTGCATTTCTGGCAAGCACAAAACAATTTTAGTGCGGTGGTTATTCCCTGCTAGAAAAATAGTTTGTCTGCAAGCCAACCGATCTCAACTAATCCCAGTTACAATTAATTCTAGCACCGCAATGGGCTGCGAGCTTCAGCTGGTGTACATAGGAGACCAGTGACGCTTTCTAATGACCTCTGCTTCTAAAACCAGATCATACTGTCTAGAACGAACCAATCCTAACAGCAAATATAGAGCCGCCCCGAGATTTTTAAAAAGCCAACCTCGTGGTAGTGGAAGTTGAACGCCATTTCCAGATCAAGACCAACGAATTCTGTCATATGCCTATGTGTGTTCGAGTCTTCAGCTCGGAAAACTCCGCCAATCGTAAACACCTAAACGGAGTCGTACGAATTCACTAATGCAGCGGTAAGGTACTGGACCCAAATTAGGTTGAATAAGGCATTCACCTTGCCAAAGTCACCGGCGATCGCCATCTGCTTGTAGAGTTGAGGAGACTGAGCCAAGTACGCTGAACCTTTGAAGTACGAGACCTAGACGAAACCACTTTCTGTTGACAGACCAGGTTTGAAAAAAGGAACTGTAGACAACAGGGCGGAGCGCAGGCATTGGCTGTACAGGTCAGACAACCCTTAGCTTAAAGTCAGCGCAGCCTTAACAGAATTTTAGTGACCTGTCACCAACTGACATCTCCTCTGCGCCCACTCACCGTGAAAACATTGGCACCACCTTCACTTGCAGCGGAGATAATTTTCGGGGTGTGAATTTCCACAAATCCTCGTTCTGTAAGGGTGTCACGGAACAGTTTGCAAACACCAGCTTGTAGTGAGAAGATCCCTTGCGCTGTTGTAGTTCGTAAATCGAGTACTCTGCAACAAATGACTAACAGAAGAACTTCATCTCAGGAAATATGTAGACACCCACGAAAAATTTTGATTATGAAGTAACTTGTTAGTAATAACTATAGACCAGCGAATGCTAACGCACCGATTGTCAAGCCTCGTGTCGAGATTCACCGCAGCCAGTCCCTCGGCGTTGTCCGCACGTCGGCAGGCGTCCTCGATTTGTAGGGGAAGACGCTGCTCTGAGGCCGACACAACGAAGACCTTTTACGGAAATATCGTTTACAAAAGAGTTTGATCGATGAAAACTGTTAGGCACAGAAGCTCGGCTTGAAAGCTCGTGCCTGAGTACTTCGCGACGCACCTGGATAGCATGTAGCTCAGCGTCCTTCTGAGTACAGGACTCTATCTGCGTCTCAACTTTCTCGACGCGGCCTTGAATGTCAACAATAGATTCCTGCAAATAAACAGCAATACAGCGGTGTGTCAAGCTCTCACACTTACTCAAACGTGACGCAGATCTGATATCTGCAAGTATTTCAGATTAAGTCTGGTAGCAAGGCAATCCGAAACCAAGTCGGCTTACCTTTGATATGTTTGCAACAAATTTCAGCATTTGCTTGCTAAGCTTCTCGCCAACGAATAGAGACACCTGAAAACAGCTACTACCTCGCGAGTTCTTTCGTATAGCTAGGCCGTCGAACAAGACACCCACCTGAGCAGTGTAAAACTGCTGTCTAAGGACGAGGAAACACGTTTTTCCTTTGCTGCGAATAGCATGGACACGACCACGTACCCATACCTGTAAGGACAAATGGTTGCAAAACGATACAAAGATGCTGCCACTACATCATTCTAATCCAAACAACGCTCTGGCTCAAACAAGGAATTACTTAGTAAAACTGACGTTGAAAAAAGCTGATCTGAAGCATAATATATCCCACGTTCAATTGATGAAACTCTTTCATAACTTCCTTGTTTACTTTTACTGATTTAAAGGAGCAATATAAGGACAGAAAAGAAAAGGCGTCTGTTTATGAGACGTGCCAGCCGCGGACAGCCGATAGCCGCCAAGTCAGTGTTTTAAATTTTCCTGGAATTTTTCTTTTTTCTTTCCACAGATAAGTCTGAAACCGACTCCGGAATGATGGAGCTCTTCAGCGAATGCTAGAGACTAAGGTGTGGAAAAGCTTCGACCGCTTGGCTAACAGAGTTTAATAGGCTCAAATAATTTGAATAATTAACAACAAACGATGAAAAATTTCAGCTTTGGCATATATCCTGGAAGATGTACATTACTAATAAAGTGAAGTCAGACAGCTGCTGGTTAACAACAGGAAGGATGGACATGCGTGGATCGAAGTGCAAAGAAGGATGGGGGCGATTAGAAAATGATTGTAAAAGTGGAATGAAGACGAGTATTCCACAAATCTTGCCACTCCAAAGTTTACGACCATTGAAAACAGCGATCAGGCGACACGACCATCGTAAACAGCAACCAGGAGGCACATGAAGCCAATAAGCCAGAATCAATTAAGAAAACCCGCTGAATGAAGAACACCAGTCTGTCCGGAGACGAAATGGCCGACTTCTGGCAGGAATCATACTATGATCGGTGACCAGATGAAGTTGACGCCGTTGGGTGCTGGCACAGAAACGTCGGCGTAATCTTCCTCACCCGTAGGATCAAAATCTTCCGAAGGCAAGTAGGCTCGAACATAGTGAACGCTATCAGATGGATTGGCGCGACTGTGGAGAAGGAGACAAGTGAAAAGACGATTGAAAACGGAGCAAAGCGTGTTAGCAACCGAGACGTGAAAATAGAAGGCTGAAGTGGTTAAGCAACTTAATCAACTATGGAAAAAGAGGAGCGTAAATGGTTAGTAGAACCATACTAGAAATAATCTGACCATTATGAGGATAAAATGCGGTGCTACATAGACTGCTGTGTACGTTCGAAAGTCCTCTTGTCGAATGCTTGCTTTGGGATGGAATGATAAAAAAGATAATATGGTATGGTCAGACCATGCGTTGAACACCAAACGGGACGAAGGTATGAAAGATGTATGGAAAAATAAAGGTCACGAATAGGAAAACATCCTGGAAAACACAATCTGATCGTTGTACCTACTCAGGTCAAGCGGCCATAGTATCAGAGTTGGTAAAAAGTAGCAGCTCGCGCAGGCACTGGGAGCAAGGGATGCGTCAATGACCTAGTCGATAAGATTCGGATTCTACTGGAAACCTCTTCTGCAACACCATTGTTTCCCCTCCACTGATGCAATGCGTCTCTCTCACCTCCTGTCCATGGAGACTTGCATCGATTTGGTTCAGGCGTGTGAAGACCAAGTCCTTCTTGTCAGCCGACTGGATCATGCCGTAACTGCCATACATCCCCACCGAAACGTCTTCCGCGTCGCCTTCGCCCGTTTGCGACTGACCATGACCGGCTCGCTGGAAAGCTGCTCGGATTATTGTAAAATTATAGAATTAGCAACTGTTGCCAAAACAACGTACCTGCGCCTTTAATTCCGCTATCTTGGCCGCTTTGGCGAGCTTATTGAGCTCTTTCTTGGAGAGTTTCTTCTCGCCACCTTCCGTCACCTCATTCATGTCCTTCTCCTCCAGCGCCACCGACATCTTGCACCTTCAATTCTGAATAAAGGGAGATTCAACGAAGCAGAAAAACACGCGGACATAAGTGGAAGTACGAGGAGTCATCATTCTTGCCTTTGATCGTATAAGAAAGCTGTTGGGCGAAACGGCAACATAGATATAACCCAACAGGAAAAAATGGAGCGTTCCAATGTGGAAAAAACTGAACGATACAGAAAGTGACAGTAGCCACAACTCAAAGTGAAATGCCACCTTCGCGAACGAGCTCTACTGCTGCATTATAAATCTGTGCTCTCCTTTGTCCAAATCTATGCTCTCCTCCGCTGATGCGGAGGAGAGCATAGATTTGGACAAAAGAAGGGACTCCAGGATGTTGAGGCTCGAGTGACGCGCCCGTGTTAAAATTGCCTACATCCTGGAGTTTCCTCCATTGCCCATTTCGGAAGCATATAAAACACGGATATGCAATCGAAACAAGGAGATAAGACTGCATTTACATTCGCTGTATGGGTACTAGTGTACTTACTGTACCCCACTTAGTCTTGTTCAAAATAGGTCTACTAGGGGTAATCTGCCATGGGAAGAACGAATATCATAATCGTTCTTTGCGGAAATGCCGTATAATCCCGCTATATTAAGCTCGAATCGCCCAAGGTCTTGTGTGCGCCTCCCATCGATGCGCACTGTTTCGCCGTCTTTAGTCTGCAACAGAGCTTAGCTAGGGGCAGAAGCCTTGAGATCTCGAAAAGCCATGAGAGCTGTTCTGGGGCCGTATGCTCGTCTACCCCGAGTCTCCCCGATGGGGGATTGGGGCGTGATAGGATATGCTGATATTGATTGAATTTCCTCCATTGGGGGAACACGAGCATATGGCCTCTGCGCTCTCCTCCGCTAACGCGAACGTTGAACGACTACAGAGGTCGAAAAAGCTACTTGCGCCCGAACTTTACTGTAGGTTATTTTGATTGCGAACATGCTGACATCCGTTTTTAGCACGACGCTGGAGAGCACGGTATGTGATGGTAGGCGTGGGTGGGTTGGCTTCCGGGCAAAACTTGGGCAAAACCGGTGATCATGATGCCGATGGCCTTGCTCACCCGCACCTATCTTAACATACCGCACTCCACAGCACTACTGAGAACGGATCTAAGATTTGTGATCAAGACCGCAAATGACGTTCCTGGACGAAGTTTGAGAGAAAAAATGGACCTTTCCTCGAACTCTGGAGTCGTGAAAGTACAAAAGTGTCAAATAATTTTCAAAGGTGAATATAAAAAATCTGTCAAAATTCGTACTGTTTTGGTTGTCGCTTAGGCGAACAAACTTCCAAGCGTAGTGACCGGTCGCGAAAACCTTTCGATGACTTTTCGAGCAATCTAATGCGACTGTTGCAGAACCACCAGGACGCTCTCCTAACATCAATGGAATGCAAGCAGTCTTTGCTAATGCTACTGCCATTTTTTCAGTTTTATTCCTTCGAAATAGCATCTTTCTGCTTCTAGTGCTTCTAGAGTGCCCGCATCTCCTTGGTTCGCTGGCAGACGCTTCGCTGCTTGCTGCATTCTCCATGCGACGGAAAAGAACAGAAATGATGAGGAGCGAGAATAGAAAAACCAGTTCCGAAATCTGAGGAAACCACAAGAAACGCACGAACGAAGAAAATATAAGAGAAACACGGAAAATCCGTGATGGAGCAGTCTCCAAACACTAAAAACACACAGCGGTCCAGAGTGCTCGGATGGAAAGGAGTTCTGGGAAACTTGTATTTTCGACCTCGTATTTCTGTCGTGGGCGCGTGTAGCGCAGTCGGAGGAGGCGCGACTGTCGCGTGCACCCGACACCAGGTTCCTGGTTCGGATTTCCCGCCCAGGCCAACCAAGCCCTCCATCCCTCCGGGGTCGGTGAATTGGTACCAGACTTGTCTGGGAAGGATAGAGCGCTGACTTGTTCATCGGCTGGACACCGCAAGTCATTGTATGGCCAAATACGCATTCATGTCGCCTCCACGACATCCCGTAGAAGTAGAATACGCTGGCGCATCCCAGAAGGGATTGAGTAACGCCGTCCTTTATCCTTTATTTCTGTCGTGTGGCACTGTAGCCCTAAGGCCCCGCCTATACTTCTGACGCCTGTCTCCAAGATCCCAGCTCGCTCGGTACAGCTCCACCGCGTGCGCTGTGCAGATGCACACAACACGCTCACTCTGGCCCCCCTAGCGTAGAGATCGTGCTGTTGACGTTCGATCGATCTCTTGTGCGCCCGCTATGGCTCTCTCATCAAGCGGGTGTGGTGTAGTGGATAAAGGGGTCGCTTCATGTGAGAGAGGTCGGAGGTTCGGCTCCTCTGCGTTGCGGCGTCCTTAAATGTAGCGTTGCGGCGTCCTTAAATGTAAAAAAAGAAAAATGAAAAAAGCAAAACTGTGAAAAAATTGAATTTGCACATGCGCTCGCTCAATTCATTCTGCTACTCAAAAAGTATCCTCAATGGATTTTAGCTTGATAGGCAGAGTGGGACTATTCGCCTAAAGGGCGAGTATGCAGATTTCCTAAATTCTTACAAATTTTCATGCCGATAAAGAGAACTCACACTGTTTATAGGATTGATGCGGTTCTAACCGCATCCTTACGACCCTCATATACCGTAGATATAGAGATTGCAGCGCATCGTAGTATGGGTGGGGTCAGTCTTATCTCCTCTCTACGATTCCAGATTCTAAATTTTATTTGCTTCCGTATTAGAGAAGGGAGGGAATGATGGATGTAGGTCCAGGATGTAGATAGCTTTAACACGGGTGCGTTAGTTAGCCCACACCCCGAGTCCCTCCCCTGCCCAATTCCTATGCAATAGCTCTGTTCTGTGTTCTCCTCCGCGTCTGTCTCAAATGGAGGTGTTGTTTTTACCACCAATGTGTCTCCTTTCTTTTTTCGTGTTAGGGACACTTTTTATGGGGTGACTCCTCCCAACTAGCACAGCACCTCCCTGCCTTTCCTTCGCTGACGCAGAGGCCGGATCAGCCACAACCTGCAGCTCCATCGCTCGTCGACCTCAGGTCAGCGGAGGAGAGCACGGCGCCCATCATCAAAACTGCTTAGCCGGGAAGTGCACAGGTGGGTTCTGAGCTCTTCGGCTAGGGAAGAGACACCGGGGTGGTGTCCATCCAAGCTCCTCCTGTGGAAACTGCTTTCGTCACGAGGGGAAATTCGTAGCTGGATTCTAAAGAAGCGTATACAGTTGGGAAAAATGCGCATAGAACACCAGAAAATTATGTAGCCTTCAGAACCCTCAAATCTCAGCCAGTCAGTTGAATCTGCAAAAATCACGCGAAGCGGGAGAACCCTTGACCTCCTTTGCATGAAGCAACGCCACCATCCACTGCACCACGATCCGCTCGTCAGTAGTGCCACCGCGGACATACAAGAGACCGATGCGTATCGATCAAATGCCCACGCAGACGCTGACGCAGCCCACGTGTGCGGTGCGTCGAACAAGTGTGTTCCAGTTCCAACGCGTTCTTATGCTATACATCTACTCCGATCTGAGGCCGGATTCATCAACGACTTACAGAGATTTGACAGGGAAATTACAGCGGAAACTCCTGAAAAAAGCGCGAATTAACGCGACTTATCAACGAGCGATATGGTGAAATGTTGGCGTTATCAGGTTTTTCCGCTGCAATTTCTCTGTCAAATCTCTGTAAGTCGTTGATGAATCCGGCTCCTGGTTCTGGTGGTCCTAGTAATTCCTCTTCGGACTGCACATGACCGCCGACGTCTTCGCCGACTGCACTACCACGCGGCTAAATCCCTTTAGACACCAAGTCCGCTCTGGGGAATCGTACCTGCTCGACGTGTCTCACATGTCAAGCGCCATAACGGCAGTTATGCTGCAGTGGTGTAATACACGTTTTTCACATGCCTTTACAAGTTAACTCCAACTCATCAGCGACGTTTGCCAGCTGATGAGTACCACGGAAAGCCATTTCCCGCTCGACTTCGACCGGCAAAGGTCGTACCACAGGACTACGGCGGATTCGGAGGCGCATGCGCTCGGGGGGGGGGGGTCACCATGGACTCGGTGGACATCAGCCTTGGTAGAAATGCACGTGCATGTCCAATTACATCAAAAATGTCCTAGCTCAGTTCACCATAGATATAAAACAACATCAGGGGTGCATAAATTTTTTAGTTTCGTACAACAGAAAACATGTAGGACTGTCCTACATGGTTATCCCTCCCCCGCCACGAACCTATTTGCGCCGATTTCGGAATAAACAACGGATAAAGACGCTGAATAGAGCGGAATCAATTTTATACGTTTGTCTCAGCCTAAACTCTTCCAGAGCGTTTGTTCTGATTTCTTCATAAATATCTTCAATTTTGTCCACACACATTTGATTAAGTAAATAGTTCGGACTCTGAACGAATTGCGCAGTAAGCTGCGAGCGCCTCTCGTATTTATCATACATAATCGTGCACATAAAGTTTATCAATATCGCGTTATGGTGCAATCCTATGGTAGTAGTCGCTGTTAAACGATTTTAAGAACTAAATGTGCTTAGTATTGAAGTGAACATTGAACTCATCGTTCCAATTCAAAAAACAATTGCACTAACGAAACATTGTCTTGTCTGTGTGACTGATGGTGTCTTGGCCTATTTGTTTCTATATTTTACTGGCGTAGTTTTTTTAGATGCTTGAAAATGCCCTATTCTCGACCTAGATCTAATAGATCCTCTCTGACTAGATTTGCACTGAAAATGGTCCTCTTTAGGTTCCCCTCTACCGACAAAAAAAAACAGTCTATCTGGGCAACCAGATTGGCGTAATTTGCTACTTCTACATGTTGTTGTCCATTGATTGTGCTTCGGTATGTCAAGAAATCGTTTGAGATCGGCTACCACCAACTAGGACTGCACCCCCGCTCTTGACGTTTACGTGTAGAGACGTGTGGAGGGCGTGGATAACAGGTGCAGCATAGCTGACGTACTAGTACTCGCGACCAATGACGTGTACCAAACGTGTAGCGGACGTGTCCGAAATTGCCCAAAAATTCACTTGGTGTCTAAACGGATCAAGCCCTACCACGCGCCAGTCTGCTATCAATGTGTGGCCACATACACGTTAGAACTGTGGAAGGAGGTCTGAGATCGCTGTGACTACGCCACAACTTCCAGTTAGGAGAGAAAAACAGGTCGCAGCTCACCACCTGCTCCTATAGCGCTCACAAACATTTAACTTAAAGTCGCCTAAAAGGCTTCCTAGTAGAGCACCCCGACCAACGACCGCTACTGAAGAGATGGAGCGCCCAGGCAAACATTCGCCTCAAGCAGCGATCAGATGCTGGCAAAGGACGCTTCGAAGCTGTAGCCGGCAGGACTCGGTGGGAAGGAACTTGGTGAAAGTGGAGAGTGGGCCTCACACGGCGCCGAACAGGGCCAGGAGAGGGGGTGGCTCCGTGGCCGGGAAGGGATGCGAACGGAGGGATTGCGCAACGGCGACGGCGCCAAGGCGGCGCCAGCGAGCGCAGGGCAGGGCGCCAGCTAGCGGCGGCTGGCGCTCCGCTCGCTCGCCCGTCGATGCCCGGCACGCGCCCACTGATTGTGCCACCGTCCATTGTTGAGTGGACGACGGCGCTGCTCGGGTTATATCGATCTTACCTACTTCGGAGCCGCTGCCGAAGCGTTCGGCAGCGCAGCGTCCGCCAGCCGCTTCAGAAGCGCCGGCGCCCGACGCGCCCTGGCCCTCACTTGGCGCGGAAATCGTGACTGCTTATTCGTTTCTGGAGATGGTGAACGCGGTAGTTTTCCGTCTGGTCCTTTGTTCGAAGGGGGGTCCACTCATCGCTGTTCCAACTGTTTGCGTACTCACGGCGCACGCGCCCATTTCATGGCGTTGACAAGGAGTAGTGACTTGCGAGCAGGTTCGGGGCAGAAACGCTGACGATTTCGTCTCTATTCCGTGGAGACGGGGACACCTCGTCAGCTGCGGAGATTCGTCCTTCCGCTGGCGCCGTCTTCTTCGCGCTTGCGCGGAAGCTGTGAGCGGCTCCATTCTCTTCGGACCACCGCTGGATCAATGAACCCCGCCGAACAGATGCGAATTCTCCTGGCGCTGCTTTCTGTCCGTAATTCCAGCATTTCGTAGTGCCCGAAACAGAGTGCCGGTCTGTGTTTGTGCGCTTCTCATCTTCATGTTAGGTTGGAAACAGTTCGGCGGCGACATCTGTGCTAAAGAAGCAGTCTGGCCACATTACCGTTCGCGCGATTATCTAGACACTCTTGATCATAGCGAGGGAATGAACGCATTGAGCATTGTGTATTGAATCTGTATCATTGCACTCTTCACTAATGGTAAGATGTGCTCGACGCCTGTATGTCTCTCCACATTGAAAGCTCGGTGCCCATATGTATGGTTTGCTGCTGGTCTTCTAGAAAAACAGCAGGTCAGTGCAATACAGTCTCCTCCTGTTGTCGCGTTTGAGGGATCGTAGAAGATCCGCGTTACCACGGGAGTCGTGGGCTGACCGGATCTGGCATTTACACGCTCTTTTATGCGCAGGTTGGTCTAGAATCACGTACAACTCCCAAATAGCACTGAAATGTGTAAACTCAGAGGCATCTCGTAGGCAAAGAATGTCTTACTATTAATAAATGATAAAAGGATTAAGGACTGCGTTAATCAATCTCGACTCGACTCACTTCGTTAGGTGTGCCATGCACTTTACTTCTACGGGATATCGTTGAGGCAATTTGAATGCTTGTGTTTGGTTCATACAATAGCCTACGGTGGCCAGCTGGTGGAAAAGTCAGCGTTTGTTCTTCCCAGTCCAGGCGGTGTCAATTCACCGACCCCGAAGGTGGTTAAAAGGCTTGGAGGTGCACGCGACAGCAGGTACATCTCTCGACTGCGCTACCACGCGTCCAAGCACAGAATGACTTCAGACAACCAGTGCTTCTGTATTCAGTGCTTCACCAGTACACAATCGAGTCTAGTGGCTGCCTTGTAAAAGCGCGGAGACACCGACACTTTTGCTCGCCCTTTCGGCGCGAAAGTGGGCAGAACGCCACTGTGCCTGAAGAGGTTGCTTAGTGCCGATTTTATCCTTACATTGTCGTCCAGTCTGGTTGAACGATTATCCATCATGCGATTTTGATCATGCAGCTTCGTCGGTGAATGAGTATCGAACTTTTTCAGTAGTGATCTGTCCATCCTTCCGGAAACTTGGTCAGTGTAAGTTGTTAGTCAGTTGTATCTTGTGCCGCGCGAGTTTCTCAAGTAGGTCCTTATTTAGCAGGGCCTCGCATTTCCACTTCACATCGTGTTCGGAGACTTGAGCGCGGTGCGTAAGTTCTTACTTGCGCTCTACTCCATTTTGCTTTCCTTGCATTTCGGACCTACCATAGGACCTGTTCATACACCGCCACGGCAGCGACATGGGGAATAGTGGAGCGTAGTGACGTAAATACACAACAAAATCCATGCGAAAAAGATCGTTGCAATACGGACTTAAGGCGCCTTCCTGCTAATTATACTTTCTTGCTCGACTTCGATTGAAGCAATCAACCCATATATCACGGTAAATGAGGATCGTATTCTTCTTTGACTACTATACTTAGACAGCTGTTCGGTTTTCTATGCTCACATCTAACAGGCGAACTACGTTGGAGAGTTGTTTTGGCCGCTGTGCAGATCTGGAGTATTGTTTCGTTGCATTGTCGACTTCAACTGCGGCTATTCTCACACCTATTTTTGGTTTCAATTGTCTGCCTCGAAGCGAAGAAAAGGGCTCTCTTATGTGGTGAGCAATTACGGAAGATTTCCAGGCGGTGTTCGTGAGAAACCAATATGTTGTGTTCTGTTTGGTTTTTGAGTTTTTTTTTTCTAAGCGGCAGCTTGTTGCTTATTCAGGTAGGTGCAAACACGTGGGTAAGCTTGAGCGTCCTTGTCAGGCCAGGGGCTCCAGATGGCCATTTCCTTCCTTCCACGCGTTTTTCGCGAGTTGATTTCGCTTTTCTTAGAATGCTTCACTAATTTTTTCACCTCTTTGTAGCATCCTACATTTACATGAAGCTGTAGATACCTGAAACAGTTTGAAAGAATTCGCTATTGTACTTGTGGTACCCCACTTAATCTTGTTCAAAATAGGTCTACTAGGGGTAGTCTGCCACGGGAAGAAGGAATATCACAGTCGTTTTTTTTTTGCGGAAGTGCCTTATAAGCCCGTTATATTAAGTTCGAATTGCCTAAGGCCTTGCTCGAAATAGCGCGCGCTGGTAGGAGACGCAGAGACTCTGCCTCCTATTGATGCGCACTATTTCGCCGTCTCTAGCCTGCAGCAGAGGTTAGCCAGGGCAGAAGCCTTGAAATCTCGAAAAGCCTTGCAAGCTGTCAGCGGAGGAGAGCACAGAATCGGGCAGGCGAAGGGACTTCGGGGTGTGGGCCCACTAGCACACCCGTGTTAGAATTGCCCTCCTCCTGAGCTCCCTCCCTTGCTCAATACGGTATCAAATAAGACGCGGATCTGTAATCGAAAAGAGGAGACTGCACTTACATTCGCTGTATGTAGCTTTTCACCGAGCCTGCACGCCACGGCATGCCCCCCCCCCCCCCCCCCCCCGGGAGACGGACTTGCGTCTAAAGCTACACGGTAGTGGTGAGTTTTGCGGGGCGGGTTGGACGAGTTTTCGCACAGAATGCAGGCGATCATTGCGGGACTTAATCAATCATCAAGAAACCAGCGAGCGCTTATCAACCTTCATTTCGCTGGTGGGTACTATTTGGTATCACTTACGCGCGATTCTTATGAGTGGGCTTCTGTACTCAGCAGGAATTTATGGAAGTTGCACTGAGAAGGAGACGAATGTTAGAATGTGCGGTAACTACAATACGAGCATGGAGCTGGAAGGAATAGAAAACCTTTAATTCCCTAAAAATTTGCACCGTTGGGATGGGCATGAGCTTCTCTTTTCGCTTCCACTAGAGAATTGTCTATGGCTCACCTGTTATATTTGTTTTGAGGAACTGTCTGCCATACACCTGTCCACATTGTTCATTGATGGTGGAAATTCCATTTAAGCGGAGCTCTGCAGTAGATGGTTGAACGATTTCCTTAGTCTGCTATAACGAACTATGCCACTATGGTAGTTGTGGGGGCCACCTTATAAAAAGTGTCACTAACACGAACAAAAAGAAATGATGGCACACCTATAATGAAGAAAACAAGCAAACAATGCTGTAGCTCTGTTCTATGCTCTAGATTTGAGCAGGGGAAGGGACTCCAGGATGTGGCTGGAGTGACGCACCCATGTTAAAATTGCCTACATCCTGGAGCTCCCTCCCTCGCCCAATACGGAAGCAGACAAAATACGGACCTGTAATCGAAAATAAGAGATAAGACTGCATTTACATTGGCTGTATGTAGCTACTCGCCACCCTTCCACCCCACGGTATGCTATGGTAACTCCTCCCCTAACTACCATGGCGCCCGAACTATTTTTAAAGCAGAAATCTCGATTGCCTGAGGCTGCCCCACAACTTGGTTCCAAACCTACAAGAGCAGCTGAAAATTAAATAGCCTAATCCAAATAACAGTGGAGTTGGTCTTTTGTGCTCCAACGTTTGAAACCCTTTGTGGCTATCGCTTTCCTTCTGTACTGGCATCATCCACAACATTGAAGCTGCAAGGAGCACAGCAGCAGAATCTTCTTTGAATTCGAATCAAAATTGCTGTAATCGTTTATTGACGAAGAAGGGCCTTTTCGTTTCCGTCTGCAGGTCCAAAAACAACAAGGAAACATGAATATGGATTTATTTAAGAACGTCGGAAAATGGTTTCAGAAGTGTCCTACCGTTCTTAATCCGCACTTAAAACCCTTACCTTCTCTTGATGGAACCTAAGAATCATAGGTCCACTTGGAGTTACCTCGCCAGATAGGAGGTCTTATATGTGTGTTAACATTGTATTGTATTCACACATTTGATCGAGTCACGGAACAGTTCAACTCGACAAGGTCCTGGTTCGCTGCGACTGCGTTGCAGACGCCAGTCGGCCCCGTGACGATCGCCTGCATACTGTGCGAAAACTCATCCAACCCGCCCCGGAAAACTTGTCACTACCGTGTATACATTGGATCCGATCGAAAATCTTCGGATAATTGGATGATTCGGATATGGGCGATTTTGCGGACCCCGGATTTTTGGATGATTCGGATAAGAGCAATTTTGCAAACCCCGGATTTTTGGATGATTCGGATAAGAGCAATTTTGCGGACACCGGATTTTAGGATGATTCGGATAAGGTCGACTTTGCGGACCCCGGATTTTTGGATGATTCGGATAACGGCAATTTCGCGAACTCCGGATTTCGGATATCCGACTCATTGACGCAACATGCAGTTTATCAGAATATTACCGTTCCTTAAGAAGGAATCCATCCTTTAACAACAACAACAACAACAACAGTGCATGTATCGAAAGACTCTCACTAGTCGTCAAGAAAGAAAACGTCAAAGAGCTGGATCATTCCAGACAGGGATGTGCAGAATTTCCGCTTCCGTGTTCTTCTCTGTTTTGACTCGGAAGACGGAACGGAAATGGTGACTCATCACTCATTCATTGCTTTGCACTGCGTTCATTCACCTCTTGAGCATAAACGAAAGGTTGAAGAAAGAGATTAACTATGCGTTTGTGATTGTGTTGCTTTCAGACCGGTGGTGCATCCTGATGTCGAAACACTAACCAAATTGTTTTCTTTTTTCTTTTCTTGAAACGATGTACTGTCGAATAGTGTAGGTCCACAGAGATTTCATGAGTGTTTGGATCAAGAATAAAATTCCTTTCTCCCGAAACATGCTTATCTTTTTTCCCTAGTAATCTTAGGTTGGGAACACCAAATCTAGATCAGAGTTCTATAAGCACTCTTAGGTTGCTAACAATGCGCTCCATGGAGGCCATTGGATCTATCCCAATCGGAGGAGGGCATGCGGTACCTTGCCTCTTCAATTCCCTCCACTGAGTTTGTTTCAGAAAATGAGCCAAATGATACAATGGTACCCAGAGCGTGGGTGTCGTGTCGTGGGTGCTGAACGCAACTGTAACCTTAACTCTGCCTCCTCCTAATTGGGGCAGATCTGGGACATTGAATAAGACCAGTTAAGTGGTATGAGTGGCGAAACCTCTGGCATCCTACTCGTCAGCTGGGTTCATTGCTTTCAAAATACTTTCTTCTTGTTTACAGAAAGATTTTGCACAAACTTCGATTTGTTACACTAGTAATGTTTAAAAATTCATCTTAGTAATAATACGAATACAAGGATTATTTTATTGTTGTATATTGTTGTATATTGTTATTGTTATATATTGCTGAAAAAGAGTCGCATGCTGCCTTGCCCGCTATCTAAATTCGTTAACGGCATCTCAGTTATTATTACCATTATGGATATATGTATAATTATGAAATAGTAGACGAACTAAAGAGTTTTGAGTCATTTCCATTTCGGCGATGTTTCGCATTCCGATTTCCGCTCATTTTAAGCTTTTCCATTCCATCTTCCGCTTTTCTAAAAAATTTCCTCACATCCCTGATTCCAAGATGAATTATTCTAAGATACGGGCTTTCCAAAATGTGATTATCAAGTGACGTAAATTGGTCCGGGGGGGGGGGGGGGTGGGGAGGATCACCATGTATTCAATGCTTTTCCTCGTTCCCAAGAAGGCACATGAATGTCGTATTACATCAGAAATGGTCTAACACACTTCATCAAATGGTAGACACACAAGTGTTGGATAACATTTTTAATTTCATGCACAACAAAGTGCGGTATAGGGCTGTTCTATATGGCGACCCCCTCGACCCAATTTGCGCCGAATGCTATACAATGTGAAATAGCAAAGTTACGATCAGAGGGCGTGCTTAAGCCCTTCTCTCCCTCAGTTCCCGTCCTTGCTGTTTCCCGGCAGCGCAACATGGCATTTGAAGGAAGAGATGCCAAGATCGACGTAACACTGAGCAACGTGCTTGTATTCAACGACACTATTTCACAGTGGGGCGCGAAAACGCATGAATCAGCAGCGTGCCCGCCTGCGAAATTCGTTTGGAATATGCTTTTATCCAGGGTGCGCGACTACAAAATGGAGCGAGGAAATCCAACGGGTTATCCGAATTTATCCGATTTTATCCGAATCCACAAGGGTCCGGATAATTGGATGATTCGGATAATGACAATTTCGCAGACCCCGGATTTTTGGATGATTCGGATAAGGGCGATTTTTCGGGCACCGGATTTTTGAATGATTCGGATAAGGGCGATTTTGAGGACCCCGGATTTTTGGATGATTCGGATAAGGGCAATTTTGCAGTGGCCGGATAATTGGATGATTCGGATCGGGATATCCGAATCGGATATCCGAAAATGATTCATTCGGATCCAATGTATAGTAGATAGTGACGCTAAATATACCGTTTTACGTCTCTAGTGGTATGCTACCGCCTTGTCCGGCTGTTGTGGAACAACGGCCTCTAGTTGAAATTCATTGCGAGACAATACGCTTGCCAGCACGCTCCTTTATCCAAATGTGATGGTAGTTTTCTCCGCCTCGAAAATCTCCCAAGGGATAAGCGATGTGGTGCATAACTCGCAACAATCGATGAGAGCTAGAAGTCATGAAGAGGTCGGTTTCTCTGCTCCACTGTGATGGTGTGTGCTGCCGCGCCGCGACCGCGCGAGAAATTTTGCCAGCCGAGCTCCTATTTGTAATGGCAAAAGCGGCAAACCGCTCGCCGCTATGGGCCTGTTCATACTTCGCGACAGCAGCGACAAGAGCGCAGCGCGCGTGGCGTGCGCAGCGCGCGGAAGTATGAACAGGCGACAAGAGCGACAAGAGCGACTGGAGCGACAAGAGCGACTGGGGCGTCGGGCGTAGTGTGGTGTACGTAATTGCACTATAACTTCGTGGCCTAAAATATCAAGTGAATAGAGGTCTTCACGTCTAACTTCAACTTCAATTGCATTAGTTTTTGGAAACTGAAACAGACACAAGCAAGCAGTTATATTAGTAAAAAGTTTCCGGAAACTGAGACAAACACAAGCAAACAGACGTATTTTTAGTCAAAAAAGTTGTTAGAAACTGAAACAGACGGAAGCGAACAATCATATTACCTACATCGTCAGTCTGGCACTCAAAATAGACATAAAAACCCTCCTTACCTTTGTGTGAAGAACGTCCGAACAGGAATCGTTTCCTTCCAGCACTAGTTCGCCTTCCAGCACTAGTGCGGTGTAATTACGTACTCCACACTCCGTTCGTCGCCGCAGTCGCTCCAGTCGCTCCCGGCGCCGGCGCGAAGTATGAACAGGCGACAAGAGCGACAAGAGCGACTGGAGCGACGGCGCCGGCGCTCGAGTATGAACACTTTTCGGCGGCGTGCGCTCGGTTTTAATCGATATGCATGTTTTGCACGGGCGACGAGTCGCTCCTGTCGCGAAGTATGAACAGGCGCTATGGTCATGAGAGCTCACTTCACTGCACTGCCGCTTCAAGACTAGAATCTGCCGCAAGGGCAATAACTCGATCCAACTCCAACAACATTTAGTTGATTTCATTCAGGCTATAATCTACGATCTTGCAAGGAGAGTACAACGGGTCACCAAGGGCTTTGAGATGAAATAGGTATCTGCCGATGCAGCTGTGAACACTGTGGATGTCTATTTCCTATCTGAAACGAATATTGGGAAAAGCAATTACGCGTTCTGGTTTCGCGAATCATTGTGTGGCCAACTTTAATGGGTATTCAACCTATACATGGACATGCAGTGGTCAGATGACCGAAGAATCAGTGCTTTGTTCTTCCCAGACGAATCTGATATCAATTCTCCACCCCTAGAGCGACAGAGGGGTGGAGACTGAACTTGCGAATGCCATCGCTAATTGCGGCGATCTATGTCGCAGCGCGGCAGGTCCTGGGCTAGGTCTACCGACTGATCCTCCGCTAGCGCGATATCCTCCAGTTCATCTGCGATAGCATCCACCTGTGAGGGGCAGAGGAGAACTGAAGAATAACCGGGATGGATTTCTACAGTATACTTAAGAGCCGGCAAGTCATTGCGATCTAGAAGTCTGCGCTCATTAGCAGGACTTCTGCTTTACTTGTCCTACCAATTCTACTCCTCCATTTGCCTTTTTAGGAGTATTTGCAACTTTGCTGATAACACATTGACAACGCTTTGCACCTTACGTTCGTCCCCTAGATCCCAACGTTAGCTCGGGTTTACTCTTTAAAAATATTTTCAACTACGATATATTTGACATTCGACACTTGTAGAGGTTCACAAGCTCGTCTACCTTGCGCAGAATTGTGCTGCGGGAGTCTTGTGGTTCCATGTTTATCGCCTATATCCTGTTGGGTTTCGTGTGTCCTTTTTTGACATCGTGCTTTCATTCAAAGCGAAGCGTTGCACCGTTTGTCTTCGGAAGCAATGCCGCAGATGGATTGTATTTGTTATTGGTTCACATGACTATATTGCTCGCTTCCCACTGAGTTGCAATAACTCGTTTCCTGCTTTTAATCGCTGTGTTTGTCTCTATGTAACAGCGAATACCTGCATTTATGATGTTGTTGCAGCTTTTGAGTAGTTGAAATCCTCACATGTCGTCAAAGAAGAAAACTCCTCGTACCCTTGGCAAGATCAAAGGAAAGGGAAAGATCCTGGTCCCGAAATGGAAAATCTTCCGAGCCAAGGTTCGTTCTTTTATTCTGTAGGAGGTTGTCGTCAATGCCTTCTAGCGAAAAAAAAGCCGCTTTTAAGGAACCACTGCTTTCGGTGCTCATGTGGGGCGTCAACCACACAATAGGTCAGCTGGATCACGTTCCTCCACCTGGTTTGTTAATGCCAGACGACTTCAAGGCTTATTCAAAAGTTAAAATCGATAACCATTATTTCAACAAGGATGTCATGCCTAGTCATTACAAGGTTAGTGTGTATGGTTAAGCTCATGTATGTATGGTTGTAAGCCCGTATTGTTTCAGGTGAAGGAATATTGTCCAAACGTGTTCCGGAACCTTCGTGAGCAATTCGGCGTCGACTCAACGGAATACTTGCGATCTCTGACTACTTATGAACCAGAGCCAGATCAGTTAGATGGGTCGAAAACAGGCGCTCCTCCCAGATTATTTGTTTCCTTCGATAAGAAATTTGTTATAAAGGTGAGCGACGTCTCATTATAAATCCCTTTTTTGTTTCATTTGTCCAAAACAGTATTGTGCTCTTTTAAACACCTTCCATTCTTGGTTCATTTTAAAAGCCGTTTCTTATGGGTTGAGGACGCGTGTAGCGCAGTCGGATGAGGTACCGGCTGCCGCTTGCACCCGAAACTAGGTTTCTGGTCAGGATTTCCCGCCTAGGCCAACCAAACCTTTCATCATTTCGGGGTCGGTGAATTGTTACCTGACTTGTCTATCGGCTGGCCACCGCGAGATACTGTATGGCCAAATACGCATTCAAATCATCCACGATATCCCGTAGAAGTAGAATGCGTGGTGCATCCCAGAAGGGATTGTGTAACGCTATCCTTTATCCTTTACCTTATGGGTTGAGCATTACATCAGGACCTGTGAGTACCATTATAGTACACAACCGACCACTGACCTGATGCTGTCTGCTGTAAAACGATTCTGACGAATGCACCCACGGATGGTTACCGTATACCGCTTAAACGATGGAGCGCGGAAACTGTGATATGGTAGAAAGCTATCTGCGCCCTCCTAGCTTAGAGATCGCGTGTCATCGTCCACGTTGACATTCTTTTCGTCGGCGTTCACGTTGACATTTTTTACAAAAATTGGCACTGCCACTTCCTGTTTACATTTACATTTATTACATGCATACGCATGTACAGTACAACTGCTCACAACACTATAGCAAAAAAGGAAACGGATCAACTAAACACAACTATTTAAAAAAGAATGAGAAAAACATAGAGCGAAGAAAGAATAAAAAAAATATTGGGCAACAAAACGAAGAAGGAAAGAAAAACAGAGAGCTTCATAGTTCCGCCTGCAGGTACCGATGGACAATTGTTTTGAACTTACTAAAATTGTTAGGCAGCTGGTTCTTCTTGATAATCTTAGAAAATTCTAACGCACCACGACAGGAAAAGAATTGTCTCCTCAATGTGGTTCTGGGTCTACCGAAACTTAGCTTAAACCTGTTACCTCTGGTTTTCGATGGCATCAACTTGAACAGGTTGTTAGATCTAATGGAAGCCTTCCCACACAAGATTTTATAGACGAGAAATAGATCATTTCTTTTCCTCCTAGTGGCCAACGACTGCAATCCCAAAATCTTATTTCGAACAACACTGTTAGGAACAGTACCATAACTGAAACCGAAGGACCTAAGAAAAACTTTTCTAGTGAAGCTATTCTGAACACGCTCTAACCTTGCTATGATCTCCCTCTTATAGGGACAATAAACACAAGTACCATACTCTAGCAAGGACCTAACAAAGACCTTGTAGGCCCTCGTTAGAAGCCTGGGATCCTTAAACAAGAGAGTTTTAAAAAGAAGAAACAGTTTTTGATCGGCTCGGGCAGCAATAGTTTTACAGTGCTCATCGAAACTAAGTGCATTGTTCAAAATAAAACCTAGATCTTTAATTTCACTTACTGCTTGAATTCTAGCTCCATCCATAGAGTAGCTACAACTAGGGTTACCCTTGCCTAAGTGGAGTACCTTAGTTTTTTGAACAGAAAGAGGTAAGTCCCAAGCTTTGGACCAGTCACTTATTATATCAATCTGTTGACCCCAGGCTTCCACGACTAACCCCAGAATTCCTCTAGTGGTATCCTCACGGATGTTTAAACCCTCTATCGCAGAATTCTCATTGATCCTATGGCAGTCTATAGCAGTAGAGGTTTCTGGCTTGCTCATTCCCATCAGGATGTCTTTCAAGGGAAACCCATGAACTTTCCCCAAAGATTCTCAACGAGACCTATGTGGTCTTGTAGGACAAGATCAAAGAACTGTTTCGTTTTTGCTACGGCCCACTGAGTGGTTCGAGCCCTGTCGTGCTCAGAACTTAACCTACGAAAGGCTTGGAGCTCAAATTAAAGTTTGATTATAGTAATATGATAATTTACGACGTTTCCTAGACGAAGCTGCAGTGTACATTCAAGTGATTCATTCGCATCGATTGTAACAGCGACTATATTGGCGAGTGGATACTTACGGTTGCAGACTTACGGTAGGGGGGGTCGAAGGTTCGATTCCGGAGGGGATTAAGGGATTTGCTATGTGGTCTGTTCCTACTTTTACAAAAGAAGAGCCTATTTTGGCTTCGGTAGGTTACCGTATTATTGGGTAGCGGTGAATAAGCGTAACGAGGTCCATCGATTTTGCCCTGACTTCGCATATGGGAATTATTTATGCAGCTGACCACGAATCTGCCATCTTTTTTTTTTAATTTTCACTCTTCTTGCACTACTTTGCATCTCAAAGTAAAGGATGGAAAATAACATTGGAGAAGAGAGAGGTCCCCATGTGTAATGCTAGGAATAAAGGATTTCGCGCTCCATCGCCAACGCGTGCCTAAATGATACGGTAACCATTAGGGGTGTGTTCGTCAGGATCCTCTCTAGTCGTAGAGGTACTCCGCAGCCGGGACCTAGCAGCTGCTGCAGTGCCAGGCCCTGCGGCACCGCTCCGCTGAATGCCGCCAAGAACTACGGCTGCCCTCGCGGCATAGCATCGCGACGAGTTGTCCGCAGTGCAGCTCCCGCCACAGTGGGGGCGCTGGTCCCAACGCGATAGAGGGGAAATGAACGAGATCGCGGTGCGATGCCGCAGAACTATGTTTCCGAGCTAAGATGCCAGGTTCGTGAACAGCACCCCAGATATCCTTCATGAACGAGGTTTGGACTAAATCGGTGACCATGACCATAGTCGGCGCAATACAGCACAGAGGGGTTGAACACTTAGCAAAATATATACATAAGTAGTTAGACACGGAAGCAATACAAAAAACACTTTGCCTCTATCCTGCAATTGACCAGAAAACTGAATATTTAACGCGAGTGTGTCACTAGAACCACTCTCCGGAGTTCCTTCTCCTGCCCAAATCTGTGACCTCCATCGCCTTAGTGGAGGAGAGCACGGAGCACATTATTACTGTTAGTTGTTCCTTTTAATAGTACCCCCATTCTGTCAGTTCCTCCCACGCTCGCGGGGCTACTCGCACCTGCGAACGCGGTTTGGTAGACTCCAGACCGAAGAGTCTGGCCTTCTCTGTGTTCCTCTCCGCTGTCCACATCCCACCTGTCTTGATTAATTCATTTATTTTAAAGAAATTGAAGAACTTATAAAAAATGCCGAGCGCGAAAGTAAAGACAACGCCTAAACAATAGTCTTGCTAGCTAGCAACAAAAGGAAGTGAATGCATCTTACATGAGATGAATAAAACAGTAACTTAAAACACTAAGCAATAAACTTGACAACGTGCTTCTTGAAGGTGGCATAACTTAGAGACCAAATGATAGAGCGGAGAACACGATTGAAATTAGAAGGAGGACCTTTGCACTGTTTCTCTGTCTGTCGTGCATTTTTACTTGAGATGACCTTAAATTATATCTAAGTTTAAAAACAGTGCGAAACTATCAAGGATTGTATTTTCGTGTAGCGCCTGCGACGTAGTTGTTATAGTTCAAATTAGGAAATAGGAATGTACTGACTACCTACCTGTACCGCTTCTTGTCACCTAGCTCACTCGTTTTTCAGTCGATGGATTCTGAGGCCGTTGCTGAATTGCACTCGGTTTTACGAGACTACCATGAATATGTGGTCGAAAAGCAAGGCAAGACGTTGCTTCCCCAGTATTTGGCTCTCTACAGGTCGGTGTAGTGTTCTTGCTACATTTTTTGTTTTGTATCAATTTACTGAGTCTGAGCTTTTTTCATTTCCGTCCAGCTTTTCTTATCTGTTATTAATATTCAATTTTTTCTGAATCACGTTCTTTCGCTAGACTACTCATGGTCACTTTCCTTGCATCACGCTAGCGACTCCTCTTTATTATTACCTTCGTTTCCTTCCAAACAGCAAGAGTTTAAACGTAATTCGAAGTGGCTGAACCGCTTCAGATTCGCTCAAAGGTGCAAGTCTAGAAGGGGCTCCGCCCCTCCCTGCCCCTCCATAGCATCAGTGGGATTTGTGCAACCACTTTCAAATTAGAAACAATAGACACGAATTCATAGACATTACGGAAACAAAGACGCTATAGCTGTAGAAGGACATCTGGGCCTACTTTTGTCAGGCGTAAGCTGCTAGGCTGCTGCTGGTGCTCGTGGTGGTGGTGAAGAGATACGTGTTTGATCCATTCTCTACACTTCCACGCACTCAACATGTTGTCAAACGAGGGGTTACGTGGTTTTGCAGGAAAGAGCGTTATTATGGAAACTTATCGGTTTGACCACTGTTTTACTCGCTCCCAGTTCGAGAGAGGAGCTTATTGAGGATCTGACTAACCAGCACAGGACGTTTTTTCTTCTAATATGAGTACAGAATCCCAAATGGGATCTTTCTATTCATTTGGATCTTGTTTTGGATTCTACAAAGGGTGTAGGTGTGTTACGTTTTTATGAAGGAAGGTTTTATGCTGACTCTATTCAGTTGTTATTTTGCCCTCCTGCTTAATTATTTAGACGCCCTTGCCTCTACACGCTGCCTGTTCTAAGTTATTCTTATCAAAGTGTACTGATGGACAAGCAAGTGTGCCACTGTGTTGATGCAGAAAATAGCTTAGGCAACAAGAAATGGAGCGAGATCGAGTTTCTTCGGAAGTCTTGCTCGTAGAGCGCAGTTTCTTTTGTATGTAAGAGGAACTCGTTTCCTTCTGTCTTGTCGATATCTTACAGACAGCTACTTGTGTATCGTTTTCGTTTCAGACTAACTATAGAAGGATCCGAGACGTACTTGATTGTGATGCGCAACGTGTTCGGCCGGAAGTATAATGTACATACTAAATTCGATCTCAAGGTACAATGTGGTCATCGTTTCTGTTACGCCCAAAGAATGTTTAAGAAATGGGCAGATTTGTTGGTATACATACGCATGTTTTGCGTGGACTTCTTAAATGTGAATCCATAAAGAACTCTTAGTTTCAATGGCTAACATGAAGAGTGTTGTTCGAAGAGTCGTAGGTTATGAGGTCTTTCACTAAATTATCATTGTTATCAACGAGATTGATCGAATTGCGGGAGACTAAAGGCGTAGAGCCTTTCCGAATGCAGAGCAAGGGTTTACGCGAAATACTGTTAGTTGATAGGTCAAGGCGCCTCTGTTGCGTTCTAGCAGCAGTGTGTTCTGAGGATGTCGTTGCTGCTTGAGAAGTTAGGCTAAGACTCCGACAATGTGTTGATTTTTCAACGCCCCCCTCCAAGCGAAATAAGTTTGTTTTCCTAGAGCAGGTAAGGTGAGAAGTTCTTCACAGGAATTTGCTATATTAAGGACTGTGACTTCGCCAAGAATGGCCGGCCGACTGATTACGTTGTGTAGTTTGATCAAGTATATCAAAGAATAGGGTAGAAGATTGGCAATCTTATCAGGACCGCGCCTACTATTCATTTGGTCCTCATGTATTGGAGAAAACATTACCACTAACATTTGCCCATTTGCCTATTACCAGTCTTCGCACCTTCGGTGCCTGCATTCGTTTTCTGCTTGTTCAAGAGCACGCTTTAATAAACACCGGCAAGTTTCCAATCATCGCTGCTTTGACGCTACCAGAGATACTCGAAGACTGTAGAGGGATCTCACAGTGGAGATGGACTGGTTAGCAAAGATTAGCTGTAACCGTTTCAAACCCTCTTCATTCTACGTTTCGTGGCATCGGTCGCATTGTGCTGTAAGCGGCTGGTTGTAGGAATCCTCGTTTTGTTACGTCAAACTCGGGCATATATTAGGGGGGGGGGGGGCAAAAGTAATGAGACAAATTGAAAAAAATTTTTATCTCTTTATAACTCAATTACAACTCAACGATGCTGAGGAATGTATTTGCCATTAAGGGCAATGACCTTGCTGCCATCGCTCAGTCAACTTCCTGATCCCTTTCCTTACAGAACTGCTTGAGCCTGGTGTTGATCAACTGCTCGATATGGTTGTCAAGGACTCCTTGGGTTTTTGTGTCCCTTCCGACCAGGAAATCCCGTAGGCCCAAGAAGTGGTGGTAGTCGCAGGGAGAGATGTCCGGCGAATACGGTGGTTGAGGCATGTGAACGTAGCCCAGCTGGCCAAGCTTATCCGTGGTTACTTGTTCCCGATGGGGTGCGGCGTTGTCGAAGAGGAGGACCTTCTTGAAGCGCTGCGAATGAATAAGAGCGAGTCGCCGGGCCATCTCTTCTATTTCGTTCACAATGGCCTTGGAGTTCATCGTAGTGCTCTTGGGAAACAGCTTCCGGTAAACCGGTCCATGGGCGCAGACCCAAAATCTCTGAAGGTGCTTCTCGCCGTGAACATCTCGCCGAACGAAGGTTGCTAACAGGTTACCAAGCCTCACCCAGACTCGCTGCTTGGCAGGGTTAAGGTAGAAGACGTGCTTCTCATCTTGCGTGACTATTGAGCCCAGGCTGCTCGGGGTTGGGAATTGGGCGAGATTTGCGCGAAACAGGTCGACTCGTCAGACCGGGGTTTCGGTACAAGACAGACTGGGGTTTTGGCATGCTTCTGGAAAGGGCGGAAATGGTACCTTCTCAGATGGGCTGTAAGTAGCATACAAACATACAAATACGATAAGCACGAAACCAGACTCCAGCCACGAGATATGTGGACACGGCACGGGGTGTCTCATTACTTTTGCCCCCCCCCCCTTCCCTAATAGCTGCCTTGGGTGAGACATTGGAGCAAGTACCGCAGCAGTTCTTATTCGATGACAGCGTTGACGCTTTTATCCCGTGGGTAGGGTTGGACGATATTGGGAGTGCACTGGTGTTGCTAAAATTCATACTTCTGCCGTCGATATTTGCGTCTTTTAAGGGTTCCACTGTTTCTCGAGCAGCGTCCGAGAAAGAGAAAGCTAAGGAGGTTCCTACTTTGAAGGACAATGATTTTCTGGAGATGAATGAAAAGCTGAGCCTTCCTGACGTAAGTTGTTTTGATGGTATTAGACCGTTTGCGTACTACTGCGTACTCCCTACTCAAACCTTTAGGAAACTCGTCTCCAACTTCTGGAGATGCTAGCCTCTGACACCACCTGGCTTTCCAAAATGCATCTGATGGACTACTCGTTGCTTTTGGGTACTCGTGTTAACCTGCACAGTTTGTTAACTCTCAATGCGCTCCTTCACATGCTTTTAGGCATTCATGATTGTGAGCGTGCTGCCGAAGAGGCAGCGAAGCGGCCGGTAGAGCACGTGAGTGAGGAGTCGGGTGATGAGCTGTGCCCAACACCGCCGGAGTCTCCGCTTCCATCAACTGGGGCTTTCCCACCATTGTCCGGTGGACCCGATCTGGATGACGAGTACTATGCTATTGCTAGTCATCCAGGTAAAGTTTATTCTACCAACAGCAACGTAAAGTTGGGATGAACAGTTACACTTTGGAAATTATTATTCTCTGCAGATTCCCCCAAGAAGCTGATCTACTTCATTGGACTAGTAGATATTCTCACTTATTACGGAGTTAAGAAGCGCACTGCTGCAGCTGCGAAGACGGTGAAGTATGGCTCAGACGTCGAGAACATCAGTACTGTTAAGCCAGATCAGGTCAGTGAACGCTGCTGAAATCCTACTATAAAACTGATAGGGAAAGGAAAGGGGTTTCCGGCATATGTCTGAAGGCGGACAGGAACACCGAATCGAGATTCTTACCCTTAAAGTAGTTGAAAAATATGCTCTATTTTTGCAAAGCCATTGAAGCTGCCGAGACAGGGGGCTGGAAGTTTACTTTGGAATATCACAGCCCCGCAACGGATTAGTTTCCAAACATAGAATATGCAAAGAAGCAAAAAAAAAATAGCTTCATAGCCGTGGGATCAGGTGTTCTATTCCGTGCCTTGGAGTATTTTTGAGTTTTTTTTTCTGCGTGTTCTATGTTTTGGAGGTATTGCGTAGCGCGACTGTGCAATTCCATAGCGAACTATCGGGACTCCTAACTCAGTGGTTCAAGACTTCGATGAACATGATGGAGCACTTTTCCACTTTTAAAGGGTGAACATTTTCACATGCATTTTCATCGTTTGATCAGACGTCATTTTCTGGTGAATTAGCCCATTTGCGAGGCATCCATACGAAGGTAGTTACCGCAACACACCGTGTGCTATAGGTGGTAATTGATTTGACGTTACCGAATTTTGGCGTGTTGACAGAATTACGACAAACTTCTCCGATACATCACAATGCGTAGACAAAGTCGTTAGGCCGACTAATAGAAAACATAGATTTCTGCCTACGATTCGTTCCTCGATATGAACTCTTTCAAACCTGATAGGCGTTAGCTGGGATTCTCTGCAGGTGAGCCAATAGATTGGTTAGTCCACCTTTCGGAGTCTACTGCTCAAAAAGTGTCAGACCGACACGTATAGGGTTGCTCGGTGTTCTGATCGCATATTGCTTTGGTATGTTTCCGTTAAGACATAATTATTAAATCAAATTTAGTACAAATACACGAATAGAGCAGTTATAAGTCAAACGCTTAGTTTACAGAAAACCTTCAAAATCTCTCCACTTGGTTAGACTTTTCCTGCAAAGCTCTTATTTTAAAGTGTGGTGTAGTTCACAAACAGCCTGCAATTTAGAGAAAGTTGCAGTCGTAAATAACTCTTTAGTCGGAATTTTGGCGACATCTATGACCCTTACGCATACGTAACCTATCACAGTTGACCGGAATTTCGAAGACTGTTACAGCATCAGCCTCCCACCAAAGTTTGGGAAAGAATTTTTATTTACCAGCGGAGTCGGAAAAGCTGAGCAGTGTCTATCGATCGGTCGACGATGTCGAGCATCTGTTGTGGGCAAAGCTACAACTGGTATTAATAACGTGACAGATGAAGACGAAAGCGCAAAACAGACTTCGATGCAACTCTGCAAAGATGGTCTACGCTGTGTCTATTTCAGCTCAACTTCAACTGACAGCTTTATACACTGGTGTGGGGACCTGTGTAT
Organism: Heligmosomoides polygyrus polygyrus; assembly: GCA_947396885.1. Lineage (NCBI taxonomy): Eukaryota > Metazoa > Nematoda > Chromadorea > Rhabditida > Heligmosomidae > Heligmosomoides > Heligmosomoides polygyrus. The sequence goes on from OX377203.1 coordinate 69,062,310, forward strand.
ACGAATACATATTCGTGTTTCTATTCTAAAAGATTTTAGACAAATTCTGTGAACGCCATGAATGAGGCAGAGGGAGGGGCTCCGCTCTAGACTTCCACACCAATTTCTAGCAGGACTTGTTTAGTTTTCGAATTTCGGAACTTGCGATGTTTTTCACAGTTCATGCGCTTGCTGAACACTGTCTAGAAATTCGTGTTCGGTGTTTCATTTAAAGAACAAATTATTTATTCTGTCTGAGTACCGCTTCCGATTTCGTGCGAACTCAAATGCTTAATGTTGCAGTACGCGCGACGTCTGCTGGACTTCATCACTCGAGCTGTAACTCCTTGAGCACGAGCTTTCATTTGCTGGGATCGAACCAGTTGCCGAGGTAATTCGTCAAATCTTCCCGGTCTGCCTCATCCTGCTGCTGACTGTTTCGCATGTGCTTTTCTGTATGTTCTAGACTGTATTTCGATCCAAGTATTCTGAGACTTCCTGTGCTTTTTGTGATAACGTGATGCTTTGTTATCTCCTAATCCATATTGTGTCAATTATGTCAGTTGAGGGCAGTGTTTGTCTCGAAGGCATTTTGCTTGCGTATCTAAAAGTGAAAATGAATCTGCTCTCAAGTTTCATAGCCTATTTTACTTATGTCTTGGGAATGTCTTTTCGAAGGCAATTCCCTACGCACTTTTCAATGGCTCCATGCTTTCGTAACAGCTCTTCAGAAGAAGTGCAGCTTTCCACGATTTTGTCTCCAGATGTAGCCAGCTCCATCTGGTTCATGTTTATATTGTATTGTCCAAGTCTCACTATTACTCCGCGTCCCTGTCTATGCAGTACTACCATGACGCGATTTGCATTACGTCGACTATGTGTTCTAAGTAAAACAAACATGAATTCACTCATTATTCACTCTATTTTGTTTATTATTTGGTTCTAGATGGCGGATCATTGTTGTACAACTAATTTTGTTGCCCGTTTTGAGACCTTGTTGGCCTTCTTGCGCCGAATTTGAAGCGAAACGTCCAAACTTTCATCAAGCGTAAGGAGTGCCAGGATGTAGCAGTATTAAGTGGTCCGCCTTCTGGAGAGTTATTGTGATGTCTCGACAATGTTTCGGTGCTGATTAAGAGTAAGCAAAACGATGGTTCTCTAGACGAGGCTATTTTACCGTTTCCCGTGTACCTTTGCAGCTCTACGAGAGCTTTTCTTCCAGCAGACATGTGAATTTGCATCTCGTAAAGTGATATGTTATTCAAATTAATAATCCGAGCGCTTTTGTTTCCGAACTGTGTGCTTCTACATAAAGGATTCCATAATGGGTTTGATTGTTCGTGAGCTGTTGAATGTGTTGTATTCTGAGATATCTCGCGAGTGCAGCGTGTTCAGTTTGGGGGAAAAATATTTCGTAGACTACAACATTCAGATGGAGGAGGCGGAGAAGGTGAGGGTAGTGGTGAGATGCCGTCCGATGTCGCAGCGGGAAATCAGCCAGGGCCACAAAGTTGCTGTTAGAGTCTCCGCCGAAGACAGCTCAGTGGTTCTTGAGCAAGTAACAGGAAAGGAGGTGAGTGAGATCTCCATGTTGTCTTGAGAAAGAGACCTTCCACTGCTCCATAAGAAAGATATACGCTGTGTGTAGGTAATTAGGTGGATTAGTGAGGCTTTGTGAAGTTGTTCGTAAAATGGTTCGAGTTTGTTTATTAACGGGATCTCGGCATTATGAAGCCTGAACGACGAAGAGTCGAGAAGCAGCCTGGCTATGGACAACGATGTGAAGGAAAAGGTTCGAGTGAAGAAGGTGCATTGTCGTGTGTTTCTCGGCGATAACTAGTGCAACTACTACTAAGGGAACGAAGCTGCTAAGAAGGCCGTGACCGTTGCTAAGCCACTTATTGCGATGATGTCCTGGAGACGCTGAACCCGAGTAAGCGGTATCTTTACCGACTTGCCAAGAGCCGCCAGACACCAGGATGTCGAGAAGTTCTTCGACGTCAGCGGTAAGAACGGCTATCTTTTTGTGGGCCGCAATGAAGCATTGAAGCGATAGCGCTATTATTTCGAGCGAATTGCTACGGTAGAGTTCCTCGTCCGGCAGTTCATGCCTGAGCGATTCATTATGTCCCGGAGAACTATACGTTTACTCGGTCACGTTGTGTCGCGTGCGCGACTCACGGACCGCTCGCTTGCAGTGTGACGAGATTTACGCATATCGCAATCTCGCCGTTTGACAGCGATCGGCTGATGACGTCAATCGTCAGCCATAGCTGAGGAACCGCTAGAAGAAATGCATACTACTGCCTGTGGACTGCATTCTTTCAGCTATCCTAAAAGAACGGAAACAGCTGAATGGATAGGCTTCGGCTTGTGATGTCGAGGAATACGGGCGTCACTGAATTGGCCATGGTTGGGCTGCCACAAGTCATTGGATGGACCAAATACGCGTTCAATTAGCCTCCACGACATCCCGCAGAATAGAGTGTGTGGCGTATCCCAAGTGGTATTGAATATCCTTTATCCATTATGACAATTGAACTACGTCAAATCAGTTGCGGACCAGGTGACAGTTGAGGACGAGGAAAATTCATAATAAGAACAGAGTTACGAGTTTATCACTATAACTCTTAAAGGACAAGCTTATGTTTTTTAGTTTATTTCGCAACAGAACAATATACCGAAGCAGCTGTCTCATAATCTAGATTTCTAGCAAGGTATGTTCTGCTGTAAGGACCCAAATGCAAACATATTCATCAGATCTAACAAGGGAGCTCATTGAACTTCACGTGGAGATTTCAAAGTGACCTTTGAGTGTTATAGGGGCTCCCTGAGAAGCACCGTAGCTGTTTTCAAATTCCCTGCGGACATTTGAGTATGCAAAAAAAAAAACACGAAAACTGCAACATTTCGGCGCGGGTTGATAAGGGGAAGGTGACGCCTGGAATAGCCTCAGAAATTCATGTGAAAATCGTGTTTAGAAATTAACCTGGAAGGTTTTTTTAGTTTCAAGTGCAGCTAGGTTTTAGGAATCTGACAATTTATTAGGTTTCCTGAAGGGAGCTGCAGGATAGCGGTGGGGATATTGTAAACATAGGCAGTTGTAGGTGCTCTCTCCTTTTTCTTCGTTTCTTTGGTCGAAAAGAAAATTTCACCCAAACTTCGTCTTGAGTGTTAGTTGGGGTGCTGATCGCGAATCTGGAAACCGCTTTCGCAGTTACGGTTGACCACAGTATGTGCAAGTGAATGGGTGGATGCAGAGACCCACCGACATTCATAACTCCAGAAGCGTGCCCGCAGAAAATTTGAAAACCACTACGGTGCTTCTCAGACAGTCCTTTACAACACTCAAAAGATCACTTTGGAAGCCTCCACGAGAAGTTCGTTGACTTCCCATGTAAGAATAGTACCACTTTTGACAAAGGAGAGCATCGCCTGCTTTATGACGTAAGTAGATGTATACTGGTGACACGTGATCCCCAAGCGGAGCCAGCTAGCGCGCAGCTAAGTTCAGAGGCATTAACAGGTGTTATAAAAGAGTGGCACGTGAATTGGCTTGGTGTAAGATCTTGAAGTTTTCCAGCATAGCTCACTACTTTTTTGCAAGGTGGTCTTGAATAAAAATTTGGGATCGCAAAGATTGTTCAAGTAAACAAAGGTATAACAAAACAGCGTGCATCTGAAGGAGCCTAAAATTAATGCCGAAGATCTGCTTATTGCTCGTACATTTTTCAGGAACCAAGAAGGACATTCTATTTCGATGCTGCCTTTCCTCCCGATTGTGATCAAATGAGGGTCTACAACGTTGCAGCGAGGCCCATAGTTGAAAATGTTCTTAAAGGATACAATGGTGGGTTCGGAAGAACAGTAAAGTTTATAACTAAAGACTTGTACCGTGAAAGGGGTGACAGATAAACATAGGACTTTTCTTTAGACGCCCTCTGATCCTATGCTGTTTAGTGTCACCTAAAACGTGTGGAACTCTCGTGAAACATTGGCAGTCAGCTCCTTGTTTGCTATCTCTAACGTCTCTTCGGGCTGTTCACTAGATCGGCTACAACTTAGCTCTATTTCTGAACTTTGGGGCTAAGCAAACACCTTTTTTTTGCCACTGAGTGATTCCGTCACGGCATTAGGACCTGAGGACAGCCTCTATCTTGCTTTTCGAATCTCATGTTCACGTTTGTTTTGAAGGAAATGTGACTATTTTTTGTCTAAGCTGCACTCTTCTTTTAGCTACCTATGTTTCCCGTGTGTTTAGGTACGATTTTTGCATACGGGCAAACAGGAACGGGCAAAACATTCACAATGACTGGAGACCTGGATAGGCCAGAACTACAAGGCATAATACCGAACTCGTTCGCGCATATATTCGATCATATCGCAAAGTGTCAACAGGACATTACGTATGTTTTTGTTTTGAGTGGAGTCCGTCATCAGACGCTCTGAATGAAATACATTTACAGTTTTCTGGTACGTGTATCCTACTTGGAGGTCTACAATGAAGAGCTTCGAGATCTCCTTGCCAAGGACGGACATGGGTCGAACCTCGAGATAAAGGTCTGCCTTGCATAGTGTTTTTCTCCAGGTCTTGTACACGTCTTGAGAAGGATTACACTTCAATCATTCGTGCCGCTTCTATTTATCGCTTTTTCTCGCTCTTTCATTTCACTTCTTTATTTTCATTATAGGAGAAGGCCGATGTTGGAGTGTACGTGAAAAATCTGATCTCAATAATCGTCGGAAGTGCCAGTCAGATGCAAAAACTTATGGAGTTTGGAAACAAAAATCGTAAGGTTTTGTTGCTTTGTAGTTGTTGTTTCTGTGCGCAAAGCAACGTCAACGGTACAGTCCACTACTGAGGTGTGGAAAGCGCCTACAGACCCCTCTTGTTTTTATTTATTTATTTATTGCCAATTCGAAAGAAAAAACATACACTGTAAAGAGAGGAATCCACATACAGAACAATTAAATTGACTTTAAAGAAAGAAAAAATGAGGAAAAAGAAGAGAAAGAAGAAGAACGAAAGTAGGGAAGGTAAGCGGAAACAATAGGGGGGATGTGGAAAAAATATATGGAGGCTTTACAACCGCACAAATCGCGCGTGTAAAACCTGGATGCTTTTAACTTGTGCTAGAATAGTTGTGATAAAGTAATGGAAAGGAAAAAAAAAACTCGGTGCAGAGCAGCGGCCTACGATACTACGACCATAGGTGCTAGACTAGCTGTAGACTAAGTGAGATGGGCCATATAAGTATTGGTACACGGAAGAAGGTACGCACCCCAGTAGCTTACCCTGATGGGAGGTCATAAGCCAAGCTTACTGCTCGCATTTTAATTTGAAAAAAAAAATAGTTGGCGAAGGACTCTCAAGACATACAGTGCCTCAGGTACGTATGAAATGTTCGAGGAAGGATTGCTCCAACTTGCGCAATTTGTGCAGGCAGTAAACTGATGGAGATGTAAGGCGCGATAGAGCATTGAGAACGAGACACCTTATGTGTCACAGAAACAACTGGCTCAGTTCGGTGATCATAGGTTCGTCAGCTACGGAACTGATAAGAGCTCCGGCATGACGTCGGTTTTTTCCTGGAATCTTCAGTTACAGCACGACAGTAGCACTGCTTCTGCTGAAATGGATCTATTCATGTGTTCATTCATGTGGTCTACGCAGTTGCTGGTCCTTCTAGAAACTTTCCTGATGGGATATAAGACTGGCCACAGATAGGCTAACTACTCTCTCGCACTCTTCACACCCACGGCGGACTAGGACGAACGACTGGCTGGAGACCATCTCGATCAGCCACACCACCACCGCAGCAGGTCACGCTGGACACCGTTGAACTAAACAGTTTGAACAGCAAGATAGGATCTCGCATCTTAAAAGCCCTGAAAATGAAGTTAGAACACTTTTGTGCATTCCTTATCTGTTCGAGAAAGTAGGTATCAAAACTGAGATCGTTATAACGCGTTTGAAGGGACCGGAGAAAATCCGCGTTATAAGGGAGCCGCGTCCTAACCGGTGCTGACCTTTTTTGGACTCTTTTACGCGAAGATTTATTTAGAATCGCATACGATGACTAAATATGGCTATAGTAATGAAATATGTGACCAGAGGAGAGTGTGAAGGCAAAGAACACCTTAGATTAGTAATGAAGTCCTGTCCTCAGAGATACTCCCTGTTGTATGCATAGTATGACAGATATGTGTGAGGAACAATGAGAGAAGTTAGAAGTGAGCAGCAACAAAACTGTGTAACCTGATGTTATAATATATTTTGCCGCCATCAAAACTCGCGCCAGGCGGGACATGAACACGCACTCTCTTCCTTCTGGACAGGATGTTAGCCATTACGCTATCAGCGCTGTTAAATCGCACGCCGCATCCGGTATATCCTCGTTACGGTGGCGTCCCACTCAACACTCTCCCACGTTATCGGTGATCAGACAGCGCTGTTGCTGTAACCCTGCCCGGAAGGCAGAGGGTGCAGGTACAACTCCCGCATGGAACGGGATTTTTAATCGCAAGAGGTCGCCCTGCAAAAGCATATAGCCTCTACACGAGCTGCTCTAGGCTTAGAACAAATGTGTAGAATATTGTTTTGAATAATCTGAGTTTTAGTCCACATCTTCTGCCGTTTCTGATAGAAGAAATCCTCCAGCTTACGGCGGCTTCTAATGACCGCCGGAGCCTTATACTGCGCTCGACATACATATTGCTGACCTTGAACACATTTATTGGCCGCGCACGCGTGAAAAATGTCTATATGCATCTAATACATTGACACACGGTTTTGGCCGTGACTGTGAACGAGGCAATGGAAGGGCAGGTCTGATCGCAGACGCGGTCAGCATCTTGCTCGTCTTCATTGTCCGTTTGGGACCGGAACTGAGCCCAGTTCGCGTTATAACGTGAGTCATTTTGAGCGCAGAGTTCCTTCCAAAACCGCGCTGTAACGGTAGTAGCGTTGCATCCAACGCGTCTTAAGCGGGTTGATTTGTGTTGGCGTAAAAGTAAGCTGGGCGGTTACAGAAAAGATCTACGTTATATCGAGAGTCGCGTCTTATCCAGGGCGTTATAACGGGAGGGTACTGGAATACGATTATTGTAAGCGGAAGTCAGTGGCGATCACTCAGCTCTGAATTCGTGTTGATGAGCTGATCGGTTTAGTGTATTACTCTGTGTATGCGTGTATCTGTTTATGTTTATGTGTTTGTTTCGTTTTCTTTTCTTCAGAAACGAAAGCCGTTTTGTTGCTTAATTTTTCACTGGTGACTACAATTTTCGGTCATTATCACTATTGTTGATGAAGTTTCTGTGAGTGCATTGAATCTAGAACACCATCCTCATTAAAAATGTGAAATAATAGAAAATTCATACCAAAAGCTTTATATTCAGAGGAGGCCTCTTTCATCACTGAAATCTGACGAAACATATTCATATTTATTCTTGCGTTCTTACAGGAAAAGTTGGGTCCACACAGATGAATGAAGAAAGTAGTCGCTCGCACGCAATGTTCTCTGTGACAGTGGAGTCCAGTGAAAGGGGTATGGTCACGCAGGGCAAGCTGCAACTGGTTGACCTGGCCGGCAGCGAACGCCAAAGCAAAACGGGCGCTGCTGGAGAACGACTAAAGGTAGGTCATAGAGAACCCCTTAGTTGTATTGTTCCTTCCAGAGTTGAGTGTAGTTTTCGCCGCCACGTACTGATTTTCCAATTCATCATTAAGGAAGCGGCTAAGATCAATCTCTCCCTCTCCACTCTTGGAAATGTGATTAGCGCTCTAGTGGATGTGAAATCCACCCACATACCCTACAGGTACACAATTTACTATTTTGTCTCACTATTTATTTGTCTAATTTCTGTACGGCGCGTAAAACATACAGTGACAAATAAGCGACAGTAAGAAGCAAGAGAAAAAGAAAGGTAAAACACAAAAAGACGCTTTTCAGTCACCAAGTGTTTGAAAGCAGGTGATGCGTTGGGGAGCGGAGGACGCAGGGGTTAGGGGCATGTAGCTAAAACGAGCCCTACAACTCTGAACTAGTTGTAAGATAACCAGGCTGCTCGGTGTTGTAGGCACAGATGGTGTTTTCTCTGAGCTGCCATTGTGTTTGACGTTATTAAGCGATGGAACGGTGGTTGAAAGATATGTACCAATTAACCCAGCTGCGTGTTTGAAGACCATGCATACATCAGTCTGCGATGGGAAACGAATGCAGTTTTTACTTGCTGTTTCTAACTGAACGACGGAAAACCTAGAGTAACTTCCTCGGCATGTTCTTTCCAATCATGTTGTTAGATGCCAGGAAAGCACCTTCTTCCCCTCTCTGCCGAGTCAGTAAGATAAGCTTTTTGATGTGTGAGACCAAACTACAACCGTGTTGGGAATTTGAATGAAGTTTCAATTTTCTAGGAACTCAAAGCTGACTCGATTACTGCAGGATTCACTCGGTGGCAACTCGAAGACTGTCATGGTAAGTTCTGTTTTCGCCTAATTACTAGGGAGTGGCCAGTCCTGTCTGTCGGATCTTGAAAAACTATCACCAAGATCTCACGATTATACATCGAAGTTCTCAAAGTGAAGATAAGGGTTCGGTATGGGGGTGCCATATCCGCTTTTATATAGGCTCTTCATCGCCATGGGAAGGCATGGCAGTGAAGATCGAGGGCCGGTAACTGCTCCATCTCCGCATTTGCTGACAACATAATGCTTATAACACTGAGCATAGGAAGAGGAGAGATGCTGGTCGACTTCGATGGTCTGTGTGGGAAGTTAGGCGCAGCTGAATTCTACGAAGACGATGTTCATGAGGAGCGGACAGTTCTTGATGCCTCATTCTCGCCATACGGAGCGAACATCTCCGAATGTTCCAGTTACGTGTATCTAGGTGCGAAGTCAGCTCGGTCAACGACCTAGTACTGAAGCTGGACAGGAGGAAACGAGTGGTTTGAGAGGCTGTCAAAACCCGATGAAGTAGTGAAGAATACGAAGAACGCTCGGCTTCGTGCCCACCATGCCTCAGAGACATTGTCCATGCGAAAGCGGGACAAACAAGTGATCAGCGTCGTGCAGCGGTGAATTGAGAAGATAATGGTCAGGGTGACACAATTCACGCAAGTGAGAAAAGACCTCCGGAGTTCCGAGCTTCGTCGACGCTCGAGTATTAGGGACGCTGTCGCAGGAGCTGTACCAGGTTGTCGAAAATTATGTGGACCGACCACATATTGCGTGAATGCATTTCGTAGATACCCGCTGAGCAGAAGCTGTAACTGTATTCTGCGGGATGTAAAAAAACGTCCCGGCGCATTGGTCAGATTTCATGTTCGGGACGTTAGGTTTTCTTCGTAAAAGCCTTATGCGGACGATTTTTTCGTGTTCCTCGAATGAGGAAGATCCATTGGTGCACTCTGGTACGCGGCAGGGACACCGTGAATCAAATTCTGGAACACGCCATTCGAGGTTAACCGAAAACAACGTAATCCATAACCTCCATCTCCTCAAGCTACTGCCATACTTGTTACACCAACCAAACCATCAGTGGTCGTTGCTGAGTGCTTTACAGCTTTGTGTCCGCCCGCTAGCTGCACAGATATCACAGCCTTTGTGCTTTGGAATTCCGCCATTAACTTTTTTCTGAGTTGCGGTAGTCGACTGTATCCTGGAATGCCGTTATTTGATGGTGAAGAATCCACTCACGACATCCGGCCGACGGCTTAGCCATTCCCTTGCTATTGGACTCTTCGTTCGAGTTTCGCCCAGAATCGCAGAACTTTTCTATTGTATGACTTCGTGTTGTGACCCAAACGGGAGCAGGGTATTCTGATAACTTTCTGATCTTTGGAGAGCCCAGTACTATTGAATTCGCATAGAATAGTTGAACCGCGCAAGGTGAGGTAGGTGTAGCGGTCCGTCGAAAGAATGCGAGCTCTTCTCCAGTTGTCACATGGCCGTAGTGCAGACTTCACCTGCTTCACCTGTTCATGTAAACCGCGCCGTTTTGACCACAATGCTAGTCTGACCATATTTCCTTATCTACACCCTTGTAATTGAATAAGCCCTATAAACCAATGCTGTTTAATAAAACTATTTATATTTAAAACTATTTTTTTCATGCCCTTAAGTCATTTTGGTGTGGACATGTATTACTACATTATCGAAGGTATCACGTCTTTCAGATAGCAAATATCGGTCCGGCATCGTACAACTACGACGAGACGCTGTCAACGCTTCGCTATGCCAACCGTGCGAAGAACATCCAGAACGTGGCCAGAATAAATGAAGATCCCAAAGACGCTCAGTTGAGAAAATATCAACACGAAATCGAGATGCTGCGGCAGCAGTTGGCAGGTGAGCACCCTCAAAATTCAAACCCGATCGGTTTTTTTCTAAGCGGCTTTCTTGTCATTGATCTCATTCGACCTTATCGTTCAGTCCCATTCTTTGCGAAGAAAAGGTCACCGTGGCTCGACATGAAAATGCTTGTGCTGAATTTCTTGATTTGAACGGTGTAAAGCAGATTTGATGCAATTCTAGAGGAGGATGCGGAGATGGACAGTGTGAACGAATCTGCTTGGGAGCAGCGCATGCAGGCGATGGAGCAGAATTTGGAGAGGACTCGCGAGGAGTTGGCCGGCAGAGACACAGAAGATGAGGAGACACGGGCACTTGTTCAGCAAATACTGGAAAGGTTGGTCTCGCGCCTATGCACTGCGACACCGAGTGTCATTGGAGGTGGCCATTTGCAGGGAGGCGGAGCTGAAACGTGCACGAGCTGAACACGCCGAGTTGCGCACTAAGCTAACCCAGATGGAGAGTCGACTGATTGTCGGTGGGGAGAATATGCTGGAAAAAGCCGAAGAGCAGGCCAGGCTGTTGGAGGAAAGCAATCGGTACGCGAGTGATAGGGAATGCCTTGTAGCAAAGGAGAAAATTGAGTTTTTCAGCGAGCTGGAGCTGTCTCGAACGCAAGAGTCTCGTCTTCGTGACCAGCTGAAGGAGAAGGCCGCTGCACGAGAAGACATTGAAGAGAAGTGTGTGTCTCTGGATATCTTGTTCTTCCTAGAGGTTTTCTGCCCTGTCGTTAAACTGATAATGGCTTTTCGATTGCTTGAAACTCTAGTGTCAGGCGAGACTCGTTGCGTTGATGGGTTCGATCAAACAACGCCGGTGGTTTAATGGCATTCCCTTCCGGTCAGCAGGAGGTGCGGGTTCGAGTCCCGCCTGGCGATAGAGTTTTGATCGCTAACAAAACGTCTTTATCACAGCGTAGAACCTCAGTACCAGCCACTTGAGGCCTAAGGAAAACGAGTTGAATCATTTCGATGGGTTGCTGCTTTTTGACAGGGCTGACCACCTATAAATCCGAAGTTTCCGCGATCGCTTTTTTCACATCACAATTGCTAACCGTTCCAGGTATTCCTCCCTGCAAGAGGAAGCCGCCGCGAAAACTCGTCGTTTGCGTCGCACATGGAATGAACTGTGCGAGGTCCGGACCGAATTGGTCGATTCTGAAGCTGAACATCATAGAGAAGTCGAAGGGCTTCTAGAGAGCATCAGACAACTTAGAAAGGTACAATGTTTGCCAGATGCCTGCGGATGCCAGACACATGTGTAATATCGGAAACAGCAGAATACACCGAAAAACAGGGAAAATGACAGCGATATTTGTAGAAGCTATCAAATGCCGTTCCGTTGCTCGTCCAATTCTTGGGGCGGAAGTCAGTTATATCATCGTTACCCCGTTTCGCGTGCCAAAGTAGACCCGTGGCCATTTCCGTTTTCGAGGACAAGGAACGTAACATCCGTCAGGCAGGAATTTAACGTAGAAGTCTATCAGAGGCGTTTGTACCCCTCTTGTCCCTGATTTGTGCCGACCTGGCCAAATTGGCAATGTGTCTGGTCATATAATGTTTTCATGGAACGTTTCAGCCTTCTAGGTGTTGTGGTCACGTAGGACGGTTCCACTTTAGTTAAGTGGCTATTTGTGTAGATGTCACTCTGTAGGGCTAGTCAACTAAGCTGTGTTTCTAATGTCCGCATTTCCTAACTGCGAGATACTGTGAGCAAAGGCGATCAATTGTTAAGGAACTACTTCTGAATATGGCGATCATCGACGAGTACATACCGCCGGAGTATGTGGAGCTGATAGAGAAGTACGTGAGCTGGAGCGAGGAGATGGGCGACTGGCAGCTGAACGCTATCGCCTACACAGGGAACAACATGCGGGCAGCTGCGCCGCTCCCTATGCAGCCGTATCAAGTGAGTCAAGGCGGGGACGTAGCTTGTTGCTTTGACCCTTCAACGGCTCGCTAATGTGCAAGAGGTGAACTGGTGAAGTCCAGTGTAACGAAAGCACAGATCTCATCAGAGTGGAATGGATCTCTTTCAGCTGGATGCAAACCAGTCGATTCCGCTGTTCTACTCGTACAAAGCCGATCTGGGAGCTACACCAACAGCATCACGTCCACGCACAAGAAGTGGCAAGAGGTAGAGTGACCTATACTGTCAGAGCGACGTTCGCCAGCCCCTCGAAGTTGTCACTGCGCTTTGCTATTTTTGCTGGCTGATAAGAAAGCAGAGACAAAGGTCGACAAACTTTCTTTTCTGGGATATGCAATGCATACAACTTTTATTGAGTATCTCATTGATTGGTTTATACAATGACTTACGGTAACCTCCAGATGGATAAGTCAGTGTTGTATCCTTTTTAGAGAAGCTTGATATCAATTCACGATCTCGAAGACATCGAGGATTTGCTTGGCCTGAACAGTTCCTGAGTATGTGATGAATTTTGATAGATCTGGAGCGTACTGAGAGCCGAGAATCGCCTCCGACTATGCTACTCTCCAAAAACTTTCACTCTACCCTATTCGCAAAACGAACTGTAGAAATGGGCGGCGAAGATCTGCGTACTGGGGTGAGGTAAACATGGAAACACGTTTAGGGATACTGTAGAGGCGTTGTTGATGCGCTTCCCCACATTTCCGTCTCTATTTGACGAAAAAAATTGATCGTGGCTTAACAGATGTGCCACTGCTGTTTGCTGTTCCATCCAACAACAGCAGTTGCATGCCAAAACCTTCGCTGTTTGGTGCCATATGTACGAGAGTACAAGGAAATCAAGCCAGGATCATTCCAGATCTGTCTAGTGAATAAGCGGTAATGGTATTTCTTGCACGCCAACGGGTGCACTACTCTTCAGCAGCAGAATAGCTCTCTTCCATACCTTAATAGTCAGTGTTGACATCGGAGAAGCAATTGTGCTGAAGGTATTCGTCAAAGGCTTATTAGGGAGAAAGAGTTGTAGCCGTTTTCCTTGCGATTTTCGAGCTGCAACTGGGGCAACATCTATCCAAACTATAAACCTCGCTGAGACGGGGTGCACTTGGCAGGGGCCTATACGGAATTTGAATCCTCCGTATCTCTGCGAATGTCCTCTATAGTTGTGATTTGAGAGATCTTATCGAACGAATGACTGAACGAATTTATTCGATGTCGAAAAATTTCGAGCGAATGAAGGAACGAATTTATTCGCTCCTCAGTTGCTTCAAATGATCGAAAATCGAACAAGCCCAATAGATGCATAGTGTTCTACGTTCTAGATAACGAAAGACAACGATTCATGTGTTCAAACTGTTTAGTGAACCTCTTTCTTACGCGAGTCTTCACATGATCATATTTCCGTCATTAGGCCACTTTGACAAGCGCTCCTAACGAGGTTCGTAATTTCAGGGAACGGAACGCCGCCAAGCTGAAGACGTTGCTGAGCTGATCTTCGTGGCCTCCTCAACTGTTTAGTTCGGAAGTCATGCATCTCGACTAGGCATCCTGACTTTTACTATGAAATGATCTCTATTCGATCTGCACGCAAATCTAGTCACGTTCATTGTCTTTCTTGCACGTTCACGAGTATATTTCTGTCAGTGGTAATCCTGCTCTAGCAGTTGTTGTGCCCAAAGCACTGTTGCGAATGAATCTAAATTCGCTTTTGCTTCCTTTGTCCACCAGAGAAAACTCTTTGTCCCGGTTATTCCATCAAGATATTGCTTAGTAAACTGTTATTCTGTTGTTGCAAAAAGTGAGCTGGAATCAACTAGGAAGGAGCACTGCATTTCGACGAAGGTGTCTTCTACCGGAGAAAGGCAAATGCATGAATGAAGTTGGACCACCATCGCAGCTGTTCTATTCCAGAACTTGAATTGCCACAGAACCACCGTATTCCAGAACAACTGTCCGCTGGCGACTAAACTATTGAGGTTACGAAGGGTTCGCCCATTTGCTGCAGGGGAAGTTCCGGATCATTTAAGCAATTTGCGCTGAAGGAATCGAAGACGTCAAGCTCCTTGGATTAGCGGACAACTGGTTAGGAATGCTGACATTTACGGAAGAGTTTCTGTCGCCTACCGAGCGCGCGGCGCAGGAAGCCAACCCGTGACCCTCCGCCCATGAAGTATTCGTTCGTCCACCTGGCAGTCAAGCTCGCCGGTAACCCACTCGCTGCGGAGTGCACACGATGCGCCGTGCCTTGGAATTTCGCCTACAACGTTTTTCAGAGCAGTGGTGGGCAGCTGCTGCTTTTGATTTCCGCTATTTCAATGGCGGAAGGCCATTGCGGTCGCTTCACTGGGTCTGGCAGATCGCGTTGGCCATTTCTTAGTTAAGAGTTCAGATGTCGGTGCAAGGCCAAGTTTTTCAAGATTTATCGGAATAAGGGGGACATCCACGTCTGGTAGAAAAATATAAGCCTTATATTAGTGCGGCAGTGTATTTTGACGAGTAGCAGCTAAACGCTGGCCCTGGCATGCGGGTATACCAGTTGCGGGAAAGTTCACTTTTGGACGCTCGCATCGGGCACGACGTCGCCATCTGCGGCAAGCCCACTATGGCGCAGCAAAAACGCAAACGACTTGCTAGTGTGGGACCCCTCCGATTAGCACAGATATCGATCAAATCCGGCAAGAAAAGAATGTCGCAACAAGGACGAGGGCAAAATTATTACCTACTCGACAAGAGAACCTGCAAGGTATACTTTGCTCGAACGACCCATTCGAATGATTTTCATTCGGATCCGAATATTCAAATTCGAATATTCGAAAAATCGCGTTGTTCAAATGCATTCGAATTAGAATATTCAGAAAAATCGCGTTTTTTCGAATATATTCGATTTCGAATGCTCGAAAATTCCCGGTATTCGAAATGTATTCGAACCGTTCGAACATTCAAAGTTTCCAAGGAAGTCAAAATTATTCGAGTATTCGAAGAGTGTCACTCGAATACTCAACGAGAATTTGTGGAATGGCGTATTTTGAAAAGGCCTGTTTGATTTTTCAGGTAATTAGGATCTCCAAAACGGTGGAGCGATAAAGGTTCGGTGTCAGGACACTGAGCGCCTCTTCTGGTCACTTTCCGAAAGGTCTTTCTGTCAAAAGGGAGAACTTCCACAACGTCTCACAATGTTGAACGGCATTTTTTTCCACGCAAAACCGCAGCAGTGGTGAATGACCGATCGGGGGCGACTAATCATCATCGACAAAAAAAACTATCAAATGGTTGCATGATCAATCTCTGACACGTGTTCTGATTTACATTCATTTCATTTACAATCAGGGTGCAGCCTAGCCATCATCAAGTTCTGATGCAGAGTATCTAGCCAGCGCTGTTTTGATCTCCCTCGTGCCGGTCTTCCGGGCACCTCGAGATGAAGGCCAGCCTTTCCAACGGTGTCAGCTTTTGCACGCAGAACGTGACCGTACCATCGCAGGCGAGCTTCGCGTGTCTTGTGAGCTATCGCCGCGGCACCAAATCTTTGCCGAATGAAGTCATTTCGGATGCGGTCCATGCGCGTGACTCCAGCTGTCCAGCGCAGCATCTTCGCCTCCACGACGCTGGGGCGTGGTTCAACTTCCTTGGTCGCAGGCCAACACATAGCACCGTACATCGCTACCGGTCGGACGATTGCTCGGTAGATCTTCGACTTCAGGTGCTCTGGTATCTTCCTATCGCAGAGCACGCCAGTCAGCGAACACCACTTGGACCAAGCTGCACTCACGTGAGTTCACTTCAACCATCAGACCGCCATCGGACGCGATTGCTGATCCCAGGTAGTTGAAAACCGATGTGCTTGCAAGCTCAGTGCCGCCAGTCTTAATGGAGGCGGACTCACTTACGTCAGTCGTTAGGTACTCGGTATTCTCAACGTTCAATTTAAATCCGAACCTCGCCAGATGGTCGCACCAAGCTTGAACCTGCCGCTCGAGTTGACCTTCATCTTCGCAAGCGAGCATTTCATCGTTACCATATAGCAACGTCCAAGGAATTGGCTTCTGAAGATCTCGCGTAATGGCATCCATGACGAGACAACAAAGAGGAGCGGGGGAAAGTGCAGAACCCTGGTGTACCCGACAGAGATGGGAAACTCCATCGAGGTTGCAGCTTGCACTCTACTCTTTGGGCAAGAGTAGAGCTTCCGCACCCAATCTATGAGTTCCTCAGATACGTTGTGTGGTCGTAAGGCGTACCATATAACCTCACGCGGTACGCGGTCGAAGGCCTTCTCCCAGTCGAGAAAGGCTATATGCACCGGCTTCTGTTTCTCGCGATGCTTCTCCACCAGTGGCCGTATTCATGAACGTTCCCGGGAACGTTCAAGGCTTCCCGCGGGAAGCGACCGGGGCGGGAAGCAAAATTTCGTATTCATGAACCTGGCGGGAAGCAACGGGAGCCTCCCGCGCCGATGGCGGGAGGCTCCCGGCCTACCCGCACTCAACCGTTCGGGAACACCGGGACGCTGTCAATGAAGAGGTGTGTGTAATTGCACGCAATAGGATTTCGATGGCTGTTTTGGCATCGAAAGCCATCTTAACGGGGAGTTATCTTCGCCGTTCGTCACGTAACGTTTTCCTAGGCCATCTTCGAGGGTGAGGGGTGGATATTCTCTTCCTATCAAGTGCGATTGCCGCTTTCGCAATTTATTAGTATAAATTGCTTGTTAATTTAGGAAAGAGATAAATTGAAAGGCAAGTGCTTCAAAATGCATAAAACTAGACGATATTTGACACTACTAGCCATGGTGAATAAAATCTCGAGAGTCCGCACGAAGAAAATGCAGAATCGACAATCTTCAATGTTCCGGACAGCAAAAAGTTTTGCTGCTGAGAAGTGCAGCTAAAATATGCTCTGCAATCTATGTTGACCTAGAAATGCAGAGTATCCCAGAAAATGTCGTCACTGTCTTATAGGCTACTTTAAAAAGCAGAAAAAACAAACTTCCAGTGGCTGGCTACGAGTCGAAATCATGTTAGCCTTTTATTCGTTGTACACAAATCTGGCGTTAAATAACCTAGAGATCGTTGAAGAAGACCTTCGTAGAGGCAAAGGAATTGAACCCTACCTTGTTCGAGCATATATTTGCAGTTCCACTCATGTAATCTCTAAAAAATTGATAAAGCAATACCGTCAAACACCCCACACACAGATTCTGAACGGCTGCAGGAGGTGCCTATTGTCCAAAATTAGGCAAAAAATACACAAATTGGAGCGCGCTAGATGTGAGCGTCTGGTCACATTTACGAAAATTTACGATTTACGACTCAAAAATTGTCGTAAATCGTAAAAAAAATCCTCAAAAATCGCCGTAAATCTCAAAATCGTAAATAGTAAATCGTAATTACCCACACCCCTGGAAATTTAGGAAAGAGGTAACGCAAACTAAGCTCCCGACTGGAAACGGAAATCTCGAAATGTTGTTGTTCTTAGTGTTGACTGTAATGCAGCCTATTCCCGTCCACTGCGCTTCTGAGCCACAATTCCGTGTCCTTGAATTCCGGTAAACCCAGAAATACTTCAATATTCAGTTGAAAACCCTGTAATTTGAGAAATTAGTTTTTGAAATCTTGCAATTCCCGCCTCCGCTGCGAATCTAACTCGCGCGTCGCGGTCGCTCCTGCTTCCCGGTAGTTCATGAATAGCGACCGGGTTGCGGGAAGCCGGAGCGGGATGCGTCGGGAGCGGGAAGGCATCTCCGGCCTTCCTGCTCCCGCCGTTTCATGAATACGGCTACAGGAGTCGGGCAGCGGGAGGCGGCAGCGATACTCAAAATGACGCGTGCGGTCGCGCGCGCGTGCGTCTTCCGGGGCGTGGTCGTGCTGGTGAAGAGAACGAGATTCACGAGCAAAAGCAAACTGGAGCGCAAAAGTGTGCCGGCAACCTCATCTGCACTGTTTTTGCCGATGCAAAAAAGGGAACGCAGTAGAATGCCGAACGGGGCCGATGTAAGCTGGGGAAAGTTGACATGACGAGAAGACATCGAGGGGCAAATGATTTTTTTTTGTAACTTTCCCGTTGCACGTTATGAGAGAAAGGTTTATTGCACGTTTATTGCTACTGTTAAATCAAATTATTTGTTGAAGAAGAGGGTCCAAGCGCTTCGAGCTTCATCCACCAGGGTGATTCCGTCAGAAAGGTACGACGTGCTCTTTGGAGCCAAATGTATACAAATTTATTGAAAATAACGAAACCATATTGACGATAGCTCCTTTCTTTTCATAATCTAAGCATGAGTTAATGGTATGCTTGCTCCGCGACAAAGTAAACACTTTTAGGAAGAATTCCGTCTAAAGACTCCAGTTGCACCCCTAAGACTACAACTGCAAATATTTAACGTTTAATAACTGCAAATGTCTGAGTAGATAACGAAATTATTCATCCAGCGGCAGACGATGTTTATAATTGTCTCAAAGCCTGACGAAAGTTTTACGAGTTAACGGTTCTTGGAGGCAAGCTTGGATTGGTAACAGATTCAAATACCGACTGTAAAGAATTTCGGAAAATTTTCCTCAGAACACCTATGAGAGTCTTCTTTGATTAATATAAAAATAAAATAAAATGTCTAGTTTGGTTGCAGTAGCTCTCTGTAAGACTATACAATGAAGTGGAGTACACAAGAACTGTAGATTTGCTGATAAGACGTTGGGAACCCCGGGCCTCTTTGGCCAAGACTTCTTCCTCCTGCCTCTCGAATAGGATGTTTCACCATCAGTTAATGTGCTAAAATCTTCTTATAACCATCTTCACTCTAGCTACACCAATTTCCTTCGGTTCAAGATATAGTTTTTCATGTAATTTGCAATTTCTTGGAAGCAAAATTCAGAGTATGCGAAAAACTCGATAACGCCAATTTTTTCTCAATCAAGCGTCTTAACATCATGATCCCCTTATTCCAAGTAGCGTACTCCACCAATCACAAACTGCAACCATAAACTTTCCTCCTGAAACTTCTTGCTGGTAGATTATAGACTATTAGGTCGTTACCTAAGTTCTGTCGTTTTTTTTGACTTCTAACTTCAAATGTAAATATCTTGGCCCAAACATAACTTCCTCTTCGAGAGCACATTCTGCATCATGTCGGTTCCTGAAGTATCTTCCGCGAAGGAAGCCATCGGGATGTTTGAAAAAATGGTAGTCTGTAGACGATAGATCGGGCGAATACGGTGGACGGTCGAGTGTTTCGTATCCCAAAGAATGTAGCTTCTGCCTGGTGATCATCGATTCGTGCAGCCTAGCGCTGTCGCGCAAAAGTGTCGGTCCCCTTCTGTAGATCAGCGCTGGGTAGATTTGCTGGAGCTTCTTGTGCACCTCGTCCAGCTTCTGACAGTACTTTTCCGCCTTGATTGTTCTACCAGGTTTGAGAACGCTATAGTGGATTGAACCGGTGGCACACCTCCAAACGGTTACCATCACCTTTTCCTGGTGCATTCTCGGCTTTGGATAGTGTTTAGGTGCTCCGTCAATATCCAACCATTGAGCAGTTCGTCGTCGATTGTCGTAGACCATTCATTTTTGTCACAAGTCACAATTCGCTCCAAAAACGGGTAGTTTTTGTTGCTAGAAGGAGTGCCGACGATACTTGCAAACGGCGAACTCGAAGTGCGAATCTGCTCTCGAAGAATTCATGTCTTCTAAATCTTCAGAGTTGAAATAAAAAAACTAGTTTCTCATTGGCAAAGATGTGTAGATTGTAATGGTTCTTATTTCGTCTAATAAAATTATGTTTGAGCCGAGATACTTACATTTGAAGTTAGAGGTCAAAAAACGACAGAACTTAGGTAACGCCCTATAGTTCTTGCTCTGACAGTTCCTATCTCTATCACTCCTCCGCTCATTTGTCGTAGTTTAAGAGGGTTCCACTGTTCCGTTTTCCTTGCAGTAGCTGCCTAGATGCACTGGGACGCATGGAATAACTCGTACGCATTCCTGCTGCTGCTAGGGGCGGTACTGGCTGCAGCGCCGCTCCGCGACTGCACGCGTGGCTGCGGTTGAGTATCGTTGCTCGCAGCCGTCGAGCAGCGTGTATAGCATCAATGGTCCTACACCCGAACACGAAACCGCACTGGTTGTCGGAGAGCCTGAAGATTTCACGAATTCATCTGTCGAGGATTCGCTCGAAGATCTTCATGCTGTGCGAAAGCAAGCTAATCGGACGGGAATTGGAGCAGTCTGCAGGACTGCCCTTCTTCTTCCAAACCGGAATCGTCGTACTGTTGTGCCAACACTCTGGTACTTTCCTCTCCTTTATTACCTGGTTGAAGAACTCAGCCATACACTCGGCAGGATACCAACTTCGACTTCCAAACATCGGCTGCCAGATCATCCGGTCCTGTCGCCTTGCATGGCTTCATCTTCTTCAGAGCCGCTTCTGTTTCCTCCAAGGTAATATTGTGAACGGGACCCTGAACAGAACCCACAGAAGCGATGGCTGGGTGAGGAAATTCCATAGTGGAAATTTCCTCAAAGTAATCACGCCATCACTTCAACGCCTTTTTGCGGTCTGTCAGAAGATGGCCGCTCTCATCATTGATGCCAAAGAACTTGTCAATATCCTCGGTTTGGCGATGGCGGGTTTAGCAAGTCGGTACAAATACCGCTCACCATCGCGCGACGCGAGCTTTTCGTTGACATCATTGT
The DNA here is from genome assembly GCA_947396885.1 of Heligmosomoides polygyrus polygyrus. Classification (NCBI taxonomy): domain Eukaryota; kingdom Metazoa; phylum Nematoda; class Chromadorea; order Rhabditida; family Heligmosomidae; genus Heligmosomoides; species Heligmosomoides polygyrus. The sequence continues at coordinate 69,083,254 of OX377203.1, forward strand.
AATGGGTGGCTTTCGCAACAGCCACGGCTTTCTTTGCAGCCTTCTGATACTTCTGCCAGTTGTCGGCTGATTTATCGCCGAGGAACACATGACACAGCGATTTCTTCTCTCGAACCTTCGCTTTCACATCGTCTGTCCACGGCCATGTCTGCTTGTCGACTTTGCGTCCTCCAGGCTTCGTAGTGCCGAGTTCCAACCTTGCTGCTTGGCGTATCGCGTCGGTTGCTCTCTTCCAAGTTTCGTCGACAGTCGTGACTGTCGGCAACCGTACGCGGGAAATCACAGCTGCTTCCTTCTCTTTCAATCGCCACCATTTGATTCTTGCAGCACCGCATCGCTCGATCTGCTTCAGCCTCGGAGGGGCGATCTTTAGGGTGCAGATCAGCGCTCGATGCTGTGGGGCGACCGTCTCATACGGCACGATCTTCGCGTCTGTGACTATGCTCCTGTCGCGATCCTTCACAAGGACAAAGTCTATCTGAGACTTGGAGCTCCCACTATAGTATGAGATAAGGGCGAGTCGCGTTTTCGGAAAACGGTGTTCACAATGGTTAGATTATGCGATTCCGCATACTCAAGTATACGCTCACCATCGGCGTTACGTGACCCGTACTCGAAACCCCATGACAGCTGTACCCGTCCTTCGTAGCACCTACGCGCCCATTAAGGTCACCAGCGGCTATGGTGACATCTTTCGGCGGTCCTTCTGCTGTCTTCTCATCAAGCAGGCTCCAAAACTCATCCTTGGCTTGATTGGAGCAGCCAGTCTGCGCAGCATACGTATGGAAGAAGCGATAGAGTCGCTCCTTAGTGGCGACAACGATCTTCATCAACCGATCGTTAAAGCGCTCGACACTTACAATCTAGTCACGAAATTGTTCGGAGACGATTATTCCGACGCCACTGGTGGTCCTTGGACTTCCACATAGAACGGCTTTGAAGCCTCGTCCTATGTCCCTTGACTTGCTGCAGGACCACCTCGTTTCCTGCACCGCACAGAGATTAACTCTTCTACGCTCCTGCTTCAACCAACTTGCACGAGCGGCCCGTCAACGTACCCATATTCAGCGTTGCTACGCGGGTCCTGCTTACGTTACGGTACTTTCGGACTAGCTGAGTTGCCCCCGATCCGTACTCGCATCAGAGACCATCGCATCCTTCTCACACTCGTCGGGCTCAGCGAGTGCGCGTCGGCTCCCGCGGACGCCGTAGCACTATCTCGATGCTCATGTAACGTCATCATCCATGTGATGTGACATGGGTCTTTGTAGGCCGGTCTGTCACAAGGGCCTGTCGCCTGCATTCGAGTGTCCCTGCTCAGCTTAGCTCACGAAGCGAGCGGTTTCCGGTGGCACCACGAGGAGGAACGGACATCGCCACCAGTATTTTGTCAGATAGAGCGAAGAATTCTGTGCAGAAAATAGCATTAATGAGCGATGCAAGTTGAGTTTTTACCTAATAATAGGCAATGAAAAATAATAACACAAAACGCTGGGAACTTTCTAATACTTCGTCGTCAGTCTGTCAGTAGCTGCCGTTAAGCGAAGGCATTGTTCGTGAAAGTTACCGAACAGTCTGTCGGCCAGTCACCAGTTTCAAAAATGACTTTTTAAAGTAATCTAGAAGCGTACAGTGGCTCTAGCAGATTGCGCTCTCTTCAAATGTCTTGTAAGCTTTTCGTTTGTTACTCAAGAGAAGCACTTTACAGCACACAAGTTCTCCCTGGAGAAAAATTCGACTTCCAGCAAACAAGGAAATTAGACGCTTCCTTTTAAGCCTTTTGATCCTACCATGTGTAAGTTGTCCACCTCATATTTGCGGTGCACTAGGAGGTTTATAAGAGGCCAGTCGATAAAGACCTCGCGCTTAACTAGGAAGGGATCCGTTATGTCTTGCTACCACTTTTTCTTTTGGGCTGTTCTCTATCATGCTCATCATGCAGCCTGATTTTTCATTCGAATTCGATTATTCGAAAAATCGCGTTTTTCGAATATATTCGATTCGAATGCTCGAAAATTATGGGTGTTGCGTCTCCTGTATCCTTCTGACGCGTTCCGGCTGCCTTATCTCCCAGCCGTTCGGGCCTTGGTCGGTGTCTAGGGTAGTCCTTCGTAGAGCTTTATTGGTAGAGCCGCTACTCGCGGTCCGGACAAGCACAGAAATGAACCCTAACTGCTGGGGGACGCGCCTTTTATAGGCGCTGGGGTACGGTAACTACTTGCAACTAAGGGAATCGTTTCGGGACCGATGCAACATATTACAAAATGAGATAACAATGACACCGAAGCATAGAACCTAGTATTACGGATTCGTTACATGGGTATTTGAAACCATTCGAATATTCGAAATTTTTGCGAGAACATGAGTACGCTACAAGGGGCAGCAACTAACTTGAGCAGAGCCTTCCTCCTGGAAAGAAGCAACTTGCGTATAAAAAACAGCGATAATGTGGACGAGAGAGAAGATAAGTGAATAATAGAACTAGCACAGAGTACACGTTAATTGCCGCCTTCTGGTTACATCTCCCTTTGATCAGTGGGTGTTATAGAAAAAAATGGTAAAGGATAGGGTTTGGCGCTGGTCAATCCCTTGTGGGACGCGCCTCGCATTATACATTTTCTAGATGTCAAGGAGGCAATTTGAATGAGTACTTGAGCATTGCACATACATACAATGACTTGTGAGTACGCTACAAGGGGCAGCAACTAACAAATACGGCTCGTTCATCGCCTGGCCCATACATACAATGACTTGTATGTATGGGCCAGGCGATGAACGAGCCGTATTTTTATCCAGACAAGTTTGAGCTAGTTCTCGGTTCCGAAGGTATGGAAGGCTTGCTTGGCGTGGCCGGGAATTTTTACCAAGAGGTTGGAGTCGGGTGCTCCACCGGCTGGGCTATCTCGACGTCCAGTAGAAGGATGACCTTGATAACGCCGTGGTGACTCCGACATATTTGACCTGCAAACAGCCGCTCTGGCTTTTGCTAGGTTTGGTTATTGTTGTTTATTTGCAGAGCATAGACAGTCTGATGAGAGCAGTGTTATAAACCACGCACTTTAACAAAATTCGTGCATTCTTGCACCTAAGATAAATTTTTTTGGAAATTCAAACATCATATCCACTTTTCTCAGGCAGGCGAAATATGAGCATACAAAGAAAGTCAAGGCGAAGTACTTAAATCGAACATTTATTCTGACCTTTTTAAACTGTGTTCAGTTTAACGCGGAGGATGTCCTGCTTGATTTCAGTAGCGAAAATTTGGTTTCAGAATGTCAAAGGTCTAGTGCGAAAATGGTTCCATTCAGCAACAACGTAGAGGTTACATGGATCATATGTTTATTTTCTAAACAGGGAGGCATCATGGACAGTTCATTATAATTCATACATTTTTCGCTGAACAAGGTGAACAATGTATACAACATATCGTGCAAGAAGTCGCTATTTACAAATCATTACATACCCTGACGCGAGGTCAACTAGCACCATTGAAGTGATCTCTCGTAGTAGTGACGGACTAGTGCCTGGTATACGAGGCGCGAAGAGACCCCTTTCCGAACTCTAGCGGCTCGAAGGGGACGCCCGTATCTGGCAGGTGACATCTCGAATCGAACTTGTACAGAACGTAGATAATAGATAAAGCGAGTGTCAGGCAGTTCGGCGCCTCAGTACGAGGTGGGTCCCGCACGTCTCTTATACAACACTCCTTGCAACGCCGCAGGAGCTGGGCACGGCTGACCTGCACTCTACTGGTCGTATTTTGCCATCACGAGAACAGAACGGGGTCGCGCTACGGCTTAGGACGGGAACAAGTCGAGCAGGGCGCGATCCCATTCCGGTCGCAGCGGGCGCATCGAAGCCGAACACGGAACGTCTCGCGGGCCTTCTTCCCACCTCTGCAGTAGGAGCAGACGGTGTAGCCGGAGCCGAGACACGTGCCACACTCCTGCCGACCCTGAACGTTATGATCAGAGGCTTTCTGAGGCACCACACACACCTTTGGTTTCACCATATTAACGGTAGAATGTTGCTACTCTTGCTGTCCAAATACAACCGCGGGGTGTACAGAATTGGTCAAAGCAATACAAGCTTAGGAAATAGGTCGAGCACTATCGTTATGTTTGTTCGATCATGAATTTTTTTCTACCTAAATCGGCTTTACTACTCGTGTTCAGCTTTTGTTTAGCATCTGTATTCGAGGATAGGTAAGTCCGACGTGGGTGCTCAAGGAAACGTGACAGATACGCATATGTCAGATATCTCCTGGTCATAATGCTTGGCGAGTTCCTGCTTCTGCTGTCACAGAGTAAAATCTTTCCCGATTTTTTACTCGCCGGTTGAAGGTGCTACTTTGCTTCCAAAATCGCCGATGCTACGAAACGGGGTATTTACTGCTATGAACTAAGGGCCTACGTCCCGGGAGCACTAGTGAGCGTCATCTCACTGTGGGCATAACCGTATCCTGATGAGTCTTGAGTCAGGCGCATGTCGTGCTCTACGCATCTACAGAAAAGCCCCAAGGCTTTTAAGCATTGAAGTGCCCTCCTATTTTCATGCTCTTTTTGCAGCTGTAACAGATTGTCACCTTTTCGAAGACTACGAAAATTCGGCAGCTCCTTTAGCAAAACGCCACAAAAAGTGTCCTGAAAGTATCAGCTCTAGTGATTCGGCCGCCTTCTAAAGGGATCTGTATTTATATGGGAAACAGTGCTTTGCGGTCTAAAATGACAGCTGGAGAACGCATAGGTGCAGGTTAGTGTTGAAGCGATTTTGTTGTTGACATACCTGAAAATCCCGTAGTATCTCGACGAGGTTCTTGTTTTCGTTCTCTTGGATCAGCGTGCTGTCGTTCTGAAAACTTCTTGGTGTGTAAGATGTATTACAGCAAGAAAGATGAAGGCTAAAGCTAACGTTCGAATCACATTGGTGAAAGTGCAAAACGTTCTACTTCTACGGAAGAGTATTTTAAACACATATTTGGCCGACCAATGACTTGCGGTAACCACCCAATAGACAGGTCATTGTTCTGTCATCCCTGTACAAGTCTGATGCCAACTCATCAACCGTGGAACGATTTAAGGCTTCGATGGATTAGGTTGCATCCGAGCCTTCGATCAGTTCAGGGTGCACGCTAGAGCCGATGCCTCCTCCGAATGCGCTCCCCGTGTCATTAAGTCCTTGCTGCCGATTATTTATTTAATTTGAAACACAAGCGGCACAGTCGGTACCTTCATGGGCGAAGTGGAATGGAATCAGATTTGCCAGGGATGGGTAAAGCATTAGTATCTCTAACTGTTGACCGCCGCAGGTCACTGTTTAATTCTTTCCATAAATGTGCACCCAAAGCACCTCCATGATATTTCGCGAAAGCTCAGCACTTAGCCCTTCAAAATGGGATTAACTAACGCCGATCTTGAGTGCTATAATTTGTTTCACACATTACAAGGTATTCATGCTAATTAAAATACGTCAGTAAAAGCGGGAAGGTTATGAAAAAAGAATGAAGTTGTCGCCTGAAGCACTTATGACTACTGAGGATCACATAACCTTCCAGGGTGTTTTTTCTATCTAGAAATCGCATATTGTCAACAGCTACTGAGACACATGCAGTCGAGATTGCAGAGTTGATAGACTTTAGAAGGATGCGAAGAGTCTGACTTGTGAATGTAGGGTGCTCGTTGCGCTATATCTGATCGGTACTACTAGATACAGCTCATGCTAGCGTATTGTGAGAGTGGAAAATCCCGGAATCCTTGCAAGGAGTCACTCTGTTTCGACAAGCTAGCCGTCGCAGAGTGCCTTTGCCTAGCAAGCGTGTGCAGTCACGAGGTCGGGCACTGTCGGTGCGTACCATTCGATGTGCTTATTTAACAGAAAAACAGCCTTATCATGGTTTTGAGAGCAGTACAGTAGGACTCGCCACATCAACAGTGTTGACATCTCAGTGTGGCGGGCGCCGCTTGGCTCCTCAATGGCGCAGATATTCGAAGAATTGGACAGAAGTCCTAGTGAGCACAAGAAAATGCCAAATCAGCAAGTCTGGCTGACGACTCCTCGAGTCTTGGCTGGTGCCTTCTGGACAGTTCCAATGCAGGGCTCTTATACCGTTGTTCCCCAAAAGTTGATCGCCCAAGCGTTAAGGTTCTTAATGCATTTCAGATGCCGAGTATTCAAGAAAAAGGAAAGAGCACTCTTACACTTACTCCGAAATACTTCCCGTTCACGTAGACCATCGGTAAACCGTCGTAAACGAGTTCTCGATCGCTCTGTAATACCAAAATGTAAGAGGAATCCCAATTATCATTGCAGAATGAGTGTGGGACCGTTGGCAAAATGTGTGAGCTCTGATCATATAAGGCACTTTTTTAGGTTAACTCTGAAAAAAATCAGAAAAAAATCCTGCAAGCCACTTGTTATGACGACCCAATGAGTGTAGGAGCGAACCTTGTCGAGACGCATTCGGTCGGCTAGTTCATCAGCAAATGACGGGTCAAGATTTAAATCCCGAAATTCGGCCTTGATCTTCAGTGCTTTTAGGAGTTCCACCTGAAATGCTGTATGTTTAAGTCAGGACTAGACTCAAGGCAGGGGCTTACCGTGTCTCGACAACGCTCCCAGACTCTTCTCAGTATTCCACATGTGGTAATGTAGACGACAACTTTGTTCGCTTCCTCTTGAATGTAGTCCCTCTGCAAGTCAGAAGTACACCTGCTGGATATACCGGTTCTCGATGTCACCTGGAGAGCTCGAAGGGCTGACCTGCCACTGGGCCTTGATCCGCATCATTCGGATGGTGTTGAAGACGTGAAGCCGTCTGCCACGGATGCTGCCATGTCGGGTGAGCAATGCGCCTTCGGAGGACTCGAGAGATCTGGAGTGAAAGGCACATTCAATCTGCAGTAATCGGAATCCCGAACTCGAATTCTCGCGCAGTTATGTCATAGCTGTCTTCATCTTAAAATTGTAGAATTTTGACAGCTGCTTTTAACCCACTGCTACTATTTTTAGCCACTAATATGTATAATACGTATTCCTTTAATATGATTTCTTCGGATGCACATGGACGAAAACATCTGAAATAAGAGAACTCAGAGAAACTTTCGCCTATGCATGTAGGTTCTAGGTACAGCTTATATTTCACCGCTTGATTTATAGAAAATTGAGGTGGGCATTAGTCAATCTCCTTAGGAGACGCGTCACGCATTCTACGTCTACAGTACAGGATATCGTGGAAGCAATTTAATGCGCACCTCCCTACATGCGTTATGTGTATAATAAAATGATTTGGGGTTATCCGCCAATGATCAACTCAGCGTTCTATCCTTCCCATACAGGTGTGACACTAATTCACCGATTCTGGTCGGCTGGATGAGCAGTGCGCCTTCGGGGGACTCGAGAGATGTGGAGTGAAAAGAAGTGGAAAGCTTGCTTGCCCTGGGCGGGACCCTAACCAAGAACGTCGCTTCACGCTACACATGATCAACGATCCTCCTATAACCTCGCCATCACGCTCGCTACTAATTAGCCATTAACAATACTCTTACTGAGAGCCGCGAGAGGTACGCAGATATTTATTGCTTCTACAGTTCCTTTTTTCGAAAAATATCGTAATAAACGTATAGGCTTGTAATTGCGACTATATTCATCAGAGCGCCCATCTCTTCCTCAACAGAAGTGCAATTGATGTGGTTGTCCAGTAGATCGATTTTTCAGTTCTACTTCTTATACGAATCCAATTGTTAGCAATCTACGACATCTGTGACATTGTTGATCTTATAACCATTACAATCTTGGACTCTTTTAAGGTCCGCAGTTCTCATCTTGCGTCTTCATAGAAACTGTTCACAAGCTGCAATTCGATCTGTGGCCCAGAGAATGCGGTATGCACGAAAATATCATCAATGAACGGGCCTGGAATTTTATGTGTTTGTGTTTGTGTCAGATGAGCGCTTTCCAACGCCGTGATGGAACCAACAGCGCATCAACAAGGGCAATGGAGAAAGTCATCCGCAACTTTTCTCCGACCTCTTCGATAGCCACGTCCACTTCCCGCTATGCCATCTTCCGCAGGATGAATGCGTTGTCGTCCTGTTCCCCCCTTCCCAGATCAGACACGCCACCTCGTCGGTGAGGAATCGCACACCACGGGGCCCGACGGGATAGTTCCGAGCACCTGAAGAACCTTCTCCCAGTGCTCAACAACACCATTTCGCGGCTATAGGCTAAGGATAAAGACGGCGTCAGGCCATCCTACTGGGTTGGTCGGAAAATCTTGACAGGGTTTTCATTTTTCTTCTTCATTTCCTCTATTCAACACACAATGCAAATCAATCAACAAATATAATCACCATTGTAAGTCACCACAGTGATCCACCAACAGAGCGGATCAGCGATACCTTTTTCCAAGAATCCGGAGACCGAGAGCCGAAGCAGTCGGCGACCGTCCGACTTAAGTCTTCAAACTTTGTGAAACCTTCCTTAACCAAGAATGCATTTAGGGAGCGGAGCAAGTGACATTCTTAGAGGACTGTCAGGAGAATATGGCGGATGGGGCGCTGTCTCCCAGCTCCTCAATCTTTGGTGAGTTGCTTTAGCTATATGCGGTCTGGCGTTATCATAAAGGAAGTGCACTGAAGGTAGTTGCGTCCGCTTTTCCCGAACAGCTACAGCGAGTTTCTGGAGCTGAATGACATCAACAACAACGGTGACTATGTGCTCTTGTGGAAGCAGTTTATAGTACGGTATTCCCTTCGAACCCAGATGCACATAAAAAACCTTCCTGAGGTGCACGTTCGAGCTGCCTTGTGTAGGCGGCTCTTCTCCTCGAAGTCGTCCAACGGTAAGGAGTGCGTTGGTCTCGTAGAAAACTCTCATCTGGTAACCAGGGCCAAGAGGTGAGAGTTTGGTTCATCAGCGATTTAACGGCTGGTAACGATGAAACCTACCGCGAAACCGCCACGTACCCAGGTTCGTCAGCGCTGGTTGTGATAGGTTTCCGGTGAAAACCGCTGTAACGGTTTTCCGGCTAGTGCGTCGGAGAAACGACGCAGTGGAGTACCGGAAAATCGGAAATTCTGGACGTTTGAAGAAAACCGTATTGAGTCTTTACCTAACTCCTTCACGGGATGTCATGTCATGAAGGCAATTTGAATGAGTATTTGGAATATAAATACAATGGTTTCCGGTGGCCAGCCCATGAGCAATATAAGGCACAAGAAAATATAGAAATTCAATAAAGTGAAGAAAGATGCCAAAGTTTACTTGTTTTATTTTTATTAACACACAAAACAAGTTTACATAACAAGTATTTAGAAGGTTCCTTTCGTTTCGTTTAAGCCCAAATTTACCACATCGCATGCTGATGAATAGCGGTATCAGTAGGATTGACGGTTCTTTTCACCGTTACCGGCCGGTGAGCGGTTGATGAAATGGCCCTGTGCGTGAAACATTCAGTGTTGGTGTGCGGGAATAAAAAAGTTGGTCAGGATCACCGATTTCACACAAACTTTGTATATGAAGGTATGTGGTGCTGCCCAAAAATTGGCATCGTTTCTAAATCTTTGGTCGATTACGGTTAGTTTCGTGAGCATGATGGCTGAGCAGGGGTGGTGAAGGCAAAACCGCTTGTTGCGACTGAAATTTGAGGGTTATTTGGGATGCTGGGCCCTAATTTGGCCTTTCTTTCTTTCCTTTCCCCCTTTCTTTCATTTCCTTTATATTGAGTTAACAATTTTTATCTAACAGAGCGATCAATCAGTAATCAATGCGGTAGGCGTTAATAGGTCAGAACTTTGCAATTTGCAGTTTCAGCCTACACAGTTGTAGTCAGCAGCCCAGGCTCTTTTCAGCTACAAAGGTTTCCACTCAAGTAATTCACGTTTTTTCAGTTTTTTTGGAAGAATGAAGGCGTTCCCTTGCTAGTCGGAGCTCCGTCGCAGTCAAGAAAGCTCTCTATTACTGACACTGACCGACGGCCTCTATGGTCTCTGAGCAGTTCCCTTGTCGACAGCTTCGCCATTACTTACGCAAGCGACGGGCGTCGCCGATGATTCAGGCCACAATCAACGCCATCATGTCCTTATCAGCTCTGCGGCAGACGTGCTATCGGACTATAACTGTGGCATTTCGCCAGAGGCCATTTGGAATCCCTTCAAGATCAGCCGCGTTCGTTCTTGACGTCGTGCACTCTACACAAAAGCGTGAAAGGGAATCAGAGTGGGTCATGGCGCCAGAGCCTTGAACTAATGTGCTAAATTGTTCTAAAGCCGCAGTGAAATGAGAAGCCAGAGGAAGGAGCTGTCATCGGTGCTAGTATTTGACTGCGAAGTTGCTGCTGCGTTCAAGTTTTTTCATTCATGGGAAAAGCTTCATAAAACTGAATGCAGTTGCAACCTTACCACGGCATTCAGATGACATTTTGTTATTCAGACATTTTGTTATTTTTTTGCTCGAAGAGACTCCTCAGTATAATATAAGAAAAAAGAAATTGTACAACGTGAATAAGGAAATAGTAAAGGTTTGTTTTGCCACTGTTTTCATACAAATCTTTAGTTAGTGCTTGTCTTGTGACGCATTGCTATAAAATAGCGCTTTTTGTTCTTTCGAGCAATTATCGAGCCTTTCAGAGAGTCGCATACCTTTCCAGCTCAAGCCTCATTCGGTGCAGATCGAGCAGAATGGCGGGAAGATTGAGTTCATGACCCATCAAGACGAGATTTTCTGCAAAGTAGTTCACGTTTGCTAGTACAGTGCTGGCAATACTACGACAAGGAGGAGCTGCACTCGAAAAATGCTGCGAAATGAGAAGCTGATATATACGCCATAGGAAGGAAGGCGGCATTTTAGAGGTGTAATTTGGATGCCGCGAAATAGACTAATACTGGAAGAAGCCTTTGTGAAACGGGGAAGGGAGAAGCAAGCCGCTGCTAAGCGCTTCACGGGGTTGTTATATGTGGAGCTCCGTTGGCTAACACGTCAGCTCGATCGCCTACCTCAGAGTCTCATAGTAGTCCATAGAAGAGTACCGCATCGCACCAATTCAGATTAGTGTGACACAAGTAGCGGTCTCGAAGTGCTCAGATAGTGAGAAAGACGGTCCAATCACAACGATAGCCGACACAGTCATAGAAGAAAACACCGTGGAGAGCTTGGTGAGGCTCCAAAAGGCTCAACCACGTCGGGTTTAACCGAGCAACGGTGAGAGAAGCCTAACCAGACGGTTCCGATTATGCAATTCCTGAGAGACGTGCTGAGTGCTTGGTGGGACGCTCCGGGAGCCGAGCAATTTGCTCAGCTCGACGTAGTGGTCGAACTGACAAGCCGCACTGACAGCCCTGCGGAATGTGGGAAGCTAGTAAACAACGGGACAGGGGCGCGGCCCATACGTGAGACGTGCTAGGCCCGCTCACAGACGCTGTAGTCTAATGTCACTGGACTGAAGAATCATTCTGTTTAAAGCTCCTAAACTCTGGGAAGGACAGTGCAGTGTGCAGATTAAATTTTAGGTGGGCGGAGGGGGGGGGGGGGAGGAGAGAGAGAGGGACCTGTGGCATGAATACTGAGAATGTCCATCGGCGACAACTCATGTTTACGAGGCAGTTGAGAGTTCCTCAAGATTTAGCCGGGGGTCGGACCCTCTTACATGGCCTATATTGTGCTGCCGGTGAGTGAGCCATGAGCTATTTAAAGGGTATTCCGACGCTAGGTCTAAATTTGAGGAATTTACCTTATCTGTATCCAAATATCTGAGGTGTTCACCTTATATTTCTACTTTTTTCATTTTTTCTTAAGCTCCAGGAGCGACTGATATGATTGCAGTCGCTCTTTCTGGTTGTTATTGTTCTTTCCAGAAGTTGGCCCTGTAATGTAAAAGCACGAGAAGCGACTCGATCTCTATGTACGTTCGTGAGTGTTTGAAAAGAAGGAGAATTCCTTTTTTCATTACTCAACAATATCACGGATCAAAATAAAACGAAGGCATCCAATCATAGCAGCTTCCAGCATGTCTAGGAAACTCGACCAGCTCACCGCAGCCTTGGTAGTTCTGTTCGTGATGGCTAAAGAAATAAAATGCTATCGATATCGGGACTGATGAGTGCACTGCTAGCAAAAATCACTGCACAGTCAAGCATCTGAATGCGTGAACATAATGTCAGAATGATGCAGAAGGAGTAGCACGGAGGCGAGGAAATATGGAGCAGCAGAGCTCACATTGTGAACACTACACAAAAGTGAAGACTGCGGCTGAAGGGGGGGGGGAACGAACGAGAATATGGATGGCTCAGTAGGGCGGAAACCCTCCTCTCGAGAAGAGCGCTCAGTAGCCCCAACAAAGAGATATCAAGCGCCAGTACGATAGTGCGTTCGCCTTGCAGGCATTGCGAGCATTATAAAACCGCTTTTAAGGGCCTCTTGCTGACGGTCGTGCAGTCAGCGAATTCGGCGATGGCGAGCAGCCGCCCACCAAATTCCAGCCCCTTATCTCCTCTACTTGAGTGGGTCGCCGCCGTCATTAAAACGTTCAGTCTTTGAAAACCATGTGAGCATGAACGTGTTCACCTAACTGGCAGACGTTTCAGTCATATGCAGTCAAGAGTAGACAATGTCCTTAAAAGTAAAATAAGAGGCTATAATTCGATTTTTGACTTGTTTTTTTAACTCCGACTTTCTTCTTATGCAATTTAAAATGCAAATTTCAGATTCAGATCCACCTTCCATGTCGAGAATCTGAAATTATAAGAGATGCTATTCTCAAATAACGGTCGCTACAGCAGTAGAGATTTGAACGCGCCAAGCATCCTTTTGAGGGCTTATAACCTCGACAAGAACCAATGGAGGCTTAACTATATAGAACGAGTTGTAATAAATTCAGCTCGAGCGGTGCAATGCAAGTTGCTTTCCTGAGGAGGATTTAATGAAATTTTTAAATACCGTTATTGATATCAAACATCATTTCCTAAATCATTCAAGCAGAATGAGTGCCACAAGATGTCTAATGTCTAGTGCAGGTGGTGACTTCCAGATAGCGATAGTGATAGCACTTCTCAAAGAAAAATCTCGAAATCTACAGTGTATGCTAGAACACTTCCACAGGCAAAGAAGAAACTTTGGAGTCAATCAAACAATCAATCTGTAAGTGAATCACGCACTCGAGATCCTTGTCAGTCTCCTTACAGTGAGCTAAAAAGCGAATTTTTAAAAGAGATTCCTCATTGCTCTACAATAGACCGATCGCGTAGTCCGTTTGAGCTGATTTCACTGTGGTGCTCCAGACAGGTAGGGACAGGTATCGATAAAGTTCAACGCCAGGTAAGTAGTCGGGTGCCGTGGCTTACTAGTCGGCCTAATAACAAAAACATTTGCCTGGAGAGAAGTGGCGTAACGAACCGCTTCGAGAGAGGACAAGCATTTCTGATGCTATACTCCTCAGTTTCACTTTTTTAGCTTTATTACTACTTAATTGGCGTTCAAATTTATCGATGAACGGCACTGACTCACCAAGAAGACAAAGCAGTTGCTCCCTGGTTGAGTCTAACTAAGCTGCTGAAGAGCAGTGCAATCCTAGCCTTGGGATGGCAACCCCGATTAAGCCCCTGTAGTTGCGTTCTCAAAGAAGAGATGAGGTCGGTAACTTTTGGTCCCCACCTCTAAGAAAGAAAACGAGGAATGAATCTAAGCATTTCCCTCTTTCCAGCTTTTCTCGTGCATGGTGGTCTTTTTCCGGATCTTTTCCATACAATACAAACCCTTCAGAGTTAAATGTTTACTGAATTGTGCCCTTCTTGTTGGCTTTAGATCATTTCTCGCCGTAAACGTTTCTTCTCTGGTCGTGAATGGTCGACCTCGCATGATCGACGTTTCCGGCTTCGCAGTCTGCAGACGGTCCTTGGGAAAGATAAAACTAAAACAGGGTGGAAATGGATGCCATATCTCGTTATGAAAAGCGCTTTTCGAAAAATTTCAGCTTTTATGTACACTACTAGGTTGTTCTATCCTTGTGTGTTCTCGCTAACTGCATTGCAAGTAGAAGCACTCTTACAAGCTCTGAAAATCGCAGTTCTTGATAGCATAAAACAACATTTAGGAGCCACACCTATACGTTAGGAAGCGCAGTCGGAGGAGGACGCTGTCGCGCGCATTCCGATTCAAAGTTCTTGGTCCGCAATCCGTCCAGGCACTTCTCTGGTTAGAATAGGTCACTGACCTGTTTATCGGCTACCCACTGCAAGACTTAGTACGTCCAAATGCGCTTTAATATTGGCTTTACAATAAGAAAAATGCGCGGCTCAGCCTGCGAAGCAAGCTATGTAACGCTGATCTTCACCTCTTTATTTCTTTATCCATCTACACCTTCCCGCCAATAATAGCAGTGACTATTGACTATTCTCTAAAAAATCGAAAGCTGCATTCCCATACATTAGACTCAAGCGTTCGTGAACTAATCTGCCACCACATCTCCAAATTTCGTCCCGTTGACTAGATTTCTGACAAGCCGCCGGTGTAGTAAAAAGCATTTAGAAGTATATATCTGGACACTATATCTGTCTGTACCCCATTGTTCATGAGGTCGAAATAATATTTCCAGTTAGTGCTATTTTAGTCCGCCAAAATAGTCGAGCTTCTCGTCTTGAAGAAGGAAGCCGAAGATATACAATGAATATCTATTATGCAGTGCATTAGAGCATCGATTTTTCAGCACTCATAATGGGAGCTACGATGAAAGATCATCACTCGCTTTTATCAAATTAGATGTGAACGCGAATGTCGAAGTCCAAGTGGAAATGGCTTTAAAAGCATTCTGAGCATGGTGCCGCCGAGTTTGAATCCAAACGTGGTTTTGGCCGGTGTTACCGGAAATGGCTCCAAATTGTTGCCGACCATCCAAAGCGGCTTGAAATACTACACTTGCTATAAGTATGGAAGTCAGAATTGCTTCATCCATGAGAGAATCCCTGAGCGAGTTCGGGCTCGTATTCAACTGTGTAGAAGATATGAATAAACAAAAAAGAAGGAAGAAAAGAGAAGATGGTAGCCGTAGTGCGCGTAATGGTAGATATTTTCGATACCGTAGAGGGCGTAGTGTTTCGGAGAGGATTCTACACGATCGACCACATCACACCGCTACGAAGCTCATCGAAGTATCGCGAGAGTGCAATGTCGAGAGTGAGCTCTAACCGCCCAAAACTCGTGTGGGAGACATTTCAACACCTGCAATCTGCATTTCGAGCTACTTCAGATGGTCTCCTCATGAGGAGTTGAGGAGCCTTTCTGGTTGGTCTCTTCTCAGAAATCTTACACTGAGCGGGTACCGAAGCTCAACGACTCAATCAGAGCATAAGAAGAAACACCTTCAGTGTCAGTACGACTTCAAAATGATTACGTACGGCTGCACCTTACTACCAGATCCTACATGCTTCAAAACACAAGTCGGCGGTCTGAAGGGAAGCACGAGAGGAAATACTGATGAGCGGATTAAGTGCGAGACACAGCAGATGGAAACCAAACGTCTGGAGAGGATATTTCTGAACCTTTGAGTGAGCTTTTTGTACGTTTAGTTGCGCTGTGAATGGCCGCCACATAGGCAATAGTTTTCGATTAAAAACTTAAAACGCGTGATGCGCATTAGGGAAACCTCTTTATCAACACTGTCAATCCCTTCTATAAGAAGCGTGATTTCTGGTCTTCAGTCACCACCTGGATGGAGGGGGGGGGGGGGCACAGGAACGAGGTCCACAGCGCACCTGCCGCTTTTCTACGGGAGATCGAAACAGTGACGAACAGCAACGTTTGTGAGTTATTCGTTAGAGGATCAGTAACCTTCCAAGCTGAAAGGACGCGCCCACTCTGTGGGCAGGCCAACGGGTTTGCCCGCGACCGTATTCTAACGACTCTGGTGCCCTCCTTTATGGGTGCATAATCACCCTCTGTCGGCAATATCGCTGCGAAACCATGTGCGAAGCATCGACGGTTGATAGGCAAGCACATTTCAGCAACGACGAACGAGAGATGTACCAACGATGGGCAGTTCCTCACCATTAAGCCAAGATTCTGCTTCGGGTATTTCTGATCAGTTTCATCTGAGGCCATACCACTAGTCTTTTCATTCTTTAAATGGACCGACTATTGTTGGATGTACAGTTTATGGTAGCACGTCACTCTGCAATACGAGAAATCTTTGAAGAAATTCATTTCATGACAGAAACGTTTGAAATTTTCGACGCCTGAAAACTGCATGTAGTTTTCGGCAACCAAGCGACAGCATCCCTAGCCCTCAAGCGCCGACGGAACTCGAAACACTGGACGGCTCCTTCCTGCTTCAGTTTATAGCTCTGAGCGTCGCCCTACCGATTCCTCGTTGCACTACGCTGACGCATGAACATTTTTTTCTTACAGCGCTCAGGATTCCGAGGTCACGCAGGAATAGCGGTGGAGGCGAATAATTATACGCTGAGGCGGACGTTCTTCGTCATTTTCAATACTTCCTCGAAGCTCTTGGAAGCTCCCCATGCCGCTTGTCTCCTATTACTGAGATCCTGCATGACCGACATGAGGGTGGAGCACGAGCAGAAAGTGATGCCGAAGGATATCTTGGTAACCGGTAGGTGTCTCCCATTGCATCACCGTTACACTTACACTGTAAACCGAGAAACCCCGTAGCATCAGAGTAATAACTGCGAATAAGCCTTAGCAAAGGGTCAACGATCCAGACATCCATTCAGAACCGCACTGCTTTATTACATGGTTCAATCCAGGACATTCAAAACCTTCGAAAGCGAGGGAGCCGCCATTCTCTGCTGCAGCCTGCGAATATGCATCTGGAGGACACAGAGACCTAAAACGGAATATGAGGAAGGCTTCGTTCCAGCGAACAAGGGCTTACATACATCTTGGTTTGGTTCTTCTAAAACACTGGAGCACAGGAGTAAGCCTCCACAAAGTCCTCTTTTCTTCCACTAATTGTGACGTATTGCGTAGAAATCTCGCACTCGGTAACTGATAGGGGCAGAGGCAAATGATTGTCCCACAACTACTTTCCTGTATTTTACATGGCGGGAACCACTAGTGCCACTCCTTGTTGTGGATCACTCGAATATTCCCACTGAATCAGTGGCGAAAGTTTGCCCCGGTATGCTCCGAATGTAAGTGTGGCGGCGATACATACATCTATAGAAGATCATCACACCTGCACGGAAAGCCAACCGTTTGAGAGTCTCAGCCAAGGTTCCTAAAGCTGCTCATAGCTTAAAAGGTATGTTTTCAAACAGTGATTTTGACCTAGGTCTCAAAATTACTATAACAATAAACAGATTTGTCTGTGAAAAGCATGGCGCCTTCTGATAAACTTCTGTTAGAAGTGGGCTCCAAACTGCAATGAGTACCTCGTTTTTATTAGGTTGATCGGAAAGACTTGATAGGGGTTTCTTTGCAAGTCCAGGACTTCCGACTTTATCATGGAATTATCCGACATGTAATACAACACATGTAAAGCGATTCAGATGAGGGGAGCTCACCATCAGAACAAATGAACAGAGTTACGTGACTCTAAAACCAATGGAAAAAATAAAATCAGTTATAATTAAAAATGGCTTAACAGCGGTTGGACGATCAGCAACTCTGGACGACAGGTAATCACAAAAGAAAGAAAAAAAGAAGCAAAACCGTCAGCAATGGCTAAGGGTGGTTCTGCAACTCTTTTTTGTACTCTTTTGAAGGTCCCGATCCTTGGAGGAATCTGGATGCGCTTACTTAACTTGACATACTCAACGCCCGCACGGCATACGAAGAAATTGGAGCGGACCCAGCTCCTGGTCCGCAGGAACCGAGCTTGACTGTAGTACCCCTAAAATTGGCACTACTGGATGTGAAAAAATTGACATCCATGATTCAACACCTTCTAGTTGTAGAACACTCTCGAAGTTTCTCTGCAAAAGGTAGATACGCTCGATGCTCTTCCATGGAAATTAGTGCAATGTCAATTCCACAAGAGCAGCTTCGAGCAATCATCTTGCTTGAGTGGCGTCGCAACACAGGAGCTACCTCGTCCGTGCGCCTTCGAGCAGTCGAAGAGCCCGGCGTTTTCGACGCTGTCACCGAGGAACCGCAGGCTACCGCACGGAGTCTTGTTGCCACAACACTCGGGTATACCCAATCTACAGTCGTCAGCCATCTTCATGCTCTCGGCCACCGAAAAGTGCTGAGTGGTCATACCTGGACGGATTGCATGCGGCACAGCCATGCATCCGTCTGCCAGTCTCTCCTTCTCGGCTCGCATTGCAGGAGTTCCTAGAAGACATGGTTACCGGAGATGAGAGGTGGGTTCTCTACGACTCCAACGTACACCATGCCGTTTTGCTATATCGAAGAGAAGAGCCACCTACGCGAGAAAAGTCGAACGTGCACCTCAATACGTTCCTCTGTGCTGTTTCTGAGACTCGACGGGAGTGCTGTACTACGAGCTGCTCCCGTAAAGGCACATGGTCACTCAACACTGGTGTTTACACCACTCAGCCCTAGAAACTCATGGCGGCTGTCCCGGAAAAGCGGCCGAAACGACCTTCAGTGCACCTCCCTTATGATAACGCTGGATCCGATGTAGCTAAAGAGAGCCACCGAATGGGCTAAGAGACTGCCCTCATCCGCCATATCTCCCTGACACAGTCCCCCTCCCACCCCCAGACTACCACTTATTCCGCACCCTAGGCGCTTTCTTGGCTAGGAAGTGTTTCAAAAATTTGCGGACGAATTCTTTGACTCCTGTTTCCTCCAGTTTTAGAAAAAGGAGTTCGTTGACCTCTCCAGTAGGTAGACCACTGTGGTGGCCGGTGATTATAATTGTTGATTAATTTGCATTGTATGTTGAACAAAGAAATACAGAAGAAAAATGAAACACTATCAAGACTTCAAGATCAAAGTAATAGCTCCTAGTCCAGTATGTGCGTAAATTTCGGTGGAGAGCTCAATTGACCATCTTTTTCTTCTTTTCAGCATCGGGATCGTTGAAAGTGGCTGCACCGACAGGAAAACGCTGGTTCTCATAACTATCTCTCAAAGAATGAGTGGAATTCTGGTGTTCTGGGGAGGGTGACTTTCCTGCTTTTGCAGGCTCAATCCTTCTGGAAAGAAGCTACTTTACAAAGCTTCGAAAGGTGACACAGCAACAAACCCCTGCTTCTAGACCGTCTTGAACATCGCTTCTGCTATGGAACCGGTACTTGACACCGGAAACTTACTCCCTTTTGAAAATATTGAGGCTAGCAAGGCCGATCTGTATACAAAGATGACAGAATGTAACAAGCCCGCATCCGTTTGAAATGAGGATGGCGGTGTCAAGCCGCATATGGTCCTCTTTGTGGATGCGTGGTATAGTGCGCTCTTCCGGTAGCGAGAACAAACATAACAGGCGTGACCTATGGTGAATTTCGGACCCTGAACCCTATGAAACGGGGCATTCCCCCTCTCATCAACATTCAACCTGGTTCTTTTCAACTTTGCAGGTGTTGTCGTCTGTCAGAAGTCGGCACTCATAAACTACACGTACAATCGTTCACCAACGGTGCGGAAAATGGCAGACACTGCACTCCATTCTATTCATGCATCGCAACGTTCCCTGCGATCAGTAAAGCACTCATTGCACTTCTAGGAGCGCCGCCAAAGGAGCAGTGCCTCACGTCCCAACGACGGCATCAACAGTGGACTATCAGGATTGTGCACTGCCACTCCATTTCATTAGGTAGGAGGTATCAGTCTGCAAGTCCGAAACAGCCTAGGACGGCCAGAGAACGTGGAGAAATGGAAGCTCTGTTCGTTGCAGGAGCTTTCGCCGGCTTGGTGACGGTAGGAGACGGGACAGGAGGAGGCAGTGGATCGCCTTCCAGCTCATTCGAGAACAAGGCCTACCTGAACCACCAAACGAACAAGTGGGTACATTCGTCTTGCTGTGCAAGCGAATTCCCAAGGGATGCATGGTTTAAGGGAAAACAGTCACCGGTCGCGCTCACACTAGAAACTTCGGGTGCTCGCACTGCTGCCATGGATAGAACTCGAAGAAGTGTGGAGGTATCCTACACCACAGCAGCACTTCGCACCTAGATGCTTCCGCCAGTAGCTGTAAGCGGTTCGAACCATGGCTTCATGGTTTCGGGATTCGCGATTTAAGGGAAGACAGTCACTTTCCGTACCTGGCCCTTTTATACTTTTTCTGTAATACTTACTTTCTACTTCTGTCTTTTCTGCTCGCTTAGGGACGGTCTACGAGGAAGGAGCTTTCCAATTTGAAAATGTAACATTCTGATTAAGGCTCATTTTTATAGGAGCTCTTTGGGATAGAAATATGGATGCCGCAAAGGCGATCGACAAAGATTACCCATACATAAGTAGAACGATTATGTTATATATAGATTATATAGGGTGTCTCAAAAACGTATACACTGTTTGCAGGGGGATAACTTTGTTAAAAATAAAGTTAATGAAGAAGTTAAAGGCTCATATAAAAAGTTTAAAAAATAGGACATATGACATATGAGCGGCATCGGTTGCGCCATGCACTCGTCTGAAACCTTGCATTTCACATTCAGTTGATTGTCTTTCTCTTGAATACTTGTTATAGTTTCTTCACAAAGTAGAGTTTTGATTGATTTGTGCTTCTTTTAAGGTTCAAAACTTAAAAACACACTACTGCTTGTGAAAAATGCAGGGTACACTAAAATAGCAGGTGCTATTTAAAAGGTTCTAAGATTGCTGATAGAGAAGCTTTTGCGGATGTTTGAGACTCGTATGAAAGAGCGCAGGGTTACGAGATTTGTGTAGCGTGCAAATGGTCAATATTGCGCCACGCATAGCGCCTGATACCTTGCATTTCAGTCTCGATTGATTGTGCATGGACTGAATTCTTGTTACAGTCTTGTCACTACTTGACCACATTGACCTGTGCTGTTCTTCTTATAACGTTTAGAACTCGATAATTGCGTGAAAGATACGTGACGTGCGAGTTTATTGACTGCACAATTTAAATGTGAGCAGGAGCCCCACCTTCCAAGACCGATTCTTTAGACTGATAAAGCAACACTCAAGCTGAACGGAGAGGCTAGTCGGCATAGTTGCAGCTACTAGATGATGGAACACGTAAAATACGCATGGCACGGGTTATTGTGATGAAATGGTAACAAGCTTGCAACAAGCATTCAGCCCACGCACAATCAATCGAGTCTGAAATGCGAAGTTTCAGAAGGGTGCGTGTGGCAATCCTAATTTCGTGCTTCACAAAATTTTCGTTGTCTTGTGCTTTCACAGGAGCCTTAAGCACTTTCAAAAGCTTCACTAGCAGCAATGTTAGAACATTTCGAATAGCATCTGCATAGTTTAAGGCACCCTTTTGTTGCAAGTTGTAGTGTGTTTTTAAGTTTTAAACTTCAGAAAAAAGCCCAAACCAATCGACACGCCCATTTTATGGGGAATTCATAACAAGTATTCAAGCGAAACACGGTCAATCGAGTGCATAGTGCAAGGTTTCAGACGAATGCATGGCGCAATCCATAGTGCTCATATGTCAGAAAATTCCTATTTTCTTAAGCTTTCATTTCATGGTCATCTAGCTTTTTGTTACCTTCACTGAGAGTAAAGCTATCACCTTTCAAACAGTGTATACATTTTTTAGACACCCTGTAGGTACAGGTGTTTAGGCTGCTGACTGAAATAAAAAGTTTTCAATCGGAGAGTCACATCAGGTGTCTCGTTACAAGGCCAGTGGTCGACACCCACTGGCCTTGTAAGGAGTCTCGAATTGCTGCCACCTTGCGACTGCCATGCGCCTCTTATGCAATTTCAGGTTCTTGGAGTCACTTGGCCTTTGTTTGGCTCTGTGGAGACGGCAAAGCATCGGAATAAGGGCAGAGTGCACGATGAGAAACAGTACGGCGACACTGCTGGCTGTTGTCGCCTGTGCCAGCCACACACTGGATCGGAATGTCGTAAAAGTGTTATGGGAGCGCACGGTACGTGACAGCTGCCTGTGAGGCGGCAAAGGTCTGAGGGAAGCATCGCCGAATCCGAGCACAACACATTACCTGCATGGAAATCAAATGCAGCTCCGGAACGGAGCCGTTTTTGCCGGCAAACCACATAGATCGCAAACGGTCCTATGTTCTGCGTATTCAGAAGGTCTGTCTATATCATACTACAGCTCTTCTGATACCTTCTTCCTAAGCCAAGGTGAACGGCTGCTAACTAATGCGCAACCATCGACGAGTTACATGGCAATAGTATTTGGCCTCCATTTGGCTGACCCGTATCAGTTGGAGAGCAAAAGAAGATTATTTACGGTGTTCCAACCATGACCTCCCATTGTGGAGAAGGCTAGACTAAATTTCTTGCATTCCACATTGCGCACATTGCGTTAGATTGTCTCCTTTCTCCATATCTGATTCCGGCCTGAAAATGAAATTGGGTTGCACTCATATAGTAGGAGAGGGGATCAGTGCACTTCAGAGAACCAGACGGAGCTTATTGTACCAATGTGGTTGCGAAAAGAACGCGAATACCGTCGCTGTTATGTATGTCCACCTAGAATGCCGAACGCCTCTATTATACCTACGAAAATCTATTGGAAAGATGTCGAGCAAAAACTGTCTGTAGGCAGAGTGAATTCGCCGATATTGAAAGAGAACAGGATTTGAGACCTTCTCAATGTTCAGTTCTTATTTTGGATCCCATATTGATAAAAAATTTAGAAGTCCTAAGGCTCATAGCCACAAAAAAAACTCGGGTATAATACAGCCCCTCAAATCGGAATGAAAAATTGTCACGGTCAGTCACATAGAATGAATTACAACTAATTTAAATTGAAACAGCTAAACATACATTAGCGGTCGTAATTGAGCAGAATAATTCACAAAGGCGTGCTTCTGGCTTGACGAGGGACTCCAGACCGTCTGCTTGCTTTTGCTCGCTGCTTGCTGAGGAAGTTTGCATTCCGTTGCTTTATAGTTATCTCGACTTATCTAGAGGGTTGGCGACTTCCGGGCTAATCTTCTGCAGGCACGAAGCTGGTGAGACTGATTAGGAACCCGCTTCTGGTTAGAATGACAACCCAGATTAGGTCTTTTTATTTAGTACGGTTGGGTTTTTCCTCAAAGGTAGCAGTAGCAGTGTGTTCCATAGCTGCTGCGACGCGTTCCGGGAGTACTGTTGTATTTTCCTTCCATCTCCCTTGCTTCCGAAGCCAGCTTCACGTTCCGCATATAGGAACTTGCTATACAAAGAAGCTGGAGTTACAGCAAAATAACTATCGAAGTATAGCACTAAGAAGGAGGAGCAGTTCTGATGTGGTTCTGAGGAAACGACACGTACCTTTTCAGCAAGGCAGTTACATTGGTAGGAACAATTAAGTGTGAAACAACCTCTACGCGCAATGTAGAAACCAGCTGAGTCGTCTTTTGGAAAACCACCAATTCAAGGATGAGGGCAAAGGCAAGCTTTATTCCTGTTTTTGTGAGATACTGCGCTGTGTTTGTATGGAAATTGGTTGAAGGACGTTGAGAGTACTTCTGCGCAATATGTTGCGTTGCCAACTAATGAACAGAATGTCGTTCTATTTCAAATACGAGGAGCAACTAAAAGCTCAGTAACGGAACTCAGTAACAGTGAAGGCTATATCCAGCAGAACTGAACGTAGATGCTGCAACTCTTCAATTTTTAGAGATCTAACGTTCCAGCAGCGCAGCTGATATAAGGTTTAAGACCATATTGCTGTTGTTGCTGGAGCTAGAGCTGATAGTCGCGCAGTTTGTTCATGACGCGATGGTGGAGTGGTGTAGCTCCCAAAACTTTCAGCTTGCTTCATTCGAGTGTGAAGGTATGCATGCAGTCGAGGTCCTTTTGGTAATATCGTGTTGCGCAGGCGACGGAATGTCCGCGAGTTTTCGAGTCCGGTGCTGTAAATGTGTGTTTGCCGTTCTTGCGGCGGAATCTGGTGCAGTGTCCATAACGTGGTCAGGGTAAGAAGCATGACTGTCCTGCCGGGGTGGAGCTGATCTTTTACAAGCGTGCGCGATCGAGCAGTACATCCGGCCACTGCGTAGCAAGAGCATAGCGAGGATTTATTCATCGATTTATGATCACCAGAAGCATTGGTACACCGCGCTCCTCTCAGCTGTTTCTCCTGTTGTGGTAAGTACGTCCACAAGCAATACTCACTAATGTGGTGTTTCGTAGGTTGTGCTCCCACATCAGTTCAGAAGCATTTATTGGCCAACGTTTCGTTGCTACGATCATCTTCAGAGTCTTAGAAAAACCAATTCAGAAGTTCAGGTGGAATCGGAATGCCAGCCTTTTCTCTGTTCCTATTGGCCATTCCAGTCGTTCCGCCTATGCGTTCATAATTAATAACTGTAACTGATAATTAACTGCTACTGACACCCTGAAGAAGGCGACACCATTACAAGCATTGCAAGACAAAATCTCATGTGAGGTTTGGACTACCAAACTGTGCAACGCCAACGATGTCGAGTTACATAGAGAATCGTACAGCTATGTTCACTCTTTGGTGGTGATGTAGAGGGGGTCATGCGCTGCAGTGTTATATGCAGTCCAGTCGAGCTCTTGCATCAGAGTCCTGCTGTGATGTAGACGTTATGCATGAAAGCTAGCGAGCAACCGAGCAATAGCGGTGAAAGGAAGGAGTCTCCCTACAGTGTCGGAGAGCAGTTAGCCATTGAGTTCGACTCTATTTCAAATTGCTTTACAACTTCTTTGAAAAGGAAAAGAACCTCTTCAGAAGCGTTGAGGAAGGTGTATTGACTTGAATGTGTTACTGAAAAGAAGGCTGTGCATGTGTCGGAAAGCACTTTGGCCGACGTCATCCATTTTAGGCTTAACATGCTAGTACTATGCAAAACTTTCTTCAGTGAGTTGCGCTGTTCAGCCAGGAAGAAGCAAATGGAATGTTGCATTTTCGTCGTACGATTGCGTTTAGACACTAAGCTATTCGCGAGCGAAACATAGTCGAACAGTTGGTTTCATTCTTCGTGAGTGTTGCGACAGCGAGGACAACCTGGCCGGACAAAAGGGCAATTTCACAGCCCCCATTCATCGTTATCAGCGATCGCATGGAATGCACCAGGCAGTTCATCCACCGCCTGAAGTTCGCGACGATGGAAAGGCCACGCAGCCGCAGGCAAGTTTCTAGTCAAGCTTCAATGTGATTGGGGAAGGCAAACGAGCGGGATGATGGCTCGGGGGGACCCCATAACTGCAACGCGAAGCGCCTTCGCACATCCAGCTTTGATGTTCGAAGGCGTTTCGTAGCAGTTATGGTATTTCAAATGGCCGGAGAAACGACGGCGAAGCGGCGGAACATCAGGCGATTACGGTGGATGCGGACGCCATTTCAGCTCGAACCTGTAAAATGCAGCGATTTGACACGTCTGCTGCGTGATTGTGCATTGCGGTTTAGTGAACGGACAACGATTTATTAAAGCGCTTTCACGTATTCCTCTGGCTAGGACTTAGGCTGTTTTTTAAGCCCATGCTACCTTCTGATTTTTAGGTACAACGGAGCAGTGGGAAACACAACTCAACCTCACGCTACAGATACGGTATCAGCGGTTAAGTTTTGAGGTGCACCACCAACGTCTTAGCCGTCAGAACCCGCAGTGCATGAAAGACTTTGTGTTGCGTAAAACCTTCATGTATTCACCGAGTGACCCGTGTTCAAGCACTCTACTACCTAAATAACTGTGAATACATAATTTTTGTGGTGTTGAGGGTGGGCGCCATAGAGACCGTCTCCCATCGGGTCCGAGGAAGGACTGTCCGAACATTAAAAGTAAAATTTACATTGGCGAGCTGTAGTGAAAAACATGTTTCGAACCGCAGTTCTCGTATCAAGTGGGGAGGAGCGTAAAGTAAGCAGTTCCCTTCAGAAGTGTGTGAGGAGAACCGTGCTGGAGTTGTGGCAACTGTTTGGAGGTCCACCAGACAACCTAAGGCGGCAGCTAGTTCGGAATCGTCCTTACCTTCGCCTTTGTGTCGCCCCTGGTTGCGCCGTCTGCCTACATGGCAAGGAAGGGGACTGCACCTTATCATGTATGATATACCTCATTACCTGCCAGACCTGTGGCGAGGAATATATCGGTGAGACAGCGCGACCCCTACATGTTAGAGTCAAGGAACACCTTGACAGCAAGGCCAAATGCAGGACGTCTACTGCAATGGGCCACCATAGAATCCACGGGTATACGGTGGAGGGCTTTAAGGTCACGAAGCCCAAACTGCCGCCGGCAAGACGCCCTGGAGGCGTTTTGGATTCATGCTAAAGACCCCAAGCTAAACCGGAAGGAAGAGTGCTTCTATATAACACTGGGCCTCAACCCCAATATCAGGTTGACATTCTCATTGGGTCGCCTGTGTCTCGACAACGGCCTGCTACTGCTATCGACCGATTGGCCCGTCTGGCTTCCTGTAAGGTGAGGGTCTCGATCCCTCTAGTCATAATATTTTGTGCTAAACTGATCTGTATTACTCTTTTTGCTCAACAAATTTCTACGTTCTGATTTCGATAATTTTCGAAAGCCAACTTTTGATGTATCCTTTTGAACAAAACTTACTTTGTATCACATTTTGGCTAATAAATGTTCTGTTCTGTTCTGTTCTATTGACTACCTGATCGAAAGGTAGTCTTGAATTTCTAAGGTTGAAGCGACGTCTGACGCGGTAGCCACATTTTGACTTGATCCTTCCTTTCAGGCTCTGAGGAAGGCGATACCGCTGAAACGTTGGCCAATAGAGATCTGCATAAGCTCGTGTGGACCTCAGTCAAAACAACGCAACAGGATGTACGAACATTTAGTCCACCCAGCATACTCCCTAAGTCCCATAGTTCAAACGAATAGAGGAGCGTTGTTGTGCATGTGCTTGGGATCGAATGGTATTCTCATCGCTCGATTGCTAGAGAAGGTTCAGGGCATTCTCAACTGAACTGAGGACTGTTCAGAGAGTAGTTCAGTTCACATTGTCTGAATGCATTTGGTGTCAACGCACCTAAGCTTCGACTCAATGGAGGATATTGCCTTTCCACCTTCTAGAACTTCTTCTTTCAATAAGCTCCCCCCCATTCTTTACACTTTCCTATTAATTGAATTGATTAAAAGCATTTCGGCAAGAAGACTGATTTCAGAAGCTTCTATAAAAAACCAACACTAATAGCTCTGACGGACCGTCCAAAAAGATCCAGGAAGCTAAAAGGAGTGGTGTTGCTCGCCAACTCTAAGATTCTAAGATCTTGCAGAGCATGTTACGATGTCCTGAAGAGGGTGCACTACTGCCAGAGCTTGTGTAACTATGTGGATACCTGCATACGCATACACAGCTTTTCTTCAAATATCACGAGGATACCGTCAGTATTGTTCTATAAGGGCACACTGTCAAGAAATTCCTCGCGTCGCCAAGAAGAGCTCTGCTTTAGGAATGATTAACCCCAACAAAACAAGCCCATGCTACAGTGTAGGCCACGCCCACTTTATTCTGTAACCGAAGCGAATCCTTACCGTAAGTTTCGTTAACTATGATTTCGAGATCAGATAGAATTTAATGCGCGTTTAAGACAAGTGAAGCGGAGTCTCCTTTGCGGAATCCGTGCAACTTCCAGTTTTGACCAGCCACCCACTTTTTGTATTTTTCTACCAACGCCGCTGAACCATAAATCATTATAGATTCCAGCGTCTCAAAATGAAGAGGAAGAATCGTGAAGAGGCTGTTGGCTCGCTTCTCATCCTGGTGCTTGTTGGGTATGGATGTTGCCTTCCAGCCTTTTAGAAACACCAAATGCGGAAGATTTTAGAATGAGATGAATGATGAGAGAGGAATTACTGGCGACACTGCTAATTGTTGACGTCACCTAGAGACCGTGTTTGATTTGCTGTTAGACTAAAATCCATACTATTGTTACTGTTAGTATATATTGTAGTACACGAAGTTTTTAGGTGGACAACTTATTCAGCAGTGCCTGACGTTTCGACGTTCCGTCGTCTTCAGAAGCCTAGATATTATGTGAAGGTTTAAATGTGCTCTCGACCCCATCAAGCGCCTCAACTGTCTAGCATTTTCGACGACCTCGAAGAGACCAAATGAGAGAGACGTATTCACCTAGGGTTCACCGTTAAGGGCGTATGTTCGCGCTCTGCGTGACGACCAGCAAAGGCGAATGAACCACACTGTGCGGATGTCCCCTCCGATCATTTCGCAGTTCACAATGAGGCACAGGAAGTCACTTGTTACAGCTAGACACTTTGTTCAATACTGTAGTCTTATCATTGTTGTTTTTGTCGTGGTTCTAAATTAAACGCTCCTTTTGTGGTTTGATTGCTATGCTCTTTCAAATTTGTTGCCTTGACATCTTCCTCATTTCACCATGCAGCTTAATTGTGCCTCCTGTATTTTCCTGTTTTTGTTCTTCACTTTTGCCTGTAAAAATTCCTTCACTCCTTTTCTCACCCTTTTACAGTTCTTACAAGCGGCATTTTTGTGGGCACTGTTACCTTGACAGCCTTCATGAAGTCGGCGGGCCTACTAAGTTGGTGTCCGAAACTGGTGTTCTAGTGAGACCTGCAGTGCTTGACAGGTAACTGCTGCTCTTCATTAGTTTCTCAATGCCCTGCTTAGTTTCTGATTATTTGATTATATTATAAATTATTTATTTTCCTACTCTTACGGATGGCTCGTCTGCACTATTTGGTATCACACTAAGTTTAACGTTCAGAATTGTTCAGGTTTTCATGCTTCTCACAAAGCTGCTTCTCCAATTATACTGCATCCATATATAATAGTTCCACTCCAATCTTGCGTCGTTGGCGAGGAGGACTTGGGCCACAACATCGCAGATGAGCTTCGCCTAACTTGTCTATCGCGGCGACACCGAACCTCTGTGTTGTTAACTAACAATTACTCCAGCGAACCAGAGCTGCATTTCCGTCTTCGTTATTCCACCATCTCTCATTCGCTTTCAGTTTCTTTGGTCACGGCGGCACGGTGCATAGTTGCTACTAGACGAGAAACTCCTCTATGAACCTTGTCTGGGGATGCTCGGGTATCCTTTGTTCGCCCATTACCCCAGTCATTTGAACTAGGACGTGCCTACAACACTGTGCTCTTCACGAGCTGCATCGTTCAGGTATCCTGCATTAATAGTATGTTTGAAGACAGCCTGTAGTTGAGATCATCTCACTCACAAACAACGAGGAACTGCCCACTTCACAAGGTATCTTGATGAGTCCTAAAATAAATGCTGGCAGAACTAACTACAAGCTGAATTCCGATGAGATTTGGGAACCAGAGCACTCCAGAACAAGTGGAAGCAAATGCGGATTGACAAAGCACCTAACGCACAAGTTGTAGTTCGCACAAGAAGTGCTCATTTCACAGCGTTTTTTGATATACAAATTCCTCCTACTGAACACTTATGGTTTAATTCCAAACCTCATTTTCATTCATACCCCTGTGTTGGTAACCCCTTTCTGCTCTTCCATGTTTCGATTCGTTGGATCTGCATATACAGCGGCTAACGATGTTGAGTACTGACACAACGACATGTCACACTAGAGGATCATAGCAACCAACGACATGTCACACTAGAGGATCATAGCAACCGCATATCATAAGGACGAACTTTTTTCTGAGCCAGGAATCAAGAAGCACGGTCTGATTACCATGGAGCACAAAACTCCAGAAGTCGATCGATTGTAACTTTAACCTCAGCAGGGTCAATGAATGGTAAAGAAAAGAAGCTGATGTGAACACACCCACACGAAAAATGAAATACTTCGAAGAATTCTACGGACAAATTAGAAGTGTTGATCTTTTCCCCACGGTCTTACGGGAGGGAATCTTCCCTACTTAAAAGCATTTCAAACTGTGCTAACCATCTTGCTGACGTTTCAACACAGGGTAGTATGCATACATATATTCGAAAATGTCAACTGAGGAAGAGGCGGGTGTAGTTACATGGTGATAAAAATAAGCAGGTGGTCAAATTATTAGTTATAATAATATAATAGAAAAGCCAGAAAGGCGATGCAAAAACTTTCAACATCTTTTCACTGACCTAAGTGCGTTACTGTTTAAACTTCTGCACACGGAGGAGCGCTCCAAGCTTCTACACGCACAAACCTTCCAATTATTTAGCAACGAGCACGCGGAAGAGGCTCGAGAGCGGATACGCAGGTCAGGTTCTTCAGCGCTCTCAGAAGTTATCCTTTCTTGCATGCTTCTCTGACACAAATAAGAAATTCGAATACTCAGAATCTTTTTTAATCTTGTGCACAACTGGCAATGGTTTTAGAAGAGTGGGCTAGTGATGAGCGCTTGTGACAAGGATAAGTCGCTGAATCTGAAAATGCTGTGCCAAAACAGTTTAAGTTTCCAGCATAATAGCACGGCTACTGCTCTCGTTTCTCTTAGTAGCTAGATACTTTGATTCGCCAGCTGGATCACTTGGGCATATTAAAACCGACCAATGTTATGCCAAGATTCAATGGCAGTCGAACATGGAACGTTCTACCATCTACATATATCATTCGGTACTTCTTCGATGGCAAAATAGAGGTACTTCGCAAATAATCGTCTCCAACGTACCTAAAGTTGAATGTTCTCTTCCGTTCCTAGTTTGGGCATAGAAGAGAGGAGCACGGACTCTGAGAAGATTTGAGCTGAATTGAATGGGATAACAACGCGACCGATGGATACGTTGAAAGCAGCTCGAAGAAGTGGCAAGCATGTGCCGTTGGTTACTAATTCAACTTTCCGTCCTTCAGTTTTAAGGCAAGCTCCCATTCACACTAAGGAGGGATATCGCTTGTTGCTTCTTATTAAGGCGGTGGATTGTTTGGTCGTATTTTCATTCATCCGGTGACGGCTTGCCGCGAAAACGCCGTCGCTGGCTGTCTCATCTGAAGAACAGGCAACTGGCGCTGGAGTTCGCTGGCTCAGGGATTGCTGTGGAAGCACCTAATTTGTGGCCGGTTGTTGTCGGCGCCGGCAAAGACGGTGCCGCCGCCGAGTTTCGTCTGATTCCGTGCGCCATAAATCGCCACCACCGGCTACAGTATGACAGCCGCGCGACGACCGCCGCGCCGCACATGCCCCTACCGTAGACCCGTACACGGCCGCCGGCCAGCCGCTCCGCACAGCTTGTCGCGAGCCTCACGGCGAGGCGAGTGTAGTGCCACCCTGGGACGACTTCCTAGAAACTGTTTAGGCAGCGGGTGCGAACAACGCTGTCCTATCATCCCAGCCGAGGCCGGGCCGGCTGTCCTAAGCGGGGACTCTCAGTGGCTTGAAGATGAGCTTCGCCACACCTAAAGTGGAGCTCGGCAAGCAAAGGAGTCAACTCCCGCAGCTGCGCCTCCTTGAGGCGATTTTCCGCGAGGTGGCATTTCAACAGCGCTCGGAATTCATGAGAACCTCTGCCGATTCTCTCACCCATAATTTCGCACGCTCCTCCGCGCTTCGTACTGTCCTGGAGAACGATGATCGATCGGTGATGAATCCCAAGAAAGAGCAGCCTGTGCAAGGCAGCTTGAACCCGCTTTCACCTGGATCTGGTGTAACAGCCTACTTGTTTGTGTTTGTGTTGTTTGCCATATGAATTCATGTCTTTCGCCTGCGTGCAATATCTCTTTCACTCCATAGAAGTGTCTCCCTGTTCATCGTGCATGCCTGCTTGGAACATCTTCATATCGCTTAATTAATACAGGCTTTTTCATCAGGAGGTTGCAAGGTTTCGCGTTAATTTAATCATGGTTCTTACTAAGGGTATGATACAGTTGACGGAAAAAGGCTGGCTGTTACCGACGCCACGAATGTAGGTTTTAGGTTCAGGTACTGCTGTGGCCAACTGGCTATGCAAGTTCTCCGTTTTTCCGGGTCGAAGGATCGGTACTGGCTTTGTCGGAGAAGATCAAAACACTGACTGTACATCGTATGGTCACCGCATCTATTGTGCGGGCGACACCTGTTTAAGTATCCTCCGCGATAACGTGTAGAACCAGAATGCGTGGCTCACCCCAAACAATGATGGATAAACCTTATTATTTATCCGTCACTTTTTAATAATGACATTTGAATGATGACTGGATATCCTCAAACTTGAAGGCAGGCCAAGAGATAAAACGTTGGTGTACAACCTAATCATTGAGTACTGAAGATGATTTTGGTTTTCATAGAAATACAGAAAAACGTTCACGATTTTAAATTCGAAAACATGATAGAGTACTGATTTGATGCGTTCTGATATTTTCCAGGAAAGGAAAGGAAATTTCAAGGAAAGGTGTGGCGGTCAGCTTGAGCTGCTTTTCGAATTTTTAACGGAAAAATGCGCTGATAGATGCCCACTTGAGGAAATTTATAAGCCCGTAGCCGGGTTTTCAGTCTTCACGGGGTTCCCCAGAATGAAAATTGGTCTGAGTCTATCTCAGACGTCACTGTGACCGCGAAGTTTGCTTGCAACCCTTATCAAAATTCTGAGATGCGCATTGTGTAGGACAAGCGAGGAGAACTATTGGAATTTTTTCCTCAAATTTCAATATCGCAGCGTTATCATCGTCCACTCTCCTCTTTCTCACTCTAGTTTAATTTATTGATTATTAATTTTTGTTCAATTTATTTTGCACAGACGAATTTGTCAGACTGATTTATTATGCCTGCTGGTTTCTCGATGTACAGTTGCAAGTTTTTGCACATTTTACATTCCTTTTCTTCAAAGTACATGCTGGTGTGTATTTGTATTTGTCTGGTGTAGGCTAAAAGCAGGGCTTGTTTATTAAATAGTAGCTTTCTTCCCGTATTTAGAACAGTGCAGCACAAGCTATAGCCGAGGAATCGGGTTTGAAAGTGGGCGAGGAACTCAGGGAACGAAAAAAATCGCATAACCTCTGCGATTGTTTCATTAGTCGATAATTAGCTATTGGCGAGTGCTGTTGGACTGTGAGAAATTCTCGGGAGCGGAAGCAGCCGAACATTCGTCAGTCTCTCATGCCAGAAGAAAGTTCTCCGAACAATCCACAGGCGACCATGTAGGGATCTTCACCAAAGAGCTGAGGTGATTGACACCCAAGTTGACCCCAGCGCGTTTAGCTCAGTTGTATCCATTTTCACCTAACCAATATTTAGACTGGGTTTTGCTAGGCTTCACCTCCTTTTTAAATGGTGTTCTGTTAGTGGTAAGAACGCAGACCATCTGTCAGTAAAACGGACAACTCACGTGTAATCCCAGCTCTCCCTCCAAGCCTGCTTTGAAAATTTCATGCTTAATGACATGCTTATTATTGTTAATCTGCCAGAGTAAACAAATTTTTTGAAGCAGCTTCAAGGTCGTTTTAGCTGATTGATTTTTTTAGAAATCTGTGCAAGCGCTTATATAATAGATCTCACCAAAGAGCGTTGGTTTTTCTCGTAACCAAAGATATAGTCTGTGCTAAATTCCAAACATTGCAATGCTGTTGCCGGTACTTTAAAATACCGGAACAAAAGGTAAACGTAAAGTTAATAGTCTCTCCTTGGGATGCGCCACATATTAAACACCTACGAGATACATATGTATTGTGGGGCAGTTTAAATGCGTGTTTGACTTATACAGTGACTTCCAGTGGAAAACCAAATAGTCAAGTCAAAGTTTCCTTCCCACATAACTCCGAAGGAAGTCTACAAAAGGAAAGACCTTATTTAGCTTGAGTGCGATCTGATCCAAGAACTTGGACTCAGGCTGACATCCGGCGCTTTCTCCGACTGCGTTCCCTCACGTGCACATTTTTATATGAATAACTCACATTTTCAATGTGAGGTTTGAGCTGCCGATGCACACAAGTATTTGCACCGGCACGTAAACCGGATTCCTACTTCAGCCACTTTCCAGGGCAAATCCTGTCCAGTCCGCAGTTTTGAGAGGAAATGCTGCTGCATTTGTGAATGCAGACGTGGCAAAAAATAGAACAGCTCAGGTTTCCGTTGCACTGCTTCGTGCCCTTCTCGAACCAGCTCAGAGGGTTGGAAAAGGCTTTGCTCAAGTAGATGGTTGATTATTGTAAAAGGCGGTATCGATTAAGAGAACTTTAAAATGCTGCTGACTGCAACTCTCGTTTTCTAAGCTGTATTGTAGCCGATTTTCATATTCATCTTCTGTAATTCAATTGCTATTTTATTTTATCAATAATGTACTCGCGCGAGTTTTTTGAGCAGGTCTTTGTTTAGGCTCCCTATTTAGGTCCAAACTGAGGTCTTGTGTTGACAAATGATTTACAGACGTTCAGCAGCCTAGCTAGCGGCCTCAAACGTCTGGTTGGGTCGTACACAAAACTCGAGAATAGAGCGCATCGACCTTTTTTCTTCTCTAGGGCTTCCTAATTTTATTAGAGAAAAAATTGGTTCTACTATAAAGAACACTACATATAGCGGGGTATGGTAGGGGAGAATCTTCAAAACCGCTCCTATGAGCTCTGTCCACCCTATCGCGTGTACACGATTCATTCACCGAAGTACCCGTTCTCCACGTGGCGAGAAGCAGATCATGAGAGTTCCAATCCGAGGTGTTTAATCAGCAGAAACAAATAAAATCAATCGGTGTTAGTCGACCGATCGATACCGTTTGCAGCCCGACGGGAATAATAATCCTCCGAGTCCTGTAGTCATTCTCTCTACCCAACCCGCCGTCAATACCCCCTTACCCATATGCCGAAAGAAAAAAGGAGTGAGAGTCAAACACGCGCGTGTATGAAGCTTTTAGAAGGTCTTCTGAAAATCCAACGCACGCTGCGAAAAATCTCATTCGTGACACTTTTTCTGGATATGTACGCACGTTGAATAACGTCTTTGACACATTTTCTGAGACCTGACGCACGTGACGCGACGTTGCGACAACGTCTATGACACGTCTTCTGCACCCCCACACGCATAGCATGGCACGAACTCTGTGACCCGTCTTCTGCAGCCAAGCGCACTTGGAGGGCGTCTGCAGCACGTCTTCTGAATCCCCGCGAGGAGCACTTGATTCCATCCATACCTTGACGTGTTACCAGCTCAATATATCTCAAACTTGGGTGATTTGCCGCCAAGGTTATAAGTTGGCCAGCAATCGCCCATGGTTAAGCTCAAATAAAGACTGGCTGGTAAGCGCCGCCGGTCTTTCTTTGAGCTGCTGAAGGCATCCCTTGGATTTGTTCTCCCCTACCCGTGACCGACAACGCGATCCCGGATTATCTGAATTATATACAGTAAGACAGGCCAAGCGGAGGTAGAAAAAAGGAGAAGACTAGGAGAGGAGTTAGTGGTTATTAGTTGATCTTTAGCGCAGCGAACAAATCAAACCTAGAATGCTGAGGGGCGCAGTCAAAACGTTTGGTGTCAGCTCTGCACTCCTGTTGCTGTCCTTCCTGACATGCGATTTCTTCTCCCTGGGACGATGATTATGATGGCGACGTAGCCGGCGTGTATCGCACAACGGTCGCAGCTACGCTTCTCGCTCCCGCAGTGCGAGGTTGCCTGATGCGAGTAGAGAGCAGGAAAGGAAAAATGGACTTCTTCAACCCTCAAGGCTCAGATTTTCGCGCGGAAAAGCTCTGCAGAGCCTAATCCAGCCAGTGGATCCACTCGATGCTGAACTTGGCCATTGCTGCTAGTGTTATCAGTGTAACCAGTTTCTGCAAAATTTATCGTTAGCGTGGTTGAGAAGAAGGCTGCGGATTTAGCGGGAGCAGTAATTTCATGCCAGTTTTACCTATGATGTGGTTATACTGGTCTTCTGAAGTGCAGAAGAACATTAAAGACTATGCCGTCCAATTATAAATAAAAAACAAGTGTGACGGAGCCGGGCGCCTGCAACGGTCATGGCGGTTGAGGTCACAGCTACGATGTGACGATTGAAGTGCTTCAGTAAGTCGAGTACACTTGAGCGCTCCTCCCACATTCCTTCTAGGCTTCACGCGTGTCTGCCTCATGTTGCCTTTAGAACGTCGCCCACATTGAAATGTTTCGCATGTGGGATTTGCTGACTTCGCGCAGATCCCACATTAATGAGTCACCGAGCCCGTCGACATGTAGCGCTGGACATCTGACGGAAGGTAGGAAGCGCAGGCAGGCCCGTCCCTCGCCTCCAAGACGTCGTCTGCTGCTGGAGTTGAAGGCGTCGTCAGCCCGGGCGTCGGCTCATAATTGCGTTAATTGCGGTGCTGGCCTGCGTCTGGCGGCGATTCCTCACCGACGCAGCTTCTGCCCCGCGGCCGACCGCCGGCTCGTCGTTGTTGGCGTAGCCGACTGAATGATGGTCATCACAGTTGTCCGAGGCGCAAGGCCGACCAAAAGGGTTATAAATGACGCCAAACTTACGGTAACCGGCTTTGATCGAATCGCAATTATTAGCGATAAAAAAGCCGCAAACGAGGGAGGCAAGAACGGCGGTTGAGGGGAAAAAGCGAGGGAGGAGACACCTCGCCGCGAAAGTTACCAGCGGTTTCGACTGGATAACTAAGTTCTGACAGTATTGATGCCTTTCGCGTCGCTTTACATAATGCCTTGATGTCGAACTGATTCTTCGAGGACCTTTGCGTTTTAGAAGCATTGATCAGAAGAAGATTGGAACGGATTTATTTACCGCTGACAAAACTGTAGAGAAAGTGATCGTCCTTTCGAAACCTGTAGAACTGCATTTTCACTCGCTAAAAGCGAGTTGGAAACACATAAAATTGACTTTTCGGGATGACAAAATTCAGCTTGTTTTCGCACTTCCGCCTTGTACTGCATCAATAGATTTCGAAATTGATGCTTCTAAAACGAAAATACTTTCGTTCATGCATTATTAACCTATCTATGCCATAGAATAGGTTGCGAGTTCATTCATTTTTCGCTGAGTAAGCAACGAAGGTCTTTGCAAGGGAAGGCGTCATATTCTGAATTATAGAGCTACACCATCTGTTCTCTAAATGGAGTATGACATCATGTGCTTTCTTGCTGCTCTTAGCCTATGGCTCGGTTTCCGGCAATGTTCGAGAGCAGGAACTAGATTTGCCCAGAGCGTACGATTCCATTGAGCAGCCGCTGAGAAGCGCCAACATTTCTGGCGATCCTGCGATGCGGTACTCTACCAAACTTGACGAGCTTGATCTTCAAGGATTTTGTGGATAAATGCAACGAGTGCGGCGCTAGCAGAGCTGCCCTCGCCTGTGCTTGGGACTGATTTTATTCAGGATCAGTCCATGCCGCGGCCTGGTATGCGTCTCCCACAGATGAACTGTGAAAACAGAGTAGTCTTGAAAGAGAACAGCACTGATTTGTGCGTGGCCGGGCCACCACTTGAGGCATGCTGACAAATAGTGGAGACTTCTTTGTTTTTATGATGGCATTCTATGCTGGTATAATTCTAACGTTTCCGCATCTCGTCAACTCCTTCTCAATTGGAGACCGCACTTGTCATCTCTTAGGTGGGTGTAGGGAAGCGAGGAGGAAGAAAATTAAAGGCATCTAAGACGAGCAAGAATTTCGGCTGTTTTACGTCCGAAAGGGGCAAGCGAACAGGATAGATCCCTTGCTGTCGAAGAACTGTTCTGCCTGTTTTGCCTAACAGCTCAGTTCGAGCAACCAACAAAGAAGCCGACGCGACCTCTCGGACGGTCGTGACGACTCATCGGCTTCACGGCAGGAGCCGTTCGTCAGTTCAGAGGGCGAGTGCGGCGCGTGTGACCGGCAGTGCTCGGACGAGGAGCTGCGGCGACGTCGGTCGAGCAGCCGTCGGCTGTGGGTTTTCGCGACCGCGCATGACGGCGTTTTTCGGGCCACCGACTCCGCTATAACCTTCCCGTGAAACGCCGTCCGCGACCATGATAAGAAGTGGACGAAAAACGCGTCAATCAAGGCTGCTGTCCTCGACGCTCTCTCAGGCACTTCCCGAATCGCGCGAGCAGCAACTACGCCCACTCGCGCCGCTTTCTCTGCTAATCACTGAACGTGGAGCGAACGACCAGCCAAGAAGCCTTAGGGGCGTGTGAAAGAATGGCCCCAGCTTGACAAGAGCTCGTACTGAGATCATGACAACTACCCGCCAATGATAGCAAACATTTCTTGAATAGCACTGTGGGCTCTCGAGCTGAGTTTGTCAGCAGTGGTCTTAGATTTTTAGAGTCCATGTATTTGAGACGACTGGAGGAGGCCACTAATCTCCTGCTCAAGAAGAGAGCACCCAAGCTTTAGTCGGGCCTCAAATATGGTCCTGATTTTGAGAATAGGAAGATAGCAACGTAGCAGATGAGTACGACTTCATGTTTCCTCAGAAGAGCTCACAGCTCTCAGATAGGAGTTGGACGTACGACTTATGGCAGCGAAGGCCCTCTCTTTTTGCTATCGCTTGCTCGTCTCTGCTTCCTCTTCTCGGAACTTCTGCCAACGAAATTTAGGAATCATCCGCTTTGAGTGGCAACCACAGCCGCTTGTAGTAAAGCTGTCTAGTCTGTGATGCAGATTGTCGTAGAGTTCCTGGCTCTCCCGATATGTGTATGGTAGGTATGACGCCGCGCTGGCGCCGGTAAAGCAAACCTTCCTTTCATCTTGCAGCACCTTCCTTCCAAAATGATGTTCTATTGGGCAGAAAGGCAGAAGAGCAGCAGTGTTCCAAGGTGTTCCAGCACTGGAACCCTGTGCGGCTCGGCAGGCCGGTCTTCTTGCATACCCCTTCTCCACCACCTCGAATGAGGAGCTGATGATGACCACCGCTCGCGTCTCGTGAATAGCATCGTCGCCATAGTCCGCAGAGGTCTCGGCCGACTGCCGCCGTGTTCGGTGCGGTGATGGTGGCTCGTTCCGTCCACGTTCGGTCGCCTTGCTGAGATCGATTTGTCCTTAACAAAGTTGGTTTTATATGAATGATGAATCTCCTCTGTCTGTGCGTGCCCGCGTGTGTGTGCCCCGTCTGAGCGTTTTGCATTTCAATGTCGCCTGTAAAAAACCCATCGCCACGATAGTTTTATACGGAAATTATTTGAGCGTGGATTACGATCGCGACGCGCCGCTCTCGCACTTCATAGACGAGCGCAGCCTTCAGCCTTCTTCTTCTTCTAGCTCCTCCTCACAACTCTACCCCCTCTCACTCCTGGATTCGCTTCACAGCAGCCGTAGCCGGTGTCTACTGCTACAGGAGCCAACCCAGCTTTCAAAATTTTCTTACTCGCTCTGTGTCTGACGAAAGAATCACTCCGAGAGCAGTTCTCCAGAAGGTACAGAAATCGCAGTGATTTTCCGTCAAAGCCCATAAACATTGCTCCATGCCCTGCTCTCGCTCAGCTAGCAGTGACGATTAATAAACTTCATCCCCGTTGACCACTGCGAACGGTTGGTATGCTAGCTGACCGTGTTCTGCTGGCTAACCGAGAAAGAAGCAAAACGAAATTCTAGTTGGCCAACCAAACATCGGTGCAACCACAAAGTTTATTTATGTATTAATACATGATGACAGACAAACCTTTCAGGGGATAACCAGCAATGAGGAGCTTGGCATCATCTCGAACACTGTCCCCCTGTAAGCGAATGCAAGAAAGGCAGAGTAGGCGAGAAGCGTCAAAGACTTCGGTTCTGTCTGAAACTCAGGGTTGATGCGGTGCCTGAATTCATACCCTACCCTCCCTGCGCTGATCCAGTGCCGGATTGTTCGCTTACACCACCTGGTTTGAAATAAAACACCTCTGCCTAAAACATTTCGGTGAAAGTCTAGATAGGGATACCCACCGCCTTTCTACTCCGTCATATTTTGCGAAATTCTTCCACAACGTTAGCAATAAAACCGTTAAGCGCGAACGCTATTTTGTGGGTGTGTACATTTGCACAAAGTTTTATAAAAGGGAAACAGAGTGGACCGCTTTCCACTTGCACCAATTTCATTCGCCTAAAAACGGCGAATTTAAACATCTCTGCCAACGACATGATTGACACTAGTC
This sequence comes from Heligmosomoides polygyrus polygyrus, assembly GCA_947396885.1. NCBI lineage: Eukaryota > Metazoa > Nematoda > Chromadorea > Rhabditida > Heligmosomidae > Heligmosomoides > Heligmosomoides polygyrus. Next base: position 69,123,210 of record OX377203.1, read on the forward strand.
GTTGATTCTAACAATATCCTTATTCTCTTCTTATGATTGTTCTAATGCAAATCTAGAGATGAGTACTAACGGAGTGCGCATGTTCGTGGAAAATTATCGTCATTTCCTTGATGATCCAATCTTGAGCGACGGTTTCCGGTCGTTTGACTCGCTATGAAGTGCATGGAAAGTGTAGCACTGTTTATTAGTTAACACATCCTTCTTCTGGAGAGTGCTTTCCCATCGTGTGGTTCTGCTATCACACGCGAGTGACTCAGTTCTTATCACAGGCGAGAGGACAGTTGCCGAAATTGCAATTCCACCCCTAATTTTAACTTAATTTTTGCTTTTTAACTCTTTAAATTTTAAACTCAACTTCTAATATATAATTTTATAAGGTCGATCACAAGAATTGCGCCAGCCATTGAGAGCATAGTTCATACAGTCATGACAGCACCGATTCGCGACCCTTTAAACCAGTCGTAGCTGTGAATGCTCGATGTGGCTCAGGTGGGGCGCATGTTAGCGCAGTGGAGAAGGCGCTGGCTGTCGCGCGCAGCCGACTACAGTTTCCCTTCCTGGTTCGTGTTGTCCGCCCAGACCAACCAAACATCCGATCTTTCAAGGGTTGCTACAAGACAAGTCTGGGTGGGAAAGGGGACACTGACTTGTCCACTGGCAGGCCACTGGAAGCCATTGTAAGAGAGCCAAAACGTATTCAAACTGCCTCCTCAATGTCACGTCACGTAGCAGTAGAATGCGTGGCGCATCCCAGTGGACTGACTGACTATATAAACAAAACTTGCTAAGTACATTCGTTACGTCAAGCTCCGACTTGCTAAACTGCACAATTGGCGATTCCCCCTTTACACAGGGACAGAGTCGGCATGTTAGGAGCATCCTCGAGGAAGACTAAGGGTAGAGAACGGCTTCATGCTTGTTTTCTTTTCGCTATCAGCCTCACGATGCCTTTGGTGTTGTTCCTGTCGTTCCCGCGATCACAGTCAAAGAAGGAGCACTAACTACATAGAGCTTCTCACAACTCACAGCTGGACTTTGCTGCGGCTGAAATTCTTGACTATTTGCTGCGAACTATAAGAAAAATCGGCAGCAACCAATCCCGTTTGGAAAGCGGGATGTCCTGGAAACACCTTGAGTGAACTTTTAGCCTACACATTGACCCGAGGTGGTATTGCAGAAAAAATTGCAGTCAGAAAGAGTTTTTTCACCATGTAAAACGGCTGAAGACCAAGGTTCCTTAAGCTATCTCACTGGTGTTTATCTCTTTGGTACTTCAGTTGTTCGCAACCGAAGCTATGTGTAGCTTTCCCCGAAAATCCTACCAAATAGTAGTTGGAAAGTGCGTGATCGGGAGGCGAAGACGGGGTAACCGATTCGACCAACCCATAAAACCCATCTCCTACACACGGTGCTCCATTGAGGATTCAATCTCGTTGCTCGTTCAAAGTGATTTTGATCCATCATCACCCACATTTTTCCTTAGTTTAATAGATCTTCGAAGTAGTTTAGTATCACTAAGAAAACAAATCACGCTAAAACCAAATTGTCATTATATTCCGTGAATTCGCACCGAAATTCGCCCAGAAGTCCCGCTATGTAATTCTCCACAAGCGAACTGTTTGTGAACCATTTTCTCATTGTCCACATACAGGCGATGTCCTGATTTTTGTACTAAAAATCACTCAAAATAAGAGGTTGTCAAGATGGTGTCAATGCGCAATTCAGAAAAAACACGCGGAAACGATATCTTCATCACATACTTACTCAACGAGCAACATATGTTCACCGCACTATGCTAGTCAACCGCAGCGCTCGCTCCTCTCATTTGGAGGACATGAGAAGCCTCGGAGCAGTCGTTCCGGGCCTTAAGGAAGAAGTCCGGCCAACGTGTCTTTAGGTGCTTCAGTGTTCTTCTGGCACCCGTGTAATCCAGTTGCTTACGGCTCCCGCTCAACGTCTGTCATTATTACGCGGTCCACCAACCTACTTGTCGATGGTTTTGTTCGACGGGCGGTGCCTTTAGTCACCAGCCGCTGACACTCGCGGAGCTCTGGGATCTTTTTCTCACTTGAGACGAAGCTGGAATTACTGTCCTCGTGTCCTCGATCACTGTTGCACTGGACAGAAATTTCGTGCTCTTTCGCGCCGGGTGTAAGGCGAATCTGGGACGTTTCTTACCACCTATGTCACCCGTGAGGTTCGAACCTCCCAATGAAGATTACTCGTCCTGTTCAACTTCATTGCGCCATGATAACACATCCTACGTTACATACGATATGTCGGACGCTGACATACCCGGAAGTATTTGTTCTACTAAACGCCAGAAGCCCACGAATTCGCTCCTCAATAACATCTTTCTTTTAGTGACTGAGGTAGACACTTCTTTCCATATTCAAATGAAGTAGAAATAGACTAGATCCGCATAGACTCCATTATGTATTCTAAATAATTGATATTTTATATATTTCTATATATTTCTATTTTTACAACTTTATATATATATATATATATAATAATTCCATACACATTCCATATGAGGGTGAGCTGATGAAGCATCGATTGAGTTCATTAATACAGTCTCTTGTGAAGTATCTACCACGGCAATTTAACATGCTGTAGCCTTCAGCAATCCCTGTGTCGCGGCAAGAGGGAAGGACATCTCAGCTAAATAGGAGGAGCCTTCTCCTGCTTGTCCACTATCAACAAGAGAGCCTCTTATCGTTAGGTGAAATTACTTTTCGGACATAGACAATTTCAACAGTGAAAATGAAGCAATCTGGGGCAGTGGAAAGTACCCTCGAGCCAAGCAGATCCTCGATTGCGACTTCTACCGGCAATTCTGTCATCGAGGCTTAACCAATCGCGGAGTGCCGTCGACATAAGGAAGTCTACAGCAGAATATCACGTCTTAAATGTGAGAGCGAGCACGGAACACGTTTCCTGAGGTCTTCTGGACCACACGAAAGACGTCCTGTTGTAAAAGCTTCCACCAATGAAAACAGTTGGGCGGTTAGACTTCGGTTTGTGAAAGAGCATTTGAATTGGACTGCGAACGATTGAGAAAAGTGTTCTTCAGTGATTAAGGCCTATGTTATACATCGGCGACGCGTCGGCCGACGTCGGCGACGCTGTGCTTTGCGGGCAGCTACGCACTGCGTGGCAGCCCGCCCAACACAGCGTCGCCGACGACGTCGCCGAGAGCTCCACAGGGGGTGTTATACTTCCGCCGCCGACGTCGCCACCGACGTCGCCACAGACGTCGCCACAGACGTCGGCGGCGGTACCGACGACGCCGGCGTCGCCGACGTCGTCCGTGGGTCGGTCGCCGCGCTGTGCACGGCGACGGGCCGTCGCCGGCCTCATTCAAGCCTGGGAGAAAATGCGCTCAGAGGGAGTATTTTGTTTGTGGGTGGGTTCTTCGTTCCCGGCACTGTCAACATCCTCGGCGGACCTCGAATTACGAAATCGAAAGTGGAAAAACGCCCATCTTGCGGCATCCAGCCAATAGTGTGAAAAAACCAACGGTCGCGTCAGACTCCTAAGTGGTCCAGTACCATTTGGATTGGGTTAGTTTAGAAGAAATAGAGTTCGCTTCAAAATATAGTTCATGCCTACTTTGAATCGACATGAATTTCATAACCGCACATCAAGAAGGCGCCTCGTTTGCTTACTTTCTCTCAATGTCGGCCATCATTTTGACGATGTTTAGCACCTATCGCGCCGTAATCATCTTGGCTCTTCATCACTTGATGCTTAAATAGGTTACATATTCGCGCTCACAATATTCTTTTCCTCGCACACTACAAGATTTCCAATTATGCTCTACCTTAGACAAATCACATTTTATTCTATTCAGATATTCTATCGCCCAATTATGCAATCGCGTCTGCTAAATTTGCATTTCTTAAAGAGTACATACAGAACAACAAATCATCATCAAGTCTTGAAACATTAAGAAGAATTAAGAATAAAAAAACCTTTTGAAGATTAAGAAAAGCACAAAATGTATGCAATCGGCAGACTGGTGGCCAAATGATGACATTGAAAGCGCGCTCCGATGCTAAAAATGCGCTCCGATGCTCTCCTGTAAACGACGTCCCCGATGCCGTCACAGAATCTGTTGACGACGTCGCCGACGTCGACCACGCGTCTGTGGCGACGTCGGCGGCGTCTGTGGCGACGTCGGCGGCGTCTGTGGCGACGTCGGCGACGTCGCTGGTGACGTCAGCGTCGGCCGACGTCGGTGACGGGCCGTCGCTGACGTGTCGCAGCGTCGGCGACGCGTCGCCGAAGTATAACATAGGCCTAAAGCAAGTTCAATCTGTTTGGAGCTGGTAGTGGACCGATACTTGAAAGGCATGATATGCGACACAGTGCATCAATTGCCACCTATTAAACATGGCGAAGGGACTGTTATGGTTTGGAGAACCTTCAGTACTGGTCCTACATATTTGCAACATCCAAAGAATTATGGACTGCAAACGCTACCTAGAGTTTTTTGAGGAACGACAAGCTTCTAGAAACAGAGTAGAAAAATTCTCCAATATCCAAATTTCATTTTCCTACAGTTGACTTGAAGCGAACAATGGCAAAATGCAAGCGTTTCCACACTTTTGGACCCCACTAAACAAGCTCGAATCGTTCAGATTATAGCTCAAGGGTGCGAGTGCCTTTATTCCAACTAATTGTTGATTTAACGCAGTCCATTTAAATTTCCAAGTCTCAGGCACCTTGAACGTAAACTGAAATTTTGCGCAAAGCCGCGACCTTCAAAATCCAGCCGGCGATGATCAGATGGCAACGCGAAAATCCGTTCCAGAGGAGCACATTTAACGGTTAACGATTCAACGAAATCAGTGAATTAACTTCATTTTTCGTTCAAATCCAGCTTAACGTCTTAACGGAAATCTTCATAAATTTAACGGAATTTTTAACGGACTTTTTTTTAATAGGCACACCACTTTTCCTCTTGGACTTCACTAATATTACAAGCCTCACTCTCCCGTCTAGGACTGCTCCCAGGAAGCTATTGAAATCAGCGAGAGGAAACAAAACCAATTCGTTCTTACACAGCCACAAATGGAAGAAGATATGGGGCTACGTACAACGCCACTCCATAGTTGTTTGCACCCGTGGCGTCAGGCACAGCGGGCAATTCTCTTTTATTTTTGTTTTTTTGCAATTTCTCATATCTCCCATGACGCGAATGGAGTTTTGGGAATGATGCATTTAGGAGCTAGAAAAGTGTTTCGCTGAGCCACCAAGCGCAGCAATGAAGGTGCTGCTTCTCGTAGGGTCTGCTTGTCCCTAACTGACGCTGCTTATCCCAAAATAACATGGCGGCTTGCTGCCCGTATCGAGATTGTATTTACGTGACGGTGACATCACAAAACACTTTCGCACAGAAGTAGGAAAGGTAGAGATATCCGGGGTCTGCCTGATCCAGTTCACATTTACAGTTGCCCCTCCACTGCGATGCGGACACCAGCCCACGAACTGCCATTCTCTTGAATGGTAATTCCGTACCTGTTCTGCCTCCGCACTCTGAAGATAATTTGTTGCTGGAGGATGGCTTATTTTGCTGTCCGCGTTCTGTTGGTGGTGAATTGTTTACGTTGCAACGTAGTACGTTACGCTGCATTCGCTGAACTTTGGTTGCTGAGATGTTGAAGTTGGAGCGTGAAAGGTTTTCCCAATTTCATTTTATTGAGCATGCGAATATCGTGATAACGTTTCAGAGCGCTTCAACTGCGTCGTACTGATGCTGAGAAAGAAAAGAGTCGTGGTCGGATTCAGTTATCCTTCTTGTGAAGCGCACTCTCTTCCTACATGACATGATGGAGGCACCTCCAATGCGTATTTGGTCATAAAACGAATTGCACCTGGGTTTGGTTCTTCTCACTGAGGTCGCGAGCAAATTCGTCGACCGAAGGCTTAGATGAGAAAGGAATAAAGTTCGGTGGGAATCGAACCTCAACTGAGATTAGTTGCACACAACGTAACCGGCGGCTCCTGTAGAGTGCGTCATATTTGTCCCCAGTATCATTGACATACTAAGAGAGGCGTTTCCTCATTCCACCGGTCTCTTTTTCTCCGCTTCATCCATTTTCGAATATTAAACGTTTTGAGCGCACCCGTTCTTCGTTGTCCTACTCACCGTGATTTTCCAAATTGATGTAGGAGCGAAAGCGGCGGTGCTTTCCGGACAAATAATTCAGCGCTGTGGGCACCGCCCGAACAGACACGAAACCAGGGCAGAGTCGCAGTCACAGGGGAACATCAGTCTGGGCTGCTGACAGTTGACGAGCTCTGAGAACTCTTCTGATTGAGTTCTGCGCCGCTGTGGTTGGCTCTTTGTCAGGATGGTACTGAAGGCAGCCGTGAGGCAGAAACAAGCCCTGTCCTAAGGTAAGGAAGAACAGTACCAGTGGACTTTGGTGTCTTTGCGTTGACGTTAAGGAATTAGTGACAATCGCAGACAGATTCGTTTTTTTTTCGGCGGACAGTGCCTATTTGGTCAATGTCACTGGACTCTCAGACCTTGCAAATTGAGCGATATAATCCCGTAGTTCTGGCCGAACCTGGTGCGCAACCCTTAAGGTTAATGCAAGTCGGTAGCGAAACAGTAACGCCGGTGGGGTCGGGTCCGTGAGGCAGTGCGCTTTCCCATTCATCTGGAGGCCAGTGCCCGTTTTTGGTGGTGGTCCTGGCCGTGCAGCTGCCGAGCGCAGTTCTTTGACGTCTCCTCTGCCGACCGGCCGTCCACTCCATTCGTACGATCCACTTCGGCCGGCTCCGATTCACTCGTGGCCCGTGTTTTGCGCGCTCGTCCGCAAGTTTTTCCCAGCAATGCTCGACCAGAGCGACTCGCTTTCCTCGTTTTGTGCGCGGCGCCATTCGCAGAGGTTCGCTCGGGCGGAAACGGTCTCGAAAGCGACTCCTCGCCTTCAGATTCTCCTGGCCCACGTGCTTTTCACTTGAAGCGGAGCAGTGCTCGATCAGCGATGGGCTACTGAGATTTTCGTGAAAATCCTGGCTGTCTTCCGCAAGTACCTCCATTCTCCCTTACGCTGTATAGAACTGCTTTGAGAGGAAGCCAAAATAGCATTGCTTTATCAAACATTGGCCCCGTTTGGAGACATTTTCAGAACACCGTAATTCTTTTCTTCTAACGTTAAAAATAAGGTCGTATAATTTTCCCTGCAACGTTTCTCTTGCAGTTTTCTAATATACTAACCATAAGACAGATTGGTAAGACGAACGTACTACAGAGATAGCGTCATTTTAATAAGTGCCTTACTTTTGTCAAAGCGAGCAGTTTCTGTATCACCGTCTTAGCTCACTTCGACCCGGATGCCTGGTGGAAGCTTTCGAACATTTGCAGTGAGGTGTTCGCTTGAACATCATTGTATAAGGATCGATGAAGTAGGCATCATCAAAATTTTCCATGGCGCACCTCTGTTCGTCTACGATTAAATAGACGCCCCAGTGTTTCCGCTTTTCCGGTGAGTGCTGTCTTAAAGGTCAAGGGTGAAAGAAAAATTCTTCGATGATCCAAACTTGTTACCCTCCATTTGGCCTAACTTGTTATCATATTCGCTGACATCGGGGTCTCCCCAATCTGCGAAGGATTCTGGCTGTCTCATTAGCATTAAATAAGCGCTCCAGTGTTTCCACATTGAATGAATGCATCGCGACTACCATGCAACGACGACTTGACGCCTTCCCCTGTCGTGCTGAGGGGAAGTCACTCACTCAGTCTTTTCCACAGCGACGGAAAGTTGAAAGCAAACCACGATTCAGAGGCAGCAAACAAGTCTAGATTATAAAGGACAGTGTTTTGAGCATGGTGGCGTTACATTGCGTGCATTCGGTTCGCTGTTCTAACAGGGCCCTCAGTTAGGATCGATGCTCTTTCTTTTTCATGCCTCATTCTCTCCAGCGCTCGTTGGCTGTTTATTCTGGAGCAGATCTTCAGGAATGAAGCAGATACAAGATCTGCTTCTGATGCACAATGAGCCGGACCTTGTACGTACATATATATTTGCACACGTCTTAATACAAAGCAATTTTCCCGCTGCAGTATATAGCGCTGAATACCTTCCTAACATGTTTCCTTATACTCCGAACCGAAGGCGAAAGTTCCACTGTTTTTGGCTTTTCCTACCAAATGGCCGTGGCTTGGTGCATTGTTTATCTACACGACTAGATAGGGCAAAACCAGTGACAATTGGCATTTTTCTGCCGAAAAAAGCCACTAGTAACAAACTCCAAGTTCTCTCATCTTGAAACCTCGGCATGTCGTTTAATACGTATTGTGTCTTCTTTGCCAAAGAGGTTGTTAGGTGGATATTTATTTTGGCCTGACGTTTCGACCCTGTCGTCGTCTTCGGAGGCCCAGAATTCCACCGCTGGCGAGTAGCGATTGCGCTACCACCCAAAGTTAGTCGATGACCAGTAGCGACTCGCCAGCGGTGGAATTCTGGGCCTCCGAAGACGACGACAGGGTCGAAACGTCAGGCCAAAATAAATATCCACCTAACAACCTCTTTGGCAAAGAAGACACAATACGTATTAAACCACTAGTAACAATTCTGTAGTTGAAAATATTTCAGCAACTAGAGCTCACGATTTGTCAGGGTACATTTTTGACATCTTTTTGTACTCAGTGAAATTCCTCTCTGAGACCGCTCTAGGAAACCGAAACCTAATGCTGTGAAAAATATATGTTTGCAGATCAAGCGGATTAAAGCATACCTTCGAAATCCAAATCCTACAACTTCGCATAAATACATTTAACGACGTGTTACTGGAGCTGGACTCAATCGACTTTCGGTATTTTATTAATCAAATCCGAGTATTCAGGAAGTTCTGTTTTTCGAATGCATTCGAATTCGAATATCGAATTCGTGTTTTTAGAGTATTCCCAAAGCAGGATTAGATTTTCAACGGATTCTTATATCTTGTTTTAAATTTTCAACGACATATGTGTCTACAAGTTGCTAACTGGCTTTTTCTAATTAATTATACACTGTGCCTGAAATAGATAATTGAATGCTAAAGTTGACTCTTTGGGAGCGGCTTAAAAGCTTCGCGATGACTCAAGAAGTGTAATTGCTTTCCTATTTTTTCGAAAACTATTCAATGCCTTTGGCCATGATTCGCACTTTCAACACTGAACCACCCCTTGGAAAATTCTCGTTGTTTTGCTCTATTGAAGAAAGACGCACCCGTTGCTGCCAACGGGAGTGTTCAGATTTTGAGTGAACTTCGTTTTTTCTTACTCAAGGTGGAGGCTGAGTGCCATATGGGCGATTGTTACTGTAGAAGAGTTTTCAATCTTACATTCGCGCGCAGAGATCACAGTCGTCCCAGACGTACTTCAGATGCACTCCAATCTACCTCGCTTGACGTTTTGGCTTCCTTTTCCGGTTTTCACCGTTCCTTCCATCAACAGAGACTTCGCTCGCCTAAAATGACCTCCAAGAGATTAAGCCTAAGCAGTGCCTTTCTCTTCATCAGTGCTTTTCGTGCAAATATAGTGCCAGACAAAATGAATTGTTCCAGTTCTGAAAAAATGCGTTTCACTTTTTACTTCGTCATATTCGAAGGCAAACGTCTTTTACCTCATTATTAAGAAAAATGCGCATTGGCTTTTCGGTGTTATCACAGTTAGAAAGATACAAGTCGTTGAAGTCATGTAAGAACACCAATTGCATGGCCGGCCACAATAGTAGTCTGGTGATTTTCATTAGCATTCAGGAGCAAATTTTCCTTCTTTCATGAGAATTTTTAATGGGAAATCTATCTTAGCAATAGCATTTAGAGAGTCGGCCAATGTTCCTGTCATAATCGCTCTGAGGACAAAAAGGACAGTTTCATGACTTGACTAATGAGCAACACAACTCTACAGTTGCTGCGAGACATGCGGCTGTTACCACTTTTGTTCAGCCCTCCGGTCGGTTTTTATGTGATACGCTGCTACTTCAACTCGATGCTTGCTCTCACACTAGATCTCACCAGGGTTATTTTTCTTTCTCTTAGTTGTGCTCGTTGTATTGGCTTGCTTAAATGGATGCAAAGGATAAAAAGGATAAAGGACGACGCCACTCAATCCTCCTGCGAGACGCCTCGCACTCTACTTCTAGGGTGGAAGAGATTTGAATACGTTTTTTTACCAATCCAACAGCTTGCGGCAGTCAGCCGGTAAGCAAGTTGGTGCTTTGTCTTCTCCAGAAATGCCGGGCACCAATTTAAACACATCGTAGGGTGAAAGGGCTTGGCTAGCTTACGCGGAAAATCAGAACCAAGAACCTGGCGTTGGGTTCACGCGACAGCCGGCACCTCTTCCGACTGCGCTCCACAGCACTTGGATGTATATTGATGGAATAAAGTAAAGCTTTCCGTTAAAAGTAGCCAATTAGATGTTGATTGACACGGGTTCACTGTCCAATCTTGTTGAATTTTTTGACGTCGTTCTCCTAGTGCGATTGTTTCTCTCGCATGAGTCCTTCCTTGATCCGCAATATGTTTTAAACAGTTTCGATGTCTTGGCAAGCAATTCGGTGCTTATAGTTTGCTAGTTCCAGTATCTTTATATTTACCAACGAGGGTGCTATGTTTATGTTTGCAGGGAATGATGCAACTGAAGAGGGCTAAAAACGGGTAATACAATATGTGGCTAGCTATGCAACATTCAAAAGGAATGCGATTTTCTGGAACGTAGCTCAGCGAGATACCCTGATGAGTTGGAGTGATAACAGAGACTTCGTTGTTGTGAAGCCTAGATGTCAAGGTCTGGTTTATGTGACCATCTAAAGTCACCCTTGGGTGATCCCTATCGTTCAAAATCCTCTGTAAAGTGATCTGCATCCAATACGAGCGCTTAGCAAGATGTTCAGTTTACGTATGTAGACTGTGAAAAGTGATGCTGTGACACTTTAGGGTTCGGTATAGTCGAGGACGAAACTCCTCCACGCTCAGCACTTCCCCGAACTTTCGTGAAGAAGCGCAACAATGTAATACAAAGAGGAAGCACGCGCAAGCAGAAAGGTGCGGCAAGCGAGATAAAAATTCAGTTCGCATGGAAGCGAGAGACTGGTGCGTGTTCGGGAACTCGATGGAAAAGTAGGATTGAAAACGAAGCTTGTACTTGCTTGGGTGGCATTGTAAGGGTTTTTGTGGCACACATCAGTTCAGAAGGCCAAAACGTAGTCTACTTTCCAAAGAACGCCTGCTCTTTCAGGTGAGACTCCATTCCACGACCGAATCTAGCCACTGCTGCAGACGAGACAGCGGCATTAGTCAATTTACTCGGCGCTCTCACAGCCATTGCTTGAATCTGCTAAGAGGGGAACACTTCCTGCAGGTAACCGCAGAGAGTATCCTCCCACTCGACGGCTAAAGTCTAGAAAAGCAAACAGTTCGTTTCTCGAACAAAAGGGCATCAGAATATGTCCACTATGGTCACGAACGTATGCTGCTGAGTGTGCTTACACTGCGTCCTACGCGGAACGCAAGCTCCCTAACGGTGCTCGTTCAGCGTGGGCTGCGTCTTGAGCGTGTTCTGCGTGTCAACGCATCCTCCAGCAGAATTTTAGTGTCTCGTCGGCCGACCACCAGCTCACTGAATTCTGCCGAACCAGCCACGATCGCCCTCCATTAGCAGGTGATTTCGGCAGTTTTTCATGCCCAGCGCACAGCTCGTAAGGTCACGTTTCTTGCGGAAATTCTGCGCAACTTTACGAGCTCCTCGCCCGTTCTTCCCTCTGGTCCGCTCGACACCTCCACTCGGCCTAATGTCCCCGCCGGGGCATACGGTAGCTCGTGTCCGAAAACCCCGTCGATAGCATTTCGATTGGTTAATTAGTGGTCTACGGTAGACACCAGTCAGGCTCACGTTTTGTCACCGGAACGACCTTCATGAGCCAGTGAAATGAGTTGCCGCACCGCCACTGCGGTTTCCTCAGACTCCACCTGAGTCGGCAAACCAAATTTCGCCTGCTTGAAGAATGATCTCCGCGGTAGGGAGTAAGGCACTGCTCGTCGAGCTCTGGTTATAAAAGCTTCCTCCATTCACGCGTTTCGTTGCACTCTGCATCTCCAATTTAGATCCCCTTTATTGATCCCTACTCAAATCTTATATTGCCTCTCCATCTGATTCAAAAGGTGAAATGATCCAACAATGCGCATGCATGGTCCATTCCCACGTAAGGATTTCAACTCTTCGTTGAAGAAGAAAGTTCCCGTATCCATCAACGTACCCTCAGCCGCTACAAGAACATTAGGGAGGACGTCGAAAGGTCAGAAAGCCCGTCGAGCTTTTCTTTCTTGCAGTGCGAGCGTCTTAGTGGTGGATCTGATCATCGCCAGCATTTTACGGCGATTAGCAGATAGCGAAAGCTTTCCCTTAAGCACTTTTCGATGATTACAATATAGAGCACTATAACAAATTAGGAGAAAAGTCGAAAAGTGTGCCTCGATGGGCTCGAAAAAATTCTATTTTTCTATTTTTCGCCGTGACATCTGCTGAAAGTTTCTGTTGAATTAGTGGAGATTTTAACAGATGTTTGAGGGCTTGCTTTTGCTTTGTTACACATTGTGACAATGATTATTAGAGAACAAAACGTTCTCCCGCAACGAAGCTGGTATTGAACTAGGTGTTTTTCAAGCGTGCAGTGCATCTGATGTGCACGAATCGACGGGCCTTTGTAGAATGAACGTCATCGCTTTATTCTAACATTCTAACCATGAGCTGCAGGAATGACCAAATGCTGAGAAAGCACGTTATAGGAGACGTTGAACAAGATGACAATGTCTTCACCCTAGAATTCCTAAGACTCATAATGCCCAGCCGTGTTTACCATTCCTAGTCTTACTGGTCTTCTTTAGTCTTGCTTGTTAGTAATTATGCTGCTCATGAAGAACATCTCATCTACATCTCCGAAGAAGGCCTTCTCGTCATTTTCCGTGAAGAATAGTGTCAGCTCCCTTGATGTGAGCTCAAGTGGTGTATGGATTCCCGTGTTTTGCACGTCCTATATTTTTGCTCGTTCACTTTCTTGCTTATGCAAACATTCTGCTTCTTTACTCTACAGAAACATTCGATCTAGTCATCTAATTAGAAGTTGTGAGTTATGTTATCGGTCCCGTTTTTTTTTCAGCAGAAGTAGTCTAGTAATTTTTTTACCACCGCTCCGTCCTACCTATGTAGAGCTCGGAAGTGCCAGGTGGTTAGACCATTAAGCTTTTTCTGTTTTCTGACGAAAACGATTTTCTCTTTTCTGTTTTTTGGGAAGATTTTTTAAAATTTCCGCCCATCCCTGGCCGACAAGCAGGGTTGACTGTGGACTGACAAGGGAACGGTCTGAAGCGTATGTCTGAGCAGGGGAGAGGCTCATATTGGAAGGATCCACACCCCTCAATTAGTTTGAAAATGTGTTTATTTTTGGCCAGTTTCTTGGGGTCTTGCACACCCGCGATGCCCCTACCGGCAAGCGGCTCGAAACGCAGTGGATGTGCGGTTACTCCGTGCGAGGAAGGTTGGGGGTTTGGTTCCTCTGCGCTGCTGGATTTTTGTATTTCAGCCGACTGGTTGAGATTTGGGGGTTTTTAACGCGTATGTATACCATTTTCAGACGTTTTCTGCGCATTTTCCAGCTGTACGCTGCGGAGAGTACCTTTCTTGCGGCTTGTTTATTACTGACCGGTTTTCTAACCACAAGACAATGGGAAAACTATTCAACATAATGATGTATAAACGCTCAACCCAATGATAGACAGGCACAAAGTGCATGAAACAGGAGCACTGGTCACAATGCGGACAGCGTACAAAACCTACAGGCTCCTCTGCCCACTGCTTGCTTAAATCTCCACGTCCATCAGTTCATCTTGCGGAATCTTCTCCTTGTTCTTTCACCACTTCCAGCTGTTCGTCTACGTCAACTTCTAGTTGACGTGCTTCGAAGTCCTTGAGTATGCTGGCCATCCGTTCGGCCAGCTTGATTTCTTCCCTCGAAGATTCCTTGTCTAAAATGGGCCACACTTCAGCGTGAGCAGGTGGATCGCCACTCCACTGTCGGCGGACATTGGTGGTGTTAAGTTCTAGAAGACCTTCAGCAGACCTCTGATTTCCAGGTGACAGGCAGACATGAGGAAAAGAGTGTATCGATGCCGTTTAGCTTAATTTGCGGGATCCGCATACCTCGTTTCTCATTTGAATCACCTCCGACGTCACAACGTGGTCTGCTTTGAAAATCCGAGCAGGATGGTTTTTCCCGAGGCCTTTAGTCCGTGTATGGAAGCAGACTATGAGGAGCCTGTAGCCTTCATACGCTACCCGTAAGGTGCCCAGAGGTGCTTCATGCCTTTTCACCGGTGTACCACTGGTGTTGAAGATTTCTACGTTATCATGTTGAATACCACAACGTCAGCTGTTTGGGGGTCTTGTACGCATCGCGGGCGTACAAGACCCCCAAACTCGTTGTGCTCCGTATCCCATTGTGACCCTCTACTCCTTGGGTATAACGATCTGGCAAAAAATAAACACATTCTCATACTAATTGATGGGTGGAGTTTCACCCTATGACTCGCTACCCCCGTTCAGACATACGCTTCAGTAAACTTATGCTCGAATGCCCTATTCGAATGATTTTCATTCGAATCTGAATACTCGAATTCGAGTATTCAAAAAATCGCGTTTTTCGAATGTACTTAAATTCGATTATTCAGAAAAACCACATTTTTCGAATATAGTTGGTTTCGAATGTTCGAAAACTTTCGTCATTCAAAACCGTTCCAATATTCAAGATGTCCCAGGAAGCCAAAATTATTCGAGTATATGAAAAGCGTTATTCGAATGCCCAGCGAGAATTTGTGTAACGGCGTATTCTGAGAAGGCTTGTTAGGTTTTTCGGGTTTTTTCGAGATCTCCAAAACGGTTCTTTCTTTGAATCAAATCTCTGTTACGATAGGGGCTCGTCGATTCTGATCATTACTGCGCTTTGAAAACAGACCGCGGAAGAGTAGGAATTCTTAACTGCAAGGAAAACTTGGAAATTAAGATCATAACGGTGTTTTAAACGAATGCTACTTGTCCTTCATGCTGCAGTTAGGAGTCTGAGATCACATGCCATTAAATGTCTGCAGGATGAGAGTGTGGGCCAACAGGGGTCTCGGTCTTGTGCCACGTCCGATGTCTTCTTGTCCAGAGCAGTGCCTTATGGATTCAATGCTCCTCCGTGGTCGCTGAATGCTCTTCTTCTGGTTTTCGTTTCTACAACTACGGTTCCGCAAAAGCTATATTATTAGGTTGTACGGAAAGTTCTCAGCGTTTTGAGTGCCTTACTTTGAACTATGTACCACAACGTTCTCAAATCTTATCAGATTTAGTCGAAATAAGCACCCCTCCAATCAGCACACTTTAGCCAACGGTCACCAATCGACTTATTCCATCAGCGACGAAATTAGGTTGTCGAGATTCGACAAAATCCACGAAAGCTGTTTTGGCTTGGCCCTGATTGGTGAAGATTTTACCAGCCAGAAAGTTCTGAAAGTGTTTGAAAAGGTGGTAGAGGGTTGCTGAGAAGTCTGGAGAATATTTCGGGTGAGGCAGAACTTCAACCCTTACTTCGTTCAGTTTTCGAATAGTAATTGGTGAAGGGTGTGGGCGGGCGTTATCTTGCAAAGGAATCGGGCCTCTTCTGTTGACCAAGACTGGATGAAGTTGAAGCAATTTTCGGTTCGTCGATTTCCTTACAGTAGGAATCTACTGTGACCGTTTGGCCTGGTGCCAAAAAGTTGTAATGAATCACGCCAGCCGCCAACCGCCACACAGTAACCACTCCCTCTCTTTGGTAAAGGTTCACCTTTGGAAAATGCCTAGGGGTTCGTCGGCGTTCAACCACTGTCCGAACGTTTCCTGTTATCATACAGAATCCACTGTTTATCACAAGTTCGATTCCATTCGATCCAGAAACGGTTTTGTTTTGTTGCGTAAAAGTAGAGAAGAACAAATCTCGAAACGTGACAATTTTTGACGCCCACTCTACTCATGAGGCACCGACTTTTCGAGCTTTTTCTCTTTCACAAGGCGTTTCAAAGCATCCGCAACAGCAATAATAACCTAATATAAGGTGAACTTCTTTGTAGGTTAATCGTTTTTGAGATTCTGCACGCATTCTACGTCTACGGATGTCGTGGAGGCTATTTGAATGCGAATTTGGCCTAAACAATGACTTGCGCTAGCGAGCTGATGAATAAGTCACCGCTTTTTCAAAAGAAAATTTGCTAGCAGTTCAATAACACCGCAAGGCTTGCTTGGCCTGGGCGGAACCCAAACCAGTTGCCTTTGTTTGGTGCACGCGACAGCCTATAAACATATTTTTGTCCAAGCCTTATGGCAAGGAAAGACGTTATGGTACTTAGCGGGCTGGTGCCCGCTGCGAGATTGCACATGCTTATAGAACACCCACATAAACACGATTCGGCAGTGTGATATGTCACGTTTTTAGATGAGCAGAAGAGATTTGTTACAGATTTACATATAGTACGTTGTAGTCAGTTCGTCTTTAGCTGCCGTTATGTGGAAGCATTGTTTCATGAAAGTTCTTAACAATCACTCAGCCACCAACTCCAAAAATGATCGTTTTGAAGTGACCTAGAAGCTTGCAGTGGCTCAAGCAGATTGTTTCCCCTTTAAATGTCTTGTGAACCTTTCGTTTGTTCCTCATGAGCAGCGCTTTACAACACGCAAGTACTCCTTTGGAAAAATTCGTATTTCAGTAAACAACGGAATTAGACCCTTCCATGAGTCCTTTGATCCCACTATGTGCAGGTTCTCCACCTCATTTTTACAATGTTCAAGGGGTTTATGAGAGACGTGTCGATAAAAACTTCGTGCTTAACTAGGAAGGGATCCGTTATGTATTGCTTCCACTTTTCCTTCTGGACTGTCATCTATCATGTTTATCAGGTAGCCTGATTCTTCATTCGAATTCGAGTATTCAAAAAATCGCGTTTTTCGAGTGCATTCGAATTCGAATATTTAGAAAGACCAGTTTTGCGACTATATTCGATTTCGAATGCTCGAAAATTTTCGGTATTCGAAACCATTCGAATAATCGGGATTTTTGCGAGAGCATAAGTATGCGCTTCAGATCCTTCCCTTGTTAGTGCGCACTCTGACAGGAAGGGAGATGTGCAGAGGCATCTCGTAAGGGAACGCCTCGCGAAGACACGTCGTAGGAGGAGTGAGTGACGCCGACCATTGACCTCCTTTTTTGCGGACGACAATAAGAGCAGATAAGCGCCGCACACTTACATCGAGCTGAAGCGCAATCGCCTATCATCGCTCTCTCCAAGAAGGTTGCGGCTCAAAAGGACAAGGCGATCAGGATCGTCGCGGCGCTCCTCGGGGAAAGTGTGATAGGCGCACGTGCCGACCTTTGCGTCTAGTCCGCTTAGGGCGTCGCTTAGACGCCTGCTGAATCCCATCCGGCCTCCTCCCTCACTCGACAGGACTTCGTCTAGCCTCCGTTCGCGAATTGAACGTCGCGCTCAAGCTTCTCGAAGATTCGCTATGGAGGAATACTGGAGGCTCATCCGCGAGGGGTTAGTCGCGTTTCAATTCCGTTTTCTTTCGTTACAGTATGACCCAGTGCCGGTGATGATCGTATTCATTTTCCAGCGAGCTGGAGCTATTAGTCTGTAAGGCTGCAGTGAAATTGAGGACACTGCCACATCCTCCATCACAGCTCTTTGAGCGAGTGGGTAGGAGATTGGAATATATCTTCGAATATATCTTCGAAACACGATTTCGAACTAGTGGCTGCCCCGTGCGGCCCTAGAGAATTTGGCATATTCGACGATTTATTTCAGGTTCGCCTAACTGCGTGTAGCGGCTTCAAGTTGTTGTAAAAAAACAAATTATCAAGAGACCTTAACGAAACGTATGCAACTGCGGAATATCTACACTTTTTCACACTTCGCTCTTTTATTGAAACGTTTAACGTTCCGCATAGTTCAAGCTAACAAAGGAAACGCAATTTAGAGCGCAACTGGCCTTAGAATTTTTAGATTCATTAAATCCGGAGGCATTAGACATCGGATCCGACACCGATTCGGATAATTCAAAATTTGTCATTTTTTTTTCAAATCCGATTAAGAGCAGTATGTGAAGAATAACGTTTTTGAGAAACTTCGGGACTTGGAATGATTCAGGTAAGAGTAGCCTTAACAGGAAAGATTTTCAGATGATCCAAATAGCTGTTTTATCTTCGGATTTCACATCGGATATCCGAATCGGATAGGATGTCAGTTTTCCTATCAAAAATCAGTTATCTGAATTTTCTGATAATTCGTCTGCTGAAAATGGCTCTCATCCGAATCGCCCCTCCAAGCTTTTCAAAAATGCCATTATCCGCGCAATCCAGGGTGTGGAAAGATTGACGAATACGAATTCTCCGAATCGACGTCGGATCCAATGTCTATCGGAGGCGCCTTTCAATAAACTGGTGGGGCCTCTTTACATCGTCAGAACTATACTGCAACCCCAACTCAATCCGGGAATATGACGCGCTTCGCAGCTGATCACCACAGTGACTCGTGCTAGATAGAAGGCGCCAAAAGCGCTGGCATTGGTAGAGCAGCCACCAACGTCTTACTGCTTGAGGTGTAGAAAAGTTCTTTACTGGTTTCAGAAGAGCAAGAACGAAGAAATGCTTCAGTGTGGTAGGTCCCAAGGTCGCGCCGTGCAGGTACCCAGAGTAAATGCGATTTCGTTAGACATTGCAAGCGTGGAATGTCTTACTTTCGGTTCCTAGCTTCCCTAAATACTTTTTCTGGGCAATGTACTTATAAGGATAATTTCGGAGTACCTATGAAGTATTGTTCCAGAACTAATTAGTGAGCTCAACGTAGATTTGGGTGAGAAAACTATTTCTTGAAAATAGGGCAAGGGGAATAGCAACATTCAGATAGTTCCTTGAGAAAGATCTTGAAGCTTATTCAACATTTCAAGCGCAGCAGTGAATCTGGCATTATGCAACCACCACCAATGATAAGGGGAAATTTTGGGATTTTTCCCAGAAAACAGAAAATCGCTTTGTCAGAAAACAGAAATCGGACAACAGAAAAGCCAAGAACGCCAGAAAACAGAAAATCAGAAATTTTCCAGTAGCAAATGCTTTTTATGACTAGAAATGTAGTCGTGAACCACCGTTTTAACTTGCAAGCCTTTATAGAAATTTCTGGTACGCTCCAAATTCGAAAAAATCAGCAAGTTGCAAACCATGACCCATATATCTAAAGAATCTCGACATTTGAAGTATGCAGCATTACTCACGAGCTTCTTTTCACAGCTAACGCCCCAATCAATGACCTCAGGAGTAAGAAACAGGCTTTTCAGAATGCCGAACACGACGAAGCCTCATTGACCACTGTTTGCATGTTTCAGCTCCATTGCTTGAGTTTACAGGCACCCTCGCAACATATTCTAAAGCTGTGCAGAGATTCGTTGAGTCGCTCTTCGATAATACCTTCCCTTGTGAGTGGCCTAGTTCCCCGTAGCCGAAAGCTTTCACGCCAACTCACCAATGCACTTCACAGCCCATAGTTACTCCATAGCAGACGAAAGACGTTGTGAACTGGCTTGATAGTTCACAAAACAATACGAGATTGTGAGTGAAAGGCCTGACAGCACACCAGTTTTGGGCGAAAGTGCTTCCTTGGATGCGCGGACACTATAGAAGGAGGATCGAGCATGTACCCTCTCATTCATATTATTAATATTACTCGCCATATATACATCTCATATTACATCTAAGCAGAAGATCAGCGGAGCCTTCTTGCTGTACAAGAAGGGAGACGTGCACGACATTGGCAACTATCGCCCTTTGCCTGCAGTCCGTAGTCTACAATGTTCATTCGAGTCATCCTGAGTAGGATCAGCAGAATGCTGGACGAAGGACAGCCACGCGAGCAGGCAGGAATTTGGAGAGTATTCAGCACGATCGACCACATACACAGCATCACTATGGTCATAGCAGTAGCATCAGCACGATCGACCAAATACACAGCATCACCATGGTCATAGCAGTAGCGCGATAGAACAAGCTGCCGCTGTGACTCAATTTCATCGGCGGTCATCGAAGCCCTGCTCACTCAGGGCGTTCCTACGCAGTACAGCAGAGTACTTCGAGAGCTGCATAGTGGATTCGCGACCAAGACTCCAGCGTTCTACAATGATGTCGTCGTCAACGTGAAGAGAAGGGTTCGGCATGGGCGTTCCACACCCCAAAGCTCTTCAGCGCCACCCTCAAAAACGTCAGGCTCAAATTCGAGTGGGAAGACATGAGAATAAGAGACAACGGCCTGCATCTGCACCATCCACCATCAAGCTTAGGTCATGGCGAAGCAAATGCTTGCTGCCTCGATCGTGTATGTGGGAACGTTGGAGTGCAGTTGAATCTTACGAAGACAACGTTCATGAGGAACGGAGAAGCATCTGATGCCCCATTTTCGCTCAACGATACGGACATCATCGAGTGATCCAGCTACGTGCATCTGGGTACCGAAGTCAACATGGCCAACGACCTAGCGCCAGAGCTGGGCAGGAGGAAACGAGCGGCTTGGGGAGCGTTCAAGAGCGTCGAAGAAGTCGTGAAGAAAACGAAGAACGTCCGACTCCGTGCCCACCTATTCGACTCCACTGTTCTTCCTGCCCTAACATACGCCTCAGAGATCGGGCCATACGGAAGCTGGATGAACATGCGGTCAGCTTCGCGCAGCGTTGAATCGAGAGGACGATGCTCGGAGTGACGCGACTCACTCAAGTGAGAGAAGGCCTCCGGAGTTCTGACCTTCGTCGAAGATCAGCGACTCTGTTGCATAGGCCAAATCGTCGAAAATTAAGTGGGCCGGCGACGTAATGAGCTTCGCAAACACCCGCTGGAGGAGATCCGTCACTGCTTGGATTCTGTGGGATGTCCAGAGAACACATAGACGCCCACTAAGGCGTTGGTTGGACTTCTTCGTGAATCCCGAAACGAACGATATGACGCTCTTCGTGTCCCTCGAGCAAGAAGGATCCATTAGAACACGCACGCGCCAGGGACGAATGGAGACGCTGCTGGCGCCCGCTCGAACAAGTCGATGATCAACGGGACGAGAGATGATACAGGTTATTCATGAAAAATTTAATGTATCATTACTGTATCACTACGTCAGCCAAATCGAGGCTAACTAAAACTTTTCTGTCCGTGATTTTTGACAACTAAAAGCTGAGCAATGTTCAGAGTTAGAAATGCAGCTTCGCCAAAGGCTCTGCAGAAAGCGATCATTGGGGATGACCGGCCAACGATTTTCAATTTTTAAACCGGAGGTTGAGAATAATCCTACCCACAGTAAGTTAGTTAGTACATAATTAAATGCTCCTAAGAACACTAGTTTTATAGCATTAATATGAAATTTTAAGTGATTGCAGATGGTCCATCCTATTGTTAATGTCGAAAAGAATACGAGGCCAAATTATGAAAGTCGAGAAATGCCTCATGAAGGAACTCCTCGTCAACAGCATTTACACAATCAATCAATCAGCAAAGCGGCATAGTTCATCAGTATATGGCGTAGTTACAACATGAGCACAACCAAAAACGCCGCACGCTTGTCATTTAAAATACTCTAGAAACGCTATTTTGGAGTAAAACTCATGATTCTAGATACTTTTTGAATTCTTTTTATTGAATTTCCATGATGTAATTTTATTCTATTTTCCGTTTTCTTACCAATTTTTTGGCCGTTTTCCCAGAAAACAGAAAACAGAAAAAAATTGCCTAAAGTAGTCAGAAAAAGAATTCAGAAAACAGAAATTCCGTTCATCCCTGACCATCCCTGATCCCTCTGTTATGTAGCCATAAATCGTACCCTGATCGCATTATGGTACATATTTTTTTACAGGATTCCACGGCTGCTCTAGAGTAGAGCTAGAGTAATTTTCATGCCATCAATTATAAAACTGTCGAAAAACTTGTGTTGTAAACAGCCTTTCTTAATGAAGGAAGGCGTGGCCATCAGATTCTTACTCCCACCACACTATACAAACGTGGTGAAATATTGCAAGTGCATGTCACGATCTGAATGCCCCTGGACTATTTCTGCTTCACTGTTCAGCTGTGAAGCCTGGGTGATAGTCGTTAGTCCCGACTCGGATGCGCACTGACGATGCCGACAGTGCCTGTGGTGCCAATTAGCGTCGACCCGCACCGTACCACTCGTCGCTTCGCGACGATCTCCAAGGCAGCCCAGGCCGCCGTGCGATGGTGACCTAGCCGAGCACGGGAGCTTGCAGTCGACCGCGACCTCACTGAGGCGAACTTCACAGATCGACCAGATTTACAGTTACAGCGAATAACTTACTTAGAGGGTTGACAAAGGCAGTGCAAAGAGTCGTACTGGTGCGAGACCTACATACTTTCACATCAGAATTTCGAGCTCTATCTGTTGGACTGTACAAGAACACTTAAAAATTTCTCTGTATCAATATTTTGACGCAGGCTTCGAGCCAAAGGCTTCACGAAATTAGGCACGAAATTCGTAGACTTTATAATGAAAATTTTATGGTCTACCTGAAGGGCTGTTCAAGAATGCTTAAAAATTTCCCTGCAGAGACATTTTGGCGAAGGCCTCCAGATAAAGAGCACGAACAATCCATTTAGTAGAGAGCCTCCCTAGGAGAACCCTGTTCTAGTTTTTTCATAGTATTCCTCAGGTTTTTCTAAGATCCTCGACATCTTTATGAACCTTTGTGATACCCAGCAGGATATTTCTCGAAACTAACGATAAGACTGAATATGTAAGAGTAGAAATTCACGATAATTGAATTTTATCACACAACATATCAAATTGTTCTTCCAGTGGCATGCCAGTAGAATAAAGCTGCATCCTTCATGAATGAAGGAAAACTTCTGAGGAGGAGCACCGCTATTTTAAGCGTCAGTAATCATTTAGCCTCCAAGTCTATACTGCCCTGAAAAAGCTTTTTTTTGCATTGTTCGTGCAGTCTTTATCTAGAGGCTTTCCCCAAAATGTCTCTGCAGGAAAATTTTTAAGCATTATTGTACAGCCCTAGACCATAAAATTACAAAGCTAGACCAAGGTAAAGGATAAGGATAAAGGACGGCGTTATTCAATCCCTTCTGGGAAGCGCCAGCGCATTCTACTTCTACGGGATGTCGTGGAGGCGACATGAATGCGTATTTGGCCATACAATGACTTGCGGTGGCCAGCCGATGAACAAGTCAGCGCTTTATCCTTCCCAGACAAGTCTGGTACCAATTCACCGACCCCGGAGGGATGGAAAGCTTGGTTGGTCTGGGCGGAGAATCCGAACCAGGAACTGGTATCGGGTGCACGCGACAATCGCGCCTCCTCCGACTGCGCTACACGCGCCCGGACCAAGGTAGACCATAAATTTTTCAGGATAGACCAAGGTAGACCATAAATTTTTCATAATAAAGTCTACGAAATTCGTGCCTAATTATTCGCCAAGCATTTGGCTCGAAACCTGCGTCAAAATATATCTACAGGGTAATTTTTAAGCGTTCTTATACAGCCCATCAGATAGAGCTCGAAATTCTGATGTGAAAGTATGTAGGTCTCGCAACAGTACGACTCTTTGCACTGCCTTTGTAAACCCTCTAAGTAAGTTCGTCGCTGTAACTGTAAATCTGGTCGATCTGTGAAGTTCGCCTCAGTGGGGTCGCGGTCGACTGCAGGCTCCCGTGCTCGGCTAGGTCACCATCTCACGGCGGCCAGGGCTGCCTTGGAGATCGTCGCGAAGCGACGAGTGGTACGGTGCGGGTCGACGCTAATTGGCACCACAGGCACTGTCGGCATCGTCAGTGCGCATCCGAGTCGGGGCTAACGACTGCCTCCCGTGAAGCTTTGCCACAACTGAGCGATAAAAAACATTTTGAGCCAGTTCTACTCTGTGATGATTTCGTTGCAACCTTATTGGAAATGTATCATTACAATCACAAGCGAACGTAAGGCCAGCGGGCGTGGGCAGTTGAGGTGCTTCAAGGGCTACTACGGGCTTCTCTCGGAGAAGTATGTGCTTCCATTAATTTGGTAACGGCAGAGCAATCGCACCTATTCTCCTTTGTATGTAGGTCGTATGCTCTTCGAGTTTATCGAGCTATGGAGCTGCTCAATCGTGCACAACTGCTTTTCCAGCGAGAAATAGCGGACTATTGCTGAAAAAGAGCTCGCAATAGCGGGAGTTGTCGCTGGACGAGCTAATGATACAAAGCCTATCAACCTCCTCAATGTAATTCTTTTCTGGCGCACTGTTAAACGCTCTGAAGTGACGTTTTGAAAGGTAAGGGTGAAGATCCTCCTGGTCGATCCCTGGGACACATCGACTGCGTCTGTACTATTCTGCCTTCTACTTTTACAGGATGTCTGCTGTCATCCTCCGACGGCTGCAGTCGAACACTTAGTTCAGTCGGCGATCGGGGATGTTGATGAACTAGTAGCTTGCCGTTCGCGGTCCAAAGCAGATGTAGCGAAGTGGCACGGCGCATCGTCGTGTTTGCCTTCCCGACTGCAGGCCATTTTCTAGTAGTGGTTGTGGCGGCACTGAATGGAGCAGAAACGGAAGTGTACGTGAGTCTGGGTCCCGAACTGCAGCGCTGTTTCCACGAGCCGGTAACTGCCAACTGGGAAATGGCTTCTCGAGAGCGTCCGTCCCTGTGTCCAAGTGAGCGTATTCTTCCTGACGGCTCGACTTAAACCGAGATTCTCGTCGATGCACATCACGGGTAAGCGTGATTTTTCGAAAAGTCCTCAACTCTCCAATATTGATCGGCACCGATAACTTCTCACGTGGCAGTGGTAGACCATTCTCGAAACTTCTGATGACAGTGCTTGGTTGCTCGACAACCAATGTCGTTTTTTCTTATTTGTCAAAGTGCACACAACAAACATTATTCAACGATGTACATATTGGCCATTTTCTTGGATGACCTTTGGCATCTTTCGGTAAGTTGAAAGATTCCACGGTACTTATGAAGCAGAGGGCCCGTGGTGCCGTGGGGTTGCATGTTAACATTTTCTCCGGCAACCCCACGGCACCACGGGCCCTTTGCTTCATAAGTACCGATTCCACGTTTGAAGGAACCTCGGCTTTTAGACGCTAAGAACTGGTGCAACTCATTTTCAACATTTTGAACGGGACCAAAAGGTCTACATTCAAATAGTTTCGAACGGAGCGAAACAAACGGTAATCTGATGGTGCTAAGGCGGGCTATAGGGTGGATGTGGCATCAGTTTCCGATTGAGCCGTTAATTTTTGACCCTCGCATATGTTAATGTGCACGGCGAGGAGGATTCTCTTTAATTCATGAGGAACTCACACATCCAGTTTGTCTTCTTCACCAAGCTGCTGTAAGTGCAAGTAAACGGCTGAGTTCCGCCACAACCACCACTAGAAAACCTCCTCTCGAGTTGTCATGCGCCGGTTAGCTGCGGTCAACGCCTCTAGTTCGCCGTCATCGCTAGTGATTGTGCGACCAGTGTGGTGCATTTTGGAGTTAAAATTTCCAGAGCGAAGGCGAGCCAACCAACGCCGACATTGGCGCTCACTAAGGCACTCCTCCCTACAGACTTCAAAATGTCTTCCGAGCTTGCACCGCATATTACTCTTTCGGAAGTAAAGCAACAAGATATGCCGATAGTGCTCTCTTTGACAGTCCATTTTCAACTTTTTTTTTACCAACTTGTTTTTGCTAATGACGCTCAGTTTTTGACAGAAGATAGTATAAAGTCTAACCTTTAAAATATAGTACTATATAATCACTAGTACAAAAATTTACAGCTCACGCCTTCCACGAGAAAAAACGACATTATTTATCTAACAAACCAATACATAGCCCTCCATGACTTTAATTTCGACGTCAGTTCCACAAAGCTGTCTTCGAGCTACATATCATCTTCTTTGAGCAACGTCGTGGCATTGGAGAGAAGACAACCGTTCGAAACGACAACAACGTAGCGGAACAGGACACCACTTCCACCAGCAGTGGCCAAGCGCCGGCTCTCTTCAAAGGAGGAGACACGGACTTCAAAGACAAGCCTCGGTCGGGCAAGCCTCACTCAGTGTACGCTCACTCCTCCCGATGATGTCAAAAAGGATCCGGGGGTAGCACCCGTAGTCTGGCGAAGCGACTCGGGTGCACCCACCGAACATTCCTCAACCGACTTGAGGCCCTCGGCTACAGAAAAGTGCTGACTCAATGGATGCCTTGACATGCGGTCCACTGGGGTATCTATTTGTCAGTCCCTCATCCTAGGCCAAAACCGAAAGAAGTTTCTTGAAGCCCCGATTTCTGAAGAGAGTAGTGTACTCTGCCATTCTTACACACTTCCTGCCGTGGGGCTCCATCGAGGGGGGAAGACCCGACAGCGCAAGCCAAAATAGGTCTTCATCCCAAGAAGTGTTTCATATGCAGCTCCTATGAATCGCGATGAATGGTGTATTACAAGTTGCTCGCGCAAGGGTGCCTCGTCTCCGGGAACATTTATGCCAATAAGCTTCAGGAACCGGCAAAAGTCGTAAAAAAACGGTCAAGACGCACTTCTCTCCACTTCCTTTTTGACTACGCTGGGCAGCATGTAGCTAAAGAAAAATGAAGATTGGAGAAGCTGAGCTAGAACACTCAGCCTATTCCCCTGACATTGCCCCTTTGGCTACACCTTATTCCGTTTCCTTAAGGCATTCCAAGCCGAGAAAAAAATCACCAAAACTGAAGGTGTTGAGAGGGCGGTCAGCAAGTTCTTTTACTCCCGGTCTTCCCAGTTCTGGGAGAAGGGAATCGCTGAAATGCCAGTTCCCTGACATGCTGTAGCGACTGACGGCGGTGATTATGTGTTGTTGAGTGAATTCAATGGTATGCTGAATAAAAAAATAAATAAAAATAAAGTGCCGACCACCCCAAGACTTTCTTACTACCTGGGACATTAATCGGCTGACAGCGGTTTTGAGCAGTCGCTACCCGTTTGCGTCAACGGCCAAACATAGTCTATTTTGAACGGAGTTTCCTTCGTTGTTCATCAGGAGTTGCCCGAATTATCCCCATCTGCGCGAAAAACGAGCGACGACGTTTAGGTTGCATTGTGTGTCTGTCGGCGAGTCCCCCGGTGTTTATTTTTCGTTTTTCGCCTCTCCGCGGGTTTCATCGCAAGTTGTAAGGACGCGGGTTGCGGCGAGGACAGCTTAGGCGGCGAACGGCTCGAGCTCACGAATCGTGGGAGACACCGTTCACGTCACCTCATTGTCCACGGACACCTCAAGCGCTGCTCTTCCTTCCTGGCTTGGTGGCGCCCTTCACTACAAGGTTGGGGAATGAACGACCAGCATATGAAATCGCGGAAACAAGGTGGATGGATCAAAGTAGTAGGCGGATCGAACGCAAAACTTCACGTAAGCGAGCGGATTCATCTCAATGGAAATGTCAAGAACGAGCGGCGAGGAGCTCGTACGCTAGTCGTACATAGCGCAAGTTTACATACAATTTCTCCGAAGAAGGAGAACAGCAGAAGGCTTTTCGAACAGCCGAGCAAAGGGTGTTGAGTGCAGTCCTGGAAGTGAGAACTATGTAGAATGCGCCGAAACCAGCATGGGTTATCACTGAAGACGCTCTCGTCAAAAAGCTGGTTCTGAGTGGTGGGGCTTCTTGTCCCACAGTTTGATAGTGAAGCCTACTCTACAGGCTTAAATATTCACAAGCAACTCAAAGCTAACAGACAGTCCTCGCCTGACTGAACCTGAACATGGGTGTCCGAACCTTCACCGCATCACTTAACGTCATCAGCCACCGCTTCAGTGACCCGAGTGTAATTGAAGATTTGCACAGACGCGACCGATCAGCCTAGGCATCGATAATGGCTTTCGTCAGCTTAATCACTGATTGTACATTCTGAATCGAATAGGAGTGACATCTATCCAGAAGCTACTGTGAACGCGGTGATTTCATAGCGATAATTTTTTGTTGAACAAGCAAGCTTGTGCCGCATTTTATTCTACTAGCGACTGAGCTATTTCGATACTGGTGGAAACACGGCCTAGGGGTTGGTTCTTCAAAGAGAAGTTTTTCAAAAGCAAACTTGATGTACTCAATTCGAACCTCTCAGCCGATGTAGAGAGAACAGAAAACGTGTTCAGAATCAAGAATCATTGGCAGCCATGGCAGTGCAAAACTTGCGTTGGGACAGGCAAAGTCAGTCCTCTATTCGGGGCGTTTTCTTCAAAGAGATCGTAGACGGACATCTTCATTCTAGCTTCTCTTTCGGGGGCTTCCTCGTCTTGAAGGCAAGAACCAAATCTACTAGTGAAGCGTTTGGAAACGATCGAGACTTCATGCTCAGAGTAAAGATGCCCATCTACCAATCTCGCTGGCACAGAAATTACATATAGAAGGAGTTTGCCTCAGCAAGGTGCTGGTCTTCAAAATGGTGGCAATTTCAGATTTCCGTCAAATCCTGGCTCTTTCATGGTTTAAGAGAAGTCAGCCTCTACACTCACGGAATAGAAATCAAAATTAATTTCTGCGCCTGCTTGATAGATTCGTTTTCGTTGTGAACGCTTCTCAAACTCCTCAACCGCGTCAGTGGTTGATGGGTTTGAGAAGCACATACATACTGCGAAGTGAGTATTCCGAAACCGAGCAGCCTCAGCTCTGAGACTTTCTCGCCCAGAAATAGCGTGAGGATTGACGGTTTGACTTTATTCCATTGGCCCTCGAACTTATTTCTTTGGTCCTCAGCGGTTTAGTAATTAGCAATCCTAAACATGTGCGCCGTGCCGCCAGCAGAATCTCCTTCTTCAGTAGCGATCAATCAGACAGATGAGCTGCCGACATTTTCAGCTCCGAGAATGGCTGCTGCAGATTATCCACTGGGATCCGACACCCCGTGGCTTTCCGTGGGCGCTTAGGCTTGGACCAAGCCGAACCGCAGCGGCCGCAGAGAGCGAGGTGTCCAGTCAAATGACTGTGCACTCGGTTCGCAAGGTGTTCTCCACAGGTTTCTTTCATTTTTCGCGCATTCGAACCGTTTGTTTGCCCTCGCGACCCGCTGCTGACCAGCTGAGATGTTGCGTGCGCACGTCGGTTACCCACCTGCTGCTCCATCGCCTTACAACCTGCCCCAGGACTCCATAGCCGTCCATAGACAGCTCAGCAGCTTCTTCGTTTCGCTTCCGTCGGACACATCGCGCTTCGCTGATGTTTTGTTGTTGCGCCATGCATGCATCCAATTATGCGTGGAACCTGTTCTCCGAGTGCCCGCACACGCTCAGCTAAGCCCACTGAGGCGTTAGCCGTATGCTTAGCCTTCAGAGGCGCACATATCGAGGGGAAGTTAGGAGAATGTGAGGAGTTAGCATGAATTTCTCGAATTCGCTTTCCTAATAGAGCGGGTTTTCCAAAAGCAGATTAAGTCCTGTCCTGAAAGGCCAGAGTGAAGCGCTGCACATTGTCCTAGCCACTGCTCATTTCACTGTTGTTTATTCACTGCCAAAATTCTGGAAGAAAAGAAGCTTGAAAAATTTCAAACAATGTCCTTTCGTCCCCCGGTGTTGCTCGATTTGTGCTTCACATGGGTTGTGCCATGAAGAAGAGCGCATGGTTTTTTTACCTAACATTGCTAGGTCATCAGCCTTAGCTAGGAAACAAGCAACAGAGCCTTTATGCAGCATTGTGTCCTTTCATTGTCCTCCAACAAATCAGATCCATCCAACAAATGCAGTGCTACTTTACTTCTAGTTTACGGCTACTTGGGGCCAACAGTTCAAAACTCATGGGTCATTCTATGGTCATGGATTAGCCCATGATAATAAGACGGTCACATGCTCATGATAGGGCGGTCACCGATTGTATTCTCAGTACTACCTTTCTAGTCTTTGTTAAGAATTTCTCCTGAAAAAATAAAATGTGGGCAGGTTCTCATGGCGATCTGTAGAAGAGCTATCTTCTCAGTAGCCTACCTAGCAATAAGAATAGCCTGCAATTTATAGACCTACGCAGTGCTAGATTGGAAGAATATTTTACTCCTGATCCCGTTAGTTGAAATGAGTGGCTGAAGTGAAGATTCGGCAAAGCAAAACGCACCGCGGAGCATATCTAATCTTGCTAAACCTTATGTAAATGTCATTTATGACATTAATTAGCCAAGTGCTGTGATGCATTGCACGAGAATTTCCTTCAAATAATACTTGCGTTAAAGTGTGTTAACTCTTCTGTACCGCACGAGGTTTTACGAAGAGAGAACATGGGGATACTTGCTTTAAGGTTTTTTTTTTTCGCTCCCCGACTCTTCGCCTTTAAAAGGCATACACTTTTTTAGGCACCATCATACTGCTCCCGACTAGTAACGTGAATATCCTACAAGTGAGCGCTCTCCTGTCCGCGTACGCTCGCTCTCTAGCATGGTCGTCCTCCATCTAGGTTGAATCCGTTCAACTTTCTACTATCAGGTCATCTCTTACAGGATGATGGGCATTAAGATGGTTTATCCCGGGCCCAACTGAGGACCTCTGGTTTCCTCAAAAACAAAGCTGCGCGGAATAAGCCGAGCGGAAGTCGAATTGCTCTGAGCTACATGGCCTTAGGTCGTAGAGGTGACGAGACCAAGCTTGAGGCCGCAATGTTCAATCTCACCGCAACTTTGCCAATAGCCCTTAACACCCACTTGTTCGCCCTGCGAATGTCTTCCTCCAGTTGCGATCCAGCAGGGGCGTCGCAGTGCAGTTGTTCTCAGATGAGTGGTCTTTCAGTGGAGTGGAACTCGGAGTAAAGAATGCAGTCTTCCGGAGGAGACCGAGTGACCCGAAGGCTCCCTGATGGCAGCTGCTTGGCGGAGTCGCAGGATCGCGCGCGGCGCCAAAGCCGCCGTTCCTCACAAGGCAACATCGTGTTGTGCCTGTTTACTGGTAACCACGGCCGCCGTCCAAACTAGTCTCAGCCAGCTGACCATTCCGAAACCTGCCGAGCACACAGGAAATCGCCCCTCCGCCATTCTTTTCCCCCGCCGTCGCCCCGGCGTCGTTGCAAGCTTCAGAGATTTCGAACACCGAGCCCCATCTTCTGAAGTCTGGCTTGGCCAACTTTTTGTAGGCCTCACTTGCTATATTGCACAACGCCGCTTTCTCTACGGATCCCTTCGCAATAACCGTTGAACTGTCAAAAGCGGAGGCTATCTAGTAGTAACCCTGGACGTTTTTTGCATTGATTTCTTTTAATTGATGCTGTTATTACTCCTTGAATTGCTCTCTGTTTCTTCGTTCCTTCCTGTACGTAGACACGAACGACTGCTGTCGAGGTCTTCGTTCATAAGATAATGCTGCAAGCCTAACCTACTTTCAACTCTGAGCAAAGAAATCCGCACTAATCCTTCAATCATGAGCGTCTGATAAAAAATAAAGACTAAGTTGCTAGATTTTCCGAGAAAGCGATTTAAGCTAAGCCTTCTATCTCATCGAGATCGATGGATTGATTCCACGCTTTTCTGGGATGAATGACACCGGCTTGCCCATCGACTGGCCACAGTTTCGAGGCCTCTATTTAAACAACCATAGCTCGGCTCAGGAAACACCTTCTCACTCAGGCTTAAAACTCCTAAGTATGCATGTTCCTCCTCCCTCTGCCAGTGTGAGAAGCACTTTGAGATTGCACCTTCTAAGAAATCTGATGCGTTGCATCACTGGAAATCATAGAAGTGAGTTATACATCATGTTGTTTTACGAGGACTATTTCCAGTACAAAGCTGTCTAGAGCTCCCCTAATTTTTTTGTTTTATTCCTTGGGGCTAGTATAGCGCAGTCGGAGGAAGCGCCGGTTTTTGAGTGCGTCCGATTCCAGGCTCTTGGTTAGGATTTCCCGCTTAGTGTACCCAAACCTTCCATACCTTCTTTGTTGGTGAATTGTTAGCAGATTTGCATGGAAAGGTTGAAATTTTGATTTCTTTAACGACTGGCTTCATTAGTCATTAAGTCATTATGGAGGCCAAACATGAATAAAATTAGGTCTACCACATCCAGTAGAGGTAGAATGCGTGGCGTATCTCAAAAAAGATAGATCAACGGCATCTTTTATTTTTGTCGTTTTCAAGAAAGGTGCAGGCGCGCAGACTGTTAGGCTAAAGGCAGGGCCGCTACCAATCATAGGCTTCGCACTCAACAGCTTCAGTTTCGCGTAATTTTCTCTATGCATTCTAGGGAACATATGATGGCTTGGGTTAATTTAAAAAATGATGCATTTCCGAACTAGAGGTGGTGTAACGAAAGTAGCATCGCCTTGTGCGAGATCAACAGTTCGTGCTTCTTTCTTTACGCATAGAGCAGGTATAGCTTACATAAGGATCACGAAAAATTTGTCAAATGCCTACTCTATGCCCGGTTTAAGCGGTATGCATTGAAAATTTTTGTTAAGCTTGACAGACCCTAATCATGGAGATCGATCACACCCAGTTCTTGTTTGATTGTGCAACTTCTGATGTGTTTGTTGGTATTGACCTACTTCTCATCTGCCTTTGCGACGTAATAAACGTCATCGTTCACATTAACAAACTAATAGTGGCTTGCGTTAGCTAAAAGCACAGGCCAATCAGGCAGTGGATTTAAAAACCACTGTGGATCACTTTCAGTTGCGCTGTGTAGAACTGAAAAATATTCCTCGAAGCTGTTGAATAGGAACTCTCCGGTATTAGCGGTTGTATATGATATGTATACGATATATTGCCTTTCTCTGCTAAAGCTTGCAATTCAAAGAGATTCTGCATGGTTCGTTCTAAAGGGTAGAACTTCACCGCCTGCGCTTTAGCTGCTGGCCTTGTATGAAATAACGGACACCGAATTGGGGAGCAACTTCTTCCACAGCCTTCATGAGATGACTAGCAACGCCGTTGTTTTGTTATTTAATCCCATATCTGTAGCCATCTATTTCACTGGTAGTCGTTGGTTGATTACATTTGCGTTCTTTGAGTAGCTGCTATTAAATGGTGTGAGTCTCTTATGTCCTCCTGCATATGTCTAATTCTACAAGAACTTCTTCTAATTTCTTGAATCTAACAGTAAAAACTTCATAATTTTTGATGGTATGCTTTTTCCTCCAATTTTTACAGGTTCAGCTGCTGTCCTTTCAACTCAAGTTAGGAGCGAGAAGAACTGTAGTATGCAGTCTTCAAAAGAAGCTGCTGTAGAAATCCAAAGATGTTACGAGTTCTTCGGTGACACATAGTTGGAAAACGCAACTCCTTCGCCTGCTAGAGAGCACAACATGTTCAGTGGATATTAAGCCATTACAACTCATTGTTAGAACACTTTGGGATCAAGAGCGAGCGAGAACCGACTTTCCGTGAAACCTAGTATGCAGTTTGAATGCGGAGCTGGTTCATCCTTTAACTCACTGGCTATCCGGTGGATAAGCCTTTTGTGTTTCCAAGAAAGTCTGGCAGCAGCTCGCCTTAGTGGGATGCAAGCCGTGGGAGCCCTGGTCGTCGAGCCCTATCTGTGGTAGTGCGCGAGTTGCCGCCTCCTACCAACTGCGCCACATGCCTATTTATATTCGCATAGTATTCGTTCTTTACGTCCTATTCAGACCGTTACAAGTTGAGATGACCTCGGTGCCGCTTTCGCTTAAACGGCTCAAAGCGAAGAAAGCTCTAGTTCTCTTAGATCTGTAGTATGAGGGGCATTTCTTCTGAGAAAAGTGTCTTGCGCAATTCGAGACTTGAGCATAGGAAGTGACTCGTCCTTATGCCTGAAGAAGAATGCGTGAGTGCGATTCAAGTAAAACACTGAAATAGGCGTTGCTGTAATTCATGCGAGAAAATCGTGCGATCGCATGGCAGCACAAATATCGCTGAGGGCTGTACAGTGGGGAGAACAACCTCCAGCTAGTTGTATTGATGTTGGCATTTATTGAGACACTTTTTTATCTGATAAATGGGATCTATCTAAGGAAGCTCATTTCATAGGGTTTCCTCGGTGATGCCTTTGTCGAACTCCACAGGTTCTTGGGATTCATTCAATGGGCTAATGTATGGACAGGGACAGGCCTTTCCATACATGCTCATTGCATAGCATAGCAATTTGAGCCAGTGTTTAAACAAGTCGCTACTTCTGGCACATGCGCCTGCTCATTACAATCAGACTTCCCACTCAATCGCTATTGGGATGCGCCACGCATTCTACTTCTACAG
The DNA here is from genome assembly GCA_947396885.1 of Heligmosomoides polygyrus polygyrus. Classification (NCBI taxonomy): domain Eukaryota; kingdom Metazoa; phylum Nematoda; class Chromadorea; order Rhabditida; family Heligmosomidae; genus Heligmosomoides; species Heligmosomoides polygyrus. The sequence continues at coordinate 69,157,464 of OX377203.1, forward strand.
GATGTCGTGGAGGCGATTTGAATGCGTATTTAGCCCTACAATGACTTGGGGTGGCCAGCCAATGAGCAAGTCAGCGCTTCATCTTTCCCAGACAAGTCTGGTACCAATTCACTGACCCCGGGGGATGGAAGACTTGGTTGGTCTGGGCGGGAAATTCGAACCATGAACCTGGTATCGGGTGCACGCGACAGCCGGCCCTCCTCCGACTGCGCTAGACGCGCCCACAACTATTACATACCGTTGCAATACCACGGTGACAACTCATACCGTTCTCATTTGGGAGGAATATGAACTGGCCTTATTTGAGTGTTCTCATTCGAACGGAAAGTACCCAACAATCCGTCTCGTCCAACTCTTTTCCTCAGCGTTCGAGGTTTATGCGAAGACCAACACTTCTTCTCTCGCGCGTTTCGCTCCCACAAGTTCCGACTCCAATGTCTCTTCAACTGCCGCACTCCCTGTCTCGATCGAGCTTATTTTCTCCGTTGGCCTCGGCTGCCGTTCATCCACATCTGTGTTTTCCGTGGAGCTCTGTTTTCCACTTCAGCCCACTAAAAAGTTCCAAATGTTTAGAGGAGGAAATTTTCTGTCTGGAGCACAAACAGTTCGCCAGCAGCGGCGGCTCCCTGCTACTTTACTGTTCGCCTCCGTTGGTTTGCTGAGGGTAACCGCATGAACGACACCCAAAGTCTCTCCCTCTCCCTGTGCAGACCGTTGCGGTCAAGAGTGAGCCAGTTCGGTCGATATCCAGCCACTGCGTAGAGCAGCGCCGTCTCTGTTGTGCTCTGGAGTTCCGTTTCTTTCCAAGAGGACACCGCCCAACTACGTGTCTGCATTCAAATGCCGTTGACACTGCTGTCCGAGGGGAGTGTGAAGTGCCAAATCTTTAGCTTAACTACTCCTTGTGACATCGTACATATGAGCCAAATCTGCTATTGTAGCTCAGTGCAGGTCGAGAGGGCAGAGAAGTCAGTTTCTTCGAGTTTCGAATCCTTCGAATTCATGAGAGCAGTAGATGGCAGAAATTGACAGTGTGGAGGCAGCTGTTCAAGGAAATTGGTTCGCCTCCATTATCACATTCTGCAACACTGCCCGACTCCGGAGTTCATGAGAAATAGCTCGACCAAGTGGGACATGGGAGTCCCGCGTGCACTTATTAAGTCATATTTTACAAGATTTCTCTCTGTCCGTTTGGTCCGTGTCGGAGTTAAATATGCTTGTTCTATGTAAGCTGTTCACAAAGGTTTGATTTCTGTCGCTGCCTTTTTACCTTTCTCTACGCTACCCTACCGCTTCTTTTGACTACTTGCATTGTCGCTTGTATATTTCAACCTACACATACTATCCCCAATTTCGTAGCTTCGACGTATCTGAAATTCACAAAACTTCTGAGACGTGAGTAACACATCGGTCCCACGGAAGGATGAAAATGTTTGTCCATCCTTATGTCTATTCACTAACACTGAATCTAGGTATGTTAGACGAGCGGAGAGCATTTCTGAAACTCAATCAGTGATTTATTAAATGTCGTCGTGTCTAATTATCGTTGTACATAACGTACATGAGAGCCCCAATCGGAAGTGCTTAATCTGCAGAAGAGTAATTGAAATTAATCGGTATTGGTCGACAGGTCAACACCGTTTATTGTCCGACGACGATAATACTCTTCCGGATAGTCACTCTCCCTACGTCTACCTGCTGACCTGTGCAACATGGTATTTCTGATTTTAGCGATATGTCGTTGAGGCGATTAGAATGCGTATCTGGCCTTCAGACTTGTGGTGCCAGCCGACGAACAAACATCCTCCGACTGCGCTTCAGGCGCCCATCTTATTTGGGAAAATATTAATCAATTCTAGAAGCTTATCTGGTAGCTGGGTGAAATCTTTTTGACAAGTCGCTCTCCTCTGCCTTTCAAACTGCTCAGAAGTCATCACGCCATCAAACTTGCGCTGATAAAAGCTCGTTGACCGATTATCAGTCGCAGTTCTGTTTTCACCTTTTAGGCGTAGGCTTGCCAAAGAGCACAGAAGAAGCTATCGACGACAAGTCGCACTGTCCAGCCGCACACGGAAGTCGAGCGTGAGCTTCAACGCTGACGCTGATCGTCCTGTTCCCCTGTGGACTTGGGCTGCCTGAACTAATTTGGCCCTGCTGGAATTCGTGAACCTAACCATAAGATCTGTCCCAACCCCAGTTACCAGCTGCTGCCTGAGAAGTCAACTACCAATACCTATGCTTCTAATCACAAACCTTCCGGACACAATATGCCCTTCAGTATGCAGGACACTCACACGAAATTCTATTTCTCGGTTAGGTTGCTTTCTGGAACGCCGTCCTAAACATTTCCGGAAGATCGAAAAGCTGGAGCGCTGTAGAATCAAAAAGATGTCCCATACCAATAGATTCTCAAAACAACTTGCGTGTGCTCAACGTCCTTTCGAGAATGGAGCTATTTTGCGTCTGCGGCTTTGCGTCCCGAAATCTTACTGTTGAGATCGGTAGCAACCGTAAGGTTTCGTCGTGACAAGAGCATGCAGTGGTGACGTCGGCATAAGCAAAAAGGTTCGTGCTCTCTGGTGTTGCCACAGCAAGCTCTGGGACGAGAAGAGTATGCGGTCGAGAAACTGAAGCCGTTTGGAGGTTTCGAATCTTTGCATGGGTAGTAGGCTGTGTCAAGCATGACGAGCATGCTCGTGTAACTATTCCTAGAATTTTCACGAACGCTAGAGTTCCGCTCCTGCGATTTTCTGCCCACCCGCTAAACGGGGGGAGCCGTTCCTCGAATGTGTCCAAAGGTTCTCTTTGAATGGAGAAGCAGTCTTTGTCTAGACCACCAGCGATGCCATCGTGTCGGTTTTCTTAGCCGCCTGTACCATTTGAAAAGCATCATTGTTCGAGGAGTCTTGTGAAGCGCTGGCGAGCAGAAGCAGAATGGACAGCGTGGGAACCTGGAAAACTAGTGACTGATCGAAGGGGTCTGAGCTGAACTCAGGGCTGGGGTCTAATTCAAGCAGGGTCCTAACCTGAATACTTCGAGAGCGGTGTCATGCCACCTGCGAAACTCTGCTCTACCCTGACCTCAAGATCAGTACAATGCCATTCTTCTTCTATCCGTCTTTGAATTAGCTGTTGACAAGTTGGTGCGAACCGAGCAGCGCTACTTTGAGGCGCGCATTATTTGGAAAATCTGGCATTAATACAGTGCTGGACCGATGCTGCCCAGCTTAGAGCACTGCACAAGGATTTTCCCACATTCTCCTGAATTCAGTTTGACAGATTCAAAGGAGCCATTCCCATACTGCTATTCCTCAATCATTCTCCACGGCATTGTTTCAAGGCAGACGCTAATCGACGCATAATAAGCCACGGACTTCTCCCATAGAAAACGCACTGCCCGATGCGGATGATTAGTAGCCTCTTTCCCGCAGCGAATCCGTGGACTACGGTAGCGTGGAGTGGAAGCCATGCCTAGATTATGCGGCGACGAATGCTGTCAGAAAACTCCGGCTTCTTAGCTTTCTCTCCTTCTCGTTTTGTAGTCAAGTTCGTTGCTTCCACGAAAATCTCGCTTTAATTTCGGCACAGGAACAGGGCCCTGCATTTGCCTTGTTTTCGCCCTATTTCTGTCTGGGCTGTGATAAAGCTGCATCAAGCAGGGAGAATCACTGACCTGCCGATCCTTCGCATGCCTGGTAGGACGTGCATGTTGAAGCGTTATGCTGAGGGATCCACATGCAGCTGATCAAGCTTGCTGTTTCGACCGCCTTTAGTGCATTTCCCGTGGACAGCTAAATATTTTAATGCCGGTCCTACAAACCGTACTATCATCAGCACTAAGAATTTAGCCGTACCAACGCATGCGAGGTTCACAAAGTTTATTAGGCAAATCTAGTGGCACCGAACCATAGACGTATTGAGTTCAGTTTCGTAAATGCCCCACCCAGCGCAGTATAACCTTCCCTGTTATGCTGTGTGTGCTTAAAATTTATTTTTCCCAGCAACCAGCACCGCATGTTCGTCGCTACTGATCCGACGACAGCTCTAAAAATCTTCGCTTTGACGTCCTGGCGTCGTGCTGCTGCGCAGACTTCCTGCCATTGCGCTCCAGCTGAACCACCTGATGCTTATTCTTTTTCGAGGGCAATAGCACACTTAAGGAGTACGGGTTAGGAGTCAACGTTAACCAATCTCATTGTGCGAAGCGCCACGCATTCCCCTTCGACGGTATGTCGTAGAGGCCGTTTGAGTGCGCTTCTGCTCCGCAGGACCTGCGGTGGCCTGTCGATGGGCAATATCTGTAGTGTTCTTCCCTCTCATCATCAAAGAAGTGAACGTGAGGCATCACCGACTGCCCTACCACGCGCCCTTCAGTCACATTATTAATGTCGACCGACTGAGTATCGTTTAATTCTGTCGTGAAATATACCTCTTCTCTGACGTTCAGTTCAGAGTCCGGACAGTGCCTAGCAGTTGCATCAGGAGCCACCGTCGCTGGAGCTCGACTTTGTCTTTAATGTCAAGCGAGAGTCTCCTGTATACAGGAACGTTCAAAGAGCTGTTCTCTGAATCCGCAGTAAAACTGCTTGTCATCTCCTATTCAGGTGAAGTCTGACAAAACTATTCTGAATCCAGCAGGTGTCTCCACTGCAGAACAGGCTGCTTCGTCCTGAGCATAGGGGTCCTGACGATGTCGAGGTAACCAACGGGAGAAACTACATGCCAGCGCACGTCTCTCTCTCGTGCCCCTTCCCCGAAAAGAAGCAAAGGACTTGTAGCGGCAACATCTCTCTACCAGTTTCGTCTTCGCGAGCGCGCTCTTCGCGTCAGCTACGGCTGGGCTGTGCCTTCGCCGGTGGCTTTATCGCTGTTTGTTGTTGTTGATGTGCTGAGAAGAGTGGAATGCTCTTCGCTCTGCGAATTCTGGTTCTACCGCAGCCATCGCGAACCCCTGTCATCGTGGTAGTCGTCGCCGGCGGCATATCCAGCTCTCTCCTGATCGTCCACGATTTCCAGCGTTCGTCACCGTGACCAGTGAAAGTTGGCAACAACAGCAGCGCATCCTCACTCGACTACTGCAGCTCGCAACTCGTTCGTCACCAACAAGTACGTCTCCAGCTTTCTTTTTCTTACGGATTATGGTGTATTCGTCAGGCAGCGGCTAGAGCATCTCATCTCCATCTCTCTGGCGAGGGTATCTGCCTGGAATGTGAACTAAGAAAAAGTGAAGGAATAGCTCTGTGGTCTGCCGAAGTCGGCCCTATCTAACCACTAAGACAGGAGAAGAGAGCCAAGCGTAACTATTCACGCAGTCGGAACTCGACTATCGGCTCCTAAGATTCTGATGCCTAAGTAACAGGGCGGTTCCAGCAATTAGAAGAGACTTTTAAAACCAAACGAACTCCCACTCCGTTCCCATCTACGTTGTTTTTGATAGAACTAGTTAATGCACGTGTATATGTAGCAACATCCAGCGCTAACCCACACCTAGATAGAGCCGAACGGTCACACTGAGGGCGACGTGCTGCCCTGCCTTCACAGTAGCTGAGGTGTGAAAGACATTGGCGGAGGATCTTTTAGTACAGGAGATCTGTGAGCTGACTCCTCCACTGCGATTCTTTAAGCAGGCACTTTGAAACAATCCTGGTCGAAGCGAGCCAGGCAGGAAAAAGTCCACCCATCTACCGTAGGTACAACTTCAGCGTCCATCTCTTCCTGGCGTTAAATCCTAGCCCGTAGACATAATCCTCGTAACAGCTCTAGAACCTTATCAACATCGAGGCTCTTTTCAGAAAAACTGCCAAAGGACGTTCTGAATGCTCAGAAACACAGGAGACGCAACTATCAGATCCATCCGTTTGCATAAAGATCCTAACAGAAGGGGCTGAAGCTTGTGTCTAGGAGCAACCTCAACCCTTCGTCTAGCAAAAAGAGTCTTTTCCTTTTTGCTAACTCGCTGAACCAAACGAGTAAGCGGCCCTCAGACTTACTATGGGGCGCAGCAGCAACACCTGGCTGGTGGGCACCGGCATGAGTTAGACTGCACAGGGACCGCCTCCAATTGCTTTATCGGCGCTGCAGATCGCTGAGCGAGATGTCGAGGGTTCGATTCCTGCGCGTTGCGTCGTTTTGCACTTTCACTGTTTGATGACAGCAGAGAGTATCTGACTTCTATGTAGCAAGCGTTTGGTACTCTATAAGCTATCAAATACGGTTTGCTAATTACTGAGTATCTCAAGCACTGACGACCACATTCGCGTTCGCTCTGAAGACTCCCAATCGTCCGTTGCCTCTTCTAAGCTGATCTTGGTCTGCCGCCGAGTTCTACAAGAGCTGCTGGTTACCTTGTGGCGGGGTGGAAATCTTTACTTCATACGCCACCGCAGCAGGTATTTCTTTGTCGAAGTTCGCCATTACGGAATCGACAGTGCAACGTACTTTGATCGATAAAATGACTCCCGCCCGTGCTTCGCAAGTTGCAGGAAAGAGGATTACGAGATCTTCTGCTAAACGGAACGCCAAGGAGGTGAAGCCGGCAACCGAAAGGCTACAAGATGCCATGGAAGGCGACAATGTGCCGAATTACATTCGCCTGGTGTTCGAACTTCTCATGGAGACTCGCGAGGAGATCAAAGAGCTCAATAAAAGAAATGGCGACCTACTCGCGGAGCTGCAAAAACTGAGGGAAGAGAATTTATCTCTTAAAGAAAAAATTTATAATTCTAAGGTTCCGAAGGAGAATGTTACGATCGAGAGGGATTGCGATAACAGCACTAATTCCAGTCCCTCGTTGGATCCTGACAGTGAGATTAAACGCTCCTTGGTCCTGTCAAACCTCTCGGAATCACCCAGTAGCAGTGCTTCCGCGAAGATCGCCCACGATTTCGCTTGTGTTCGTCAGATCCTTGATTTCTTGGACATTGAGTGCGCACCGACGGCTGTTTACCGCATGGGAATACCGGGACAAGGAAGGCCTAGGCTGGTTAAGGTAGTTCTACCTGCCAGTAGGTTCCAGAGGGAGGCGGTTAGGAGAGCTCCTCGCCTGCGTTTCTTCCCTCCCCAAAAGGGCATCTACTTGCGCCCTTCCCTAACTAGGGAGGAGAGGGATCGTTGGCGAGAAGCTCGTCTAACTAAAGGGGTAAGGAGCTGTGACCCAGCTCGCCCCGCTTCGGAGCGGGAGGGGTCTCCAGCTCTATCCCCTCACCTTGAACTTGGTGATACAACCCTCGGTTCTGTGCCTAGCAGTCCCTCGGGAAACTGCTAGGTTCTCCGTGGAATAATAGTCTTCCGATTTCATGTCTACTCACAAATATTCGATCAATGGTCAAGAACTGCAATTCTTACGTTTCGCATCTTTGCTATAAAAACTATGACGTTGTTGCTTTAACCGAGACTTGGCTCTCCTCTGTAAATGAGTTAAACCCGCTCATGGGTATGGCTGCCAGACAATATGTGGGCGTTAGATGTGACCGGTTGTATAAGAAAGGTGGTGGAGTCATATTGCTCCTGAAGAAGCACATTCCTTATCACTTAATTTATCAGGAATCCGTTAAGGATTCCTATGAAATTTTGATCTGCGATGTTGGAGAAAATAGCTCTCTTCGCTTTATTGCCCTCTACAGAGCTCCAACATGTAACTCTCCAAACTCAGCAAAACTGGCCAAAGTCATTAGTGACTTCTGCATTTGCAGTGCTCCATGCATTCTTTTGGGCGATTTCAATCTACCTGGATTAGCGTGTGGTGTGAGTGATAGTATTTCAAATATTTTTAGGGACGCATTTGAAGCTCATAGTTTTCAACAATTGGTATCTAAACCCACTAGAGGAACTGCTGTGCTAGATTTGGTGTTATGCAATTCCCCAAATTTGGTCCAATATGTTGATGTCGGACCACCTTTAGGTAGTAGTGATCATGCAACCGTTACATTTATAGTGGTACGTTCACTGGATCTCAACACTCACAAAGCAAGGTGGGTTAGAAATTTTAGAGCGGCTAACTATGACAGAATTAAGGAACATCTAGCTGCTGTTGATTGGATAGGAATCTTGAGAAATGTCGAAACGGTTGACGAAATGTATGAAACTTTACTTTTTGTTTTACATCATGTAATTCACCTGTATGTTCCCATGAAAAAAATTGAACTACGTAGTTTAAAACTCCCAGATCATCTCAGAAGAATGATAGGGCGTCAGAATGCGTTGTGGAACATAGCAAGTAGCTCAGCCTGCACTCGAGATTGGGCCAACTATGAATGCTTCAGTAAAAAATTGGAGAAGGCAATTTTCCGCTACAATCTTCATGTTGAAAAAAGAAATATTTTCTCAACCGATAAAACTGCATTCTATAGGTACATTAGGCTCCGCTCTGGAGAGGATAATTCTGTGCCAAACCTTGTTAACCCGGATGGCACTTTTGTATCATCATCTACTGAAAAGGCAAATCTATTAGCGAGGGAGTTCCTAAAGGTGTACAACAGTTCAGCGGTAGGTGCCCCTAGGAGCGAGTCCACCAACCCCCCTCTCCCTAGATTTCCTGAAATGAGGCCTACATTGTGGTTCCATAAAGAGGAAATCTTTGAAGCACTGTCAAAATGGCCCATGTCTCATTCTATTTCTCCGGACTTTCTTCCTCTATCTTTTATTAAAAATGTTGCTGAATATGTAGCGCACCCATTGGAAATAATTTTTAACAAAAGTTACATGAATGCCGATGTCCCTCGAAGATGGAGACACGCGTTCGTCACCCCGATTCCCAAAAAACCCCCGTTTGATGATCCCAGGAATTACCGTCCAATCAGTATAACCTCAGTTTTCGCAAGAACGTTCGAAAAAATTGTCAAGAAAAGTATTTTGCAGCATATCCACGAGCACAACATCATTTCTAAAGAACAGTTCGGGTTTTTGAAGGGACGTTCAGTGGAGACTGCGGTACTTAGTTCTCTGAATGATTGGACAAAGGCTGTAGAACGTAAAAACCGAACGGATGTAGTCTTTTTCGACTTCTCTAAGGCTTTTGACAAAGTCCCGCTGGAAAAACTGTTAGCCAAAATGAAGGTAGTTGGAATCCACCCCATGATCATAAACTGGATCAGGAGTTTCCTCTCAGACAGGACATTTCAAGTCAGAGTTGGCGATGATTACTCAGCGATGCATTCAGCGCCTAGTGGAGTACCGCAAGGAGGAGTTTTGTCACCACTGCTGTTTCTCTTGTACACTTTCGAGCTCCCTGATTTTGTTTCAAGGTTTGGTGTCAAATGCAAGATGTATGCGGATGACGTTAAAATTTACAAGGAAGTAGATAAAAGCGGTGCTTCCAGTGAGGTTCAACATGCCATTGATTTTGTAGAAAAATGGGCAGACGACTGGGAACTTCCTTTAGCGGTTGAGAAAACACATGGCTTTGTAGTTCACCCAAGGCGTCAGCCCCATTTTCCAATCTACAGGCTCAAAGGCATTGATCTGCAGCAGGTTTCGGAGGCTCGAGACTTAGGTATTCTAATAACTAGTGAATTGGATTTCAATCTACATTTTAAAGCCCTTGTAAGGTCAGCTAACTATCGAACGTATAACTTGTTCAAGACTTTAAAAACTAATGATCCTCGGGTTCTCCTGCGTGCATACAAGTGCTATGTTAGACCCGTTATGGAGTTTTGTACCTCCGTTTTTAATCCTTGTATGAAGAAACACATCCAATTACTTGAAAGCGTTCAAAATAATTACACACGTAAATTATTTATGAGGTGTTTCAAGCTAGGATATGCGGACATACCTAACGGAGTTGAAAGAGCCAAGCAACTTGGCTTACCCTCCCTACGCAGCAGAAGGAAAAGGGCTGATCTAATCATGCTTTTTAAAATTCTCACAAACAGAATTTCCATTGAAAGCATGGAATTTTTTGATGTCCCACTAACGAGGAGTAGAGGCGGAAGACTTAGATTGTATCCCCAAGTGCCAAGGTCACAGGTTCGGTCTAACTTCCTCACTTATCGGAACCTTAAGGACCTCAACCTGCTTATAGGCGAATCTGAAGGTTTTCATAACATGTCTGTCTGTCAGTTTAAGAACGTTTTAACCAGAAAGGGTTTTTTGTAGATGGTTTTAGTTACATATTTTTATATTTGTTGTTTGAGCTTGTGTCTTACACGCGTGTGATTGATTGTAATTCACGCCATAAATAAATAAATAAATAAAAACTAACTAACTAACTATTAACTTATTAACTCTTCACCATGTACTAGTTAATTATCATTTCCCTTTTCCATCAACAAGACGAAGGTAAACAATAGAGAAATCGCAAGCGAAGCGCTGTTTCATAGCTCACGGAGATTCAAGCGTTCAAAAGGTGTGAAGAATTCGAGCGCTTTCAAATGTCAGTGGAGTATTGAAATGCAGGACCTCACGGCACGCGGGACTCGAACCTCCAACGTCCCGCTCACAAGGCGAAGTCACTCTCCCGGCGTCGATAAGCGAGATGTATACACTTTCACTCAGTCGTGTCAGGCGCAAGGTCAAAAGTCCCCTTGTCTCCTCCACACCCTTATTTTTCATCCGTTTAATTTTTCAGTATTTTTGGGCGGTTTTTTCCACGTAATACCATGCCATGGAATAAGTTGCTCTCTCCAAGTGTGGCGCGACATTGTGGAGATTCGCGAGCAGCTTTGTTCGCTAAAGGAGAGTTATGAGTACGAAAATGAACCTACCAAGTTTTGCATGCTGAATGCTCCAGTTAAGTAAATGTCAAAGACTTCCTGCAGCAGTTTTCGAATGAATCAGTACGAGCGCAATGTTTGGCCGATTTTAACAAACTGGTCTGCCGCGAAGCATGTTTCCACTTGAAGGAGCGGCATCTTGGTCTGAAACAGTGCTCTATAAAATTTCAAGTGTAATTTCTGGTAAGAGCTTAAGCGTTTTTTCTCAGGTTAACAAGCTTTTTTGGATACGCGCAAAGATTCTTTAAGGCGCTCTTGAAATCAAACACGAGGTCGTAACCGAACGCTGGAATGATAAGAGAAATACATATTTTTAACTGAAAGTGGTGAAGTTGTTCCTCATCAATTTTTGCCCCCGCCTTATGTATTGTCTGAACAGTGTGAAAGTTATTTCTTTAGGCAAAGGTCATCGATGAGATTAGGTGGAATCGTATTCAAAATCGTCACTTTTCATGAAAATACCTTTTGAATCTGAAAGAGACAGCATATAGAAAAGAAATTATACTTCGTACAACACGAAACTCTAGAAATTATGTGGTAAAAAGCCAAGTTCTTCTCAGTGATATGATCAGGGAACTCAAGCTCGCATACGTTGTCGGATAAGACGGTGCAAAAATCGAAGCCACTGAATATATAGAACATCACTTCAGAAATGCTTACTTTTTTGAATAATAGGAATAACTTGAAACGTTGCGATGATTTCTTCTTCATCTTCATATGTACGTAGTCTCCATGAAGTTGAAGAAGAAATATTTACGCGATGGTCGAAATCAGAGAATGCCGGTGCCTGTTACGCTTCTAACTTTGGGTTTTCTCAGAGTTTTTGAAAAACTAACAAACAAAATCCTTGGTCTCTCGAGAAGCTGCTAGTTCTAAAATTTGTTCTTCAAGCGGAAAAACAGTATTCTCTTCTTTTTGAATGTGTTCTTAGTTTTTCCACTCCAGAAAGTTTACCGCTTATGAGTAACCTGGTTTCAGACTTCGTCAGTTGTATACGAAAGCTGCATTGTGATGAAAACATTTTTTGTTAAGAGACGAAATTGCTCCTAAAAAATTCCAACATTTGTCTATTATACAGGGTGCACCAGCAAAATGCAGGGTTTCGTAAAAATTGCATGAAGTATTTGAAAGGTTCTAACATTGCTGCTAGTGAAGCTTTTGAAGTTGTCTAAGGCTCATAAGAAAGCATAGGATAACGAAAAATCTGCAGCATGCAAATAGTCAAGATTGCGCATGCATCCGTCTGCATCAGTCGAGTCGGATACGCATGAATTCAGGCAGGTGCATGGTGCAGTCTTGACTACTTGCACATCAGAGAAACCTGCGCTTTTACTCGAGTCTCAAGCATCTTCAGAAGCTTCGCTAGTAGTATGTAAAAACCTTTCAAACAGTGTCTGCATTTTAAAGAAATCCTGTGTTTTCCGCAAGTTGTAGTGTACTTTGACTTTTAAACTTCGAAAGAAGCACAAATCAATCGATACGGCGACTTCATGGAAAAATTACGGCAAGTATTCAAGCGAAACGCAACCATTCGAGTGTAAAACGTGAATTCAGGCGAGCGCGTGGGGCCATCACCTTCGCTCATATGTCAGCAAATTTCGAACTTCTTGCGCCTTCAAGATGCTTTTAACTTCTTTTAACTTCATCTTCACCCGCAGCAATGTTGTAACTTTCAAACAGCGTACACATTTTCCGAGGCACCTCAAAAACAAACTAGGCGTTAGTGACCCTCTGTATAATCAGGGTTCGATTTTTTAGAGTCGCTTTTTTCGACAACGCATGCGAATTTAAGCCCCCTTGTTATGTAGAAAATCTCTTCAAAAATATTTGATTATTTGCTATATAATAAACTGGGTTTGGTACTTTATGTTGTAAATTTTACTTCTATATCTCATTTCCACATAGGAAAATCTGTTGTTCATGAGAAACGACGATTTTAAATACAGCGCTGACCCCCCTATTCACAATAAAGATCGCTACAGAAACACTTTTACACTACTGTTTACAATACTGATATGTGGACGACGCTTACTTGCATGGAAAATCTGCCTAGATTACTTGAGGATGTTCTTCGGCTTTTTTTATATGGCGCGTCTTATGACGTATTCAATGAATAAATAAATAAATAAATAAATAAATAAATAAATAAATGTAGTTTATGCGTCACAATTTGCTGCCTAAAGTTATCATCCTCACGTAGAAAAAATTAATTTCCATGTAATTCAAGTCTTCGGCTACAGTTCAACTTGAAGAGCGCCTCAAGAATGCTTATACTCTACTAAAACCTTGTGAATTCAGAGAGTGGCGCTAAAATTACCATTAGTAGCGTTAGCAACTGATATCGATACTTTCTAGAATCAGTTTCAGATCAAGATGTCACTCGTTCAGGTGGAAGATACACCATGCCAGATGTACCATGACATTCTTTGAAACTCAGAAAAAACTGAAGCTGTCCTCATTGATTCGGAAGTTGTCCCAGAAAATCTTTATTTTTTAGCTCGATGTTCATAACATGTTTTCTTCAGCGAACAAAGTTGCTCGCGAATCTTAACAATTTCGAAGCCACCCCTGGAAAGAAAAAACTTATTAAGAAATACAAAGGTCACCCAAAAGCCGAAAAAATAAGAGGCGGTTCTTTTCGAATCGAAGGGAGAGGCAAAACGAGAAAAATCACGATTCCCCTCTCCCTTCGATTCTGCTGAAAAAGCCTTATAAGCTGACCTCAACATGCGAATTCACAAAGATGAAGTGGTCTCTCTGGTCGAAGCACAGAGCTGAACTTAGTTGCTAGAGCTAGTAAAGCCTTGAAGACGTTCTGTGGGAATAACTCCCACGCCTCCTTAGAATCGCGATGCACTAGTCGCTTCCTTTCACCTGTCCTTCTCACTTCCACTTCAGTATGCGATCCTTTGCCACACTTTGCGCACTTCGAACTTACAAACACTTAGAAGCACAGGAAAAGTGAGATAAACTTAGTTAGGTCCTAGACGTGACATGAAGGGCGACGACTCCATGAAGCGTTTAGGCTTCAAAGATTTTCTTAGAATCCTCCACCAATACCGTACTTCAACATTCTACATTTCATTTCATTAATTCGGTCATTGAAACTGGTAGCCTAGAAGGAGGAGGAGGCGGCTGTTGCGTGCACACAGATTCAACGTTATTGGTTAGTATTTCCCAACCAAACCTTCCATCCTTCTGGGGTCGCTGACGCCTCAACACATTGTCGCTGAAGTGGGCCTACTTCACGCGGAAAATATTGTGGTCAGGAAGAGTTTTGATGCATTATTTGAATGTATAGAAGTGTCTCAGTCCTTTTCAGACATATTTCCCCTAGTTGAAACGCATTACCGATGGCTTGACTCGATTCCGTGCCTCATGGTCGTCTTCGAACCATGAGGCACGGAATACCATGAGTTGGCCTGGTAAGTAGAAAAGGAGGACAGGTACGCAATGACTGAAGACAGTGGACAGTTCGCAGCACAGAGGCGTCCCGCGGAGGGACGCGCTTCGAAACAAATCGGATACTCGGCGACATTTGGACAACTCCTGGTAGCGGCTTAACCCTCTATGGAGACGAAAGATCACGCACGTCCAAGCAACGCTCTAGGGCTCATGTCGCACCTGCTAGGCGGATACGGTACTGAGCAGATGGAGTGTGTTCGGGCGAGAGTGGCGAAGAGTTGCCGTCGAGCTCTTCCTGGCCCCAGCTGGGCACTGTTTACGGAGTCCGTGTTTTCGTTTGTGGAAGCACATGCATCGATTACGTACGATTCTCTTCTTCCCATCGTACGGGACTACCGATAACCGAAGACCGCGTTGTCTCCCATCCCCACTCTTGGTTCACGCATACCTCTCATGGTCGAAGCTTCGTCTAGGGCCTTTCTGAAATCTGCTCTTCGTTCGTCAAGGGCTTCATCGATGAACCTGCTTAGCATGTGCTACGGTTTTGGGGACAATGCGTAGTGCGAAATTAGTTTCTTGTATAGAACTTAACGCGAAGGCTGCCCTACTACATCTGCTGTCGATTGGAGCCACGACAGGATTTTGCCGCCTGTTGATCCCAAAACTCACCGATGTCTATGCCGAATCGAATTTAAAAGAACCACGTGATGTCTCAAGCGGCGAAAATTTCGACGGCTTCCGAAATTTCAAAAACGGATGTACCCTAGGGGACATCGCTAGATAAACGAGCCGAGGCCACGCGTACCGTCTTCCCACTGGGGTAGATAGGAACTCTCAAGTTGGATCACAAAAGCTTGCGCCATGGATCAGTCCGTTGGCAGTTGGCTAACATTATAGTCTACACAGCTCACTGCTGTATGTATATCATGCGGAACTTGAACGGTACTGTATCCACAGAACTGTAACGGTTTTGACTCGTTCCGCTCCATCTGCATCACCTCTCTTTGTCATTTGCACATGAAGGAAAGTGGAGATATACGCTTAGGGAAAAAAGCAGCTGAAATTGCAATGAGTTTCAAGAGACGCCCGAGAACCTCAAAAGACCTGGCAGTGTTGATGTCTTTTGGCAAAAAGAATGCGCTGAAACGCTGTTTTGTGAGTTCGGTACTGTTGATCAGCAACAACCACAGGAATGTGCGGAATTTCTGTTTCCGTGTTCTGGATACCGGTTTCCGGCCATTTCTTCCGTTCAGTTCCCTGTTCCGCCTGTTCTTGCTCCGGAAGGCGGAAACGGAACTGTTCCACACTAATTTTCTATTGAACACAATCAACGTATCAGTTAGAAAGATTTCTCCTTCATATAATTGTGGGAGAAATCTGTTTGACAACTCTAGTATTAATATTCTTGAAATTGCTTAGTCTACCAAAAAAAAGCGCTCAAAAATGACAACGGCTGGGTGCAGTGCAAAATTAGTGTGCCGCAAAGGCTATGTATGCACTGTATTCTAAGAAACTGCACTCAACATTTGAATGATCATAAAATTTCTGATCCATTAGTTACAAATAGCTACTAAAGCATTGTAAGCATATAGCGCAGTGCCATGAAACAAACGGTTCAGTGAAGGTTTGCGGTTGTCTGCTTCAAGATTACATCAGTGTTCCTGATCAAAGAAAAGCAAATTTCAATTTTTAATTTCATTAGGTGTGATATTCATCCATATGTGGTTATGCGATTCATTTTTTAATGAAGCATCACAAATATCTACCATGCGTTGTTATTTTGATTGACTAGGGTGACTTATTAAATTCTGTCCCAAAAGTACTGCTTCGAGAACCGCCTTGGAACTGTGCAGCTGTGTCACCTTGGGCGTAGGATTTCTAGACTGGAACAGACTGAATGTTCCTGTGGAAGTGTGGACCCACCATGACTAATCAGTAGCTTAGTTATCATCTTATCGTTAGATCCCAACATGAGTTCTGAGTACTAATTTTGGTGATGACAATGTAACTGCTAATGTTAAGTGTGCAGATATCCGTGCAGTCGCAACGCCCTCAATGATTCCACAGGTTTCTAAAAGTGTTGAGAGCAATCCCTTTCCTGATCAGAAAATGATCTGTCTGGCTATTCCAGTTTTAGACTTCACCCGAGTCAGTTTTTTTGAAATGCGGATCTGTAATTAAGGTCATGTGGTTAGGTCGGTTAAGTATACCGTTCAAAAAAATAGCAGCATCAAAAAAGTCAGCGAGAAACCCGTCGCAGGAATTAGATATGGAAAGGCTGCATGCTGAAGTGGTGAGAAGTAATGAGATAAGACTTTGAATTTGTTTTCGTTTATTGCTCAGCCATAGCTAAAAGGTTATCATAGCAGTATTATGAATTTTTGCTTCGTTATGTTATGATAAGGATGAGCATTAACCTGTGGAAGATTATGCTGCTCGCAAAGTTCTGAGCAAGAAAAGGTGCTATAGAAGTCGCTTCTGACCCGTTTCACATGCAATTTTTGAAAAAATGGCGAACATGTGTCAATCCGTTTCCGCGTTTCGTATTCCGGTTTCCGGCCATTTTTGAGCGTTTCCTTTCCGTCTTTCGTCTTCCGCTTTTTTTCAGAAAAAATTCCGCACATACCTGACAACCACATTTTTTACGCTCTGTACACTCACTCACCTGGCGTTACTGACCATGAGATTCCTTGCATGCATGTTTTCCCCTATGAAATAGCTAAAAGCGTTCGAGCTTTCCTTGTTGCTGTTGACTGGTTTCTCGAACAAGGGAAGGGTCTGAAGCGTATGTCTGAACGAGGTCATATAGGAAGAATCCCCGCCCCTCAATTAGTATAAAATGTATTTCTTTTTGGCCAAGTGCTTAAACGCAAGGAGTAGGGGGACCTCAAAGTTACGATGGAGTCGCCGCCACACGAGTTCGGGGGCCTCGTACAACCGCGATGCCTCTGACGGCAAGCGACTTGAAGTGCAGTGGATAGTGACGTGGGTTCACGCGAGGGAGGTCGAAGGTTCGATTCTCGTGCTCTGCTGGATCTTTGCATTTCATCTGATAGGTTGAGATTTGAAGGATTCTGACGTCTATACCATTTTCAGAAGTTTTCTGCCTAATTTTCCAACTGCATGTTGTGAAGAGCAAGGCGACTTCTTTACTACTGACCCGTTTTTCAATAAGAAAGCTGTTCAACATAATGATGAATAAAAGTTCAACATCAGTGATACACAGGCACAAAGTGCATGAAACAAGAGCACTGGTCACAATACGGACAGGGTGTATACACGTTATAGGCTCCTCACAGTTCGCTTTCATACACGGACAGCTCCATGGATAGTGACATCGGCTCCATAGACGAAATCCATTTGAAGACGTACCTTTTCCTCCGAAACAAGAGTTTCACTCGAAAACTTAATCTTCTTCTTGTTCTTCCGCCACTTCCAGTTGCTGCTCGTCTTCGTCAGGTTCAAGTTGACGTGCTTCGAAGTCCTTGAGTATGCTGGCCATCCGTTCGGCCGTCTTGATTCCCTCCATCGAAGGCTTCTTGTCTAAAGGTGACCGCAACAGACCTGTGATTTCCAGCTGACAGGCAAAGATGAGGGAAAGAGTGCATCGATGGCCGTTTGGGTCGATTTGTGGAATCCACAGAGCTTGTTTCACATTTTAACCACCTCTGCTGCTTCATGCACTTTGTACCTGTGTATCACTGGTGTTGAACACTTATACATCACCGTGTTTAATACAACAGCATGAAAAATTAGGCGCAAAACCTCTGAAAATGGAATAGACGTCAGAATCCTTCAGATCTCAACCAATCAGATGGAATGCATCAAAGCAGGAAAATCGAGCCCTCGACCTCCCTCGCGTGAAACACCGTCACTATCCACTGCGCTCCGAGCCGCTTGTCCACGGAGGCACCGCGGTCGCACAAGACCCCGAACTCGTGTGGCGTCGATTCCATTGTAACTTCAAGGACCCCCTACTCCTTGGGTTTAGCGACTTAGCAAAAAGGAGACACATTTTTACACTAACTGAGGGGTGGGAATTCTTTCTACATGACTCGCTCTCTCCGTTCAGACATACGCTTCAGACCCTTCCCTTGGCCAGAAGAAGAAGGCTCGATAGGTTTTGTCTTCTGTGCCTTCTTCTTCTGGCCGCCACATGGATTTTCATGCATTTCACCGCTTGCATTAAGTTCCCTATAATAGCCCTCGCAAGTCAGAACCGCACGACCACATGCTCGTTCAGAACGTGCTACTCAGCAGATTTCTACCATGATCAAGCAGTACATATTCATAAGACCGCTCGTACCCATTGATAATAAGGATAAAGGATAAAAGACGACGTTACTCAATCCTTTCTGGGATGCGCCAGCGCATTCTACTTCTACGGGATGTCGTGGAGGCGAGGAAAGGTGAATGCGTACTTGGCCATACAATGACTTGCGGTGGCAAGCCGATGAATAAGTCAGCGCTTTATCCTTCCCAGACAAGTCTGACCAATTCACCGACCCTGGAGGGATGGAAGGCTTGGTTGGCCTGGGCTGGAAATCCGAACCAGGAACCTGGTATCGGGTGCACGCGACAGTCGCGCCTCCTCCGACTGCGCTACACGCGCCCTACCCAGCTTTATTAGGTTGGAGATTTGAGCGTCATCTGTTTCTCTAAGATCACAGTTTGGGGGAGGCAGCTTCCAGTGCGGGAGCTGTTTCTCGGTGAATCATGCATCACCCAGATTTTCTGCTTCCCTGCTCCTTTATGAAGTGAGCAGTGGGCAGCGACTAGCTGTCGCTGAGGAGCCTTCAGATTGAGGTGTTGAATAATGCGTAGGCTGACAAAACGTCGTCCATTATGAGTCGGTGAATCGCTGAGTATTTAGGGAGAAGCTGGTGGCCGTTCGCCTTTTGTCGCTTAGTTGTTTTCGGCCAACGATCCGCCTAAACACTTAGGAATGCGCCGTTTTGCCGGCAAAGCGGACTATGGAAAATGGCATTGCTGGATTCCGTGCACGTCAGGAGAAGCCTTCTGGAACAGAGAAAATTCGGAATAGTTGTTGAGGAGGCTCGTTTCGTAGGACCTACTTACATGTGACACCACGGATGCAGTTTTATTCAGGGCATGGGCATCACATTCAATTTTGGGAGTCACTGCTTTACCGCTCCTAAAGAAGCCAACGTCAACTGACCGACATAAGAGGTGTGGCAGGTTTGTCTGAGCGAACTGGGACGCGAACTTTTAGTCGATTCGCGCTGCGCGCAAAATCCTCCACGCCTCCCGACTGCGCTAGGCCGGACGTATGTACCCATGTAACATATTACCTGCACATGTACTCGGACGAGACCTCAATCCAGAAAATCGTTAACGAGCGCAAGTAGCTGGCTACTTCGCAACATACCTTTTCATTAATACTCTCTAAAAGATTTACACCCTTTAAGGCTTTAAAAAAACGCTTGGTTCCGGCGTTCGTGCCCTTACGTTTTTTTTTGCAACCGGAGCGGAAGGATACCTTTTAATCCCTGCGATTATCGCTCTCAATTTGGCTAATTCTGTTTACCCGTCCGCGGAGAGGAGTTCAGAAGGCGCCAAGGGATAAGCTTGTCGTGGAGACTGGATCAACATACCACTCCACGCAAAGGCACTTAGCCAGTTTACGTGGGAGTTCTGCAACAAGTGGAGGTTGGCAATGTCTGCACGTAGACGATGCCTCGGGCTGCTGTTGTTATTTTGTGGCAGGTGTGCTCCAATCTTTCGACAATTTAGAGCTGCAATTAGGAGACGCGCCAGTAAATGTTGCTTTTAAACTGAACGACTAATCCGGTTGACTTATCGAAGGTTTTGTCTAAGGAAGAAGAGCATCTAGCTGCTGTTTTTCATATAGCTTGTCTGTACTTTTTCGTGCAAAACCAGAGAAGGCGGCCAAATTGTAGGTGTCGGAAGACTGTGTTTTATGAAGTTTAAATATATAATTTCTTTGTTTTCTCAAAATATTAGTAAGCAAGATCAATTATAAAAACAAAAAGGAAAACATTGTGCAGGCCTTCTGCAACCGATCTTCTTGTCTTCAGCGCTAAAATCCCCAGAATACTATTTCATGAAGCAAATTCAGAAGAAGGCGCAAATTAGCACTGAATGCTTTTCAAAACATTACAGTACCCAGACAAGGACTTTTAGGCAGTCCCGATTCCACGTCGCCGAGGAATAGCTCATGTTCACGACTTGAAAGAGAAGGCCTAAACTAAAAAGTGCATCTGGAACTCATATTGCTCCTTTAAGGCAGCTGGTCTGTGCACTCCTACTAGGTGGACCTAATGGGGATCGTGCTCCAGATGCATGAGTCTGACAGTGCATAAATGCCTAGTATCCGAGAGTCACCTCGAGCCGGGGGGATATAGCTGCAGGCGGTCTTCTCTGCTCGACCGCCGGAGACGAGCCTAATCGCCTCAGCGACGAGAAGTCGCGTCCGGTGCACGGGCTGTCCACATCTCCGGGCTACAGTCGTCGGCGCGGCGTGGGGGATCGCTCCAAACAAATTAGAGTCGCGCTGCTCCCGGAACGGCGGCTCTGAGACGATTAGCGATGAGGCAGCTTTTCCGGACAGCCGCCTTATCATCGTGTCAGCTATACCGCCTATCACCTGCGCTGCCTCAGCTGCGCCTTCAGTGCGCCCAGCTCGGACTGAAGTGGACACCTCAAGCCCCGAGCACCGGAGTTGACCTCTCCCACCACCCTCAGCTCAAGCGCTGCCTTGTTTCTCTGGCCTGGTTGTCTTATTTCTCTCCTGCTTTCATTTCGAACACCATTCACGCTATTGAGCATTGAGCTCAGAGTGGTCTCAGACATGCGCTTTGATTATTTGTCTCGATAAAGGGCATAAAATAGTAAGGTTCAGCGTCGATCAATGCATTTGCGGGTGTGCCACGCATTCTACCTCGCTTGAATGCCGTAGAGATGGTTTGGATGCGTTTTTGTCCACACAGTGAACTGCGGTCGCCAACCGACAGAGGAATCAGTGGTTCCTCTCCCAAGGCAATTTTGTATCCACCGATTCATGAGGGACTAATAGGCCGGCCTGTCCAACATCGAACCATGGGGGGAGCACGCAAAGCCAGCACCTCTCCCACCTGGACTACACGGTTCCCTCTATCCGGACGTTATATTGTTTCAGAACGTTTCTTCACTGGGATCTAGAAGACCTCTAATGCATAGTGCTCTGAAGAAGGACGAGCTACGCAATGTCCTGTGTCGGCTTAGCGATTCAACAGCGATCAGGCGTAAACTCATCTCAAAAGGAAATACGGAAACAGATGGGCGGAAACACTTACAGGTGCATGTTGTGCAGTTACACGGCGTGTGGGTTCTTGCTCGCTCCTCAGAATGACTTTATGGCTTGGTTTGTACCTACGCCAAGCAATCGTCTAGTGTCCACAACGTCAAGGTTTGCTATCATGTTTATTTCGCAGAGATGCGGCACTGATTTATCTATCAGCTAGCTACCACAGGTCACTTCAAGTTATGCTGTAGAAGTAGAATGCGTGGCACATCCGAAAAAAGGTTAAGTTAATGTCTCTGACTTTCCTTCACCCCGGTATTGTGAATTAGTACCTTTGTTACTCCGTAGCTTCGACTGCTTTTCTACTGGCCCCTGTTGCACATTTTTTTATTAACAGAGTAGGAGATGCACAAGGAGAGGGAATACTGGGATGTGCTGTTTCGGATCCACGAGCACATCCCAGTATAACCTCTTCTTCGAGGCCTCAACATGGAAATGCGGTCACTTCGACGTGCCGCTCAAAGGCCTCCCTCCGTTCTCAATCCCCTCCCCGAGATTATGTGCCCTCATGGCCTCCGTCCCTCCCAGCGGATACCGCGCCCCGTAACCTCATTGCAGTACTAGTAGTACTGTCTGCTGTCAACGCTGGTAACAGTCGTAGTGGCACAACAAGCGAAAAGTAAACGTTGGCGGAGTGTGCGATTGTTGCAGTTCAAACAAAAATATTTACGATGCGCCTAACGGCGAGTGGCGAACGGCCTAAACAGCAAGCTTTTGTTGATTCTGGCGACAAACAGCGTGCATGAAACAGTCTCCCGGATGAGAAGACTCACTGTCAGCCGGTCTGCTACTCGAGTGATTAGGGTATCGAGTGTTTGTCTTCTGTCCCGCGACTCAACGCCATCCTGGGGAGCGTCGAAAGGCGTATCAGCTCCGCATTCACAAAATAACAACTGAACTTGCTCGATGCGCTTCCGAAGGTGGGTGTGCTTCCTCGAGTTCTTGCAGTCCAACCCATCCGATTGAAGGTGTCGAGATTCTTGAAAAGGCACGCTCATTCGCACCGGCTCTAGAGAGATTTCCGCTCATTATTAGATCGTACAACCGACCTCCCTGCCCCTGGAATTCCCATTCTTTGAGAATCGGCAAATTTGTAGCACACTTCCAGAGGCCAGCATTGGGCTGCCAACATTTTCGCAAAAAAAATTCGAACGGGTGAGGAATATGTGCATTCCTGTGCCTCCCCTATGTCACATAATGGAGTGGGCTGCTGAGGACCAAGGGTGAAATCGCTAACACGAACTAGCTCACCTGATGGAATTGTGATGTGTAGTTTGAAACCGCACGCGGAATCCAACAGCCGTAGCGCATCAGCCGCGAGTGGAAGTTGAAGAGGTGGTGATATATACCATTTTCATCATACCTTTCACTTCAAATTCTTCACTTTTCTACACTCTTCTAAACCAGATTGACGCTTCTGAAATCAAAATGAACGCCTTTCAAATGAATACACGTTTCTTTTCGCATCGAGCTAGAGACGATCTCCAAAACGATTGGAACATTTTTTGCTGAAGGAAAGTTTAGTACAACTTTCTTTGAAATTTTTTTCACTTACCCGAGTGTCCAATTTGGCGTGAAAAGTGTGTATTTAGAGCGAAGCGATAGAAAGTATAGTCTTCCTAATTATCTGGCTGGTCTTGAGAGTTCATAGCAAAACTGAGCGAACTGAATTGAGCTATGGCGACCCCCTTTAACGATAAAAGGTGTTTTCATTAGCTTGTAAAGGCACAGTTAGATTCTATAGACACCATTCCCGACAAAGAGGTCACCGCTGTCAGCGGCGCGGAACTCTGGAGTTTAGGACTTTCTGGAAGGTGGCTTACACTACGAAAGCTGTGTCTGCATTCTTCTACGTATTGTCCGATCCTCTCAAGGCCGGGTGCTGTGGCCATGACACGGTGGTAGATGTGCGTGAGTAAACCAAGACGATACAGAGTATAGAAGAGAGACAGCTCAAGCTAAGCCGTCTTTGTCGATGTGCAGTCCTGGTTCGGCGTTTAATCAACCTTGTCATTAAGACTGAGGAGTATTGAGGTCTATTGTTTAGCTGTCAACCAGGAACGTACCGGATTTATTGAGTTTTAGCTTGTTCACCTTCTTAAGAGCCTGGAAAAGTCGAAATCATTTGGGAAACGACTCCCCAAACATCATTTCATCTTGCAGGGTATTTTCTTGAGAAGAATATAGACAGGATCAACTGTAATGCAGCTCCCGTCTCTGACATTTTCTCTGGATTCCTTAAACAAGCGCCTTGTGTTATGATGGGGTCTTTCGGAAGTAGTACAGTACAGTACAGTAGTATTTTGAATGATTTCGACTTCTCGAGGCTCTGAAGAATGTAAAGATGCCGAAACCTTAATAAGGGGCCTTAATAAAGCCGATATCAACCTCGGTTGACAGCTAAACAGGACATCTCAATAGGCTGCTTTTGTTGCTTTTTCTTCTCCCTCGATTGTGGTTATGTGCAGGGCGCAGCAAAAAAAACATATCCGCTCACATAGTGAATATCACACTTAGAAAAGATCTTCAAAGGTCTCGCAGGAAGAACGTAGAGCAGCGCACAGCCATATTTGGGCCTTTTTTCGCTCTTTATCGCGGAACTCTCGTCCTCCCCTGCGCCAAAGCTCACTTCGCTTTCTTTAGACTCATCATCAGTTATGGAATAGAGAGCCAGGATATTGCTGACAATCGAGGACGGTGTGCTCTGGTGTAGGAGTGTGATCCTGTACGTTATAGGCAGTGAGTTCTGTGACGCAGGAAATATCATTGGAGCCATATTCCATGACCTTTAGTGGTGAAGTAGAAGTTCAGTTGCCAGCGTTAACACATATACATATGTGTTATAGGTGAGACAGCTGAAGTTGAAGCACCGCTTTCGAAGGCTCAAGGGTAAAGAAGAGGGGTCGCGTTAGGGACCCTCTTCCTTCGGCGTGACATATATCCTGTTCCTTTCTGATAGGTAAGACACTTCAGCGAATGAGTTCAAGTGACCAGCCGATTAGGAAACTAGTGGTTATCCTTCTGAAACAAGTCTCCAACGAACTCCTTGGTCCCGGGAAACCGAATGTCTGACTGGTCTGGGCGCGACTCGAGACCACCCGATAAGGATCTGCGCCTCCGCAGGTCGTGCCCCACGTTTCGTCAAAGGAAAACACTCGAGAAACATTTCCTGATTGGACGAAGCTATGCAGGGTCAGCGCTGCGGCGCCTCAACGACCACGAAAAGCGCGGAACAGTTTTTGCCTGTGCGGAGTAGTGTTGTCGGCCTTATCGCTCCCACTGCGGGTCTTAGTCACGCATTGGCCGGAGCATTCCCGGCATACCGCTCTCAGAAAAGTGATCTGGGCGGAATTCTAAAGCACGGAGCAGTTGCAGGCTCAGCACGAAATGTGAGAGAGATTCTGGTCACCGTCACACCATCGTCCTCCTGCCCGCTTTTCTTTGTAAGCTCATTAGGGAACTGTTTCTTACTCTTAGCAGCTCCCCAACAGAATCCCAAATTGCGGTTATTAAAGCAGGGACTTCTATTCCATCGCGAGTGCACCCTCTTGATTCGTCTATCGGCAAATGTGGTCGCTAGCCAGCACTGAACGGTCGTTCAGACGACGTGAGGCGGTTTTCGTTTTGCATACGTTAGTTCCAGCGTTTTTTCCTTGTAGAGAGCAGTACTGACCAAATTCTGAAGTACCAACATTTCCGGTTCAGAAGCCTATAGAATGTGACAAAATGAGGCGGATTCCACTCGTGCACAAGCCGCCCTCATATGGAAGATATTTCGTAAGTCGATCTGGGAGCATCCTTTCACTGGAGCAATAGCTACTTGGTCGTGTTATTGCTGCGGCATTTAACATTTTCTCCAGTTACCTCGCGGAGTAGGAGGCCAAACAAAACTGGGCAAACATCCAGGTCGCAAATGTGCTGAAAAACACCGCCGCCACCATCCTGCCGGCAGCCGCCGGCACCAGCCGATCGCTGAAGAGGGTGCGGTGTAGCTGGTGCCCGCGGAGCCGTCGTTGGTTCGGTTTCGGCGGATATTGCAGCGGAGAGCCTCGCTAAGTGTTTTTGTCGGTGCTTGCTGTCCGGCGTCACCGCGTCTTCCACCGTCCCCAACACTTCTCACTTCCTGCACCGAGGTTTCGTGGTCCCCACGATACCTCGGATTCCTTACTGACTGAGTCTTCCTCAGCCCTTGGCTCTTCTCCCTGCCTGGCTTATAACTTCTCTGCGTCAATTGTTGTGGAGTACGTGTGAGAATACCTGGCAATTAGCAGACAGGTACGAATTCGCTGAAAAGTTCTCTCGCTGCGGCGACAGTGGCGACAATATAACAGCCTTCGGCGCCATGTCTCGTGAGCCATAATGACCGCTACCTCGTAGATGGAGTTCCCGCGAGAGCCCGCGATTTGCTGTAGATGCTTCTACGGCAGTATAACAAAAACTTCAACCTCGATCTATCGAGCACGTCTATATGAGACTTCCATACTGGTGTCGTTCGGTACATGCTGTTGATTTGATTTCATTTTTCAAGAATCAGACTCCATTCCTGAGCCTGAGCTTCATCGTAAGAGCTGAGAAACCTCCCAATTATTCGCTCACGAATTCGCTCAGTGATATTAATTTTATCTAATTCGTATTCTAATTAACAGCCACTTTGTGTGAAAGAAGAAATAGACAACATGTAGAAATTTTTCTTCGGGTCACCAGTCTCTTCGAATTCTATCTGCCTCAAGGCTTTTTTGTCCTGAAC
This sequence comes from Heligmosomoides polygyrus polygyrus, assembly GCA_947396885.1. NCBI lineage: Eukaryota > Metazoa > Nematoda > Chromadorea > Rhabditida > Heligmosomidae > Heligmosomoides > Heligmosomoides polygyrus. The sequence goes on from OX377203.1 coordinate 69,183,649, forward strand.
TTTGGACCCGGAGCGTTCTGCAGCGCTCTCTCACCTCTCACAGAATCATTTCTGCATTCGATTCACACCCATGCACTAACAGTGATTTTTGTGAGCGAAATCATGAGCGAACCATTTAAATAAATGGAGTCTTGTCTGCTAAGCTCATAGTGAAATACTTATAGACTTGCTTAACAGCAGGGCTCCGAGAGGTACTGTACGGTTCTAGCAAGCACACACCAAAGGTGCCTCGAAGATATTCGAGAGAAGTAGAACGAGTGGCGAGAGGCGATTGATCAACGCCGAAATTCTTCCGCTCTGCTTGACTTAACATAGTGTCGTGAAACCAGACTGCAAGGCACATTCTTATTCTACAGCGTTGGCAACACATCCGGCTTCCAGCTGTTTGACCTCAGATTTTCCTACATCTTCTTTGTTCCCCTTGTAATTCTGGGGCTAAACGCGTCTGTAAGACCGAGGAGGTGAAACTGAAGCTGAACGATGACGGTCGGCGCCAACGTGCCGCTCTGTGGAGGGCGTCACGCATTCCGCTGCTACATCATGGATACCACATGAGGAGGGAGGGCTGCACGCGAGAACCGGCATTCCGACGGGACAAGGGAAATCGCCGTAAATGCAAAGCATTGCCCGGCTACAGCGAGCAATCACCGGAACAAGCGCGTGAAAGTTGCAGCAACAAAATCATCCTCCACGTCCTCTCTGTCTTGGGCCGCTTAGTCAGGAAATTTCGGTCTTTGAGCGCAAGGAACACTCAGCAGGCTTTGACTCGGTGTTACATTTTAGCTGAGCTGAAAGCCCAAACAATTCTACCAACTCCATCCGTCGACTTGCGAAAGCCGCCTGCATTCCTGTGCAGTCTGCCTACTGGCCGAAGAATCGGCCGTCGAGGCTGCGATTCCAGGCTTATCTGCGATGAGCTGACGAAGCTTACCCTCGGAGTCCAAACACCAGGGCTCGAAGTTCATGGCAAGCGCTGTATATCTTGCAGATGCTAAGAGTTTGTTTTCGAGGAAATCACTAGAACTTCCTGGTCTGGGCTCATATCTGTGCACTCGTTAGCGGTAGTAGCGCAGTCGGAAGAGAGGCCAATTGTCCAGCGCAGCGCGCACCTCGAATCGAGGTTCATAGTTCCGGCTCCGTCCAAGCAAACCAATCCCGCACCCCTCAGTTGCCTGCACGCTGGCACCGGACGAAATGATAAAGCACTGGCGTATCCAATGAGTGATCATCGCAAGCCAATGGATAGGCGAAATACCTGTTTAAGTTGACCACCAATATCACCTAGAAGTGAAGTGGCTCGTCCCACACAAGGATTATCCAACCCTGTTCATTATCCTTCTCTCCCTTAAACATTGACTCTTAACGATGGACCTATAAACCCGTAAAGCTCTAATGGATAAAAGTCCACTTCAAAAGCTCGTGGGAGGGAATGCAATACTGTGTTGTATGGACAACTCAGTATTTTACCCTGCGTGGACAGGTATGGTACAAATCCACCGAATTCGGAGGGAGAGGTCTTGGGGAGACCAGAACCAATGGCCACAATTAGGGGTATACGCCACAGCTGCTCCACCCCCGGCAGCGCCAAATACTACGCACCCTTGGGGTTTTATACCACTGCGTTGGTTCGGCGCGTCAATTTTGAAGCGCGACGTGACTGTTGTGACTAGCCAGTTATCCTGCGGAGTCGCTAAATACAGTATCCCCAAACTTCCGTCAGATGAGGTGCTTTACGGATCGTTAGTGTGCACCCGACGCGATGACGTGCGAAGGATGCGAAATCAATAGTTCGACGCGCGAGTTCCTGTCGCGCGCAGTTTTGCGTCGATCGCGTCAACCACTCGACGCAATCCACAGGGCCACATACTTGGCCACTAGTCGCAACCCGCCGCCACATCCACGCTGCTCCGGCAGCCTGCCGCGGACGTGCCGCGAGAGTGTCCGCGGAAGTATGCCATAGGCCTAAACGATCCCTGAAGGACTCCACACTTGCGACAACGCCGCGGCCGTATCTTTAAGCACAGGGCAGGAACGCAGAGCTTGGAGCTTGCAGACGGCGCCGAGGGGCAGACATTGCTCCAACGACGCGCGAACGCTCCAGGACATCACGCACGGTGCGCGACGAAATTGGATAAGTTGTCGCGGTCCGAATGATTCATATCATTATCGCCGCTGGCGGCGAGCTCTGCGTCCCTGCTCTATGCTTAAGGAAAGTGTCGCGGAGTTGCTACAGATGTATGCGGGGCCTTCATGCTCTCCGTCTCCGACAGCGTCGGCAACAGCTTGTCGCTGGCCCTCTGGCCGCGGAGGGGACGTGTCAGCTGCGCTTTCTCGCATGCACTCTCTTTTTCTCGCGCCGCTCTTGGGAGGGGAACGGAGTATGCGCCCACTCTCTGGATCGTCATGCCGGGCTCCTGCGCTGTCGGCAACGGGTCGCCGCAACGCCGAAGTGTAACAGATGTCTATAGGCCCATGCACACTTCTGCGACACCGCGGCGCGGCAGGAGGAGCGACGGCTACCTCCGCGAGATCCAGCGGTCGCGGCGCGGTCGCGTTAGAGCATCGTTATAGGCAACGGGACCGACGTCCCAGTGCATGTCGCGCCGCTTGGAATTATTTGAACCATTCCTGCCCGCGACACTCAGCGCGGCATCGCTGGCGATAGCCGCAGAAGTGTGCATGTCCCCCTCTGCGGCACGTGTCGCTCGTCGCGCCGCGCCCGTCGCAGCCCTATCGTTCATCATGGCTGTGCCGCGCTGTCACAGAAGTGTGCATGGGCCTTATGACAAGGGCATACTTCCAGCGCCGCTAAGGCATCGCGACACGCAGTTCATGACCATTCCGCCGCGTGCCGCCGAATGGTCAAAGGGAACTCCTACACCGGAGTGCGCGATTGTTTCCCTTGTCCATCTCGGCATGGCGTATTTTTTCGTGCCACGCTCGACTGCCGCCGCGCTCGCTTGCAAAGCGACGAGCACTGAGAGCTCCATATCCTATCGCGTCGCTCTGCAAAACTCGTTGAAAAAACGGGAAGTATGCACGATACCAAGTGCCGTGTCACGCCGCTGGATGGCACAAAAAATCGATATCTACGCTAACCATGGCCATGCGCTGCGCGGCTGCGCAGTTACGAATTACGCCATAACATTGGTAGCTCGCGATGCCAGGCTTATATCGGGAAGAGCATAGTGTAGGTCCTTCTGAGAATAGCCTTTGGCTAGGATGTAGTCGAGCGATTCTTCCAGAGGCCCGGCATTGACTCTAGCGGCTCCAGCTGCACGGGCTATCTCATCTCCTAGCAAGAATATTTTTCTTTACCATATAACATTAGTTCTTTGTCTTTGTGGGCTCCTATCTTCTCAATGACTTTCATATACGAGATGTTCTTCTTTCGCCGAGCGACTATAATTTCTCGTCAAGAGATCCTTCCCTCTGAGAACGCAGTTTTATTCCATGCCTAGGAGCAATTTCCGGACAGCTTTCTGCTTTATCGCAAAACTGTCGGTTGGCTGGAACTTTGCGTCTATAACCACGTGACTAATCGCAGAAATGCTCTGAATATTCGCACAGAAAAACCCTCCTATCATCGCCGTTACAACACCGGGCATTCCCTGCTATTCATATTTCACCTCAGTTGCGGTTGCTTCAATCTATACTACACGAAAATCCGATGCGCGTCTTCGGTTGCAACAGGTGACCTTTATTTATTTGTTTATTTATTTATTCGTCCACGCCTGCTTGCGCGCAAAGTCTTTCTTTGGTAGCTACATCCCAAAAAAAAAGCTGCGTCCTTAATTAAGCGGAAGTGCACACCCTATTTAAAGCCCACCAGAATGCTCTAACAGTGAGGCGGTAAGATGTTCGAGAAGCGAGTTCTTACAGCGATCTTTTGTAGCGGTCAGAATCTTTGGTCGCAACAAAACATCGGAGTGAGAGCTTGCACCAGCCGCTTAATGCTTAAAGAAAATGAAATGAGCATTTTGAGATGCCCCACTTTTACTTCAAAATTCCCTAATTCGGTAAGCATTAGGGATAGCACATGCATACATAGTCAGTGCAGCCGGCGGAACTCTCCATGTCCACCAGTTTCGGTTAAGCCTACCTCCAACTCTAATTACTGAACCAGTCCTTCCCAGTGGAACCGTGGAGATAGAGCAGCCCCGCTTGCCTGCCCTGCCTCGTCACGGCGCCGCTTCGAAGTGCATCTGACGGAGGTTTGAACCGTCCGCAGAGTCCTGTTTTCACGAAGCCTCGGCGGGCATGGCACCTGAAACAACAGAGTGACTGGTTGCGAGCGTTGTAGGCTGAAATAGTTAGAATCCGGCCCCGGAGGAATCCGAGCAATCGATGCTCATGACTACGCTCACTGATGTAGGTAACCCTCGTCCAGAAATAGGCAACTAAAGCTCAGGCGGTGCCAGTACATATGTTGTCCCTGTTCCGGCAGATCATCTCCTTTCCTCCTTTTCTTATGGAAGCTCTCTCTCTACTTCTCTGCGGTCTGCATTGCTTAAGAGGCGTAAATGGCTCCGCGACAATCTCTTGAGTTGCGCGAAGCTTGTATGATTTTGTAGGATTCTCCCTACATCTCCTCAAGCCTTCGTTGTCTGCCGGGTGGCTTCTGACTTGCTTTTGTCTCAAATAGGAACCAACAACTTGAATTCGTACTGATCGTGCGTTTTCAGCTGCCTGCTCGATGAGCCCAGCTGAAGCCCTTTGGTGCCGAAATTCCTAAAATTGATGTTGCTTGAGGCATACAGTTGTGATACTTTTGAATTTTTGTCTAACTTTTTCGTGGTATCATAGAAAGCTACTTCAATTTTGTGTGTGTCCTTCAAAAAAGAGGGCATCAGCACGATTCTATTCGTCAATTCAGCACAGTAAATTCAATGCCAGCGGCTGCGGCCAGTTCGTTCTAAAACAACGGGTGAGTGCTGAAGGTCAGCGAAGGAGAAGGGTTGCAAGTGATCGACCTCGCCGAAGCTGAAGGCTTCCACACCTCGCCATCTTCTGTTGCTGTTGTCACGACTTCGGCCTGATTTCTGACGAAGTGCTTCTCTCTATCTATCTCGGCGTTCCTCGTCGTCACTTCGCTGGCGCTTTGGAATCTAGCCCAACGTTATCTGATGATCCTTTTGCTTTGTAGTACATGCCATACCGTCTCGGGAGCCCCTCTCTCACTTAGTATGGATTGCTGCTGTCTTTGTTGCTGTCCCGGCGTCCTCCTTCGTTTCCTTCCTCCGTTCATTTCTGAACACCATCTTATTGGCATCTGAGCCTTGGAGCCCTGCAGTGACTTCACCGTTCAGCGTGGCAGCCCTACATAGCAGTCTTCCATACAGCCATTATTCCTCTGAGTGCTGAAACAATGTCTATCAGAAGCATTTCTAGTGTATCTAATCTCCTGCATCTCTGGTGTCTACATAGCATCTACCCGTGTACGCCAGCCCCCATTTATCCGCTCACATCTCGACGGCTAATAAGACTTAGTGCCGATGTTATATCTTTCACTCGCTCTCGTGTGAGGCCTTATATTTTTTCATATAGAACCCTATCTGCACAAATTTAGTGTCGTACCAGAGTCATTAGACGGTGAGAACACGGAGTGCGAGGGCGTACGTTGGTAGCTCGCATTAGAACACGGGCACTTCTGCATTGCCTTCTTCCTTCTTCAACTCCTTGAATCTACTTCTCTCTGGCCAAGGAGGTATAAACGAATTTGGAAATGTCTCTTGTTGAGCGGTTTGGATGTGGAGTACCATCAGCAGGTTTTAAATTTGAAAAAAAAACAAACGAATTATTAATTACGTTTGTGGTGTTATTTCTGTGTGTAAAGTGTCAAAAAAGAAATGGTTTTGTGAATGTCTTCACCAGTATGGTGGTGTCTGTGTAGTTGATTTTTCGGCAGCCTTAACAACAACCTGAGTGTCACTTTAGAAGCTGTCTTCCTGAATTCGTTCACGAACGCTCGCTCACCCATGTCGGTATGGTGATTATTAGGTACCCTTGAGATCCGCCTCAAATATCGCTCACTGCTTGCTTCTCCACGTCTCTTTGGTTCCATCCTTTGTCCGTACTGTTTTTTATGCGAAAAGGTGGATTTTGAGGAGTGGCAAGGCGTTATCGCCGACTTATTATCCGAGTAAATCGTAATATCTCTTCTTCGGAACATTTTAAGTAGCCGCACTTTGCGTCTGTAAACGTACCGCAACGATTCTCAACAATATCTATATGTTCTTGTAGGGCATCTACCAAGGAATACAGTGGTGAAGTTCGTTTTGGGCCACGGTGTGACCCAAAAATGGCCAAAATTTGTCGCCTAGCAACTTACAGGACAGGAGGTCGGGGGCAAGTATCCTCCATGCAACTAGTGCCGGTCATTTTGCAGCGCTCCCTTGAAATCGAATCCGTGAAAGCTTTCCAATTATAAACCAAAGTTGGGCCAGAATTTCTTTAGCACACGGGTTAGCTCGGTGGTCTCCACTCCTCTCAAGTCCGCTGCAGGTCGAAACGAGCTTACCTGGCGACAGTCTTCTGCCATTTTTGGACGCCCAGCGGCCCGCAACAAAAACGAACTACAGCTCTGTGCTCCTTGTTAAATGCTCTAGAACGTCGTATAGGTCTATTTGAGTCACCTGGGGTAGGTTCACAAGCGCCCTTGTTAGAAGAGGAGGGCTGTGTTCAGACTTGAGGAAGCTGGACATAGACTTCAATCTATGATTTGAGAGACATGAGCTCAACGTGCGTATGGCGGCTTGATCGGTTGGGGGAGCTCTTGCTGAGCAAGCCACTTCTCACGAAACATATAAGCTAGTGCATCTGGGACAACCAGGGTGTTGTCACGCCGTTCTGTTTCACCGTCCAATGCGTCGCCCTCAACGACTAGTGAAAGGTTCCACGCTCGCTCGAAGGTTCATGGTGCAGTGCTGCTACTCGGCCGACGGATCCAGCTCTTTCTGGAAAGAGACGCTCGCCAGCGTACTATCTTGCGCGTTCGTAGTTGCGCTGCTTAACTATACACTAGAGCTTTTCTGGGCAGAGCTAAGCCCATCACTGACTTTGCTCCGTAATCGCAACCGCCCACGAATCCCGTCAGGGGCGTGAAAAGGCGTCGGCCCAATCGGCTTGCTCGCTCGCAATCATCCCGTTGCAAATCACCGCCGTGGAAGTTCAGGGAGGACGCGTTGTGATTCAGCTTAAGTTGAGCGTCAGCAATGGGCAAGAATAGGCGCTCTGCGGCGATATCCAAAAATAAGACGTCAGCCTGTGATGCTAGTGACTGATAAGCGGTATCACCGAAAGCTTGTTGCAGATCGGTGGACAGCCGCTCTGTTCGTCCTCACCTGGACATCTGTTCGCCATTGACTGGTTTCTCACAACCCTATTTGCCTCTCTTCCACTGGAGTCTTAAATGGCAAAGGTATCTGTATTCTGATGTCCCCATACCTATGTACTGCATCTGAAGGAGTTTACTGTGACTGTGTCGCTAGTGGGGCAAGTTCGTAGTTAAGAGCTCTTTAATGAGATGGCTTGGTTAAGCTCATAGGGTTTTGAAAGGTCGTTTTCCTTTGATGAGTGGCTTGGAGAAACTGTTCCGTATGCATTTTTAAAAAGACAGCCTGCTCTACTTAAACCCCACCCCCCCCCCAGGCGGTGAAGCCTCAGCTCCTCTGAGGCAAGTTCATCATTGAGCAGGCTTTCCTGATTCGTCATGCCAACTACAAGACGCATTCGACTCGTCGAAGCGTGTCTGTGCGTCGGTGGCGACCGGCTATCGATAAGCCCTTATCACCCGGCCTAGGCAGGTTACGCTCGTCATCGCTCGCAGTCGTCATGAGGTACGGTAAGGCAGGAGCATCGATTACTTGCTCAATGACGATTCATTCATTCCGCAATGCCACTTCATGCAGTGCACTACGGCGAGGGATTGGTGGAGGCTTCGAAGAAGCGAGAATTTTGGATGCTGCTGCTTCTGCGTCTGCTCCACACCAATATCACTGCAATACCTAACTTGAAAGGTCTCCCTCACGTGCCCTTCTAGATGGATATGTGCCCTCCCATCTTGCTTTCACACAGAAATTTCTACTCGTTTGGACTTAGCAGCTTGCCGCAGGAGAGTTCACCATTTATAGTAGTAATGTGCTGATTTGGAAACTGCTGCTATATTCACCACAGGAAGTGCAATTGCAGAGCGTTTGTTTTCTGACTGCAAATACGCGAACAATGTAGTTCTAAAGCCCAACTATGCAACAGAGAACATTGTAGTATAGGTAGCTGGCCAAACCTTGAACTCGGATAACCGTGGAAGACCTGTAATTCCTTAAAGGTGATCATCTTGTAAAGATGAAAAGATAAGCGGTAACTCTTAGTCCAATCCAGCCAGTCGACAGATGTATGCACTTCCCGACTGCAGAGGACGGAATGCTGTTTGGCCTAGGCGTGAACCGGGGCACGAAATCGATTCACGTGAGAGCTCGTCAAGCTACCCGCTCATATTGTCTGGACTAAGCATTGGGCTTAATCCGACGCGAAGCAATTTGAGAGGGTAGGTGGCGGTGTATTCAAGTTGCACCTATCACCCCTGCCACGCGAGAGCAGCGGGCGGTGTGTCGACTGCGTTGCCATTCATTTCCGCACTCAAGGCTTTATGGCATTTTTAGAACGGCGTTATTAGTAGTTTTATTTGCAGCTCCATGCCTTGGACAGAACGGGAAAAACTTGAAAAAGTGCCCATCCTTCACGAAGCTTGGAAATATCAGTTCTGCTTAGTTAAGGTGCGAAAAAAAACTACTCTCGCCTTCGTCTTTATCACGGTGAGACATCTCCTGGCCAGAGAAGCGTTTAAACGAATTAGTATCGGCTCGAAAGTGAGGACCAGTGATTCCTGCTTCGTCTTCTGTACTTGTGCTGAGTACTTGTGCTGAATCTGCCCCGAAATTAGGATAAAAAAAGGATAAAGGACGGCGTTACTCAACCCCTTTTGGGATGCGCCAGCGCATTCTACTTCTACGGGATGTCGTGGAGGCGACATGAATGCGTATTTGGCCATACAATGACTTGCGGTGGCCAGCCGATGTACAAGTCAGTGCTTTATCCTTCCCAGACAAGTCTGGTACCAATTCACCGACCCCGCAGGGATGGAAGGCTTGGTTGGCCTGGGCGAGAAATCCGAACCAGGAACCTGGTATCGGGTGCACGCGACAGTCGCGCCGCCGACGACTGCGCTACACGCGCCCCCCCCCCCCCCCCCCAGAATTAGGCTTCTTATATATTCTCATCAATTGTTTCGAGGGCGAGATTTCATTCATAACACTGCTTTACTAGACGTCCAGGTAAGTGATGCTGCCGAAGGATTTCAAAAACTGCTCCACAGTTTCGCTACAAAGGCGTCGTTATGTACGAGGGAGGACCCAAGTTCTTGTCCTCGTTGCAGCCGTAGTGGAATACAGCTTCCGCAGGCTTTGGTAAACATTCCACTAGTGCCGGCTAGTTCTATACTGTTCCGCTTCCGAACTCCTCGTAAACTCCTGGTAGAGCCGAGGGCATAGTTCCACCTTCAGGGTGTGCACCTGCAGGTGGACTGAGGTCGGGACAATTCGAGGGGTGCTGTGTTCCGCACTGAAGTGTGTGCAGGCGAGAGGCTGGCGGCGCGTCGGATGGCAGCGTGTGTGAGGTTATAATTCATGAAAAGGGTTTAGGTGCATGCCGCCCGTATTAGGGGTAAGCCTCCCGGCGGGTTGGCTTAGGTTCCAGCATGCCGCATTGATTAACTTCAACGTCAGTGTCATCGTCATCATACCACTGCTCGGACCATCCTCCACTCACGGCCATTTTCACCCGGAACTTCTCCGGATTTCGCTGATTCCGCCCGCTTCAGTTAGGAGAACTACCGCTTCTGCAACTGCTTTGACGCTTTTCCATCTCTCCAGCTCTAGAGTTTCGTTTACTGGCGCTTGTTCTGGAGCCCACATCACTTAGTAGCTTGTGATTTCTGAAAATTTTCGCAGCGAAGTGAAGTAGGCGGATGGGAAAAGTACCTAGACAGGCCCTGTCACGACTAATTCTTGCGCTAAATTCTAAATTACCACTTCACCTCGGCCACTCTTGCTGCATCAAAGCAGTGGGCGAGTGTTGAGAGCAGGCTGGTTGACACTGAAATGGAAGATTCAAGCCGCTGGTCGTAGTCTCTACGCATAGACTGCCAGTTTCGTTCTGGAAGTGCCCTTTTCAACTGTATTTCACGATTCTGATTTTTATCTTCGCAAGCCTTCCAGCTTGTTCGTGGTTTACCATTCATTAACCGGAGCTTTGGCGGTGTGCTTTTTTGAAGCTTAACATATTGGCTTTGGTGTACCTTGTTAACCTCGTTTCCTTACGCTTCAAAAATCGTTCATATTACAGACCTGCATACACGGCTGAGAGGAGATCTATGCCACCGACTCTCATAACAGTTATCTAAGTGGTATCTGACACCGTATTCCTTTATTTTCTTATTAATGATCGGCGGTAATCAATCCCAACCTCGAGCGAGAATTGCCATCAGCGCCATCTTCTAAAAAATGGCTTGCGGTTGCCAGTTGATTCTCAAGTCAGTGTCTTAGCCTTCCCGACACACCCGTACCAGCTCACCTACTTCGAGGGTGTGCTAGGCTAAATTGGCCTCTGCGGAACCAAACCTTGAATCAGCGCGCAGCACACGTGAGAGCAGGCACCTCCTGCCTCCTCGATCTGTTGATGTGATTCGGTAGACACGGGTCGGAGAGAGCTGCAACTCGAAATTTTGAATCAAGCCGTGTTTACCACACTGTCCTTTTCCCTCATCTACCGAATGGTTTATGGCTAAAGAAAAATGGCGGTGAAGAACCACCAAAATCCTCCACAATTTCAGCTAGAAATAAATCAGCGTTTTGTTTCGTAAGTATAAATGTATGCATTGAGAGCAAAATTTAGTCAGAACGCGAAAACGGTAAAGTGTATCAGGAGAGATACACAATCCCACAAGTGCGCAAAACCCAGGATTTAGGGAGGGAAAATATATGGGAAATCCTTCATTTTAATACTTTATATGAATTTTAACAAATCGTATAAAACTTACGTATCCTGTAATTCTGTAAATATCGAACGTTTATCTCGCGCTCCGCGAAATTTCGAATACTATAGAGTAAATCCAGCAGATCATAAGCAAAATGACATTGTCAAGGAAAAATTCACTAACAGTGTCTGTCTGAGTAGCCTTTAACTCTGGTCAGCCCAATCAATGGTTTCGCTCAAGTTCGGAAGATAGCTTATGGGCTCCAAAACGCCTTATTCTCTTCTTTGCCACTGCGCTTCCGATTGAGCTCCCTTCCTTAAGTATGACACCTGCACTTCATTCGAAATGGCTCGAAGGCCCAAATTGAATTGAGGGTCCTCAACTATGAAGAACACGGCGTAGCCCCCAATCAGTCCGTCTGTGTCCATTGCCGGTCCAACTGAATGCTGTCCCAACGGGGGCTCTACCGGCGGAAGTGGTGCATATGGACGGATGTGGCTCTGCGCCTAACCAGGAAGGGAATCAGGCGTAGGTCTGAACGGGGGAAATGGATACCACTGCGAGAATCTCCACCCTTCGTATAGCAGAAAAACATGTTTCACTTTTGCCGAGTTCTTGAACCAAAAGAGCTACCTGCCCTCGAAGGTGGGGTACAGTATCGCACCTTCAGGGCGTGCCCACACGCATATGTGTCCGCGCTGAAGGTGCAGGGACGGACTATGAGACGTGGCGAAAGGGTCCAAGGCATGCGAATCGGTGGCTCAGCAGGGTGCGACGCTTCACAGCTCTAGGCCTGATGTTCGATTCCCGTGCTATGCACCGTTCCTGCATTCTTTCTATGACGGCTGCCTCCTTCACCAATTTGCTTAGTGCACTTCTCCTACACATTTATTTCACTCTAAATTGTCAAGTAAGGGTCAGATTCATGATCAACACCCCAGATAACCCCTGTAGACAAAGTTTAGGCGAAAACGGTGACCATGACCTTACCATCACTAGTCACACCCTACCTATCTACTGTAACTTATCGTACTCCATCTTAAAACAAAAAGCGGATGTCAGAATCATGATCTCCCCCCCCCCCCCCCCCAACAACCCTTTTGGGAGAAGTTTGGATGAAATCGGTGATTATGACCTCGACCGCCCTAGTACCTGCCGTTGCCTACCCTAATCGGCCGAAAATTCGAAAACGAGTGTCAGATTCGTTATCAGCACCCCAAATTACCCTCCTGTGCGAGGTTTGGACGAAAAAATTTTCGGAGCTCTCCTCGACTTTTGCAGTCGTGAAAGTACAATAGTGCCTTAATGGCGGTTTAAATCAGCTTACTTCCTTCACATCTCCTACATATTTGTTTCACTCTAAATTGTTTAATACTGTGCTTCCCTTATTTTTCTCACTTTCTGTATTAGACAATGTTTTGTGATTTCAGCGAATATTAAACAGTGACCTCACGGCAGACTTGGGTTACAGCAGGTACGAGTGAGGAGTACTGTCGAGGTCATAATCACCGATTTCATCCAAACTTCTCCAAAGGGTAACTAATGATGGTAAGGTCATGGTCAAGAATGCAGGAGCGGTGCATAGCACGGGAGTCGAACATCTGGCCTAGCACTGTGAAGCAGCGTCGCACTCTGCTGAGCCACTGACTGGCTTGCGGCAGAGCCTTTCGCCGCGTTCCATACAGCAGCGCGCGCAGCTGGGTGTGGGCACACGTTGACGGGCGATACTGTACCCCACCTTCGACGGCCCGAAGCTCTTTTGGTTCAAGGACTCAGCAAAAACGAAACATGTTTTTCTACTGTATGGAGGGTGTGGGGATTCTCGAGTAATATCCATTTCCCCCGTCTGGATCTACGCCCGAGACCTTCCCCGGTAAGAAATACGAAATCGAAAAGATCTCGACCGACGTCGGGCGGACAGAGTTTCAGAAGATTGAAGTGTGGTGGCAGTAGCCTTACGCGGATAAGGGTGGCTTCGTCCTCAACGGCGCCGATCGTGGTCTAAGGAGTAGGGTGGCGAAGTCGTGGGAAGAAGCAAGAGGGTTCGGATCCGCTCCTTGTTATCATGTTTTGCATGCTTATAAAAGTAAGGAATCTTAGATCAGTATTTTTGCAGTGTTACAGAATTTCGCTGCTTCGTTCCAATTTTTGTATAAAGTACAAACTTTTACTCGACCAATCCTCTTGCAGTTTTTTCGGAATTCTGTACCACAGATGCTACCTTCTGTGATTCTCTTGAGATTAAATCTGCATTAATTGCCGAGTTATAAGACTTAAATTTTGTCATAACTATAGAATAGCTAAAAATCAGAGGTGTGAAAGAGGGAAAAATACATGGAAACAAGCCAATGTCAGCCGTTGATAGCTTTAGCAGTCCAGCCAGTCGTATTCCGGTCGTATTTTGAACTCCGTTTTCTCTTTAGAAGAAATTGTGCTAGCTCAACGTCCGTTTCGCCATTAGAGAAGTTCATAGTTTTATGTCTAATATTCCCTAACGTTCATATATGACTTCTCAAATAATGTCCAGGCTCCTTCAGTCAGCAACTCAATGAATGAAGACAGTGGATGCAACCAGGCAAGCAGTCATTCACTGTGACCAAAATCCCATGATACTGTTATGGATTTCAATAATCCTTACTTTTTTATAAGCATGCCAAGCGGAACCACAACAAGCGGATTCGAACCGTCGAGCTCTTTCCCATGAGTCCGCCACCCTACCCTTCCTCCAGGCCACCGATCGCCGAGTTAAAACCCTAACTAGGAAAGGCTACTGTTCCTATCATTTAGACGACAGAAGCTCTGCTCTTTTCACGACTAGGGCCGAGGTGCTTGCATTTTCTTATTTCTGTGGCTGAGGCGCTAGTGCGCTTCACGTAACTTTCTGCACCAATGTGTGATTTATAAGGAGCCGCGTCCTTTCGTTTGCCTAAAACCTCCATACGGTGAAGCTGCCAACACTGTGACAGCGCAGGTTAGAACTAACTAGCACACCTAGATTAAATAGGTCCGGCCGTCCGTGCCGCATTCCGTAGAACCCGAAAAAGTTGATGTCCCCTTTTGCAGTGAAGTAACTCTTTTGACGATCTTCACGATAATTTTGGGACGACGTATGGCGAAACGCGTAAAAAATCTTTCGTCGACCTACCTATATTATGTCATGTTCTTTAGCCAGCATGAACTTTATGTCATAGGCACCGTAATGGTGGAGGTATTGAAGCAGAACTATAGTTTTAGAGGTTTCTTGTAAAGTAGCTATTGGGGCGACTAAGACTTGCGGTGGTCGACAAAAGCGTTCTGAAAGAGCTTGTTGTAGGCTTGTTCCTCAAGGTTCAAACTATCTCCTGTCAACCAGAAACGTTCCTCCACGTTATCAAAGTGAGTACCACCTGTATATTGAGGTGGTACTGTTGTCTATTCGTTGCATTATAGAACAAAGTCTGCAGCATTACTTTTTTCGATGACAGATATGTGTTTCTCAAGCGACCAAGTTGGCTCTCAGCGCACCTGCTGCAGCAACAGTCGAATTCACTGGACTGCCATGGAACTGCCGGTCTGACACCCTTCGCTAGGAGGCGTATACCGTGCATGAAGCCGACTACTGTCGGCTTCATGCGCGGTATGCGTCGTCTTGAAATCCGCCAGTTCGCTTAATCGAGGTTGTCCTGCGCTCATGAAGCCTCCGTGTGTACGCCGTACCGCGCTTCCTACTTTGTTTGCGCATCATTTCCGAAACTCGGGGGTCAAAGACGGTTTTGGAAGAGCTCTCGGGGTGCTCAACGCGCTCGAATAGAAACGTTGTTCAGCGCTTTTGGAATAAAATTTATTTGAAGTGTGGTGTTTACCCATCCTCTTAGATGACCCCACATGAACTCATGAGGCTTCAGTCGCCACTGCCGACTTTCCGGCACCGACTTCTCATCGGAGCTGCGACTGAATTGCTTGTCTTGGGGCAGTTGCTTGAATCCTGCATGTATCTGTGGCCAGCGAACACATCGTTACACTCCAACGGTCATCTCCAAGACGTGCTCACCATTGCTCCGCTGCTGTTTCATTTTCCATTTGCTCTTCTACTGTGTGCTGGACGAATAGTATTGCAGTTGAAGGAAGCGACGAACGCTGCGTGAATCTCAAGCGGGGGTTCTTGGTTCGGATTCCGCCCAGGCATCCAACCCTTCTTCCCCTCTGGGGTTGGCGAATTAGTACCAGAATTGTTTGGCAAGCATATGACACTGATTTGTCTATGGGCTGGCCATCGTAAGTCAAAAATTACGCTTTCAAACCGCATCCACGATATATCGTAGAGATAGGGTGCGTGGTGCATTCCGCCAAGGGGCTGACTAACGCCGGCCTTTATCCTTTCTTATCCGCTATCCGTTCACTGCCTCTATCTATTCAATGATACTGCGTCTCTTCAGGAGACTGTCGGTGGGCTATTGTTGGTGACTACATAGCTCAAGGGGATCCCCGTACCACGAACATGTGCTTTCCCTTTGTGCTCCCTGTTTGTTTCGAACACACATTTGAAATGACCTTTGATAGCATCTTCTTGCCCAATATGTCAAGTAATTGGACAAAGGTGCCATGCGTTTTCCAAGTAGGCTGTTAGTTAGCGAGGGTCACAGTTGCTCATACTAGAAGGCGAATGCCTTTCAAAATGCTTATTTGGAGGTTCTCCTTGCCTTAGACCAAAATCGAAACACATTCGGAAAAGGGGGACACGTATAGTCCCCTTTATCCTGACGACTTTTGAATTTTTCCAGATTTTTTCATGACAGAACTGAAGCCAAAAAAGAAATGTAAATGAACCGACATGTTTGTGGTCTCTCTTCTTTCTATAGAGTTTTTTATCTATTTGAAGAGGTTCCACTGCAGCAAGGTTCTGCATGAACTTTGTAGTTCAGATTCAGAGGTGGCCAAGTGATTGGCAGCATTATCAAAACTGCTGCATTAGTTATCCTGTGAAAATGTAGGCAGAGGTGAGAATGGTGAAAATCTTGGTGCAGGAAGAACCACGATCCATATAAAGTTGCATTTGATGGCAGGCAGGCAGATATTGTATAATGATCTTCGTTTTCAAGACCATGGACAACAAGTAACTCTAAATGCCTCGTATATCGTCGTTGTTTGTCGCTTCTTCACATAAATCCAACTGAAAGGAACGATTGTTGCATAAGGGGCAATTCTGGAGTCACGTTGATCTCATTGTTTCCATGCGAAGGAGGGGAGGGTGTGCTTCGTGGACAAATAAACACAAACAAAACATTCGAAAATTTTGGCTAAAAGTCAGGTTGACGAAGATTTATTACCGAGTGATACCAGGAAGCCAAATCTTACCGCCCTGAGTGTTTGCTTGAAATTTTAAATTAGACTTGAACCTAATTTTTTAAAGGTTTTGGTGCATTTATGATGTGTTCGAACTGTAACGGAACGGCTAGATTTCAGAAGGAGATAAGGTGGAGACCTTGCCGACTTATTTGATTTTTTCACGCTCCGCAGTGCATCAGGCCGACTGTTAAAGATAAGCACACGTCTCCTCCGCGCTCTGTCGGAACGTTCTGCAAACAATTCTCGTTTTCAATCCTAGACCTGCCGTGCATTTCGTGTGCTAATGCTTCAGTGATGCCAACTTTTGCTCTTCATCTGGTGCTTTTAGGAGAGGGGGAACTCTAAACGATCTCTTAGTGTCCTGTGGTCAGTGGAGAAGCCGGCCCTCAAAGGCTATGTACCATTTGAGGTCCGACACAGGATAGGCAGCCTCCTTCGTGGGGGGCATCTAGGAGGGACACAGCGATCTCCCCCTCCGCAAGGTTCCGACCCAGCGAGTTCAGCCCAGCGCCTTGCCCACCCGCTATTGGTCGGAGTGGCCGGGCTACGGTAATGCGCGCCGCCTGTTCGCCAGCCCAGGCGCCCGTCAGCCGCAGTTGGAACCAAGCTGCTGATGCCGTGACCAGCTCGCACTCTCCGCCCTCTTGCTGTTCATCTCATCTCCAGCAGCAGGAACCGGAAACCTGCCGTCTTCGCGTTTTCGAGTAGAAGTGAGGACGTAGATCCTTGTGGCGCAAGTTGATGAGGAAGAAATCGGACCTAGTGCGTACGGCCGAGGCAGTTGTTCCGATGGCGAGTACTTGAAAGGAGACCTTAGACCCTTGAAAGGATCTGCTCGCTGCAAAACACACCTCGCTGTCACCCACCCAGTCTACAACGCCGCACTACAAAATGACCGTCTTAAGTTGGACAACCTCTACTTGCCGTTCTATGGGTCTAACACTAAACATCGCTGGAACAGCTAGTGCGCCGCATCCAATGTTCAGTGCTTTACCAAGGCAACCAGCAGCCGAATTCAGTATAGAAGCACTGCTGTCTCGAAATTGTTCCTAGCTATGTTTTGTGAAGTTGCAGGGACCTTTTGTGAGTTGTAGAGCTACATATGTGCTGATGAGTATGGTATGTAGTGAGCGATGGAATTTCTTAGCCCAATGTAGAGTACCGGAGCATTCCATTGCGTCCACACCAAATATTAGGTTGGTAAAAAGTGGTAAAAAGTGGTAAAAAGCATAAGCTTTTTCTGCACTTCGTCCTTGTGTGTCTCTCTGCAATCCGTGTTTCTGTACCCCTTAATCCTAATTCGAATGGAGTGCACAACCGCAGCCAGAGACCGATCTTGGCCATCTTCTGGCAGGTGATCGGAAGACGCAGTGGTGGAGAGAGAGAAATTCCTTTTCCTGTTTCTTCAAGGCACAGAAGCATCACGTTGCTGTTTTTGAGCGGATGACTAACGTAGGATTTGCGGTCATAATCCAGGAATCTCAGGCTTAGACACGTCCGAAATCTGCCAGCCGATCGCAAGCTTAGGCTGATGACAGGCTCACCACCCGATCGAACTCTGATGTCCCGCTGTGTTCAGAAAAGCGAGCACCTACGTTGCCCTTTTATTTATTGAGTTAACAACTCCTGTTTCAAGCTTATCAATGGGAAATGCATTTAAATATTAACATTTAAATTAAAAAAATAAAAAAGTGATTTTTGAGGCTTACTGTCAGCACAGGGTTGCGCTGAGACGCTTGTTGGATTGTGGCCTAGCCGAAGGATATATGTTTCGACGACTTGGCCCAGCGTCTCCGCTACTCGGAAATCTTGCAACTCCGAAGACCGGGAACGGCACTCTTCGCCTTCTTCACTATGTTCTCCACCCGCAGCTGGCTTGAGCACTCACCCTGCAACCATTGCTGAATAAAATAGTACGCTTGGTGGTGTAGTGGCGTAGAGCATCCTGCCCAGTATGAATGGGGTGAGGATTTGAGCTTCGTCTGCGCTAGAGATTGATCGCAACAAAACGTCGTTATAATAGTACGCCTGGCTCGAAATAAGCACCATCGCACCACCAAGCACCGACTTCACACACTACCTCAAAATCCATCGTCTACTACTCAGAGCGCTTCTGATGCTGTGGCTACAGCTACATACATATGTACTTCACTTAAGCTCTGGCCTTTGTTTTAGATCTCTCGCTCACTTCAACAGTTATTGTTTCTGCTGAAGAACCTGACCTCTAGAAGTAGTAGCATACACTTCGAAGTTTCATTCAAGATGTGACATTTTGAGCACTTACGTATAGGGAGCTCTTTCGCGTAAAGTGGAAGCTTTTGAACGCAGATTCCAGTCAACAGAAAGTACTCCAGGATGTGGCCAATTTTGGCACAAATACGTTAGATGAACCAATGCTGGAATTCTTTATTCGTGCACGGGCCCGCTTGCCTATATGAACCTCTTTTGCTTCATCAGAACTTTGATCCTCGGATCTCTTCAAAGGATTTTCGACTATCCTGATAAGAAGTGTTCGTAATGCCAAGACACCGTTTATGGAGCGGATTTGGCCATATTCAGTATTTAGGGCTTGACTGCAATGACTGAGCGCTTTAGGTGTTTATCCCAGCTTTGAAGTTTAATAAATTCCTTCTCAAGGTGTTTTATGCCACGCCATCAAAAGACAAGTCTTCTTCCCTTGCTAAAGGAGTGCGATATTAGTAAGAAGGCATTAAAAACTCGCATGTGTTGGAATGCTTGCATTTTTTTCAAGTATAAAATACGTGATCACATCTGTCGCACTGGGTGCGTCTGGCGCAGTCGGGAGTCTGTGGATCCCTGCATATGCACATACATTGGGCAGAATGGACACCGTCATTCATTCCTCAGGCAACGCACGCAATCAAACTGGCACCGGTCGAACTGTCGTCCAGCTTAGGCTGCTAATTCGGAACAAACTCCGTAGTGACGGTGGATCCAACACTGTCACTCATCGTGAAAGTAAGTTCGGTGGAAGGCATTGTGTATTTCGGAGAGGGTTGTGAGTACAGACCGATGTTCTTATCACGGTTCCTTCAAAACGCTTAGTTCTCAGCAATCATGCCTCGCCTTCATTTCACGACGCCTGCGAGGTCTCGAACCTCAGAGTCATTAGCTCAGCCTCCGCCTTCGCGAAGGGCTGCTGTTCTCATTTGGGTCTTCAGCGTTCACATCTAGAATTCTCCGCTTGTCGTGCGGGCGGGATCGGTGCGCGTTCGTCGTCAGTTCTGTTTCAGTGCTGTAACAAACCCCTCAGTCTGTTTGTTCTACGATGCTCGCCGTTCAGCGGCATAATATTGACTCAGGCGGTGCTACAAAACAAAAATTCCCAGCAGAAATGAATTTCGCACGCGCTGCGGCGTCCGGGGACTCTCAACTCCTTGTCAGATCCTTCGCCCAGTTGCACCATCGTTGCATTCTTGGAGACACAACTTCGAGAACTGTTCTGGCAACATCCACAACAACAACAAGGATTACGCGCCAACAAGGATTATTAAACAGTTACCGGACGCTATGTCGTATGCTGGTCTTAGTGTTTCTCATTCGGCCTAGTCGTGGAGCTTCATCCGGCTCAGAATGACAGCGAAGAAGTAGAACGAGGACTTTAAGGGTATCCTTCCTCAAATTCGGAAAAATCTTGACCTCTGGGGCCTCTTGAAAAGCAAACGACAACTGGGGGAAACTCCTTGTAGTCGCGGTTTCCTCCATTCAGATGAAAACGAGAAACCATGCCGGCGACTTCTCTGCTGTTAACAGTGGCGAAGGCAAACACTGTGCAACTTCTGCACTCACTGCCAACACTGTACTTAAAGCCTGTCGATCGATCGACTGCATTTGCATGGCTGCCACCCACTTCTACGTTCCGGCTTTTGCTTTTGGTTCTGCAGGCTGCTCAACAGCTCCACACAAGAATATGGTGAAGCGCAGTGGCGTGGCGAAATCGCGTAATACTCTTGGCTTTAGGCGAAAAATTAAAGGAGAATGTCTTCACAGAGCTTCGCAACAATTCATTGCGCTTGGATATGATTAGCCTGGGTTGGTTGCGAACATCGACCTATACACGTTTGCTCTGTGTTGAACCATTGAACCACATTGCCTTTCAATGTGAAGAGAACGGCTTCCCACCATCTCAGAAATATAGCATGTTTGGCGCAGTTCCTCACCCACATTCTGACTGAAGAAGTCAGCTTCGTTCTATTCTCACTGTGACTTCGACGGAGCATTCAAAACCATCGACCCCAGTACATATCTAATTGTAATTGGTTTTGAGCCTTTTTTTGAAAACGATAAGGCGGCTTAAAATCAAGCCTTTGTGGCAACGTTACAGATACAGTATTAAATATCACTAGAAAACTTCGAAATTGACGGAGAATGGATCACGAACTAGCACCGCGTAAGTATGCTCTGTGTGCCTGTCCTGTGTACTTTCTTGAGTATTAGCTACGATAAGCTTTGAAACATGTGCAAGTGCCTTCGCTTGCTTCATAGGGTGAACTACTGCCGCCCAAAGCTCAGTAAGAGGTCCAGCGTTATGTAAACCCGTTTTCTTCTTCAGGGTCTGTACCGCTTTTAGGTACATCCGTCTGCTTTGCCCACTCTGGATAAAAATGCCATATGAGCTTTCAGAACTATCCGACTACGACTCCCTCCATCACATTCAAATTTTCAACATCGGTTAGTGGCGCGTGCGGGCCAGTCGGCCGAAGGCGCCGGTTCCCGCGTGCGCCATGAATGGATTTTAAGCTCGGTTCGTGTCGAGGCCAACCAGTCCTTCCACGGTGTGACTCTGCTGTCGATGAGCCGGGGGTACACAAATCGGAAAAGAAAGATGAATGAGCTGCTCCACTACTACATATCATCCCTAGTCATTGTTTGGAGACATCGCACCGTACCGTAAAAGAACGCGCTCCACATCCCAAGGAAATTGCTTGACCCCGACTCTCCTCCTAACCCTTCATGCCTTTTTCGTGTCGTACTTGCCTGGGAAGCGTGTGTGGCAGTACAGATTTCGTTGTTCGGTACAGTTCTAGAACGGGGTAGAAGCGTGCTAACCTTTGTGCGTCTGGGGCAAAGTTGCTAGAATTGGAGGAGATGGGGAACGGGGTGAGCCCTCTCCTCTGAATCTGCTGTTGTTCTCAAATTTGAAAATCGAATGATCTAAGTACGCAATTCACTTATCAGACGCTTATCCGCAGATGTTTACATGCCCGCTACATTGTCAAGTTAGTTTTGAGTAGGGTCTCACTTCACACGCTTGATTTCTGAATTATGAGATGGAAAGATGAGGGCGCACGAGTTTACCTGGCGGTGCAGTCCTAGTTGGTGGTGGCCGCTCTTAAACGATTCCTCAACAGAAGGAAATACAATAAATGAGCAACAACATATAGAAATAAGTAAACTACGCCAACCTTGTTGTCCAGATAGACTCAGTTTCCGAGTTCCTAGTTGGGAAAGGGGAACCTTAAAATGGTCATTCTCGGTGCAAGTCTACCACAGCAGAACACCATTTGCCCCGAGACCGGATCATCTTCAAGCAGCTAAAACAGAGAACATCGGTAAAGTAAAATAAAAATAGGCCAAGACGTCATCCATCAACATTTTGAAGGCAGGCATGACAATGTGCCTCACGTCCTAATCAGTTGGAAACGTCCCGACCTAGCTCACAAATGTCGTACATTCGCCTGTCTTCTGTGCTATTTATTCTGATTTTCGCTAGTGCAGTTGTACTCTAGGAATGAGTAAGTTCAATAGGTTTCAGTACTGATCACATCCAGTTCTTATGAGATCGCTTAGGAGAGGCCACCCCAAGTGGGCTTGCACCCACATGGCATCCGAAACGGCGCTCACGTCGGGCGGAAGCCGAGAAAGACATTCGGTCGGCAGCACGAACGACCTGCGCCCCTTCGTTGGCGGCCCCCGCGCCCCCTCTTTCTGCAACATTCGCCTCTCGGTGGGCGGTGCCGAATACAAAAATAGTGCTCTCCGCGAGCAAACTACAGACACTGATTTTTTCTATCAGTTGAAATACGCTCCAACTCCACCGATCCCAGCAGCCCGCTCCCAAGTTGGGAATACTCGTCACCCGAACGAGCGGCGATCGGTCGCCACTGCTCGTTCAGAGTTTACCCTGAGCACAATACTGTGGTGAGTTTCAGGCACTTTTCCGAGGCTTCCGAGCAGATTTGCTCCCGACTGAGACACTTACGTGGCCATGGATGATGGAAGCCCTTTTCAGCAGTCACATAGAGTTCGCCTTGTTATATTCTCGTTTGCTGGGCAGTAAGCAGCGCGGGGCAGTCCTAGTTGGTGGTGGCCGTTCTCAAACAATTTCCTGAAATAATAATTAGGAAACAGGATGCAGAAGTATTAAGCCACGTCAACCTGGTTGCCCAGATAGACTCAGTTTCCGGGTTCCTAGTCGGGAGAAGGGAACCTAAAGAGATATATTTTCTATGCAAATCTAGTCATGTAAGATCCTTTCATTAGACCTGCACCGGAACAGATCATTTTCACGCATCGAAAAAAGATAACATCAGTAAAATAAAAAATGGCCAAGGCACCACCAATCAACGTTTTGCACACAGGCGAGAAAATGTACTGGACGTTCTAAGGATTTGCAAACGTCCTGACCTAGCTCACAGATGTTGTGCACACATTCTCATTCTTCTGTGTCGTTTCTTCTGATTTCGGTAGTGCAGTTGTTTTCTAGGAAATGATAACTTCAGTATACTTCATTATTCGCGAGCACATCCAGTTCTTATGAAATCGTTTAAGAGCGGCCACCACCAACTAGGATTGCACCGGCAGCGCCTCGAATATAGGAATCTGGTCGATAAGGTCTTTAAGCAGCTCCGTTTGTCGAACAGTTATCCCATCACGCTCCACAGCCTTAAAAAGCAATGCGACTTATTTCGCCCCAAAAAGTTTACTCAAACCCTGCATATAATGGGAGCAAACGAAATGTAGGGAGGTGTGCTATTGAACGTTGTGGTTCAAACGCCCTGCAAAAATTGGTAGTTTGAGAGTTTCTGGCGTGGAAATTGAAGTTGGAGGTATGCAATGATAGTGTGAGGATAATAAACCTCACAAATGCTGGCCTCTAAAGGCTCGAGCACACTTCGCTGCTTTGCTGCGGCGGCAATGGTGAAGGATATCATCGAGCTGCTGCCACGTTTGCTGAGCGGCAACGGCAGCGCCGCAGTCATGGACACACTTCGCTGCGGCAGCGGGGCGGTTTTGCTGCTGCAGAAAGAAATGTCCAAGAACATCCGTTATCCGTATCATTTGCGAAGGCAGCGTGCACCCTCATTTGCTGCTCGAACCGGGTTTGCTGCCGCGGCGAAGTGTGCTCGAGGCTTCATGGAAATACGCTCTAAACGTGGCTCAGACGGGCAGTAGATGTTGGGCAATGACGTCCCTGGAGAAGTGGTAGGGCCGCGTTGCAACTACTACCGTTTGAACGCAGGCCCAGACTTCAGAATGATTACACCCAAAATGGGCAGTGATTGTACTGAGCTGTCAACAAACATCATGAATCTATCGTACATTGGCAACGAACTGGAAGCTGGCATCTGCCAGAGGAGGGGGGGGGGGGGTTGGCTCTCTCCGTTCGAACTTTTTGACAGCGGTGGCAAAACTGAAGGCAAACCTGTTTAAAAAGAAGACACCGCGAGAGCGCCTTTCTGTTCTTCTTAGAAGCAACACCGTTTACATTTGCTTCGAATTCCTGCGACGCATATCTCCGACTGCGATAGATCTGAAAGTTTTTCAGAACGACAATTTCCAAAGTGCGACACCTAAGTTCATCAAGCGTCTTGAGTGCACGCTCCGGCTTTGCATAGCTCAAGGGTGGCAACTAGTGTCCTTTACTGATGTCAACATCCTTAAGCCAGAGGCCCTCTAGAAGCTGGCCTTATTAGGCTCAATTTCTGCGAATTTATCTGTCGCTGTTATTCGGAACAAAGATAGTGAGTGATTACCTCCGTCACGCGGACGGGTCTGAAGCTTAGAAGTTGGGCATGTTGAAGGTTTTAACAGCGAACGAAACTCTGGCTGCACTAAAACTAGTAGCATGGTGCAACATGAAGAGACACCGATTGTCCATCCTTGCTTGATAGAGGTCAGTCTCCGCCACTTC
This sequence comes from Heligmosomoides polygyrus polygyrus, assembly GCA_947396885.1. NCBI lineage: Eukaryota > Metazoa > Nematoda > Chromadorea > Rhabditida > Heligmosomidae > Heligmosomoides > Heligmosomoides polygyrus. The sequence goes on from OX377203.1 coordinate 69,208,161, forward strand.
AAGACAGATGTGCATCCAAAGTGCCCCGCGACATGCCCTAGAAATGGGCTTTGTCATGAAGCCGTTTTATCATTGCCAACCTTTGTCCTTCAAAAATCATCAGTGACACGCAGGAAATCTGAGCCCATGAAAAGCGAAGGATTGTCACGCTTCTCAGGCCGGTGTTGGATCTATGGAGTAGCGACAGCGAACACGCTAGCAAAGCGGGGACCGTATGGAAAACACGGCAGCTCAGTGAGATCCTAGGAGCTTGTTTCTCAGTGGGCGATTACCGACGTAACGCGGCCACTCTCATCAGATCGGTTTCCAGCCATTAATCCAAACGCAGCGAGCTCGTTCAGTCAGTCTCGGTCTCTGAGATCAGCCGGTCACTCATCCGGAATGAGTCCGCCGAGCTGGTTGCCTGCCATCGGGGTTTCGCGTCGCGGTCTACGAAGCCCTGGCTCAGGCTGGGATTAGGCGACTCCTCCATGAGCGATCACTAATGGCCGGCAGTGTAGAAGACACAGACCCCTCCCGAGCACGTTTTGATGCCACGTAAATCGTCGGGCTTCGAGGACCACGAATTTATCCATCAAGTCGGCCGTCGGTCGCGTCGTCGGCAGTCACCATACGACTGTTTCTGGATGTTCCAAGTACTGCAAAGTACGCGCTGACTTTGAGGCTCACGCGGCAGCTCAATCCGAGCGGACCGTTTCTCCGCTTCGAGCATTCACAGAGCTTTTACAGATCTCTTTTTTACAGTATTACTGCTACCTAAGCCATCTGCTATCACTGTTCCATGTTGTTCAGCATCTTACGAGACGTCATGCTGTTGCTGCTTCACGCAGCTCCATCATTCAGGAGAATTTAACATCACCGTTCCGATGAGGCTTTACATTGCTTCCCCTGTTCAGCACCACAGTCTTGAGATCGTTCACCACTACCTGCTCTTCGAAACAGTTCAGCTGCCCCCTTCTTTTATTCTGGCAGCTCAATGGTAGCGCTTAAAAGAAGGGATCGCTCCTAGGAAATTCGTTCCCTACTCAGGCATGCGCTTCAGATATTGTACTTTCCGGAAAGGCGCTCGCCATATAACACGCTCGCCATTTGGTACAACACATATCCTGATACGAAAATAGCGAGGTCCATGAAAAGGTCAGAGACACTCTTTCATTTCATCTGCGTCTGCTGTCTATTGAGAGCGCACAAGGCGCTCATTCCCTTTTGCCCCATTTTTGGTTCTGAATTCTTCTTGACTACCTGTTGACTACCCGAAGCCGGTGCACGTAGCTGAAGTTTCTAAAAGACAGACTTCGTTGCGTTGACATGAAACAGAAGCTTCTTTTGATTCATCTGCACCGCACGTCTTCCCTCCGCGAATCTGATTCTCTGGTGGAACACAACATGATTTCTTGAAGGTGAATACGTTGCAATGAGTGGATGATCCTAAGCCATGCCCTATGTGCTATCTCCTGCTAAAAATGTAGTTCAGTCATATGTTCGCGCTCATTTCAGTTGCTAAAATTATGCTGCGGAGACATAGGACAATTGTCGGTGTCCGCGACATGGCAGGGCATTGCACCTGTTAGAAAACAGGAGGTGGGAGAGTCCTAGAAAGGGAGTTCTGTGAGGCTCTATTTGCCCCGAGGCGCAGCAGGTCGAGGTGAAGTGCAAATGATCGCAGCGTTATTGCTGGCGTTTACCCGTTGGTCTCCGCCGAGGCGGATGGCGTGGCGGTCCGATTGAAAGGGTCTGACATAATCCCAATGAGCTGCAGAGAAGTATGGCTTCGCGCAGCCGCATAAGCCTCCTCGCCTTACCGGCCAGCGCATTACAAGCGTTATCGCCTCAACTCATCTCTCGCCTCTGCGGAGGCTAACGTTCCCAAATCCCACTCGCCAAACCATCTCTGAACCTCGTCGGCCGATTCAGTTAGAGCTGCGCCGCGCGCTACTCCTTAGCTCGTCACTGAGCCTCCCTTTGCGTAGTTACTGCACCAGGTCTTGGGTGTCTTCTCTTAACATCCTGTGCTTTGCTCGTCCCTCCTGTAGTAGCACCATCATGAACGCTCGGGCAACTTCGGGCTCACTGCAGTCTTATTCTCCCAGAGTTTGTGAAGAATCTGGGTTATCTGAACTGCCAGATAAGTGTCGTGAACCAGACCACAACTCTAGGACCTTCTACATTCTGCAATTGCCGTTGGAATCTATTGCCCAGACTATGTACCCAGCAAAAGTTCTTTTACAATGAACAATAGAAACAGAACGCCCGCGTACCCCAAAAAAGAAAAGACATATTTATCCTCATACTACGCTTAGTTTCTTCCAGAGCCAAGTTCGTTGCGAAATGTTAAAGAGGACGAAGCACTTCGGTTGTCGAAAGAGTATCCTACAGTGTTCTCAAAAGGAATCGCGCATCCCCTTCTCGTTCCTCCGATTTCTTCCTCCTACTTTGCATACGCTTCTATGACTGCTTCCTGCATTCAGCGACATTACAAAACTATTTATTTGTGGATTATATTTGACGTCTACCGCTATCTATCCGATACTTCAAATACCATAGCTTAGTTATTAGGAGAACGGTGAGGATTCGCCACCTTGCATTATTGCGTAGCTTTTTGTACTTCCAACTCAAACGTGCACTGAAAACATTCTCAAATTTCTTTTCGAAAACAACGAGACCAGGGGATCTGTGCTAAACATGGTCACTGTCGACACCTTTATGTGCTTTTGTGTTAAGTAGGGAAGAAGAGCGGTTGTGAAGAACTTAATGGGAATCAGAGCGAAATCTTGCAAAAGCTCTGAGCGTGTTCTTCTGTGTTTTCTGCATTCAACTGTAGGTATAGGCGTGTAGTTAGGTGTCATCCTGAGAGAAGCTTATCTGGTCCTCTTATCAAGACCGTTGTCTCAGTACTAGAAACGCTCTTGGATCGGAGCCTCGCTTACAGTTAATGCCAAGCATTCTATTGGGAAAGCGGTATACTCGAGCAGCGCTTTGCTGCGATTCACCTCAGGTATTCTCCAGAATTCTGGAGTGGTCACCTCACAGCTCTGTTTCCTAAGATCCCTTTGGAGGCTCACGTCTCCTCGTAGGCGAGATGTCGATATTATCGGAACTTCAAGAAGCTTCCATACCTTTACTTATCGTGAGAATAGGAGTTTCAGTGCATCTGGTTGTGACGCTTTGTCAGTTGGAAAGCGAGCAGGCCTCGTCAGCAATAGAGTGACCGAGTTGCGATTTCTTCTATTCACACTGCTCTTTATCTCGCCCAGCTTGTCGTACTGCGCTTCGTATCACTCTGTGCCGATGTTGCCTAAAGTCACTTCGCTATACTCAAAACACTTCTGCCGATAATCGATCGCTACTGATTTCAGGAAAATGCTGGCGAATATCAATGGGCTAGCGGCTCCGACGCCGCCGGCCGTCATGCCGCCGTCCACTCCTCGGAGCGGACATCCCCGCACGGCTCCCGATGCGCTGGAATGCAGCACGTCACCGTCGAACACCGCCGGCTCAGATGCCTCGGGTCTGTCGTCGGCTGAGCTGGCCGCGATCCTGCTCGCCGGACAGCAGAACGCCGCCGCCATCAAGCAGGAGTTCCCGGACACCCACGTGAAACCGGTGCGTGACCAGCCGTCTCAGTATTCCAAAACAGACGGGCAGCCGATTATTGCACTGCGGGTGTTATGCGTAGAAGCTGGGCAGTGCCTTGTACCTCTTTGAGCAACACCACTAGCGGCGATGCTTTGCGAACTTTTTGTCTCTACTTGTGTTGGTCAATTGATGCATTTAAGACACCATGCCGAAAGGCAGCCTAATGGGCGCCATCGCATACTCGGCTCCTAATCGGTAAGGCGGGATAAATACCGACGCTGATGATATTGAAATGCCTGTTTATCCCACATCATTTGGACAAGTCTTTTCAGCTAACCTAATGCGTTGGTGCATAAGCTGTGGGACGTTTGCTGCACAAAATATTTTATTTCACCGTATCTGAACATCAACAGCGAGTGACTCGAAATAGGTACTATTACCATCTCGACCTCTGCCAACTCGCTGGCAGCTCATGGATGCCTCTGCTCCAGAACGTAGAAGGCTGGGCATTGAAGAATTAGGCGCCTCTTTGCCATCACTGCCATGTCTTCATCCAGTAGCTGCCTCCACGCTCCGAGCGCTTCGTCAAGAGCACACCGTCGCTTTTTCACAAACACGTCGGGTTCCAGAACGTCGGTCGTTGGACACGACGGTGAACGCTAGAACAGAGAACCCTCTTCCTAGCTTCGATGGTTAGATTGGAGGGCTCCCTTCAAGTGCAACTAGGTGTGTGGAGAGAAAATGCATTGTCGTTTTTGCGATCCACGTCGCAGTGTGTCGACACCGACCGACCGAGTTGTTGCGTCTTACCATTCGACTTCAATTTTCATTAAATCTCGAACTGCCACTGTCGGGATAGCTGCTAAAGTGGTTGATAATCGGAAACTAGCATGGTAGGTCCGTTTTCACATTATCGGTGTGCCCAGGTCCAGGCTCAGTTGTGTTCACGGAGGCGTCCTTCTTTTCGACGAAATAGTCACAATTCTTACACTTGCAGTGCAAAGAGTTACTGTATTTTAGGAATGAAACGTAACTTAGTAATCTCGTTAAGCATTCATTTTGAACACAATTTATTACGTTTGAAATATGGTAAGAATAAGAATAGCACCACGGATTGGAGGTTTAGAAGATATGAATCGCAAAGCTATGATGCCAGCTAGGGAGTAAATTATATATATATATATATATATATATATATATATATATATATATATATCAACAAACGACATGATTAAATATGTGGTTTATTTATGAGAAAACGAAGAAAAGAAATGAAAAGAAAGGAAAGAAAGAAAATGAACAGAATATTGAGAGTAGTTTTGTAGTTCTTTGTTTTCACTACTCAACTGTTCTTCTCACGATTGGGTCATTGCTCACAGTGGCGAGAAATTCCTTTTGAGTGAAAACACCCGTGATGTCCGAGGACCTATTTAGCAACCTCACATTGTCCTTAAGTGGTCAGGTGTTGTCTGGATAGAAGTTTAATTCAGGAGAAAATCTCTTTTTCTGTTGCGCACAACACTAGCTGCACGCTGGTGATTTCAAAGGGGAGTAAAGATGACGTGGAGGATACTCGACAGCGCACTCGTATTCTGCCTCGATTCCGTATTCAAATAACCACTGTCTCGCCATTTTCGGTCCCGATACGTTCTTGATCTTCTCCCTCGGTGGTAGTGATCGTCGTTTCTTAGCTTCAACCACGTAGGATTAGGGATATCTGTGGATATAAGGAGGAAGCCAGAAGCTTCCTACAGCTAAAAATTGTGGGAGTCAAGGCCGGCGTCAATCAGTGCATGTAGGTGATGCACTATGCGTTCCAATTCTTCTGGATATCGTTCAGATACTTTAAGTGTGCATGGATTTATCCATTATAACTGCGGTCACAGTCGTCCGTCTACAGGTCATAGCTTCTTCGACCCATACAAGTCCGTTACCAATTCACCGACCCACGAGGGACGAAAGGTTTGGCTGCCCTGTGCTGGAGCAGCGTCTCGAACCTTTTCGACTGGGATCCATGCCATATGCGGCGCCTCAGCCGCCCCGCTCTACCTCAAAAGCGACGGACTGCCTTCATGTCAGGCAAATGAAAACTGCTGGTGCAGCCCAATCACCTGCTCCGTCCCTTGTCCCCTGAGCAGATCGCTTTTCTTCTATTGGGAATCCAAATAATCGTTTCAACCTTGCCTCCTTCAGTCTAGCCATATGTATTCTATGGATATCTAATTTGATAACAGTTACATTCATGAGATACACCACAGTACCGTAGCAGCTTCGAAAGTCCTCAAGCATTTATTCCACGGGCCCGGAAATTCCAAACATGCGAGAGGTGTCTACTTTTTAATTATTTTACGCTGTCTGAAATGTTTGCATTTTTTACGAAACTCGTCGGAATATTAATTTGGAAATTCGACTGGTAGCCAGCGCAATGCAGGCTGTCTGATTCGCGTTATGTTGTGTTATTCGTTCTGTAACCTTTCTCCAAAGTTCAAACCAACAAACGTGCAGATTCGATAGGTACCACGGGAACCGGCATACTTACCAGGGAAGGGTCCTGGGCGAGAATCTCCATCCTCAAGTTGTGGATAAGTAAGTTCCATTTTTGCGAAGTGTTTGAACCTAACGAGTTAGTGGCCTTGGAAATGTTATGAGGAATGGCGTCCACAAGGAAATACCTTCCCAACAACGAGTAGGACGAAGAAATGCAGAAATGCTGCGATATCGAATTCCTGACCCGCATCTACGCAGCAGTGTCTTTACATATTTGCTGCACGTTCGAAGCCTGGAAGGCGTTGCCTTGTGTGCGAGTCCCTTGTCAATTTTCATGTTTCTTAACTCGGTGGGCTCAAGGAGTTTGCAAAAATGGAACATACCCTTTTAAGTATGCATAAGTAAATTCTGGGTTTCGCTCGCATGTATTCATATCGCCTGGATAGATTGCCACGCCAACACTTCTACCGGTGTCTGGTCATGTTTCTCAATAATATTTCCTGGATTTTGGAGCGTACGGTAGCGAAGTGAGAGGTTGGGAAAAAGGAAGCGCTGGCTGTGGAGTGCATCGACTCCAGGTTCCTGTTTGGATTTCCCATCCAGGCCAACAAAGCCTTCTATCCTTCCTCCACCCACCCCACCCCCCCCCTCGATGAATTGATACCAGACCCTCTGTGGCGGAGCTCAAAGCACTCCCTTGTCCATCGGCTGGCTACTGCGTGTCATTGTATCGGCCAAATACGCTTACGCACTGCCTCTGGGCTAAGAAACATCAGGCCCGCACGTTTTGTGGTTAGTTTCAGTTAGGGCTTGCGTCCGTTGCGAGACAGTGAAGACTGTCCAGGCTGTTAGAAGGATGTTTAGTGGAGATGAAAACTCTTCCGCCTGGCAGCCGTGAGCCCGCACCATTTGCTTTCCGGGCGAGGCACTTTCTCACTACGCCTCTGCGCTGTTTGACCGAGCGAATTATCTACGACACCACCCGTAATATCCACCTATCAGCACTCACCTATGATGATATTGGGGTATGCTGCTGATATCAGCATGGAAGCGGTTAATCGGAAGGCCTCGCAAGAATATTTCACACGTTTTGTTGGCTTATGAAGTAATAATGAAACGAGCTGGTTCGCTACCCGAGGGACAATGTGCAGATTCGAAACTCACTTGACGCAAACGTTTCGATAGCAACTATGCATCCTTCTAGCGGTTTATAACAATTTTGGACAACCGTCTAGGCTTAAACAAAACACATATAACATTGCGAAATAGTTCCTACAGTTTCCTGATCAAATTTGCAGTGTTCCAAGGACAGGCGTCTTCAGCCGTCAGAATTTACATGGGAACGTGCTTTATAAAGGTGCCTCAAAACACCCGGCATAGCAAAAAGAAGGCCCATCGGAAGGAATGCTATCAACCCGTGATTAAATCTCTCCTAATGGTATCATGGTGAAGCTTTAATAAGGCAGTCACGCTGCATATGTACAATACCGCCCGCGCCGTACGGTCAAAAGTGGGATTTGCGACGCCACAACAGCGTCGCAAAGAGTCGCACGCTCATAACTCCTTCAGTTTTAGGCTTTTTGAAAAAAAGTTGATACCTTTGGATTCGACTCTTCGAGGTCTACACAAACATCTAAAAACTTTACCCGAACACCCATATTTTCGGCGTGGGTGGTCCAAAATTGACTGAAGCGGGATTTTGCGATTAGAGCAGCTTGTTTTCCAGGACATGCGTGTTCTCGCAGTAGTTCAAGCATGGTGTACGTTGCCAGTGCGCTGTCATACCAGGAATGCTTCGAGAGTGCACCATGCTCAATGCACACAGAATCGAACCTACCAATCGAGTGGCCGATGTCCACTGCGCTTTTATCTTCTCTTACTGGGAAATGCGAAATCCTCAAGTCTATTTGGACATGCGCTCGCCCACTCGATTGGTAGGTTCGATTCTATGTGCATTGAGCACGGCGCACTCTCGAAGCATTCCTGGTATGACAGCGCACGGGCAACGTACACCATGCTTGAGATACTGCGAGAGCACGCATGTCCTGGTAAATAAGCTGCTCTAATCGCAAAAGCCCGCTCCTGTCATTTTTGGGCCACCCATGGCGAAAATTTGGGTGTTCCGGCAAAGTTGTATACATGTTTGTGAAGATCTCGAAGAGACTAATCAAATGGTGCCAATTGTTTTTTTTTCAAAAAGCCTAAAACTGAAGGAGTTATGAGCATGCGACGCTTTGCGACGCTATTGTGGCGTCGCAAATCCCACTTTTGACCGTGCGGCGCGAGTGGTATTGTACTTAGCAGCCTTCCACTCTCGTTACCTCCTCGAATCTTCCTTGTCATGATTCGAGAGAAGTGATTCATTTTCATGCTTCTCCGGCTTTCTGAACAAGTCCTTATCAACATCTCAATATTGGGCGAAACTAGTGTCACCTGTCTTTTGTCTAAATGTTGTTTTGTAGGGTCAGCACGACACCTGACAAGTACTTTCGGGCTGCTCTTACTGCATATATTACTTCGAGCCGCTGTAAAACTTCGACCGCTCGGAAGGGATCTAACACTGTTTCAAGCAAAACTCATTAAACCTTCACCATTCCCACAGGGCAAGAGCGTTCTTGAGAGTTTTCTAATGATCTATCATTTGGAAATTTCTATTCCACAGCACTTACACAAGTTCGTCGCTGCTTGATTTCTTTATTTCATTTCCCAAGTGAATAGAGGAGGTTGTGGTTGAAAATGAAGATGAGACGTTACTCACTATTCTGGCAGTCAAACTCACTCAGCGCACTTGTCGAACACCGCCTGCTTAGCACTTCTTGAATCCTCGGCATGGCTTCTGAGTTCGTTGGTAACATGACGAGCCCTTCAGGTGGCCTTGGTTTCAGCATCACTTTCTTCTTAATCCTCTTCTTCACAGGCCGGAGCGTAGGGTTTTTGTCTTGAAGTCTACTTCACCATAGGGTTTGCTTTCATGTTTGCTACTTTACTGTCACAGCCACCCGAGGAAAATTGGCAGTAGCATTGCTCTGTGGAAACTTTCGGTTATAAATAATACAGCCAACCATGACGGACATGAATCTTGCATAGTATGTTTACTGGCGTTCCACCTGAAATTGAACGTTTTTTGCATATGGTCTTCCTTTCGAGCGATGTTCCCGTAAACTCCTCAAACCCTAGCGTACCAAGGGTCGCGGGGCAAGTGCTTATTCCGATTCCTATATGGAATTAAGAAGAACAGTGGGTGGCGAACGCGTTGGGTGCTTGTTGTGAGTGGATAGCCGGCCAAATAATTGAGTAGCACCGTAATCCGGAGGCGGACTCTAGTCCGAGCAGCGACCTGGAACTCAGTCGGTTCCAAAATGGCTCGCTCTTCCCGGGTCAGCCATCGGTGGTGTCGTTCCCCAGGAGCCTCTTCTGCTTTCACTGCTTCCACTCGGCTTCCATGTCATATCGCTTCAAATCGATAATCGCCTTCCTCTGAATCCTTGCATTAAGCATTGCCAGCTGTGCGGCTACCTGAGCCGTGGGAGAGTATCAGCGGAAGCCGTCTGAGGTTGATGTGAAAATAATGTGGAACAAATTGAGGTTGCCTGAAACAGATGCCGCAAAGTTTCACCTATTTCAGCTGAGGGCGTCCATCAGGTGGTCGTTAGCTTCAGAGGGAGAACTTTCCTCCTTTCCAGGTTACCATTCTACATGAACCAAATCCGAGTTCCAAAGCACCCTGTAGTTGTGAGGTAGGGGAGGCGGTGTACGTCGAGAATGCTCCATCATTCAACGCCTGAGCACTAACAGAAGCTGGAAACTGCTGGAAATCTAGGGGCAGGACCGCATTTAAAAGTTGGTCTAAGCCTTTAGACGCTGAGAAATAGACACTAGAATGCCGCGAAAGCATCAGTTCACCACTGTTGGTTTTCATGACCGTGAGATAACCTAGCTGCCACAGGTAGTTCAGAGGTGGTCGCTTAGCGGCTTTCTGCTGGTCGTGCGACGCTCCAATGTGGGCTCTCAGAAGACGCTCCAGCGGAGAGTGGGCATTCATCTGGCGTCCTCACGCGTCGAAGCTGGTGACAGCTCCTGCTTCTGCGCTTCTTCTGAGCCGCTGCCTTATCGGGGGCGTCTCGATAAGCGTCCATCTGTAAAAGACTTCTTCACCTTTTCCTCTCCTGATAAAAGTGCAACCACCGATTAATGCTTGACGCCCATGCACAACTTCACGTTCTATCGTAACGCTGTTCCGTTTCGCACGCAGGGGCTTGGGGTAGCAGAGGAACAGCCGCCTCGGTATTTCACAAACAGTTTTTTATTGGGGGCAATATTCCTCAAGCAAATCAACAGAAAGGGATCATCTAGCAATCCCTAATATCGTTTATCCGCTTAGTCTCACTTTCTACATGGAGAACCTTCGCCTGCATATGACCGGATGAAACTTGGAGAGGAAAGGTTTACGGTTACTGAGATAAATCTAATCGTAAGAGGCTGTTATATTCTATATTCTCATGGCTCTGAATGAATTCATCTGCCATGAGTCTGGTTTGCTGCCTAGCCCGCGACCGATGATGCAGTAATGTCCAGATAACAACAAGATTACACAGATGAAAGCATGAAGACCGCATCTATCCACGAAGAAGGCAATAGTAAAAGCCAGGACATGAAGCCCTCATATATCCACGAAGAAAACAACCGCTCTAGGTTGTCAGATGTTCTTGTTGTTCGTGGGTAGTTCAGAGCTCCATTCAATAATTGGTGACGTCCTTTTATGCTTCCATCGTTGGTTAGTCTTGCTTATGCTTCCTAAATAAATCGGTTTACATGAATCTGTAGATATAGTCCCGCGATAGTCCCGCGCGCAGAGGTAGAGCGGAGGCGAGAATGGCTCGACCTGTAATATTGGTGCAGTGAATTCATGTGTTTGCGCGTCTCTTTCTCCAGTGCTGGAATCTAAGTCCTTTCAGCCTTTTTCATCGGAAAACTTCATTATTTAACGTTATCCAAACTTCGCGCCGAAAAATTACGATCGAGTTTTGGGCAGATTCTAAAGGCTACTCACGGTTCCGGTTTGTAGAGAGAACGCTATACATGTGGAATGCATGCGGATCCTTGGAATGCGCCACGTATTGTACGGAAGGCAGCGGACGCGCTTGATTTTCCTCCTACACAGTGAATTGCAATAGAAAGCCGACAGGAACCTCGGTGTTTCATCCTTTCCACCATGTGAGGTGATGACTCACTGAGCCTGGAAGAGTGATGCCATCATTGTATTTAAAATCGCTTCGGAAATCACGCGACAAATGGTGTGACTTCGCGCCATAGGCGTTGAAAGAGAAATTACAAATTGGATAAATAGTAAATAATACATTACTAAAAATAGAATTAAAAATAAGAACTACTTTAACACCACTCCAGAGGAGAATTTCAACAGAATTTTTAATCGCGTGTTATCCTACCAGAACGGTTGTTTGTTGTGGGGGGAACGCTGGAGACAAACGTGGTGCTCTTGCGCCTATATTTCATCGTGTTTCGCACCGACAGTCATGTAAGCCGTCAGCGATCATGCAAGCGTTGCGGAGTGTGTGGTTTGCCTGGGAGAGGAAGAAGGCAACTTGCTCTGTCCATCGTCAAGCCAATGCCTAGACAAATGGGCCGAGTCCTTTCCTCCTGCAGACTACATAGAAGCTCGTGAGCATCACTCTTGCAGCTCCTGCGTTAGTGGACCGGACGACAGGATGTAGTCCCAGTCTCGAACACTTGAGTGCAATACTGATAGGTCTACTCATCACGAGCATTCGTGCTTAAGTTCGATCGTACGCTTCTCAACGGTGCACCTTTCAGGAGCTGTCGGCCATGGCAAACCCGCTGTTCGGAATGTCGGATGCCGCCGCTCTACTTCAGTTTCTGCAGGCGCAACAGGCAGTCGCACAGGTCCGTTCCTTCACTTCGAGAAAATAGAACCCTTCCCAAACCATACGCGACCCTTACACTATCAATACTTCGCCGCCACCATATCTCTGATAGCGGTTCGCTGCCGCTAGTTCGATAGGAGGTTTTTGATGGAGAACCTAGTTGGTTCTGGTTTGTTAGGATGAACGCAAAAGATGGGGCTCCATTAAGTCCACGTATTTTCTCATGGTCATCCATCCCTGGACTAACTACAAATGTTGGCTTAAAATTCGATCAAACAGCGCTAATGGTGTAAGACGTAGCATCGCTGCCCAAATGCAGAAGGTGCGGGTTCAAGTCCCGCCCGGCGCAAGAGTTGTGATCGCAACAAAACATCCTGTAACAACAATGTTGGCTCCGTTCTTCTCAGGCAAGGCTCTGCTAACAGTATTCAGCGGTAAACAAACTGCTTGCAAGCGACTATAGTAGCAAAAGGGCTTGCGAGAAGCTCTCGTGGATCTTGCATGCGCCTGATCTGAAGCGCTTTGCTGGTTTTGCATTCTTCAGCGCTCCTGCCTTCGGTTGTGCGAAATTGCTGCGCTGTTGGTAAACGAGCGCCAGCTGCGCCTGTCTGAGTGTCGGGCTAATGAGCAAGCCCTAGTATAGGCCGAACGCACCTTCACGATATATCGAAGAAGAATGCGTGGCGCTCCTCAAAAACGACTGAATGGTCATTCTGTTCTCTGGATGTCAAAAGTAAATTACTGCTGTGAGGCGCCGTTGCTTTCCTGTAGTCGTTCGGCGCAAAAATAATCCAGTGATAAGCGCTTTATTTCAATTCAGTGTTTAGCGAATTAATGTAGGTATGTTTGCAGTTCCATGCCCAAGCTCAAGCGGCCGCGCAACAGCGAGCCGTCATTCAGCAGCAGCAGCATCAGCACCAGACAACGCCTCCAGAGAGAAAGCGGGTTCGTGTTTCCGAAAGCGGAGCCAGTAGCGGGCGTTTCCATGCACTGTTAGGGTACTGATGCTTTAGAAGAAGGGTGTTTCTTCGTTGAAAAGACAATCGTTCAGATTTTGAAATTTCTGTGGCAGAGCTTCGTTGCAATTTGCTAAAGCCTAACTTTTCCTAGCACTGCGCTTGGGAGTCATTTCATTTAACTGTTCGAGAACTCCTGACTCATCATCAGTTCTCTGGCAGTTCGATGGGAGTACTGGCACGTGGAGTCGAGCAGCTGGCTAGAAATCGTCCGAGCTAGTTCTCTCTACCTTTCAGTCGTACCCGTGCACCTTCCAATTCTGCGTGATCTGCCAAAAGGACGTGCACTCCTCGAAGCTGCCGTGTCACATCCGGCAGTGTCACGTCGCGAAGCCGATGTTCCAGTGTCCGGCGTGCGACTTCACCTCGACCTACTCGAAGAACAATGTCAAGAGCCACATGGTCTCGCTCCACGGCTTAGCCGTAAGTCCTTCCTTCTTCGATAAAGGCTCGTGGCAGGACACAAGTGGTACAGCACTCTATGCCTCCTGAAGTTCTCCGCCATGTGCTCCATGGTTCAAAAGGTTTTGCTGAGAACGCACGAATATACTAGCCGCGGCAGCCAAAGAGCCATTTTCAAAGTTTGCTGCGGTTCTTTCCTCGTAAAATATTTTCATACTCTTCAGGGCGATCCTATCAGCTACATGGACAAGTACGCCGCACAAGTGGACGAGTTCATGAAGATGTGCTTCCCAAACGGTGAGGACTTTCCGCAGTGCTTCCCTTTCAGCTTGAGCGCGTGCCATGTTTAGAAGGGCTTAGCGGTGACATTAGGAGTTAGGCAGTGTTTTGAGAACACAGATCGCGAACTCATGCCAACACTGGGATGAGCGGCGGATTGGCGGCTCGATGTGGCCGGGTTATCCCGGCCTCAAGTCTGCTTGGCCCGGATTGTCGTCGACGTCGACTAAGACGACGCGCTTGTCGAATATAGCACCATGCTTCGCGGCGGCAGTAATGCCGGGGAACGTGCATAGCTGTGAGCAGGTCTGTCGAGCTGGCTCTCTTCCGTAGGCCCTCGAACCGACAGTTCCTGAACGCCCACGTTCGCTTATACACATCATCATTTGGCACTTCAATGCATTGATCTGCAACTTTAAACTGTCATTGCCCCATTCCACAACACGTTCTTCGAACAGAAATGGACATTAAAGGCCGCTAATTCGCGTTGCTGGAATGATAGCAAAGTCACGAAGCTGGCTACTGAAAGCCGCTCTAAGCTCTGCATGAAAGGATTATCTGTGCAAGGTAGAGCTTAGGTTAGTCTTTGGGATCCCTTCAACTACTGGAGGTCCGTGGACATCCTGTTTCATTGAAAGGCTCTTCATGATATTGTTATGTGTTCTCTTTGGGAAGCGTTGTCGTCGGATCGTCTGCTTCAGAGCCTGAGAGGATCGAACCAAGCAGCAGTTGTTCTACCAGATGCAGCCTCACCCCTACAAAATTCATCGCCATATTTTCCGAAGCGCGTACGATTATGTAGATGTCATACCTCCCTGTTATCCACCGATATGGGGCGAATAGGTGCACTTAAATACCGTGGGTTAAATTTGAGGATCATGCGTTGTCCAAGGGTGCTCCTCCTCAGAGTGACGATAGCTTCCCTGGAGCAATTCAGAAATGCCTAACGACATCACTCGTGAAGTTTGAACTTGTTGTAACCGCACTCACCGTAGGTGAACGGAACGCGATTGGCGCGAGAAGCACTTGCACTCGTTGACTGCGTTATTGATAAATAAGTCCACCACCAAGGAGGGGGCAAGGCTCATGAAGATGGCAGCCGCATCCCGCTTACGGTCGTTTGCCTTCGGTGAAGCTAACGTTTCCATCTGGAAATGTCTGAGGAGATCTATGTATAAGGTTAGAATATTCAGTTGCTCTGGATGATATCTCTGGGCAACAATCTAGAGGCCCCAGCTGATTTGCAGCGGAGTATAAACGCTGTCTCCAAGAATGTGTTCGCTGTTCGAGTGGCTATAGAACCCGCCTGGCTACTCGCCCGGCTTTGCGAATGTGCGTCGACTCTCGCGGACGCCGTAGCACCATCTCGAACAACTCGTCCTGTCATGGATCATGGGTGTGACATGGGTCTTCGGCCTGTCACAGGGACCTGTCGCCTGCAATCGAGTGTCCACGTTCAGCTTAGCTCGCAGGTCGAGCATGGCACCACGTGGAGGAGCGAACATCGCCATCCATCCATCAACCGAAAAATGACCAGTCGCGTTAGTCCCTCCCTTAACAAAGCGGAACAAGCGCTGAGGCAGAAGAAGTTCTTTCTCGTTTCAGAGAGAGGTTGTCTGACCGAGAGAGCGTACAAACTTCTGCGACAAAGCGGAGCCATGAACCAAGTCTCCGTAGCTTTAAATCACCCCCTATCCCCTTCTATTATCATGTGTTACTGATGGTGCATGCAGTACTGGAAAATACAGGATGTCTTAAGAAATGTGTACACTGTTTGAAAGGTGATGACCTTGGTTAGAATAAAGGTACTGAAGAAGTTAAGGGCTCATATGAAAGACTAAGAAAATAGAAATTTTCTGACATTCTGGTATGGAGTGCGCCATGCACTCGTCTGAAATTTTGCATTTTACACTGGATTGATTGTTTTTCGCTTGAATACTTGTTACAATTTCTTCACAAAGTGCTCGTATTGATTCATATGTGTTTCTTTTAAGGTTTGAAACTTAAAAACACACTACGGCTTGCAAAGAATGCAGGGTTTCCTAAATCCTAAAAATGCAGGTACTATTTGAAAGGTTCTAACATTGCTGTTAGGGAGGGTTTCTAAGTTTGAGACTCAAATGAAAACACAGGATAACGAGATCTCCGCGTCGTGCAAGCAGTCAGGATTGCGCCGTGCCCTCACCTGGAGCTTCGGATTTAGACTCGATTGATCGTGTATGGGCTGAATGCTTTTTACAATCTTGTTGCCACTTGGCCACACTAACCTGTGCTGTGTTTTTTAAAGGACTAGAACTTGACAATCACGTGAAAGACACATGACACGCGATTTTATTGGTTGCACATTTTGAATGCGGGCAGGAGCCCCATTTTCCGAAACGGATTCTGTGGGCTGATTTAGCAACACTCAAGCTGAATGGAGAGGTGAATTGGCATAACTGCAACTACTGTGCGACGGAAGACGTTAAAAGAAGCACAGCACAGGTTAATCTGGCCAGTTAGTAACAGGATTGTAACAAGCATTCAGCCCCTGTATGTACATCAATCGAGTCGGAAACGCAAAGCTTCAGGCGTGATCTTGACTGATAGCACGCCACAGGAATCTCGCTGCCCTGGGTTTTCATAAAAGTCTCAGACATCTTCATAGGCTTCACAACCACCAATGTTAGAACGTCTCAAATAGTACCTTCATTTTTAGGATACCCTGCATTTTTTGCAAGGCGTAGTGCGTTTCTATGTTTTTTTTACTTTAAGAGAAGCACAAATCAATCGATACGGCCACTTTGTGGAGAAATGATAACAAGTATTAAAACGAAAATCAATCAGTGTATAAAACGCAAAATTTGAGGCGAGTGCATGGTGCATTCCATGCCGCTCACATGTCAGAAAATTTATATTTTCTTAAGCTTTCATATGAACCCTTAACTTCTTAGCTCCGTACCTTTACTGATGGCAAGATTATCAGCTTCCAAACAGTGTATACATTTGTTGAGACCTCCTGTACAATAAGGATAACAGTGGTTGGTTAATTGCGGCTTACTTCATTGATACCCACCTTCGTAAAAAAAAACCAAAGACGTTTTTCATTTACAGAACTGATTTTTTGGACGAAGACGACGTTGTAACGCAGTCCGTCATTTTTCGATGAGCTCAAAGTTCCTACTAGAACGTTTGCAAGTAGCCTTCTCTCTCAAGACTGGTAGTAAAACAGTGATTTAGAAACGCTAAACATAGGCATTGATGCAATTTTTTGAAAAATTCTGAGGAAGTCAAATTTGCGCTATAGATCAGATAAGCATGATGCAACGATGGAGAAGTGCAGTTCACAACTTCAACACTTCATGATATCGAAAGACTTTAGGTCGTAGTTGTCCTTCAAAATATGCAAAAATGCACTGCTAAAAAGATGAGAATGATGATTCAACCGGCGCAATTTGGTGTAGTTGCTTTTTTGTCGGAACACTCTGTGCTACAATCGTCTCTGGCAGAATGTCTGCCAAGCCCACTGGCTTGGCAGGACATTCTGCCAGAGACGGAGGAGGATGCATGCACATCTGAAAAACAGTGCTGATTCTTGCTGGTAAAGTACTGTTTGGAAAAGAAGATGTCCAGTGCATAAAATGCGACCTTCTACCTGAAGGGTGGACTATGGAGTTGATGCGAACACTCCGCGCTCGGCTCACATCCTAAGAATTCTCTGTTCCAGCAAAAATTTAAGATTCCGTTCTGCAATGGTGCGTTGGACTTCGTGGGATAACCAAATTCTTTATACTTGGACGTTTCCGACTCTGATGAAACTGATCCAGGCGGAAAGCACGACGATAAAATCACCTAACTGCCTCGCTGACAGTTATTCATGTCGTGGTTAACCTAGAGCCGGAATAGTTATCTAGCTATCCTTAGAGCGCTCCAGGCAGAAAGGCTTTTAAGCTTCGTCAGACCTAACCTGACAATTGCCTTCAAACCGCTGCATAGGTCTAATTGTTAGAAAGAAAGTTTGACATGGTTCGAAAATTTTGTTCTTGCTACCGCTCTAAACTACCCAGAGTTCTTGTTCAACCCCACACGAGAGAACAACACAGTCGACTTAGTGTTTAGTTTGTTTCTCCTCAAAAACGGTCTACTATTTCGAAAAGGAAACCGCCTTCCTGGAAGTACGGCATAGAAGTACCTTATCTAGCAAAATCTCCAGGAGCCACTGCTTATAGTACGTCCTCCTTTGTGCTCATTTACAGGTCAACTCCTGCACTAGAGGTTCCTATGGATGAAGCTGATGAGGCTCCTAATTACAGGGGGTGAAGGCGTTCAGAAATACACGCTGCTGTAGGCTGCGTTGTGTCACGCTTAAAGACACCTGCTTGAAAGAGGAAGGGTGACTTTGAAATGAGATCGTATGGCATGGTCTTAGAAAAGACTTGCTGTCGAGACGAAGTGAGTGAGGGACCAGCCGAGCGCGCGCACAATGAGCGGTGTTACTGGAGACCACCTCAGAAAGTACAGAAAAATCCTTGGCATCGCTCGTGACTTGTATTCGTTGACAACACAAATCCAGAATGGGTTGAGCAGGGGCTTCAGAAGGGGTTGAGATATGTATGCGTAAGGATGGACTCGCAAGCAGTGGGCATCGGCGACATTTTCCAGGATCAAGATGAACCCACCTGTCACTACATAGTCGGGCACCACGTAATGGCCCGTTTATACTTCGACGCCGAGCGACGCGACGCCATGAATAGTGGCCATATTGATTGAGCGACGCGATCGATCAATTTGGCCACTTTACATGCCGTCGCGTCGCTCGGCGTCGGAAGTATAAACGGGGCCTAAGAAATCAACGTACTCGCTGACCCCCTATTATGAACACTGGAAAAATATTTGAAGCGTGAGTGGTGTGTCATGAGCTACGCAACTTGTTTCTTTTTGGGTCGGGACGATTTCCAGCTGCTCTCAGGAGTTGCACTGGCCTAACAAGGAAAGCCCATGAACTTCCCCCAAAGATTCTCAACGAGACCTATATGGTCTTGTAGAGCTTCGGACGAGGACCGCAGAACTGTGCTTTGTTTTTGCTACAGGCCACTGGGTGGTCCAAAAATGGCAAAAGTGGTATCACTTCAGAGCGGGTTGATAAGGCATAAGTGACACCTGGAATGGCCCTGTCGGGAATTATTTAAGCTGCTGACCACGCGTCTTCCACTCTTTTTCTAAATTATCGCTTTGCTTGCACTAGTCCCCATCAAAGGTTGAAGTCGAAGGTTGGAAAATAAGTCTGACAACATTGGCGAAAGAAGCGATCCCACTAACGACGACAGATTTAGTCACCCTATCTACTGTAATCTACCGTAGTCGACAGAAGTTTTAAAAATAGATGTCATATCCGTGATCAGCACCCCAAGTAACCTCCTCAGCGATGTTTGAGCGAAAATTTTTCTTTCGACCTCTCCTCGACCTTTGGAGTCATGAAAAGCAGCAGGCCGGTTATTCTGCGTATATTCCTTTAACACATCACACATATGTACCACACATATATCACACTCATATATTACACATATCCATCGTAACCCTCTGTAATCTATCGTTTCACCAAAATTGGTTGTCAAATTGGTGCTCTGCATCCGAAACAACCTTAAAGATGAATTTGGGACGAAAATTTTTCTCGGCCTGAAGAGTATAGGGAGTGAGTGCAAGTGCTCCTATCTGCAATGCCCTTGACCCGTCTCCCGTAAATGTGTAAGAGAATGGTGAGGAAGAAACACACAGCAATGCGACCAATCACAAGTTGGATAAAATATGCAATAGCTGGGAACAGCTATTGCATTGCTATTGAGCTGAAGTAGTGAAAGTTGCAAGAAGAACAAAAAGCAGTCCGCAAAGAACTCCGAAGATAATGAGCTTGCCTTGATGATGGATCAAATCAATGCCTGTCCATCTTCTTCACGAATGAGGTGATAGTGAGACACTTCCAAAAGTAACTGAGAACATACCAAAGGGGGGGGGGGACAGCATTTGACGGAACCTTCCTCAGCGAGACAAACATCGTTTAATGGACGCGCGATATCGCTCCCCGTAACAAAACCAACCTCTTCCACATCTGACAACAGGTTGAAAGCCGTGTTAGGACGCGAAGAAGGTACCGAAGCCAAAATGTACTCATCATTTGCAAGAACGCTGACCGTCCACATATGGACGCAGAAACCCCACTCTCGGAATCGAACCCTCGACTCTCTCCCGCAAGCCCGCTTCGCTATCCACTCGGCCATCCAGTCGCTGCAGGCACCATTGCGAATAAATAACTTATTGTACACTGCAGTTTCGTCTGAGAAACCTAGGAAATTATCATATTACTTTAATCGAACTTTAATTTGAGCTCCAAACCTTTTGTAAGTTAAGTTCAGAGCACAACAGGGCCATTCCAGGTGTCACTTGAAGCGGTACAATTTTTGCCATTTTCGGACCACCCAATGGCCCGTAGCAAAAACGAAGCACAGTTTTGTGCTTCTCGTCCGAAGCTCTACAAGTACATATAGAATCTTTGGGTGAAGCCCATGGGCCTCCCTTGTAAGCACAGTGTGGTCGAATTCTTTGAGCTGGAACAGGACGCTGCGCGTACAATTGAGGTAGTTTGGTCAGTACACTGCCTTAGCGTGGATCTATAATCCGAGACCCCTTCAGTGTCAGTTAATCTGCTTCAAATTAAGCATACCGCGTCGAGAGATTCGTCATATTGGGAACCATTTGCATTAAAAATATTAGCAGTTATACCCCAAAAACTACAACTACGACTGTATCCAAGCCCTATGCAGGATGCATATGCTAGAAAAGAGGAATAAGCACGGCCACTCTCGGATGAACCTCAGATGGCCAAACTGCAACCTCGTATCTACATCTGTCTCAGAAAGCGGAAGAGTACATGCCATAGGGTCATAAATGAGGAGTGTCGACTCCGTCACTACTTTTCTCCCTCAATGCTTCCAAGAGACCACTGAGACCCTCATTTCCCGGACACCACCATTGTGGCCAATGACGGCAACACTTGATTTTCAAATTATTTACGAGACTATTTCTCGTCCCAACTTCGCTTCAGTTTGAAAGCCAGTTCTATTAGGCCCTATTGCAATTTCCCGACGTTTTTGGCTTCTAGGTTCTAATCATCGTTATAGCTTAGGATGGAACTAGCATTCCCAATTAACGTTAGAACTATTGCGTGTGCTTATCCATGCCAGCGAAGCCCAGTGGGAAGATTTTTCTAGCTGTGAACAATTGGACAGCTAGACCTTAGGAACTGTGGTGAAACATTGTTAGCATCCTCTTGTACGTAGTGGATTTTCTCTTCTGAAAGTTTTTTGATAAACTCGCAAAAATGACATTGTAAAAGCGAGACGATAATATAGATAGATACCCCAATAAGATATATAATATTTTTTATACCCGCAACAAATCGTGCGCAGCTAATTAACATGAACGCATTGTAGACAAAATAGTGATTATGAGGAAAAAAGCTAAAATGCTCTACAACACTGCATCACACGCTATACATAGATGGTGCAGACAACCTTTAGTGGAGCAAGAAAAACGAGTTTAATAAGGAAAGGAAAGCGCAAAAATCCAGACACACGGAGAACTGAGGGCTTGTGGAGTGGGCAAGTTGACAGAAACGAACATCGGCCGCCTACACTGTAGGTTGCAAGAGGGAACGGCTCCAGACACCATCATAGTAGGTCTGACGCCTTCAACGCCGAAATGACGGCTGATTGGGAAATTCACAGAAAAAAGCGAAGGAAATCGTTCGAAAAATGTAGCAGAATGAACAAAAATTAACCAAGTAACGGGAAATACGGTAAGCGAACAATTACAGTGAGGTATGATCATTAGTTTAGAGTAAAACAGAAAATAGCACCAAGCACGAAAGTATAGCAATGCTGAAAAAATTAAAATTAATCTATGGTGTTAAAAATGCTAAGCTAGCAGGCAGTAAATGCTTTCTTTAAGATACATCACCCAAATGCAAAGTTAAGAGCAGAACTATTTTATTCAATTTTGCACGAGAATCATAGCCGCTTTGAGCATTTACTAAGCCTGGGGGCAACATTCGTAACCTGTGAGCACCGCGATAGGAAAGCGATGTGTATTTTAAATCTAAATTCTGTAGCTTTTGTGCGTATCAATTTTACGACGTCTCAGGTTATTTGGAGTTGCCACTGGGATGGCTAGAAACTCTTTGTTTGTCAGAGGGACATTCGTAGTGGATTTTCAAACTTTGTTCTCGCAGGGAAAGGGTTTGAAGCGCATGTCTAAGCCGGGAAAGCGAGTCACATAGGAAGAACCTTCTCCCTTCAGTTAGTATAAAAGGGTGTCTCCTCTTCGCCAAGTCGTTAAACTAAAGGAGTAGGGGTCCTTGAAGTGGCTATGGAATCGCGGTGGCAAGGTGCCCTTACGAGCGCTGGGGGTTCTTCTATAGGTCCTCGATGTCACTGCAGACAAGCGGTTCGAGTGTAGTGGGTGGTGCCGTTGCATCGTGCGAGGGAGGTCGGGCAGCGGACTCGTGGGTTCCAGCATCTTTGCATTTCTACCGATCGGTTGGGGTTTAAGGGGTCCTGGCACGTGCCTAGTTTTCAGGCGTTCCTGCTCTCTTCCAGCTCGATGCTGCGGAAAGTAGCCTTGCTCCGACTAGTCTGTTACTGGTTGGTTTTTAACGAAAAGGCAATGAGAACGTTACCAGGGAAAGCTGAAGAATACTTAAGGATATCAGATATTTCAATGCGTGGAAAAACGCAATTTCACGTTTTTGTTCTTTATATTGCCGGCTTCGCTTTCGCAGCATGTGGGCGAAGCAGAAGATGCACATCGTACACTGTAAGAGAGGTGCCCTTGACTGGTCGACCCGCCTAACAAGCACTGCCTGTGCTGTCCTCTAAGGACGAACTAAGGTTGGAAAGCCAAGGCAAAAAAGAAGGCCGTTATGGATAGGATCTTCATATGGTTTCTGAAAAGGCCAAAACTTCAATTTTTCCACGATATCACCAGAACTAGAGTGCGTGGCGCATTTCAGAAGGTATAGCAATATCATCTTTTACTCCCTTGGCACTTTGCAGGATTCAAATAGTAATCGGTCTGTTTACTATGGGCACGCTTTATTGCACATCGAGATGCCAGTATCCGTTATTCGTTTATTCGAACAAATTATTCGACTACTCGATCATTCGAAAATTCTCGACATCGAACAAATTCGATGGTTCATTCGTTCGGAAATTTTCGACATCGAATAAATTCGTTTGATCACTCGATTGGAAATTTGTGACATCGAATTTTTCGTTCATTCATTCGTTCGATAAAATTTCGCAAAAGCACAACTATAGTCTACAGAAAAGGGACAACGTCCTGAAGGTAAGCGTTGTAGTTGCGGGTAGCCGGAAGAGGACGGATCGGTTGTAATGATGAGAGTACCGCGGTGATTCCATAGCAAATTCGAGGGCCTCTACTTCTTTGGCTTAACGACCTGGCAAAAAGAAAACACCTTATTATACTAAATGAGGGGTGGCGGTTCGTCTTCTGTGACTCGCTCTTCCCTTTCAGATATACGCTTCACACTCTTCCCTTGGTAGATTTCTATCAGTATATTCTGCTCTGATCCGCTATCTGCGTTACTAATTTCCCTTATGAAGTACACTCGGAGCAAATCATTAAACACCAAAAATTATCCTCCTGGGGTGACCTGGAAGCGTCACTATTGCTCCAGGAAGCTAGACCTTCATTAAATTGCGAACCGCTCTCTGTTACTGCTCATAATCCACCCCTCCTAATAAATAACTACTTTTTGAAGTAAAAAAAAATGCCCGGTGTTTTTCTAAAAAAGA
The DNA here is from genome assembly GCA_947396885.1 of Heligmosomoides polygyrus polygyrus. Lineage (NCBI taxonomy): Eukaryota > Metazoa > Nematoda > Chromadorea > Rhabditida > Heligmosomidae > Heligmosomoides > Heligmosomoides polygyrus. Next base: position 69,231,672 of record OX377203.1, read on the forward strand.
AGCAAGCAATCCCCTTCAACCCTCAGTAGGTCACTATGGAAAACTCCACGGGTAGTTCACCGATCTCCCTCGTAAGTGAATTTGTTATTTTCCTATGCAAGGTGGTGGCTGATCTGGACGCCTTAGAAGAGTAAAACTCTTGAATATTCCGATAGCTGTATCATGGAATGGTTTCCATGTTCACAGCTCCACAAGAAGCCTAAAATATTCTAAAGAAACAGCAGCTTATTCATATTTTTGACGAAGCGTCAGAGACTACAGATGTTGTAAGAAGGAGACAATTTATGGAGCCTAAAAACATTGATCGAGTCATTTTCCGAATGGAGGGCAGTGGACAACAGAAACGATGGAAAACCTCCAAAATAACGAGGTTCTGTCGCAAGTAGACAGTTCATAAAAATGTGCCGAAGGGAATTACTTGATCCTGATGACATGTCAAAATTAGTTAAGCGTAGATCATACCAACATATAATAATTCGGGTCAATCTTCTTCGCTATAAGGTTCCACGACTAGAAGCTCCAAAAAACTCGGTGCAGCAGACAAATTTTTGGGAAAAAGGTGGGCTAGCGGCTGAAAATTCTGGCTGTTTAACTTAGTTGTGGAAATCGGTTTTATATTAATTTCCAGTGTCTTCAGTTTCGTACGCTTTTTGAGTTTGTAATCCAGTAGGATAAGTTGCCTAGCAGAAGATGAGACGTCAACTTCGACAAAACCGTGTTTTCAAGCAGAAAGATGCGTTCAGCTCAACTAAATTTGAAGCCGCTTACTATCCGTGAGATCCCAGTAATGTTCTGCAACCAACTGAGGCGCTTAAAAATTGAGATTTTCTTAATCTCGATGGTGAATTGCCTCGTGTTGAGGCATTTGGCAGTTCTGGAGGGGTCATAAAACAATTAAGGCCTTTCAAAGGAAATGCTTTGCAACTGGTTCAGTCTTCAATAAATCTAAGACTAAAGGATATCGGTAGAACCGTCACAAAACGGGGAATCTTTTGGTGCAACTTAGGATTTGGCGGAATGAATTTCAGCGAGGTTATGGATTGGAGGAGAAGAACGTGTCGCAAAGCGTCGATTGTACACGAATTAGGGTGGTATTATACAGGAGGTGAGAGTTTTGTGAGCACACATACTCCCACCGGTTGAGGCACTCTAAAACATACGGGTAGGCGGAAGTTCGAACAGGAACTAAACGAGGCAATGCAGTGTATAATATTTTTGTAGAGCGAAACGTTAGTCCTTGTAAAGGCAATGGACAGGCCATCAGAATCTCAGAGTGCTTTTATAGTACAAAATGATATCAAAACCCAATGATACTGAGTTGAAAAGAGAAGCAGAGGCACACAGTCTGAGAAGGATCTCGACAAACTCGATGTGACCCGCATAGAGTCTTGCCGTTCGAGCGATGCGGGCACTTCTGCTCCGTGCTTGCGGTTGGTTTTACTGTTGCTCGCGTGATCAAGAAGATCTCCTTGCGCGCTGGTATCGGTCACACGGTAGTGCAGAAAACCGCAAACGCCGCGCAGGGGTCAAGAGGGAGAGTTAGCCGAGAGCGGAACGCCACGAGCACACGACTCCGACCGAGTTTGGACAGCTTCGCACCGGCGAATGATCGCCAACTGCGTCAGTTTCGTACGTCAAGCGGAACCGATGCACCCGAGGCGGTGCCCGTGCGACTGTCGTCGAAGCTCCCGCAAGCGGTACTCATCCGCTTTTCCAAGCTGCTGACGCCGTCGCCAGAATTAGCTCGCGATGGGTTCTTAAAGCGCGCTATTCCTGGCGGCGCACAGCGAAAGGAAGGCTTCGCTGACGTATCTCCACAAAATACCCCGTAAGCAATTCTCGCTCTGGCGTCACAGCATGTGCGGGCTATGTACACTGAGCTGGACTGCCTGCTTCTTGGTCTCTTATGCTCACAGGAAGATTGCTGACTCGTACCGGCTTGAAGGCGACGGCTGTTAATTTGGCAGCGCATTTAGAATGACCGCTTTTTAGTACAGGTTGTAGAATACAAACAAGGACAGCGATCCAACCTTTAACTCTGGTTTTCGTTTTGTTTTCTACTAACAAGGGAAGAGCCTGAACTGCCCCACCCCATGTCTGAACGAGGGAGCGAGTCATATGGGGGAATCCTCATCCCTCAATTGGTTTGAAAATGTGTTTATTTTTTGCCAAGTCGTTAAGCCCAAGGAGTAGGGTGTCACAATGGGATACGGCGCAGCACGCGTTTGGGGGTCTTGTACGCCCGCGATGCTTCTGCAGCCAGTGGCTCGGAGCGCAGGTGGGTAGAGGATCGGCTCATGCGAGAGAGGTCAGGGTTTGGCTCCTCTGCTCCTTGCATTTCAACTGTTTGCTAGAGATTTGGGTGGTTCTGACGTCTATACCATTTTCAGACGTCTTCTGCGCATTTCTCCAGCTGTACGCTGTTGTATTCAACATGATGATGTAGAAATGTTCAACATCAGTGATACACAGGTACAAAGTGCATGAAGCACCACTGGGCACCTTACGGATAGCATATAAAGGCTACAGGCTCCTTATAGTCTGATTCCATACATGACCAAAGGCCTCGGGAAAAATTATCCTCCTCGGATTTTCAAAGGAGACCATTTTGTGACGTCGGAGGTGGTTCAAATGAGAAAAGAGGTGTGCGATCCCGCAAAATAAGCTGAACGGCATTGATACACTCTTTCCCTCATGCCTGCCTGTCACTTAGAAATCAGAGGTCTGCTGAAGGTTTTCCAGAACCTAACACCAACAATGTTCGCCGACGGTCGATGGTGATCCACCTGCTCACGCTGAAGTGTGGCCCACCTGTAGTCAAGAATTTTCGAGGGAAGAAATCAAGCTGGCCGAACTGATGACCAGCATACTTAAGGACTTCGAAGCACGTCAACTTGAAGTTGACGAAGACGAACAGCTGGAAGTGGTGGAAGAAGAAGAGGAAGATTGGGATCCGCAAGATGAACTGATGGACGTGGAGAGGCAAGCAAGCAGCGGGCATATGATAACGTTTTCGGGTGAAACTCTTGTTTCGGCGGAAAGAGTATGTCTTCTATTGGATTTTGGTTGCGTGCTCATAACCATGGAGGAAGACACCGCGATTCACTACACAGGCACATCTGTGTATCACTGGTGCTGAACATTTATCACCATGTTGAATACCACAGCATACAGCTGGAAGAATACGCAGAAAACGTCCGAAAATGGTATAGACGTCAGAATTCCCCAAATCTCAACCAATCGGTTGAAATCAGTTGAATCGGTTGTGATTATGCCACCATTCCACCTGCCACTGTAAGGAACAAGATTCTCAATTTGCAGTCTCTTGCTTGTCGTGGGAAGCGATACGATTTAATTGCAATTTACAAGTTGATGAATGGCACATGGGGCCTTCGCCTCCGTGATTTCTACTCTGTATCACCTTCTAGCACTAGAGGTGCTCAATGTAAGATACAAATACCAAGAGCTAGAACTAATGTTAGATCGGCATTTTTTACACATCGGGCTGGCTCCGAGTTTCTAAAGTTTTCTAAGAAAATCCTTGTGCCAAATTCACTGAAGCAGTACAAAAGGCTTATTGACCGGTATCTCCAAGAAGCTTCTTAATGGCTTACCGAGTTGTTCGTGTTTGTACTAGTTTTCGCCATCTGTGTTTTCTTATTCAGTAATATGGTCGTTTTTGTTTGTTTGTTTGTCTGTCTGTTTTTGTTTTAACCCTTCGTGATTGTTCACGTACAAAATAAATAAATAAAGAAATGCAAAAACGCAGCAGCGCAGAGGAACCAAACCCCTGACCTCCCTAGCACGAGTCAACCCTATACCCACCTGCGCTACGAGCCGCCGGCTGCAGTCGTATCGCGGGCTTACAATGCCTCCAAACGCGTGCTGCGCCGTATCCCATTGTGACCCCATACTCCTTGGGTATAGCGACTTGGCAAAAAATAAACACATTTTCAAACCAATTGAGGGGTGAGAATTCTCCATATATGACTCGCTCTCTCCCCCCCCCCCCCCCCCGTTCAGACATACGCTTCGGACCCTTCCCTTGTAAGAGGGCTGCATCGGGAAGAGGGGATCTGCACCTCACGGCATAAAAGTACTTCGCGAATGGTTCCTACAGCAAGGGGGGGGGGGGACTTTCAAGAAATTATCCGCGTCGTTACTTCCTTGGTATGCCTTTTCCGAGGATGAGCGTCAGTGCTGCAAGTGGGTGGAGAAAAAGCACTATCATGAGCATGTCACTTGCCGGAAATAGAAGGGTTTGCGCTATAAAGAAATACTGAAAAATGAAGAAACCCGCCAACTGTGAGTGCTGTCAACTTCACATGAGGATGAGCGAGTGTCGGGAATGCAAACGCTGGTAAGCCTTCAGATAGCAGCCATCGAACCACTGCGGAGTGGCCAGCCCAAACTCAGATGGTGCCGCCCGCTACTCTCAGAGTCCCATCATCGAGGGCAAGCCGCTTGACCACCTGTTCTAAGCACTCTATTCCTTGAAACTCTTAAAAATCTGATGCTTCTGGTGTTGCGGTGGAGTGTGCTGGTAAGGAAGGCCTTCAGCGAACTCTAAGCGGAGCGACGGCGCTTATTCCTGAACACGCGCATTTCCATTTTGAGCGCGGATTGAGCTCATCTGAGCGCAGTGACGCGCCGACGCTTCTCGAATGGGCGGATGAAGCGCGGGTAAGCGGCTGTGGATCGGGATGATCCCACTAAAGTTATTCGCTATCGACGTGATCACCTCCTATATATATATGTGCGACACACCCGGCACTGGTCGTTGCCACCCACCCGCCGCAGCTTCTCACCTGTGCAGAGCCCAAGCGGAAGTCGTTCGGTTCCTGCATCGCATCTGCATACGTTATGTTTCAGTTCGTGGACGAGGACGCCCAATGCAAGGCCGATCTTCACCTCGTTCGCCGACGAGTCCTCAGCAGTCAGCTCGCAGAAACAGTCAGCAGGTCAGACCGTTTGCCGCAGCCTGACCGCTCTGCTGACACCTTTGAGAAGTGGAAAAGACACAAAATGCTTCAGGAGTGACTCAGCGGCACGTAATAAGTGGCATTCTGCACTCATTTGAGTCATGCCTTTGCTTGGAAGCAGGAGTGATAGATAACAATGATCAGCTGAGGTGGTCTTCGTTGGTTGTTAGACTCGGAACCTGCTGAGTTGAGAAGCTGCGCATTGTTTGAGAACACTTTTGTTCATCTCTCAGTTCTGTTCCGATGTATTGTTGAAGTAGCCAGATATGTATGGGAGTGGTTCAAAAGGCGAAATTTGGGAGCATTTAGATTTAAAAACAACTTCAAATTCCAGAAAAAGTTTTCTAGCCCGACGTTTTCAAGAAATATTTCACTTTAGTCGCCATTTCGCATGGATGGTAGGTAACAGGAGAAAAGAACGGCAGTTCAGCGTAGACAACATTTAGAGAAGAAGTCGAAATTTTTGATAAGCATTGGTGGAAGAAGTACAGTAGTTCATTCTGTAATCGCATGCGAGTTTCAGGCTTCGACACATCGGAGGCCATCGATGGTTCATGCTCAGCACGAGCTGCTTGCCCTCCATCAGCAGCAGGCACTTCTGGCTGCGGCTCAAGGGTTAGCCTCGTTCTCATTGACTAACCCGCTAAGGTAATCTCATATGTAGCTACACCAGTTTTAAGTGGTTACTGCGAATACACACTTGAATGAGCTCCGTCATTTCGTGAATCGCTAATCGTAAAAGTTCAAAGAGTGTTCAAGCCCGACCCTGATATCAGCCACTGATGTCTCTGATGATGCTCCGCGTTTTAGAATGAACCCACTGGCGGTCTTTCCGCAGATGGTCAACAACAACAACAAGCTCGCGGCAAATTTGCTGGAAGGAAAAGTCTCGGCACAGTGCGAATACAAGGTGAGATATCTGATGGCTTTTCCATTCCAAAACAAGTCACGTACTCCTACTCCTCTGTATTCACGGCCTACATATTCCTTATGTGATCAACAACTCTCCAGCGCGTTCCGCTTAGGGGTTTGCAAGCCTCCGCACTGATCGTTCTAAAAATTATGTCGATGTTGAGCATTTCAGCGTGATAAGGGGTGCAGGACAGAAATAGAAATATGAAGCTACCACCAAACGTGGCCAACACTGAGGAAGAAGAGGAAGTGTGGTGGAAAACGGCTTCGGTATTGAACAACCGAGCTGTAAGGCAAAAAATGTAAGGCGAATCCGCACGTGCACGAAACGATGGACCTTTGATGCTGAAGGAGTGTCTAGATCCGTCTAAAGGGCGAAAACATTAAGATGGTGAACACCTTGAGTGCGCTGCCAGCATTGTGCAAGATCCGCAAAACTGCGACCAGAGAGTCTTCAGCGACAACCTGAAGATCCAATTTTTGTACTAATATTACTGTACTTCTAAAGAGTGCAGGAGTTCTGAAGTGCTTGAAGATGTTGTCACCCCAGGAACAGTTCTAAGCCAAACGTGATACTTAGAACATAGTGTCATAATTGGGACCTCCAACCTCAATGACATATTATACCGATAGTCGTACTCGCTCCTCCAACAGCGGTTCAAAGTTTAGCACCATAGGATTCCCGAAAGGATTTTTTAATGAGCGATGCCTCTAAATTAATGAAGGAATATGATCTGACGGTGAGCAAACCACGAAGTCGAAGTCCCAAGTTTTGAAGGAGCAGCCATGTCAGCGGGCTATCTACATGAACACATGAACATGAAACTACATGAAACTGAGGTTTTTTAATTGATTAGGAAAACTTGTAACTCCATTAGGCCTGCCCGCTCTAAACGTGAATCTGGGGCTGGGCAGGACTAGCACTCGCAAAGACGTACGCATTGCCTTCCCCGTTTCGACCACTTCCACTGAACTGCAGGACCTTTCGCTAGAGCAGCTCTGTTCACAAGTCCGTCTTTCTCTGATGGTTGTCTCCTCAGCTAGCCTTCCTGATCTAACAGCAAGCAACATAATCCTTTTCAGACCCCGAAGTTGGAAAGCGCCGACTCGCTCGATAACGGTGTTTCTTCCTCGGGCTCCGCCGAAGATGTCCGGAATAAATGTATGTTGTCGACACGGCTCTCCATACCGAAGTTGTCGAGTTTTTGATGGGATTGTGGTGTTCCAGTCATGGGTGGTCGAACGTTGTCCAATCTCGTGCTGTCCATGCGGCCGCAAACGTCGCGACCAGGCGAATCAGTCCAGCCGAGGTAATCCAAGAATTGATTGGAGTCCAGCTGTTGGCAACATTCCATTCTTTGTAGATACCTGAAGGTGATCCCAGCTGGCACGGTGCTCGATGGAGACCAGGCCAAGGACACCGTGTTTGAGGCAGCTCCAACAGGACTCACCGCCGAAGTGGTAGAGGTGAGTGTTGGCCAGGACTTTACGCTCGAGAAAAGGAGTTCAAAAAGTAGCTCACGCGTTCTCTTTTGTCTTAAGCAGTCACGCAGTCAGGCTACTCGCGGCGGTTCCGTTTTTTTGTAAACTGGATACTGGTGTCATATTACAGTACGTTCGAGAGCAAGTAGAAGACGACAAGACCCTGCTCACAGAGGAGCAACATCAGCGGGTCTCCGAAATTCTTCAGAAGGTGAACCTGAGGAAGTTCGAGATTGAATTCTCCATACACAGGTGCGAGAAATTCTACTCGATCAGTTGTTAATAGATTATCGAAATCTGTAACAGAACTTTAGACAGCTTTCTAGTAGAGTAGAATCCACAGAAGTGTCGGCTTCTGCCGCTACCATGTGACTCTTCGCACCATTCTACGAAATTGCATGAACTCTAGAAGCCGCGGTTGTTTCCGGGAGACTATTACCTAGTGTTAGCCGATGACTTCTTTGCAGGGATCGAATAAGGTTTTCCACGGGTAAGAACTCCCCTTAGCTTCTTCTTCACTAAGCACACGTCTTGTCCAGCACCACTAGCTTCTCCCTTCTCTGCAAATCTTCTTCCTTGATCGAAACTACTTTCACAGCGCTATCCAACTTATAGTTATGTTAACTTTCATTACTTCTTGTTTCCTAGTGATCACGATAATTGAGCACTGAGGTACAGAACACGGGGTTGTCATCTAACTAGGGAAGGGTTTCGAGCTCCCATGGAACTTCGAGTTGAGACCAGGATCATTAGAAAGAGCTCGAAATGCTGATTACGAATATGGGCGTCAAAATTGTAAAATGAAATTCCTGAGCGAGTTATGGCCTGCCGAAATCGTGGGCCTCACCACAGGTTGGCTGTGCGACGCACCGGGCGCGAGAGTGGTGAGTCATCGGGCTTCGTAAGGCCTATGTTATACTTCGGCGACACTCTTGTGGGCGACTTCGGCGACAGTGTTACGCGGGCTACTACGCAGTGCGTAGCAGACCGCGCAACACAGCGTCGGCGACGCGTCGCCGAAGTATAACATAGGCCTAAGAAGGGCCCGCCAGCTGCTTCGGGAGCGCAGGGGTAGCGCTCACGCTCGTCGGGTGTGGCGTCGTTGGTTCGGTCTCCATTGTTCCTCACTTTTTGCAAATCAGAATTCATCTTCGAAATGACCTTTTGTTCTGAATTATGACAAGTGTCTGGTTAAATATCCGGGAAAGCTATACACGTTTGTAAAAATGCTTGCAGGCAAAAAATTGCGATGGTGACATTTTTATTTACTATTTTGCACAAATAAATTATAAATCAAATACTGAATAACTAGAGGTGTTTCTAACAACCTTGGTGTTCATAGAACAGAGGAAAAAAATGTGTGAAGTAAACAGGTAAGTAGAATGTATGATAAGGAAGAACTAGATGTCGTTGATCTACTGCTTTTTCTTCACTCACTATGTCCTTTTCACCAGCAAGAGTGGTGTCCATTCTTTCCGCTGAATTTGGGGTGCCAGAGTAAATAAAAATGTCACCATATCAGTTGTTTGCCTTCAAGCATTTCTACAAACGTGTATGGTAGCTATCCCGGATATTTAACCAGACACTTGTCATAATTCAGAACTAAAGGTCATTTCGAAGATGAATTATGATTTGCAAAAAATGGGGAACAATGGGAACCGAACCAACGACGGCGCACCCGATGAGGTGAGCGCTACCCCTGCGCCACCGATGCAGCTGGCGGACCCTTCTTACGAAGCCCCGATGACGCACCACTCTCGCGCCCGCTGCGTCGTACAGCCAGCCTGTGGTGAGGCCCCCGATTTCGGCAGGCCACAACTCGCTCAGGAGTTTCGTTTTGCAATTTTGACACCCACATTGGTAATCAGCCTTCAGAGCTCTTTCTAATGATCCTGGTTTCAACTTGAAGTTACATGGGAGGTCGAAACCCTTCCCTAGTAAGGGAACAGAGGCACCTCACATTCTTCCGTACGCGTTAAATTTAGACCACTTAATGCTGGAGCAGATTCTGTGGGAGGGAATTTGATGTTTGTTTCAGCAAGATCGTACGTAGGTGAGTCTGGTGTCCTGTCTTTGGGGTCAAAACGTACTAATTAACCGCGGTTTTTCGTTCTTCACTTTTCGTTCTCCGGTGTCTAAAATTCTGTGGCTATACTGTTGTGGCTTCGCCACGTGCGACCAATGAAATCTTGCAACAGTCTTACGCGTCCATGTTGAAGCTAGCACAAAGAACTCCACGAAACTGAGTAGCATCCGGAGGTGTGTTGCCTGTCATGTAAGCATGGTTCAGTGTTGGCAGGCTGGACATGACGGTGCTTCCGCTGGAGCGGGCCTCGCTGGTGCTCGAAGCCGTGCCGTCGGCCGCCGACGTTGAGCGGATCCGGAGATTCACAGCCGCTCATGCGAACTCGCAGTGGACCGAAGCCGAGCAGTTCGTCATCGACGTGAGTTGGCCGCTCTTGCTCTGCCCATCCAATTTGTCGCCAAGAAGAAAAGAGAAGTAGGCTCGAGGGCTCCGCAACGTGTTAACGCATCACTGATCTGTCTGCGATTCATGGTGTCCGAAGGCGCTTGTTACCACCGTTGGAATTAGCGAAAAAGATCCTATTTTGAAAGCGACAATCTTGTGACGAGCTCGACCTCGAGACCCTTTCCTACCCTACCAATGTTTGCTTGATAGGTTATGTAAAGGGCCACCTGTGTACATGAGGCTTTCGCCTTGAGAAATGTACGGTTTTTACGACTTATTCTTCAAAAACTTTATTTCGAGCTGCAACTTTGCGTACCCGAGATTTCTTGCAAAACCTTGAGCTAGCACTGGTCGCTAAGGTGCACCAGTTTGGGCTCAACGTGCTAACGCGAACCTGGAAATTAGGTACCCACCTATTTTCTATTAAGAATGGAGCTGTTAAGCCTAAGCAGCCTTAAGAGTTAGGACGCAGTAGAGATTTATGAATTGTCCCGTGACGGAGTCATTATTCCTGTATTCTCGTGGTTTCCTACTGCCAATTTTGGAAAAGCTGTATGAGATAAGGAACGTTTTTCTTGAACAAGAAATAATGTTGGTAACAATTTCCTGTTTTCACCTCCTAGAACTTCTTTTGGCACACGGTGTTCTGTATACTCAAATTTATTGTTCAGTACGGTTCACCTACGCCGGGTTTGAGATCTCGTTCATTGTAGCTGAAGGAAGAGTAACAGGTTTCCGGTCAGTCTAATGTTGTTGGCGTTATTGGAGCATCGTGTATGTCAGTGTCCAGTTGAACTGATATACTGCAGAAGTGCGTGATAGAAAGGAACAATCCTTAGACGGATGACGATGATGATAGATCACTTTGTGGAAATGATCAAAAGTTCTGCAGCGTCGTTAAATTTGCTTTTGTAGCTCGATTGTCGATTATTGAGCTTTAAATGAACGCGTTCACGTAGCGCATCACGTCAGTTGGCGTCTGACGTCTGCAGTTTGAATCAGAGCACGGAACATTCTTTCTCCCAAAGCCTTCGCTTGTGTAGTACACAATGTGTACGTTATGCCAAACCCATTCTGCCAAAAAAATCGAACTGATATTCAACATCAACAGCTTCGCTCTTGCAGCTGGCCGGTATCGAACGAGCTGAAGAGAAGCTGACGGTGATGGTGCACACAGCCACATTCGATGAAGCTGCCAACACTATCAGTGAGGTGAGTGCTTCAGTGTGAGGGCTTCGATCCTTACGATTAGAGGTGTGGTTCACCCGGTATTCACCACAATTTGCAGCAGCTGGATTCGTATGCAACAGCAGCAAAACTCGTCCAGGACTCTGAACAACTGCGGATGATCCTGCAGGCGATATTGGTGCTTCTGAATCACTTGAACGGTACTTCTCTGGAGGAGAAGGTTGTCGGAGGATTCTGCACCAGTCAGCTGGCTGAGGTTTGCCACTAGATTCGTTCGAAGGCGAATGTTTTTTTTTTACAGCGCCTATTTAGGTATGCTCTGCTCAGCTCTCCGATGGCTCCTCGGTTCTTCAAACGCTGACGGCTTTCATTCGAGATCGAGCGCCGTACGCTTCAGATGTGGCCGAACTTGTCGAACCTCTAACGTCAGCTTCCAAAGGTAGAACTCAATTTGTTGCCATCGTTGAGCAACGAGTCGCAAACAGCTAGAGAAACGTCAGTTCCTTAGCTAGTTAACTGCAGAAGAGCAAAAGAGGACCTAGCTTTCATAGAATGGTGGCGCTGACTAAATTATCCTTCCGAGTGAGCTCTTATGTTCCTGCAATTCTGTTGCTTCAGTGCCATTCCTCTCCATCTACGAGGCACTTTTGCGGTTGGACGAAGGCAACCAGCGGGTTCAGCTCGAGCTGGAGCAGCTCGACTTCGAACATCCCGTGCTGGCCGTGCGACTGGTCGAAATGCGCCGGCGGTTGGAGGAGATGGCGGAGAAGCTCATTCGCGTCAAGGTAATCCGTGACATTACGCCGTCCACCAGAAGGCTCTATAGTGGAGGTTTTGAGAAGTCGTAGCAGCAGTCCTACTGTGCACTTCAACCCATTACAATAGCATTACTTTATGAGCAGGGTGCAACCAAAGAAAATCCATTTGCTTGGAAATAAGGATGTGAAGTAAAGAAGTCGATGGAGGCGCTCCTACCCGCCTCACTGCTAACTGATCCTCCCCTTGAGGTCATTGACCACGTTTTAAGTAGCACTCCGAAGAAAGTGTTCGTTTAATGAGTTTAGAATTCGAAGAGCATGTCCTTTCATTTTCGAAGGCGTCGGATTAAAGTGTGTGGACGCACTTTTCCAGGCAGTAGGGTCGGCGCCGTCTTGTGCTCTAAGGACGGATATTTGTAGTTCAATTTTAAAACCATAGGCCACCTCTCTTGGCCACCGTTTTCCTCGAATACAGGCTTCACACTTTAGGGATTGACTAGGTATTTCCATCGACCAAACCACTGCTAACCCTTAGACGGTCATCACTTGCTACAGCGTACATATTTCTCACCGCAACCGATGACTGATTCCAAAATCGTCCTCGTTTATTTCAAGGAAGAAACGATTCCCACATTTCATCGCGCTGTATGGTCTGCTTCTCAGTGGGCGTGCGCCAGATACAAATGTCGAGTTCCCTTCCGAGAGCTCTTGAATGAGGATATGCATATACCACAGTGGAAGCCCTAACTTGGCTGCCTGCTGTGGCGCAGTTGTCTATCTGCTTCAACCATGGCCTTCGCATCGTTCTCATCCAGCATTCAGTCGGTTTTCCGCGACAGTCATTCGCCGAACTTCACCTCTTGCCTCAAACTTGGAATTCTTCGATTGTCCAATTCATTGACACTTCCTCCAGCAGGTGAAGCCATGGCATGTGATGCTAAACCGGTTGCTTCTTCTGCACTATTTCAGCCTTTAGCGTCGTGCATGAACAGCTACGCAAACCTAGTGAGTCCGGGAAGCGAAGGAGGAGGATTTTTCGAATGCTGTATCAGCAGTCGACACGTTGTGTATATTTTTAAAAAAGAGCGAGCTCTTCTTTTGAATGAAGCATAGGAGGAAATCCCGAGCAGAGAACGGAAAAATGAAATAAAAAATGAATGAGTGCGGATTGTAAAAATCGACCACTTCCAGTTGAACCACCTATGAAAATACAGTGTACAGAAGCAGTTTTGCAAGACTGGTTGGAGAAATAGGGAAATGGTGCTCAAGCTGAGTCTTGAGGCCAACTGCTGTGTTCGCTAACGACGTCATGTTGCAGGACCAGGTGCTGGTGATGCTGTCCTACATGGGCGAGGCGCTGCCGCGCACCGAGTCCGACTTCCGCCCCGAAGTGTACCTGTCGAAGCTGCGCGACTTCCTCGCCTCGCTGCGCCTCCACAACGACCAGGACGTCGAGGTGGAGAACTGAGAGCGTCTGTGATCGGTCGTCGCCGCGCGAGCCCCGTTGGTCTCAATTTAGCCCTCGTACCTCTTCCCTCTACCATTCTGTGACACTTCCGCAGCCCTCCTCACTCGAATTCCTCTGAGTTTAATCGCCTTCTCGTGCCAATTCCGTCTACTCTTTCCGTGTTGCACTGGAATGCCTCAAAGAGTCGAGTCTTCCCTTCGACCGAGATTTCAATAGCTTTGCGCCGGTTGGAAGACGTCGCTCGTTCCGCAGGCGCATTTTCGCCACCAGTGATAGCCTTACTAGATGCACATCAGCCCTCATCCTCTCGGTGACCTTCCTTCCGTCCATTAACTTCCGGCCCCTCTATAGGTAGACGGCGTCATAATATGTACTCCCTGTTTTCTTTATGCGTTCTCTATGTTCTCCGCTCGCTCTCACTATCATGCGCTTCGCTTTGCATCGTAGATTGAACTGCTCGTCTTTTCCTCACACTGCTGGTCATATAGTGAACAATTATGCCTCGCTTTGGACGCAGTTTCACCCAGAATGGGTCTAACTTGCTCTGCGCTGTTCTCCCATGGTGGGAGAGTGTCTGAATAGAGGTACGAATTGGGTAGAGTTACAGGCTTAGCACCTTCCGGTTATTTTTGTCGGTATTATGTACTTGTCTTTTTCATTTATTTTCATACATATCTTTCCACATTGGAGATTTTAGGTATTAGACTGATTATGCGCATTTTAAAAGTGAGGATTAATAAATTTTCTATAAAATACTCGCGGTTGTAACTTGGAGGACGGGTGTTTATGCTTCCATCGCCGGGCGACGCGATTCGAATAGAGCATCCCATCACGTCGCACAGTTTCGGATGAGGATGAGCACTCTGAATAGCTGGCGACGCTGTGACGCGATTACGCACAATCGCGTACTTGCACGCACGTAATTGCACACACATTTCTGGTCCACTGCAAAGAACAACTGGAGAAGCGATTGCGATAACGATGTACCGTGGGCCAATCCACCGCCATCAGTCGCATCGCTCCTATTTCGAGAGCGACACGATTCGACGCTGAGCGGCGCGGGTTCTCGATTCACTGCGTCCGAGTGGTGTCGACGCTGAGCGACGCAATCAATCAATTTGGCCTCTATACATGGCATCACATCGCGTGGCGATGGAAGTATAAATGGGCCTTATGTGAAACACGTGCAGGAGAGGAGGATGGGTCGGATCTTCGCGATGGAGCACACTTGGGCCTATGTCATACTCATCGCTCATCGCTTCGCGCCATCGATATGGGAGCTTATCATTAGGCATCGCTCGAGGTGAGCGACGGTATCACATAGGCCTTGCACATCTCACGACGGAACCATATTTCCGTAAAACCCGAGTATACGTTCGTTGAGTATTATAGAACAGGAATTAGCTATTCTAAGTGTATCTGCATTAATAAGGTTACCTTAGACTTTAAAACCTCAGAGCCCTTGTGAAGGAATATTTATAGCTGCACCTTGAGTGTGCTCATAAAAGAAGCAGGGTAAAGAACAAAAAACAAAGCAATCCTGCACAACTATGGAAGACAACGCTGATCAACAATGTAAAAACATAGGATCAATATCAATGAATATCTTAACTTTAAAGTTATAATATTCAGTCTTGTTACCTAACATCTATAACTTTCAGAAAAATATCTAAATAATGCTCACTAATAATGTGAGACAACTTTCTGATAAGCTCTGGTTTTCACAGAGCATATTGCAGCCTAGCTGACATTTAACCTCGTCGTTCGGAATGTTGACTAACACAACATCGCTTTCCAGTTGAGCCCGTATAATACACCTTTGTTTTGCCGTAGCAACCAGAAATAAATGGTATGCATAGGAGCGCCCTGCTGCCGCCTGGTCCATTTTGCTGGCGAATGGCGCGATCTTATAAGCATTTTGCACTGCTATGTTTAAAGTCTTTCGCAATGGATCCTGCAGTTGCTCTTCACCTGTGCATACCACCCCTATCTTTTGTTCATTCGGCCACAACCGCGACATTTGCGCCGTTTTGTGCGAGAAAGCACCGTTTTGGAATAACTTACTTCAGAGTAGTCCATTTTTGACAAGAGTCCCATATTTGGAATGAGAATCAAATTTTCCATACAGTGATGTAACAGATGTCCACAAGTTTTGAAGACGAAATCTGGTGATTGGAGGGCTACGGTACCGGTCTAAAAATTACGGTGGGTTTCCTCTCCCTTCTCGGTTGAGATAATCACCTCCTGAGGAACTTCTTCCTTTTGGTAAGTGGAGACAGCGTGTTGTAAGAAAATAGGACTGGAAAAGCACCCAGCAAACGTCTTTTCAACGAGCCTGCAGGATCCACCAAATTTGAGAGGGCGCTTCGAAAGGCCAAAAAGTGCCAGACTACTGTCAAACGCAAAAAAAGCCGAGTTATGTTGAAAAAGGCATTAACTACTAGCATAGGCAGGTAATGTGCGTGGCACACTCCAATGCCCTTCACAAAGTAATGAGTATGAGATGTGGCCTTACTCCAGACCTCGAACCGTTCTCTCATAACTCGGTTAGTCTTTAAGAAGTACCTAAGTTCCTAATAAGAATCCTAAGGAGAATTGCGCATTTTTCCACGAGCAGCTATTGTGCTCATTTGACAGTCATCTCCAGGGGTCGAGGTCATGTTTATTAATCTGTCCTTGCCTGCTGCTAGCGAGCCCTGAGGCAGTACCTTCAGGGTTAATGTCATGTTTATTGATCGCTCCTTGCTCGCTGCTACCAAGCCCTGGAAACAGTTCCTCCTGGGTAGGACATGTTTATTAATCAGTCCTTGCTTACCGCAGTCATTACCTCTGTAAATGGAACATATAGTGAAGTAGCACCAATTCTCCAATCCACAGTCAATACAGGGTATCACTTGATCGCCTGCGCACTTCGCCGACTTTTTCGAACTTCCAGTAGCCTCACTTCATGATAAACTTCTGTTCTTCGAAGAAAAACTTAGACCCGGCCGGATTCTTGTTACGCGCTTATGTTGAGAAGTTTATTAGTGCGATAGCAAAAGCGATAAATTGTGCAATCAGTAAACTCACATGTCACCTGCCTTTCACGTACATAGTTGTCAATTTCTAAACATTAAAAGAGGCACAGCACAAGCCAGTGTAGCCAAGTAGTAACAGGATTTTAACAAGCATTCTGCCCATGCACAATCAATCGAGTTTGAACGGGGAGGTTTCAGTGGAGTGCACGGCGCAATCTTGACTATTTCAACGCCACAGAAATTTCGTTACCCTGTGCTTTCATACGAGTGTCAAACATCTTCAAAAGCTTCACTAGCACCAATGTTAGAACCGCTCAAATACTACATGTATTTTTTTAGGATACCCTGCATTTTTCGCAAGCCAAAGTGTGTTTTTAACTTTCAAACCTTTAAAGGAGCTCACATGAATCAAAACTGTCACTTTGTAGAGGAATTAACACGTATTCAAGCGAAAACAATCAATCGAGTATAAAATGCAAAGTTTCAGAAGAGTGCATGGTGCAATCCATACTGCTCATTTGTCACAAAATTTCTACTTTCTTAAGCTTTCATATGAGCCATTAAGTTCTTCATTATCTTTACTTTGAGCAAAGTGATAAGTTATCACCTTTCAAACAGTGTATTTTTGAGACACTGTATTTGTGAACATAAAATTCGTAATTGAATTCTGTGTAGAATATCAAAAAGTCGCGTGTGCCCGCGCCGCGTATGGCTGCTCTCCTATCCCCGGCGCCGATATTCTGTGTCGTCGACTTCTTATTCCGAACATCTACTAATTCGACGACTCTACCTTCGATATTCCTCGACCTTATACGTGCAGTGGACTACCTAACGCTGCTTGGATTACCGCCTGGCTGTCACAGTGCTGGCTCGTTGATTCGACTTGGGTGAGGACGCCTTCATCCGGCTGACTGGGATCGATAGATCGCAAGTTTTCTCGTGGCAGGAAAACACAAGTTTACATATCGTACTTGCCACCCTACTCGGTGAATAAGTTTCGTATCTTTTCAAATGGCTAGTGAGAACACTCCTCTCTCGTCTCGAAAGCTTCAGGGCCGTCAGGTCAAAAGGTTTTGTCATCTTCTCCTCCAATGGGAAACGACTCGCTGGCTGATGCGATCGATCTCCTCGTCAACGACGCCCAACTCCCGGCGCACCTGAAAACGGTCCTAGGACACCTGTTGGACAAAGCTGCTAGGACTGAAGAGCTCATGTCAAGGAACTGTGAGTTGGAAGCTCAGCTAAGACGTGAAACTGAGGAGAACAGCCGCCTCGCCAGAGAAGTAGAGACGCTTAAGGAAGCTCTTGCTAAAAGTAGGCAAGCTAGTCCAGTCAAAGCTCTTGCTACCTCTTTTCCTGATGACAATTGTTGTGAGGAAAAGGAGCGAGTGAGATCTGTTGTTATTGCAGGAGTTTCAGAATCTCGTGACTCAAGTGCTGTTAATAGAATATCATTTGATCTTGATTGTGTCAAAAGGATCTTTGACTTCTTGTCGATCGAATGTATGCCTGTTACGATATACAGAATGAGAAAGCCCAAGAACGACTACGCTAGGTTACTAAAAGTTGTGTTGCCTAATTCTTTCTTCCAAAGAGAGTTGTGCACCAAGGCTGAAAACCTTCCCAGTTTCGGGAGTTTACATTCGACGCTCGCTCCCGAGACTGGAGAGGGAACGTATCAGTGCTCTTAGAAAAGCTAGAGCCAAATCGGCTGCTGTTCTTGATTCTAATGCGACGTGCGAAAATGCTGTGCCGTCGACTACCTCCGTGTGTCCATCCTCCAGTGATCACCTCATGTCCAGTGGAGCCAATACATGTTCAGGGTCGGGAAACAGCAACTGACTCCTCGGAGCCAGTCCAAGTGTGTCAGATGCTTTTCCACTAATATTCGTTCTTTATGTAAAAATAATGAAGCATTGAGGTTTCATCTAGCTAAATTCGACTATGGCATCGTTGCTTTATCGGAAACTTGGCTGAAACCTCAAATTGACGCGAGTTCCTTGCTAGGTGATGTAACTGAAAGCTATGAAGTCTTTAGATGTGACCGTGAAAGGAGGAATGGTGGAGGAGTGGCGTTCTTGATCAAGCGTACGTTTTTCCCTGTTCTTGTCTTCATCGAATCAGTAAGAGGTGGTTATGAGATAATTGCAGTGGATGCAATTATAGGGCAAATTAAATGTAGAATTGTACTTTGTTACAAAATCCCCAACTGCAAGGTTACGGACTGTGAGAAAATGATAAAGTGTCTCGGCGACTTGTCTGCTTGCAATTATGCAGGCTTACTCATGGGAGACTTCAATTTCCCTGAAATAGATTGAAGTAGCACAGGATTTCCTCATGTTGGGATAGCAAAAACCTTGTTTGACACCATGATCAACCATAGCTTTTCGCAGTTAGTGAAGTCGAAAACTAGAAGAAAGCACACCCTGGACCTATTATTTTCTAATGATGACTCGTTAGTCACGCAGGTCACGGTTAGTCCCCCTCTCGGATCAAGCGACCATGCTGTAATCGATTTTTTCCTCAACAGAAGTGAACCTACTGAGAAGTATGTTCTTAGAAGGGACTTCAAACAAGCTGATTATAATACTATCAGTGAATACCTTAACGGTATCGATTGGCACGGATCTTTTAGCTCAGTGACAACAGTAAACGACATGTATGAAATGTTCGTGTTTATTTTACAGCATTGCATTTCGTTGTTTAGTGACTCTCCAAAGTGAGAGTCTCTAAAAAGCACTTTCCAAAATTTCTGCACTCTCTCTTTGACAAAAAATTAGTTCTGTTTAAAAAAGCTACTTTCTCTAATTCTTTGGCAGATTGGCAGGCCTACAAGTTAGCTTCAATGAAATTTGACAACAAACTGCATAAGTACAATTGCGTTGTCGAAAGAAAAATAACTGAAAGTGGAAATAAGTATGGTCTATTCAAATACATTAGGAAGAGACTGAAAAAGAGAGCAAAGGTGTCCACACTTCTAAAACGAGATGGTGGACTAGCTGTTTCGGATCAGGATAAAGCAGAGTGCTTAGCAAATATATTTGAGTCCATATATGTTGATCATTCCAACGTGGGGGACAACGCCCTGAAACTTATTGGTTCATTTCCTGCAATGGAAAGTTGCCCTTGGACTGATCAGAACGTGCTTTACAAGCTACTCTCAGAAATCAAAGGGTCTGCGGACACACCGGATGAAGTGCCTTGCTATTTTACCAGGAAGGTAGCTCCTTCGCTGATTACGCCATTGCACATCATTTTCAATCTTAGTCTCTTCAGAGGGGAAGTTCCAGTTAGGTGGAAGCATGCCTTTGTATTACCAATACCTAAAAGATCGCCCCTTAACAATCCATGCAATTACAGGCCTACCAGATTAACCTCGGTGTTCTGTCGAACTTTTGAAAAATTGTTAAAAAAGGTCATTGTAAAGCATTTAGAAAGGTCTCATGTGATATCGGATAGCCAGCATGGATTTAGGAAAAACAGATCGACTGTTACTCAAATGCTTCAATCACTGAATGACTGGACCCTCTCGCTTGACAGAAAGAAAAGTGTGGATGTGGTCTATTTTGATTTCAGTAAGGCATTTGATAAGGTCAATCATAAAAAGCTCCTCCTGAAGCTGCGTCACATCGGAATTCATCCCACGATTGTAGCCTGGATTGAATCATTTTTGAATCACCGATCGTTCCAGGTGCGAGTTGGTCAGTCATTATCTATCGCAAGATCTTGCACAAGTGGGGTTCCGCAGGGTAGCGTGTTATCACCAGTGCTCTTTAGTATTTACACCTATGAACTCCCCACAGTTATCGAAAGCTGCGGTGTAACATGCAAGTTTTTTGCTGACGACTAAAAATCTATAAGGAACTCTCGAATGAGGAAGATTCCTCGGCTGTTCAGACGTCAATTGACGCCGTTTGCTCTTGGTCGACTGCCTGGGATCTCCCACTAGCGCTGAACAAAACTTCTGTACTTCGTCTCGGTAGGAGGGTGTCTCCACGTCCGTACACTGTTGATGGAAGCGCTATAAATCAAACGAGTTTGGCAAGAGATTTAGGATTCCTAATTGACGGAAAGCTCAGTTTCGAGCAGCATTGCTCGTTTATAGCAAACAATGCGGAACAACGACTATTTATGCTTTTCAAAACACTGGTTACCAAGGATCCGTGCCTACTCATAAAAGCGTACAAAACGTATGTTCGCCCTATTTTGGAGTACGGAACTACCGTTTTCTCCCCTCACACTAAGAAGAGCATCATGAGATTGTAATCTGTTCAAAATAGCTTTACTAGAAAGTTAATGATCCGTGCCCTGGGATTCAGCTACAGTTGTATACCCTCAGGTACAGATAGGAATACAATGTTAAATCTGGAATCATTACAGGAGAGGAGATATATGTTCGATCTCGTCACGTTTTTCAACATATTATTAGGTAAAATAAAGGCGAATATTTCCGATTCTTTATATTTTCTTTCCTCCAGCACCAGAAGCAGTAGTGTTAAGGTGAATGCAGATAGACCGCGATCTATCCTAAGAGCCAAGTTTTTCACAGTACGCGCCAGTATGGAGTACTCCAAAATACGAAAAAGTTTCCTTCAATTCGAGGGGTCAATCATTTGAAGAACATAATTCAAAACTTAAGATAAAACTAAGATAAACCTAGATAGTTTCATCGGCTCTGGACAGTATTGGCGGTTTGCTATGAATCTGTCAATCCTTTGCGTTTTGTTCTCTGTTTGTATTCCATTTGTTTCATTCTCATTTCACTATGGCACTAACATCTCTTTTACAAGGATCTGCCTGGCTTACAACACTTTTAGCTGCGTTTCGTTTTGTACTTAGTGTACATGCAATAAATGTTTAAATGTTTAAATGTTGGCTTGGAGACATGTCTCCAACGGTGTGATACACACTTTTTTTTTCAAAAAATGAGGTCGTCTTCTAGAAGGTATTTAGACGACGTAGTTGAATTCTGTGTGAAATTTTAGCCTGGAAATATACCTTTCACAGCTTTGTTGCAGATTTGCGAAGAATTATTTTTCAGTTTTGAATTCGAAGAATATCTCATTACGGTAGCATTGACAAGCTTGAAGTAGAGCTCGTTAGATAGAGCTCGAAATTCTGATCTATGCTTGTTTCACACCAACATGTGTCTTTACACTGGTTTTGTAAACCCTCTGAACCTCTTATTGAGTGCAGCAAATCTGGTTGAACTATCGTGAGTGGAGACGGCGAGCAGGGGATGATGCCGCAGGTATGGGCACCTGGGCGCGCGTCCACGGCACCTTCAACCAGCCGATGCGAATGCCCCCCTCCCGCGTTTGACCAGCCGTTCACGGAGCTCGGCAGGGCAGTTTCGACCGACCTCCCCTTGAAGGATCCATGCTGAATTCTAGAAAATAATCCAAAAGTGCAGAGGATGCCTTATTTCCATGGGGTGTTCACCGCCCGAAAGTTGGCAGATCAAGGTCACCATGCGGTGTAGTTGCCTTCCCTACCTGAGCAGTAAACCACGCAGTTGACACCCTGAAGGGACATAGATAGATAGATAGACATAGACTGTTAACGGCTGCTTGGGCATAAGGCTCCTAAGAGGGTAGATCAATTACAGCAACTGGGTTTTACAACCGCTCACACACTTCTGATCAGAGGGGCTCACTTCATGAGAAAGAAACTACACTTGAAGGGCCTTCAATGGTGCTTGTCTTATACTGCTTACCTAAGCATCTTGAGTCTTATCATTCAAATCGAGGTCTCCTATAATATAATACACTGAATTATGTTACAGTAGTACATTAATATATCTAGACATGGATCTAGTTGGGTATCCACAACACCGCTCTTCCTGCATCCGGGTGAACACTTATGGACAGCGTGATCACACCTATCTCTCGAGCCCCCATCGTGAGGCATTGCCTTTCCCTACCGTTTACACTCCCATGCAAAATGCTTCTTAGTTTTGCCTTTTTTTCAATGTGGATAGAATGATTGCTTATGGAAATGCGCATTGTTTCTTTTATACCGTTTCTTTCGAATTGGACACTTTTGAAATCAAACTGGGCACATTTCAAACCAAATTAGGCACTCTTCTAAGCTAGCCTAAGACTTTTAAATCAAACTGAACCCACCCAAATTGAAACGAGCTTCTTCTACGCTAAACTAAAGGCTCTCCAATTTTTTGTCATGGGAATTTCAGTGTGACCTTCTTTACCTTTCTTTTGAAGTTTCAGTTCATCTACGCAAAAAGCGAACATAAAGTTTTTATGTTTTTAGATAAATTAATGGTTGAAAGCTTGTTTTAAAGAGCAGGAAGGCGGCCATTTTTATTGCTAAAAGAGTGATCGCGCCATTCCTTTCGTTCAAGCGATCGCGATTTTATCCGATAGATAGCAAAATTTCTGCTTGCAAGGAGTTTCACGCCTGTAACGGTACAGCAGAAACAATTATAAAGAACACAGATATCCTTCTTTAGTTGCTTCATGAAAGCAGCACTTACACTAACAACCAAACCGCGAGCTTTTAATGTGCCATATGAATGCTTTTCTGCTGCGCTTTAAGGATAAAGGATGAAGGACGGAGTTAGTCAATCTCTTTTGGGTTGCGCCACGCATTCTACTTCTACGTATGTGGTGGAGGCGATTTGAGTGCATGTTTGGCCATACAATTACTTGTGGTGGCTGGCCGATGAACAAATCAGCGCTTTACCCTCCCCAAATAGGTCTGATACCATCTCACTGACCCCGGAGGGATGGAAGGCTTGGCTGGCCTGGGAGAGAAATCCGAACCAGGGACCTATTATCGAGTGCAGGCGACAGCCAGCACATCCTCCAACTGCGGTACACGCGCCTTGTGCTTTAGGACAAAATTTTATTTTATTATTTTTTCTCAAAAAAGAGAAATTTCATAAAATTATTACACTTATTGAGCCAGGCGAGCTAAAAAAATTTCAAATAGAAAACATAACAAAAGATTATTCTAACCGTCTTGGAGAATCTGTAGTTTAAGAAATCTGTAGGATGCATATTTCAATTTGGAAGACGTTCATTTGATTTCAAAAGCATAAAGTTTGTTTATAAGCACGTCCAGTTTAGCTCACAACTTCTCTCTTCTTGAAACCTCGGCATTGTAAGCTGTTGCTGTTAGTGTATTCTTTTGCCAGGTTCTTAGGTGGACAGTTTTATTCAGCAGAGCCTGACCTTTCGACATCCAGACGTCTTTAGAGTCCTAAACATGGTGTCCAGTTTGTTTTGAAAAGCGTTCAATTTGATTTCGAAGTGCCTAATTTGGTGTGAAAGGCGTCCAGCTTGATTCGACAAGTGTTCAATTCGACATGAAAATGGTATATATGATCCAGTTCCAAACGAGCTGGATCAGTCTTTATTTAGTTACCTAACCTTTCGACCCGTTCATCGTCTCACGATTAGCCGGCGGCGTTATTCGGTTGTATGTGGCAGTTGTTCATACCTAACCCAGGGATACAGTCATCTTATTTGTAAGGATTGGGTTATTGAGGATGTGCTGCGTAACATTTATTATAGGTTTACTGCATTTAGCTAATACATCTTGTGAAGGCCATCGAATTTCGTTGCAACATTTAAGGGCCACCGTGCAGTGTGGCTAGAGCGGCCGGCTTACATAGATTGTGGGACCTTACAGCTTTTTTCTGGCAAGCTGCAACCTCTGGCTGCTTCAACGCTTTCGTTCTCTGGTACAGCTACGGAACACCTGTATTCAGAACGGAATGCCTCTTTGATGGTTGCACTTGTCATCATCTTGAATTTCCACACCAGGCACACCGTAACTCATAATGGAAGTGTCCCGCCAGTTGTGCAAATTTTCTCAAATTTATTTCTCTCGTTCCATATATACAACAACCAAAGAAGATATGCACCGTTATTATCTTCAACATATTGCCGTTTGTCAGCAAATTTGTGGATCCCGCTTCTATAGAATACCTGGGGTTTGGACGAAAAAAAAAAACTGAGCGTGGCACTTTTCATGTTGCTCCCTACCGTCAAATTGTTTCCCCTGCAAATGGGTCGACAATGAAAGAAACGGATGGTAGTCCGTTGGTTTAAGGTCCGGTGAATATGGTGGGTGGGCCAGAACATGCCATCCGAAACACTGAAGTTCTTCCTGAGTCTCCTTAGCAACATGTGGACGCGCATTGTCGTGAATGAAGAAGATCTTGTCTTGTTTCCCACGAGCAGCTGCTTCAATGAGACCAAACTATCTGCAGCGGACATCGCTAGTGACCAGGGTGTGCGTAATTGCTACTTATTATTTTACGATTCACGGCGATTTTTGACAATTTTTTTACGATTTGCGATTTACTACATTTTGGGTTGTAAATCGTAAAGGCGCTCCATTCCGACCATGTTATTACGCTGTTATTACGCTGTTCGTGTACACCTTCACTCTTGCTCACCCGTGGTTACCCTTATATCAAAACTGGCTCGATTTGGTGTTTTTGGTCACCTTTGGTTTAGCTTCAACACGAGCTCGTTAAGAGCTACGAGGTAGCACCTTCAGCATTCAATCGAGGTCTTCTTCTTCTATGCCCTCAGTCCACGTCGTTTCTGCTTAAGCTAAGAAATGAAGCCGTTAGCCTGCTCCTGCAGTGGTGCATACTGCCGTGTTACCAGCTCTCCCGCACGCAGCTCGGATATCCTCCCTTTCGGCGTGTGGGAATCTCACTCGTCGATTCTATTTCCCGAATTCTCCATGAGCCTTCGTTCTATTCTGTGTTGTGGCGTAGATTTTTGAGCATGGTGAGCAATGCAATGCTAAGGCTGCTCAACAAGAAAGGACGAAACGGAACCGTAAGTCCTACATTTGAGACGTCTCTAGTCCCTGACAATGCACGCTTCCTCAGAACTGTTGGCCGGCTGCTTCTCCAGGCTCTCTGCAGCTCGTCCATTAGTTTCGCCTTGCATTCGACATGTGCGTGATGCATTCGCAAATCACTAGTTCCCTCACTCCGCTACTTCACCAGCAAACTACAGCTCAGTTTGTAGTCTCGCTATTTATAGGACTATTGCTCGAGAGCATGTGTCATTGCCGCTCTCTCCTTGTCTGAATTGATAATGCGATAACACTTTTCAAACCTCTCAGACGTCACATAATATTAGCCAAGGAAGTTGACTTCTGACTAGCCTTCCCTCTATCTTTCCAGTTTATGTTCTTATCCTTACCTGGGAAACTGAATTATTATAGAGGAAAAGGAGACTGAAAAGGGTTGAGATACACTCACTTAAAAATGACGAAACAAAGTATCTAAAAGGTTCGACACTCGATGGATCCCGGCATTGATCGCTGTCCAATTGTTTATTGTGGTGTTAAACTCGAAACCGAAATAGTACACGCTTTACCACCTCTCTCTCTGCTGGAAGGTTTGCTGTTCGGTGGTCTTTGAATTTTTGCAAGGTCCGTGGCGATGTTTGGCCTAGTAGCTTCAACATACGTCTGGAATTTTTCAGACTCTGAAGAAGACGACATCGCCGAAACGTTAGTCATCAGTAAAGCGTGTACTATCTAGGTTCCGAGTTCAACACCACTTAAACAATTGGACAAAGCAAAGTGGAACAAAGCACACCACCACTGGTGCGCCGCTGCCTTCTCTCTTCTTCGGCTCAAGACGAGATCGACAAGCTGCGCTTCGTGACACAGCAATGCCTAGTGGTAAATTGGATATCGTTCACAAACATTCAAACGTCCACCACTCTTTTAGATTTCGGATTTCCGCTATAAGAATCGCATCATCAGCAACGCATTAAAGGAGTTGTGTGCTACCGCTAATCTTCATATTTATCCCTACCTATTCTAAAACCTCTTATTACGTCTTCTGGAACTTCCAAAGAATTTCGCGGCCGTGTATTACTTCCTTGCTTTGCATTTCTGTTTGATTTTGACAACATTGCTGTAATCGAGTGGAGGGTGCCGCTCACAATTTCGGCTTTCCAATAGCTGTAGTCTACATTTCTGAGTTTAGCAAAAGCACTGTGACGTCGATAAGTGCACCACAATGTGCGGGTCCATGTAACACCTCGATGGACTCCAAGTTTTCTTGGGATATGGTGGAATATGCTGAAGGCTAAATCCTGCTTCCTCAAAGAATTGCTCTTTATACGGCGCTTGTTCGAGCTGGGCGGTCCAGAAGATGCAGATGCACTTTCCTCAGCGCCCAGCTAACAGAGTGGGTTGACGGCGAAATCAAGTATCTTGGTTGTGTAAGTGGCGATATTCCGGAATAAGACTAGCAGTGAGCGCTGACCCACAGTTGGTGGCACATTATAAGCTGCTCTCCTCAAAGGAGTTTACCACTGCGAACTTAGAAGTGAGAAAATCACAGAGCTTCGTGTGTGATCTGACTACTGCTTGTTTACAAAGTGATAGTGCGTTGTAGTAGGTAAATACAATAAAAGAAGAATGAAATGCTGCATTGAGTTCAGATTTTAGTTTCTTTCACGAATTGGAATCCCGCCTAAGACCTCCTCCCCTGTACACACCTCGCTTCACTTTGCTGCGTAGTTCTGCTAACCTGGGTTGAGATGGAACCGGTGAGTGTCGCGCCCTGTCATGCGAATGATGAATGCCGATCGGCTGTTTCAGCAGCGTGTGTTGCTACCGGACCTTCATCTTTTATTGTTCGCCTAATTGATACGAGGGCATGGAGGAAGCACCAATCCAAGCGCAGTGGAGGAAAAGCAGCAGAAACTCAAATGGAAACACTCGGCTCCAAAAGTTTTAGGAAGATGGGAGAACCAACCAACGCGCAATCTTCTGGTGCAGTATCGTAGAATGGCACTTGCAGTCAAATCAAAGTCCGAAAATGCGGTAAAAGATTGGGTGTCGCTGTACATCCTTCCCACCAACTTGACTGATACACATAGTGGATTGGCACTCCTGCAGGCCTTAAGACGCTATGCGCTGAACCCGGATCTAAGCCCCCAACAATTCAGAACCAGATCCGTCTCCCAAAGCGGGAAGATTGTCACTAAACATTGCTGTGGAAGTGCTTTGTCGAGCCTAACCATTGATCTTCACAAATCTCAGAATTTGAGATCACAGAAACTTCTGAACCCAGAACATTTGTATGAGGAACAGGCATCAAACATACTGTGTACACAGTGCTCATTTCCAACCACTCTCCAAACTTTTCTTGACTTCATCTGTCATTCACCAGCATCGGATGACGACGGAGATATGTCTGTTTTCTAGTCCGTACTTTTTGATATTCTATGCTAATAAAAATTAGAGTGAATAAAGCGCACAGAGGAAGGTGCTGGCTGTTGTCATCACCTCGATTGGATTCGTGGAGGGCTTAGGTAATGGTAATGGTGCTGTTGCACGCATTGCCCTGTTCTACTGATGAGCCATTTCCGAATACGGCGTGCGGTAAAGGGATGGGATCGCCCCACCTTCCAACCCTCATTAAATCACCCTTTCATGGGTTGTAAAACACACACGAAAGCGCGCAACATGAGATATTTCCCGCCTCAGAGAATTGAATTTCCACTGCCCGATGTGATTCCTAATACGAGCGCATAAAATGTATGGCCAACCTACAACTCACTTGTCGTGACACTTCGCGGGCTCCAGAGATTCCAAAGATGTTTACTGTTTTCAAGAAAACGATGCCACGATAATTATTTAATTCATTTTCTTTAAGCCTCAAGTGCCTGGTAACTAGGTCGTAGCTGGTGCAACGATGCCTTGTTGCGATCAAAACTCTAGCGATTGGCGGTACTCGAACAGTTACCACTTGCTGATCGGGTGGGAATGCTCTGCACCATTACACCACCGACGCTATTTGATCGAACGCAACATCTATACCTCGTCGGATCTATCAGCACCGGCCGCTTATAATTCCAGCCACTTGAGGCTTAGAGAAACTGGATTATGTCAAAACCATCGGCATAATTGGTTCCTTGCTGATATCAGCGGCCTGCTCATCCCGACATACGGCTGATTGGATTCGAATGCATTCGAATTCGAGTATTCAAAAAATCGCGTTTCTCGAATACATTGGAATTCGAACAATCAGAAAAACCACATTTTTCGAATATATCTGAATTCGAACATTCGAATTTTGTGAGTACTCGAAACCGTTCGAATTCCATTCGAAAAAAAAAATTCGAGAGCACAGCTATAGTGTTCTCGTGTTCTACGAGGTGTGGATGTTGCATTCGACCAAACACGCCGGTGGTGTAATGGCGTATCGCACTCCCGCCCGGTCAGCAGGATTTGCCACAATAGTTCTAATGCTTAGTTGGTTAGTGCCACAGAAATAACGGTGTCACAAAGTTCGACAGTGATTGGGAGACGACCGTTACCTGCTTTTCCCGGACAGAAAGAGCAGAGAATGTTTCAATTTTCAGTCTCAGCCTCTTCAAATTCCGTTTAGCTAGCAGTGCTGTTGCTCTGCTAGCTCGTACTGCGATCAGTTTTTTTGCCAATGGAGGCTCTTTCCAAAGCCTGGAACAGAGCTCTTTAGTTCTTTCTCGCAGTGACCTGAAAACATGGCCAGATGCGCTCCGCTCGCAGCTCAGGATTGCGTCTAACAAATTCCTTGGGGTTTTTCGCCTTTTAACTCCGCCAAATCGTTGAATTCTCGGAGAGCCATCCTATCCGTGCCATTAATAGGAACGCAGAATCCATCGCCCTTTGGCGGCCTTGCTCGTCGCAATTAGCACCCCACGAGGTAATTAACACTGGCCGGCGTCAGAATCAGTGTCGTGCTGAAGTCTTTGGCGAGTTGTCATCGTCAAACCGAAAATCAATGCTCTCGGCAAAACGTAGATTAGCGAACCTCAGCGTCTCTCCGCTCACCGCTGCCCCTACTCCACTCGGCACAACGTACCCGAGCAGGAGCGCTCCTTCTGCGCTCCTGCTCTGTGGCTAGTATTCTCTCCAGAGCCAGCTGTTGTGAAGCTGTCGTCTAGCGAAAGCACACATAACTAGCGCGTGTTTGCAGTCGTTTACGACCCGAACGAGCCGGCTGGAGGCTAATGGCTTGTATGGAGGAAAAACGCTGCTACAGCTGGTCGGGGCCGCTTTTCGAACACTCGTAACACCTCCGCCCTCAAAGAAGTTCCGTTTCGAGAAGCGCATCCGGGAGGAAAAGGATGTAGGAATCTTTTACAGATGAAAAGGAGTGGTTTTCTTCCTCGCTTCCCATTTCCGACATTCTGAGTCCTGCTCTTCTCCAAGGCGCCGTTGTTAGAGAATAGTGCTTTCACTGAGGGAAACTAACAGAGTCAACCCTTGTTTAGAGGCGAATGTCCAGCTGACATCCCAGTTGAACAACTTGTTTCGGAAAAATCTTCCACCTCTTTTCGCATATTACCAGACTTTCGCTTGATACCCCTCTGATCCGTGTGCCGGTGTTGTCCTCGCGCCAACCCTGGCTCTTCCAATCCACCGGGTTTCTGGTTTTCTTTATGCAGAACTGTAGGTGTCGCTGCACAATCGATCTTAGTAAAGTGCCTACCGATCTTTTAGATCTTTTTTCTTTCTTTTTTCCTTATGTTAGCTACAGTTGGAAACCACTCCGTAACACGTGCACTGCAGCGGTCGTCGTTCCGTCGAATTAAGTGGTTAGCACCGTGGCGTCTTGGCATGGTAACGCAGCAGCTTCGACTGGCGCGGTATCTCTGCGTGGTCAGTGTCAACCAGGGTCCTTGCCGCAATATCACCGTGAAAATACTGCCGAAATCCCTGATAGCGCGGCTTATCAAGCGATACGGTGAAACAATTCACCGATATATTGCTGTAAGTCGTTGATGGATCTGGCTCCTGGCCTCAGAGGTCCTCAGAGGCTGTCTTCAAAAGCTTGAATTCGCCATCGCACTGATTATAGTTCCACTAACCTACAACTAGTGCTGTCGAACGCAACTAGATCTCGGTGTGAAGTTCGGTGGCGCTTGGGAAGTATGTACTAAGGACAGAGGAGTGTACATATTGTTGCGATGGGAGCTCCAACCGCACATCACATCTGTCGCTTGTCAAATACTGCAGCCCATTCCCGTATTCCTACACTGACACGCTTACGCTCCCTGCTCATCGGAAATACATGAAGATCACCCAGCTGCTTAGGGAAATCGAAGTGCTGTAATCGTACCTTTCTTAACCTCCTTTCCGCAGCTAGCACTTCCATATTAAGCGCTGTCAGCTGAAGCTTTCTCTTTTGTTCCTTACTTATTTTCGAATAAACATCTGAATAAACACCACTTTCCTATTCTCGTGTAAAATAGATTATTGACCAAAGATACATGACTTGTTGACCATATATGTGTATATACCCAGAGCGGCCTTACAAGAAGACCTGGCTTAAAGGGAAGTATTTCAATCATCGAAGCCGAAGCTCCTGAATATAATTTATATTTGTCGTACTGGTCGAGCCATTCATCTCAGCATTTGAGTTGGAGGTCTGTGTGCAAGTTCGCAGCTTAAAATCAAGTTCCTTCCAAGGACCTCACGCTGCTTAAATGTTGAAAAAAGGTTCGAGGGCTTTGCAAGAATGCGAAGGCGACAATTGTAATCGGCAATAGAGGGCAGAGGACCACACAGAGTTGGATTATAAATGCCAGAAATACGTGATTTTATGAGATGACTTATTGTTCTTCTGTCGATCCATAGAGCTTCTAAGAAAATGCTGTTAAAAGTCGTAAGATTTTCCCCTTCTGAAAGGTGGCGAATGTTTGAATCATGGGAGGCACTGCGGTACCTCTGATGCTCAATAACTCTTCCCGAGTTGTCACGAGTGGTAGCAGTGCGCAAGTAATGGCCCATCGTCGGGTCCATGCGTTGCCTAGGAGAAGTCCGCCCCTCAGGGTGAAGTTCGAGTGCAAGCTCTGCTGTGTTGGCATTATTATTCAGTTTCGCTCCAATCTCTAGCAGCCTGGATTGACCTCTCACGCTTGGAGGTAGTCACTTATCCTCCTCAGCCTTGCCTTCCTCATCCCAATTTGAGACGGACAAATTCTCTTTATTTATTTGTTTATTGACATGAGCAAAGTGCACAGCGATTCATGAAAATAAAAATGACATGACATTATGAGGCCAGAGATAACTAAGGTAGAGCAGTGTAGTGGGTAAATTACAAACTCATGGTCAGTACCATTGTGCATCACTCAAACGGCTTGTTTAAGCTGATAATTCATGTAAGAGCTTGACTGAGCCTCGGAAAGACGGCATCTTGCGGTCAACTTGTATTACGTTAAAAATAGTTTCGTAAAGAATCGCCATGTCGTTACGTCTACGTCTGAGCTCTAGGGTCTGCAACCCATGAGCCCAGTTTCTAGCTGTGTCCCCGGTCATTGCTTTTCGAGTAAAGTTGTATTGTACATCATCCAACTTACGTACCACTGCCTTCCCCTGCGGCGAGAATATTTTGGTTGCATATTCAATAATAGATAGCACGAACATACATTTTGTAGAAGCGAACAAAGATTGAAAAAGATCGGAAAAGATTACATACTTTCGCATAAGCCTTGTTGGCGATTTTCGTAACATGTTCTTTAAAATTGAATTCTTTGGAGATTATACTACCCACATCACAGAACCACGACACACCACAACTCTCATTTCGTTGCCTTAACATCGTAAATTGTTCATGCCACAATAAAACTTCACTTAGTCTGCTCAGTCTGCAGACCAAGGACAGACTGTGCACGCCAGATAAAGCACTTTAGCTTTAACACTGGAGAGCGGGAGACCCCATTTTGCAGAGCAACTGGCTACCGCATTAATCGTAGCTACAACAACAGCTAGCTGTTACAATTCCTCCGTTCCCCAGTGAAAAACAGTGTGAATGTGAACAGAAACACGAAGAACATGTTTACGCTTTCTTCTCTTTTCCCCAAACGAGTATATCTTCATGAGATCTTTTTTAGCGGTCATTAATTACAGGACGTTCGGCGGCCTAGCGACTGCCGAAAGTCTGGTCGAGGGCTTCGCTCCAAGACTCGAGAATAGAACTCCCCGATCGTTTTCTTTTCTTCTTAGGTTCTTTCGTAACAGCAAAACACTGGTTTTCCTATATAGGTATGAGTATGGTATATATATATATATATATATATATAGAGAGAGAGAGAGAGAGAGGTATGGCGAGATATGGTCAGGCACTCCCCCCTGCCCACTCTCCATCGCTTGTGCGCTATTTATTGTCCGAAACATCCGTTCTCTGCTTAATGAGAAACAGATCGTGAGAGTTCTGTATCCGAAGTGCTTAACCTGCAGAAACATAAACAAAATTAATAGGTATTGATCGGCCGGTCGTTACCGTTTACTGTCTGACGTTCCTGTAGCCATTCCATTCTCCCTACACCCCCCCCCCCCACCTCACCCTCCCGCTATTACTTACTTACCTGGGCGTCGACAGAGAAACGTAGTGCGTAAAGTACGTCACATACACGAAGGCCGTGCCGTATGAGACGGTCACCCCACAGCACCGACTGCTGATCTGCACCCAAAGATCCTCTCCACTACTTCGATGCACGACGAACGAAACGGTGTAGCACGAGCTGAATAGTGGCGAATTAGGTCGTCAGAAATCTGTTATCTCTCGCGTTGGTAATACACTTCGGAGGTCGGATTCATCAACAATTAAACCCGTGGGTATGCGGGGTATAAGGGGTTGAGATAAGATAAGAGTCAGGTAGAGAAAAGGGAAGAGTCAGAGACGCAGGCTTCATCGTGGGTACCTCTACCCGCTATACCCCTGGGTTAGTCGTTGATGAATCCGGCCCCAGGATGCCGATCAGTATCACCATCTGCTACTAATCAAAGTCACATGCTGATGAGACCGAACTCGATGCCTTGCCCGAGGAACTGGAAGAAATTATCCTCAACGAGGAGTCCTTCTACAAATTCGTGGTCGATGCCAAAGTCGTGGTGGCACTCGAGGAAGAGCATAGGATCAGAAGATTTGAATCTGGAGGTCTGAACGAGAGCGGCAATCGTCTCGCTGAGTTCCTATGCGTCACAGCCTTTTCCATGGAAACTCCATATTCATAAAGAAGGAGCGTGTCAGTGGACATCGGAATCACCTAGCGGTGCATGCCCAACCCAGTCGCATACCAATTATCCAACGGTGGTGTCTAGTGGATGTTATGGTAGCGCCACCGTTCTGCAGTGGGTCGGATCACCTTCTCTTTCTATCAACGTGCAATTCAGTCTAAAGCGGAAGAAGAACATCGGCTATCGCACAGAAGGCGGTATTCTGCATACGACGACGATCTTCTGGACTCCATGTACAGATACGACTGGCTGATCAAGGAGGGTCCTTCGGAGAGCTACGGCTTGCCTCTGAATGGAAGTTTTGCGGAAGGCTCGCCTTTGCCCCGAAAATCAATCTTTGACCGCATTTTCAGAACCACGAAAGAGCTGCTTCAACAGACAAGACATTCTAGACTAGATCTAAACCGGCTGTTACGCTGTATACAAGGCACAGTTCAGCTGTTTCACAGCTTCCTTACGCTTCCCATTTGGAAGAAGGCGGAACAGGGCGACACTGTATCGCCAAACACCGCATCGATGCAGTGAGTAAGGAATTCGTTCAGCTAGGATGAAAAGGGCATACATGTGGATGGAAGAACGCCCCGTCCACCGGCAACTTATTCGACTCGACTGTTCTCCCTGCGTTCTGTTACGCAGCTAATGCATAACTTCTGTCATACCAAGGACAACGCTCAAAGCGATAAAGCGATGTGTTTTGAAGTACAACTGGATATCTTAAAACCGAGCCACAGCTCCGACGTCAGAAGAATGCCATAGAATGCCATGTGTGGGCCGATGCGTTCGTCGCACGACTGACCCAACCGGCATTTCAGCTGGGAACGAATCAAGCAGTTTGTCAGCGTCGCCAAGATCGAATAGCAACAACGTCTTGAATGGCGATAGCGAGACGACGAAACGAATGGAAGCGATGCCGTGCCTCGTACGACCGGAGAAGATATGTAGGCCGTCGGACATCTAATCATGGGTAATGGGTGGAGGTACTATGAGTGTGCACTTCGGCTACGTGATGCCCAGGAAATAAGCCAGCTTTCAGATCTTCATTTGCACGGGTGTCCAATCGTAACGTCGGTCAAGTGATTTTCTTTTGGTGTTCGAGTGCAACTGTGGGCCGCTGCTTACTTGGAGAAAAGCAGAGCCGTGGGAAGCCTTGCGTCTTTCTCGACATTCGGATATAAAAATTTCCATCCCCTAGTTAGCATTATCCCTTCACTAGGCGATCTGAATGAACCTCGTTGCGTCTGTCACCCGAAGGGAGCGATTGAAATCTCCAGTGCTCTTCAGTCAGCAGGCGAGCGCTCAGCTCTCTGCTTTGCCCGCCTTCAGGCGGCAGTTCGGCTGTCCCTCAGGGAGCACGTATTTGGCTGCCCGATAAGGACTGACCATGAGACCTCCGGAATTGAGCGTTCGCAGCTTCATGTGCTCGGTTGCTCTCGCTCTTCTGATTCGCTACTACATTCACCCTTGCTCTCCCAGTCATTCGTTTTCGCCGCAAAGTTTCCGAGCACAGACTGGTAGGCAATGAACGACAACATGAACAGTTCCTGCGTATCCGCTATCCCATCCTTTCGTGACTGCCCCTCCCAGGGGTATTGCTCTGTTAGTCGAAATCTGCTGTCCTGCAGCACATTGCTCGAGTACACCGCTTTTTCGGAAAGTAGCCAGTGCTGAGCCACGCATACGGCTTCCTAATTTGGCAAACTTTTTTTCGCGAAACTAGGCCTGAACTGCACGTGCCGTGCTGTGGAGAGATCGCAGCGCAACTGATTGATAGAAAACTTTCCCAACATTTCAATCTCGGCTCACTCTCTACCGTTTCGCTTTCTTAGGTTCTGCACTTATAATTCGGTTGCTGCAACAGATGCACTAGCAGGCATCACTTCCTCAAATGAAGCAACAGCATTGACAGAATGGCATGTCCTCCTTTCGATATTCGCGTCTCTTCTCGATTATTTTCCCCATAGAGAGCAATGAACGACATTTTCACAAGAGTAGGGCAATCTTCAGAGTTATGTCTTCGTTTGTTGCGTTGTAATATTGCTTGTTCACAAAAGGCTGGTACCGCTTCCTGTCAGATTCCTACGTTGCATGCTTACGTTCTAAAAATGTTCTAGACTGTTGCACTAACAGGCTCAGGTGCGGTCGGTAACCATATGAAGGGTTGCTCCAAAGTACAGTCCGCCGGCTTTTTCTTCATAACTAAGAAACGATAACAGATATTCTGATATGATTTTTATCAGTGGTGTGACAAATTATAATGGAAAGAACATAAACCTTACTCCACGAAAATGTTTTTTAGCCATCGGAGCAGATTATCCTCTAAATAAATATACTGCAACGGAGATCATTTTGACAGTTTTGTTCACGAAAACAAGCGGTGTCTTGCCTTCAGATATTATTCCAGTACAAACCATCGCAGAACATTTTCTCGTCCGCCCAAACAACGTCCGACAAATGGCCCTCATGAAAGAGGTTGGTTATAGGTCAGCAGGTTCAGGCCTAAAGTTAACCAAAGAGTAGCAGCTGTTAGTAAAAATAATTCCTCTTCCGGTCACTCCACTTTAATGTCCTGAAAATTAACGAAAATGAAAAGGAACTAAAACAACAAACACATTCACTTGTAGAGAAAATCCTTTTCTTTCGAATGGTTTATAACTTTGCTCAAACAAACTGTCAGCGATATCCATTCTTCTTTTATGGGCTTCCATTTTATTGACCTGAAGTTGACATAAATAACAATGGAAAAAGCGAAGCACACTGATAGAGCAAGTAGTTCTATCTAATACATGTAATACAATATCGCCCGCGCCGCGCTGTCAAAAAGACGGTTTGCGACGGAAAGTCCGTCGCAAACCGTCGTATGGTCATAACTCCTTTAATTTCAAGTTGTTTGAGAAAATGTTGGCACCGTTCGACTCATCTCCTCGAGATCTGCACAAATATATATAAAAAATGTACCAGCCTACCGGGTTTTCACCGTGGGTGGTCTGAAAAATAAATGCAGCAGGCTTTTGCGCGATTAGAGCACCTTATTCCCAGAACGTGCATGATTTCGCAGTATCTCAGGCATGGCGTACGTTTTCAGTGCTCTGTCATGCCTGGAATGCTCCGAGAGTGCGCCACGCACAATGTATGCAGAATCGAACCTATCAATCGAGTGTTAAAAAGCATGTCCACTCCGCTTCTATCTGCCCTTACTGGAAAATGTAAAGCCTTCAAGCCTATTTCAATCCGTTTGGAGACTTTTATCAAAAATTTCCAGCCACCCTACTTAGGAGTTGCTCCAATCTGTCCCGGCGAGACTAAAGTGTGCGCCGTGTGCAATGCATGCATAAAGTTGTACACAAAAGTTGTACATAAAGTTATGCAAAACAACTTCCAGCGAAATATGAATAAAACGTTTAAAAAACGACGGGACTTAGTTTATAATCTAAGATAACCTCGTAGAAATGGCCGTCTGTTGTCAGGAAACACTCTGGGACCATACTTTTGCTAATGACATGTACAACTCCACTACACATGTTGCTCAAGCGATCGCTTTCCCTTGAGTTCCATAATAAGCGGGAGATAATATTTGAGTTAAAAGAAAGAGAAGAAGTCATACCTGAGAGGAAAAATTTTCTGCAAATATGCTTCTTCACTCTTTTGTGAATTATGAGCTCAAGTCCAATTTAAAGCTGGCTTTTGCAACTGCTCTAGCTTTCTATTCAATATACTTACCAGTCACAGGAAAGCCTGGATAGCCTGCTGTTCTCCTTGGTAACGCGCTCACACTGCACAACTGCATGGTTGTGTTGCAAGATCTGAATTTGCTTTCCTACCTCATTACATCCATATATGTGTATCGTTATACAACCTGCCATTCGCGTCGTCGTTCTACCTAATCCTCTTGAACATCAGATGCTCGAAGATGAGCTGCGCACTTGAGAATGAGTACGTCCGATCTGTGTACTCCCGGCTAGCCACCTATCAGAAAAAGGACCACCGGCCTTCTTCGCCTCGGATCTGGCCAAATGTGCGGAAGTTCGTCGAATCTCAAGCCGCCGGCAGTGTGGTAATCGACGTAGGTGGGCATGACATCTCTCAATTATCATCGAGAAATGTAGCGTTCCAGAAGTTTCTATTGCCATGTCGTCATTTCGTTAGATGTTACCCTTTCTCCAGAGTTACCATTTTGTTTATAATCAGATGATTCGGTCACATCATCCTGGTGCCTACAAAATTTTTTGAGGTCTTTGTAGAAGCCAGAACTAATTCTTCGAACTGCTAATGTAACATCTCCGCGGTTCTGGTAACTTACACTTATTCTTGATTTCAACACTTTTGCGGAGCCAGTAACACGAGCAACGTTTTCATGATGTCCTCGTAGTTCAATTGTACCTCCGCTGTCTACTTATTGAACATAGCCATGTACTACACAGTCAAAGATTTCCTCAGCGTGACTGACAGGGAAAGGTTTCCAACTCAAGGTGAGGTTTTGCGATGCTCTTATTTTAACAGGATGGAAGGCCGTATGAGCGTAGTCCAGAACTGCATCAGTTTTTGCTAAACGCTTTTTTAAAGACCTGAGAAATATGTGCGAAAACGTGAGCGCAGCAATTATCAACCCCTCTGACCTACCGTATCCCAAGAGATCACCTACCCCACGAGATGTGCCTTGGTGGCGCAGTCGGTGGGAGTGCCGCTTCATAGAACCACACCGGCGGGCTTCTGAGTTCGAGTCCGAGCAGTGCTAAGGTTTTTGCACATATTAATTTATTGCTATTCCCACGATCACAAGAGTCAGTTTTAGACCAACGATGCTTACAAACCAATGCTGTCTATTTGCGTCTTGTGCTAGATCTTTTTCGCTGGGTTACCGCGTTCAACGAAGAAGAAGTGGTCATTCCTTGCCAGGGAGAAGACTGTTTCTCACTGGCTATTGTAAGATGCTGCTGAGGTGACGCGCGCTTGTGTTTTGCTTGTCTCATAGATTTGTGTCATAACTGTTGACTAAAAGAAAAGAGCAAAACAGGAGTTTTTATTTCCAGAGAAATGATATGATGCAGATACGCATCGTTGAAAAACTCGCACATATGAAGGCTCAAATAGACTGGCTTGGTTTGTTGCAAGCATTGATGGTCTAATATTGACTCCAGTGATCATGAGAAAGCGTAAACCAGAACAACAACAAGAAAAAAGAAGAGAAACAACAAACTAATACATGTGACAATATTGGCAGCACTCGGACTCCAACTGAAAAGCCGGCCGGTGTGCTCCTACATATGAGGCGACACCCCTACCGACTGCGCCACTGAGGCACATCTCGTGGATGTCATAGGGGTTGATGATTGCTGCGCACACGTTTTCACACCTATTTTTCAGTTCTCCAAAAAAAGCGTTTAGCAAAAACTAACTGTAATTCTGGATTTCGCTCACATGGTCCTACATCCTGTCCAAATAGCATTGCAAAAGCCCACCTTGCGTTGGGAACCTTCCCTTGTGAGAGAAGACGAATCCTAGCTGAGCAGGAAATCAATCGATCAATGTATATCAATGCTCAATCAATCAATAGTAAAATGCTTATATTCAGTACCACGGCAGTGAATATCATAAGCATGGAAGCACCATAGAACTGGGAGTTTTACCTTCTGTGGGAACAGGTGCGTAATGTCGTTGAAGCAGTCAAAGCCTCCGTTGTGAAAAGCCGCCATTCAGCCAGCACTACTATTTAACCCTTTATCTGAAATTTTCGAAGAACTCAGTAATGCTGTGACTAGGGTTCGCGTGTAGCATAAATACAGTACCACGCATGTCCTTTGGTTATTTGCCGAAAAAGCCCCTTTGGCGCGTTCCAAAGCGGCTTTATAAATAACTTTTTAAAAATCAATTACATTTAAAAATAAGCATAATGTTGTGCTCAGCAGTTCGAGCTCTATTTTTTGACATAGAGTTGAACAATGCATATAGGCTCAACACAATCAATCGAGTGGGCGAGACAACCTGTAGAGCGAGCAACAGATTGTAGAGTGATTGTTTGAGGAGATTTATCGGAAATTCCTAGTGTCCTAATCAAGCTAATCAGGAATTGTTTTAAGACTGTCCAGCTTGCCTTTGGAGCGCGCCGTGAACAATGCATACAGAATCGAACTTATCAATGGAAAGGTCGCGGCAGCCTGTAGAATGACCGTTTGAGGAGTTTTATCGGAAATTCCCTTCCGCCCTTCTCAGGAATTGTTCCAAGACTGTCTAGCTTGACTTTGGGGTGCGCCGTGAACAATGTATACAGAAGAAGACCTATCAATCGAGTGGGGCGACCGCTCGCAAGTGCACGCGTGGGCGAGTTCGTAGCGCAATATCTCTATCAAGTTCGAATCTTTCCGACTGCAACTTCAGGACATTGTAGGCAGCACAAGTTTCTAGGCGTTATCTAAAGCACAGCTGTGTAGCTGATGAATGGATTAAGTTACAGTGACGCGAAAATGCGGTGAGGCTTGTGTGACGCATTTTTTTCCGATTTCGGTGAACCACTGCGATAAGACGCGACTAGCTAACGGCCTCGAAATGCGTGGGCGAACAGAACACTCAAGATGCTTTACGATGACGTGCTCATAGCTACCCAGCTGCCTAAACTGCCTTAGCCCTATTTGCTATTTTAGAGCGGCACTTTCTTCGGCCCTTACTTGCCCATGTCTGCGTTTTCAACAATAGCAATGCTACAGTTCTGTTCTGCTCGAAGAGCTCTATCTAACGGTATTAATATGGACCAATTTCAGAAAAATCGATTTTTTGACAATTTCGGACCGGGACGAGGCTGCTCGAGGCCGCGGCAGACGGACGATGACGTCATCGAAAAATCAATACCTTGGAGTTGGGTCATGCTTGACACCATTCGATAGAGCTTATCATGCTGAACTAAAAGGTTTTATTGACAGTAGAGCAAGCTGTAATCTGTGCGAGTAAGGGCGAGGAGAGCATCGACCGTTGTTGTGCTAAATTGCACGCGCGGGCGTGTTCTGAGCGCGATAATTCTGCAATTTGTGAAGCTTATCGAATGCAACTTGTGGATTTTGTAGGATGCAAAATGCTCCAGTAGTGCGCTGAAACGCAGTAATTTACATTATGACTGGACAAAGTTACAGCGGTGCGAAAATACAGATTAGCCTTGTGTTACACGATTCTTTCCGAATTCAGTCGTCCTCTGCGGGAAGGCGCGGAGAGCTAACGGCCTTCAAATGTGCACGCTATCAGAACACTTTAGATGCTTTAAGATGACGTGCTTACAGCTTCCTAGCTGTTTAAAGTGTCTTAGACCCAGCTGCTATTTTAAAGCGACGGACTTAGCGGTTGAAGTTTCCTTTTCAGGATCCCCAAATACCCTCAGTTATCGGTATGGGTGGTCTCCTACTGTAATCGTCCTAATGGACTTCGGCATCGTATTCGGCACCCGGAATAAGCCCCGCACCTATACAAAGCTTGTGCAAAATCGTGATCTGACCCGACCACCCTCAGTTATCCAAAAGAAAATCCAAAACCTACCGAAATCGGCGGAATTTTCAAAAACGGACGTCCGTTTTGTAATCAGCGTCCCAAACAACCCCCTGGATAATTTTGGACGAGAAAGATTGGCCAATTTAAAAAACATCGGTTTTCGATGACGTCATCGTCCGTCGACTGCGGCCTCGAGCAGCCGCGCCCTCGGTACGAAATTGTCAAAAATCGATTTTTCTGAAATTGGTCGAAACAGATAACTTTCGATAGAGCTTTTCGAGCAGAGCAAAATGGTGTCATTAAAAGTGTCAGAAACTCAAATATGGGAGACTAAGGGCGCAAGAAACTTCAACCGCTAACTATGACGCCCTAAAATGGCAGCTGGGGCAAAGGCAGTTTAGGCGGCTAGGGAGCTGTGAGCACTTTCTTGTAAAGTACCTTGATCTGCTTGTTCATGCATTTGCAGGCCATTCGCTGGTCGCACCTTCTCTCAGTGGTTCACCGAAATCGGAAAAAATGCGTCACACAAGCCTCACCGCATTTTCGCGTCACTGTAACTTAATCCATTCATCAGCTACACAGCTGTGCTTTAGATAACGCCTAGAAACTTATGCTGCCTACAATGTCCTGAAGTTGCAGTCGGAAAGATTCGAACTTGATAGAGATATTGCGCTACGAACTCGCCCACGCGTGCACTTGCGAGGACTCGATTGATAGGTCTTCTTCTGTATACATTGTTCACGGCGCACCCCAAAGTCAAGCTAGACAGGCTGGAACAATTCCTGAGAAGGGCGGATGGGAATTTCCGATAAAACTCCTCAAACGGTCACTCTACAGACTGCCGCGCCCATTCCATTGATAAGTTCGATTCTGTATGCATTGGTCACGTCGCACTCCA
This sequence comes from Heligmosomoides polygyrus polygyrus, assembly GCA_947396885.1. Lineage (NCBI taxonomy): Eukaryota > Metazoa > Nematoda > Chromadorea > Rhabditida > Heligmosomidae > Heligmosomoides > Heligmosomoides polygyrus. The sequence goes on from OX377203.1 coordinate 69,273,333, forward strand.
AAGGCAAGCTGGACAGTCTTAGAACAATTCCTGATTAGCCTAATTAAGACACTAGGAATTTCCAATAAATCTCCTCAAACGGTCACTCTGCAATCTGTTGCTCGCTCTACAGGTTGTCTCGCCCACTCGATTGATTGTGTTATGCCTATATGCATTGTTCAATTCTACTGAGATTTATATATCAGAAGATAGAGGTCAAGCTGCTAAACTCAAATATATGCTTTGTTTTACAAGTACTTGATTTTTTAAAAAGTCATTTTAAAAAGTCGCTTTGGAACGCTCCAAACGGCCTTTACGGCAGTTGACCAAAACACATGCGCGGTACTGTATATCATTTTCACGTCAAATTGGACATTTTTAAACCAAATTGGATAATTTTCTATTTAAATTGGACACCCTTCCAAGCAATCTTTACGCCCCTGAAGTTAAACATAACACCCTCCAAATCAAGCGAACATCTTCTAGATAAAACTATTCTCCAATTGATTCTCCAAGACATTTCGAATAAATTTATGTTTAAAAAATGTAGTATGACTTGAAATTTTATTTTTGCTGTTCTGTCACCTGTCGTTCCGTTGATCATCGACTTGCTCGAGCGGGCGCCAGCAGCGTCTCCATTCGTCCCTGTCGCGTGCCAGAGTGGTCCAATGGATCCTCTTCGCTCGAGGGACACGAAGAGCGTCATATCGGTCGTTCAGGGCTTTCACGAAGAAGTCCGACCAACGCGTTGGTGGGCGTCCTGGTGTTCTTTTGACATCCCGCGGAATCCAATCTGTGACGACTCTCGTCCAGCGGGTGTCTGCGAATCGCATTACGTGGCCGGCCCACCTAATTTTCGACGACTTGGCCCATGCGACAGCGTCTCTGATCTTCGAACGTCGGCGAAGCTCGGAACTCCGGAGGCCTTCTCTCACTTGCGTGAGTCGTGTCACTCCGAGCATCGTCCTCTCGATTCCACGCTGCGCGACGCTGATCGCGTGTTCATCTTGCTTTCGTATAGCTCAGGTCTCTGAGGCGTATGTTAGGGCAGGAAGAACAGTGGAGTCGAATAGGTGGGCACGGAGTCGGACGTTCTTCGTCTTCCTCGCGACTTCTTCGACGCTCTTGAAAGCTCCCCAAGCCGCTCGTTTCCTCCTGCTCAGCTCTGGTGCTAGGTCGTTGGCCATGTTGACTTCGCGACCCAGATACACATAGCTGGAGCATTCGGAGATGTTCGTTCCGTTGAGCGAGAATGGGGCATCAGAAACCCATCCGTTCTTCATGAACATCGTCTTCGTAAGATTCAGCTGCAGTCCAACGCTTCCACATACACGATCGAAGTCGGCCAGCATTCGTTCCGCCTGACTGATGCTCGGTGTTATGAGCACGATGTCGTCAGCGAAGCGAAGATGGTGCAGTTGCCGGCCGTCGACCTTCACTCCCATGTCTTCCCATTCTAGTTCGCGCATGACGTTTTCGAGGGTGGCGCTGAAGAGCTTCGGGGATATGGTATCCCCTTGTCGAACCCCTCTCTTCACGTCAATGACGACGTCGTTGTAGAATGGTGAGATCTTGGTCGTGAATCCACTGTACAGCTCTCGAAGGACCCTGATGTACTGAGTAGGAACGCCTTGGGTGAGCAGGGCTTCCATGACCGCTTCAGTCTCGACGGAGTCGAATGCCTTCTTCAGGTCGATGAACGTAAGGCACAGCGGCAGCTTGTACTCTCGCGACACTTCGATGAGCTTCGTAATGGTGTGTATGTGGTCGATCGTGCTGAATCCTCTCCGAAATCCTGCTTGTTCGCATGGCTGTCCTTCGTCCAGCGTTCTACTAATCCTATTCAGGATGACTCGAGTGAACAGCTTGTAGACTACGGACAACAGGCAGATCGGGCGATAGTTGCCAATGTCGTGCACGTCTCCCTTCTTGTACAGCAAAACGGTGTTGCTGGTCTTCCACTGAGATGGAACCTTGCATTCGGACAGGTAGCGTGTGAAGAGCCGCGCCAAGGTGTTGATGAGCGCTGGCGGGAGGTTCTTCAGGTGTTCAGCTGTGATCCTGTCAGAACCGGGTGCTGTACGTTTCTTCACCGACGAGATGGCGTGTCGGATTTCGGAAGAGAGAACAGAGGGGACGACGTATCCATCCTGCGGAAGATGGCATGGGGGCAGGTGGACGTGGCTATCGAAGAGATCGGAGTAGAAGTCGTGGATGACTTTCTCCATGGTCCTTCTGGAAGAGGTGATGGTTCCGTCAGGACGTCGGAGAGCGGTCATCTTGGTCTTGAAGTTGGCGAAGTTCCGGCGGGCATTGCGGATGCTCAGCCCTGCTTCTGCTGCTTCAGCCAACACTTCCGCCCTTCTCTCTTTGAGATCTTCCTTTATCGCCGCTCTGCATAGCTTTGCAAGCTCGGACGTCAGTTGGTAGTTGCCTGACGCTCGTGCTGCTCCACGCTGGCGTATCAGCTCGAGAGTTTCCGGAGACAGGCGTCTCTTGGTGGTCTTCAAGCTCTCGGCTCCCTTAACACTATCGTGGAGATGGTGCACGAAGCGATCGTATTCCTCGTCGACGTTGTCCATGACGGCATCTTCCCAAAGGCCGACAAGAGAGGTGTAGAGATCCCAGTTGATGGTCGTTCTGGGGTTCCTCTTCTTGAACTTCGCGGCCTTCTCTCCTTGACGCGAAAAGCGGAACCTCACGCGAAGGAGGCGGTGGTCCGATCCCGTGTAGAACTTGGGGACAACGGAGACATCGGTCAGGCAATACTTGCGATTGAAGATGATGTGGTCGATCTCGTTGTGGAACTCATCGTAGGGAGGGAGGCTTCTGGAACTTCGAGTTTCCATGGATGGTCTTGGTCGACATGATAAACTCAGACAGCCTTTCACCTTGCTCGTTCCACTCCAAACCGTGGGTTCCTATGTGAAGTTCTTCCGGCGACCTTCGTGGCCCGATCTTGGCGTTGGAGTCGCCGACGATCACCTTGTAGAAGGTGTGATTTTCCTTATAGAACTTCTCCAGCTCCACGTAGAAGGCCTCGACGTCTTCGTCGTCGTAGTCGGATGTTGGGGCATACGCGACGAACACAGTCAAGGCTGGCACGGAGCCACATCGCTTCAGTCGCAGACGTCCGATTCGGCTTGTCAGAGGCTCGTACGAATCGATGTTCATGGCCAAGTGCGTGTTGACGAGGACACCAACGCCGCCTACTCCCCTGCCGTCGCATGTTCCGAGGAACAGTTCTTCTCCGGAGTCGTAGGCGGCGTGTAGGGGGTGGTGTCTTCTCGTCTCGGTCAGTCCGATGACGTCGTACTTGATCTTCCTGGCTTGCATCATCAGGTCCTCGACGGATGCTTCCGACGCAAGCGTGCGGGCGTTGTAAGTACAGATCGTCATCCTAGTCCTTCTCAGTTTGCGCAGCCTGGTTAGGCCCTGAGATTTTAGCAGCCTCTCCGTACTCGTCCTTCCCATCGCTGCAGAAATGGGGGCTCTTTCGGGGTCAGGGGAATGAGGCCCTTTAGTGCTGCTATGTTTGACTGGAATACAACACGGGTAGCTAGTCAGGCTCTGTCGTGCGGGCGGGGTACTCCGGGCAGCCAGCCAGACTGCCCGAAGGGACGGGGCGAGACTTAAGGTGGCCTCGAATCGCCTTACATGTACTCCCAGTCTACCGAGTGCAAGCTTTTGGCCGAGCCGACACAGTTACAATCCGCACAGTCACGGACACATCCACGCACACTGTGCACGAACATGCCGCTCCCACGCACAAGGAACGCATCGACCCGACACAGCAGGAGCAAGGAGTCCATCCCCTGCATCCCACCTGCGTCTCTGGGCAGTACACGGTCGCATTTGGTTCGCGTTTAATTCCCCTATCCACCACCCGGGGACGCGCCACGTGGCCCTGCGACAAGCGGCCCGAGGTCCCTCTTAACAACAGAGCCCGAAGGCTCTCTATCGAGGGAGATCCGTGGTTTGCTGTTCTAGTGAATGCAATACAGCGTTTGAAGTTTTACCAATTTTTTCACATTCAAGGAAACATAGTGACTTAAAGCAAAGGTGCAGAAAAGCAGATTTTTTTGACTATTGAAATATGACATTGACACTCGACTGGCTTGTCACGATTTTCATGCGGTTGATAGTGTACATATACGCTGCTTATTTGAAGCCGCAAAGTGAAAATATGTCTCCTTTTCACGAATGCTTTTGTTGCATCGTTGGCAAGTATGTATCTCCACGCAAATTGAAATTTCGCTACTGATCCAGTAAAAATCGCGAGGTTGTGGACGAGTGCATGGTGCAATCTCTTCTTTTAGAACTGAAAGCTTGCTGTCTTCCCTGACTTTAAAACAAGCTTTAAGCTGTTATTTCTAAATATAAAATTTCTAAAATTTCAAGCAGTACGTTCAGTTCATCCATTCCATCAGAGCGACGAAGGAGACAACGTTAGAAAATGAAACTATGCATTACAAACTTTCTGGCCTGTTTTTTGTAGAGCAAAAGAAAGCAAGTCTTTCTGCACCGACCTTCCTTATGATTAGAGGGTCGTTCAACACAGTCGTTTTTCGTGAATGCAAAACCTTTTTCTATCTGAAGGAGACGACTTATATAGGCAGTATTTCGCAACGCAAAATTGCAAGCATTGTTTAATATGAATATATTCGACAATTAGGTTTTCTGCAATGATCTTCTGTCTGATCAAGGGATTCAACTATAGCGTTTGCGGTGAAGAAATTGACGCAAAAATCGAACCAGAATCTGATCCTGGTTACGTTTCCGTGATCGGGATATCGAGAATCGCTGCAGAAAACCTTTGTACAACCTTCTTACTAAAAAGAATCTTGTTGATCGAAAAATAAGCACTTAAATTACCATTGGCGATTAACATCGGAATTTTGCCGATTACAATTTCGGATCAAGAGGTCGGTCGTTCAGGAATCGAAATAGTGTACACTCCGCTAAAATCGACAAAACACTGATCCCTGTCTTGGTTGATTTGAAGACTGCTTCAGAAGACCTCTGTATAGGTTCAGAAGACCTCTGTATCTATTTGCTATAGAACGACCAGTATTTAAAACACTACAGGATTAAAATTCAAAAAACAAATAAGGAGAACACCTGCCTTCGGCTTCGGGGGAATAACGATATGTCACTGAAAGGGTTAGCCGCATCTCGATTGCAGCTTTTGGCAACTGCCACTCGAGGCCTGTTTATGGAGTCTTCAGGACGCTGCCCTAAGAATATTGAAGAATTCTTCAGGATGCGGAGAGGCGAAGTACACCTGCCCGTCGATGCTGGTTTTGGGAGTGGACACTTGTGCCGACGCACTGATCGGGCGGAATCACCAGGCCGCTCAAGGACTCGACCTGCTGCTCGCAGACGCTCTGTCGCTGCCATTTCGGTACGACCATCCACCTCACTTATACAGATGCGTTTTCATCCCTTTCAAACTCGCCACAGAAATCCTAGTCACAACTTGAAGCCATCTGCGAAACAGCGACTGTGACTCCGTCTGATTATATTAATAATAAAGAGCAGTGCGCGCACCAATAGATACACTTCTTTAAAATGGGCGAAGGATTACGATTGTGTGAATGCGGAACCTTCAGAAATATAGCCTCGTAGGCATGGACACCAGCGGAAGCACGTCTCATTCGCGCACAATCAGTCCGCACTTTATCATCGCTTTTGTCAGCGACCAAGAAAATGAGTTTCAGAGCACAAGTGGAGAAGAGAATAATAACGTCGTTTAGGGACCATACAGCTGACGCTGTACTGAACATCTCTGTTCTCCACCATCTATCAACGAGTCGAAGACGACGGGCAGCTCTCGAGGGTACGGCTTGTGTATGTACTATAGAAAGCTTTAATTTTTTTGCGTGGTGAACGGCGGGCGAACACCGGTATTGCGGTTTACAGCACTTTTCACCGAAGGTTTTGTAAGCGAACTCGAACAAGCCTAGCATTCAAGTACCCCTTAAGCATTTCTTCTCTAAAGTCGGGATCATGCCAACCACTTTGAATGAATAAGTCCCTTGAATCCTTTTTGGGTGATTCAAGTCATTAGAAACGTCACTGCAGCTTGATATGGTATCTATCATACAATATTCAGTTGTCGGAAAAGTCCCGCAGCAAAATTTTTAACATTTTCAAGATTCAACAAAATCTGTTACGGTCTGTTTACCGCCACTAGTTTATAGCTTATGCAGTCTAAAATATTATGCGAACGAGATCAGTTGCTACTCAGGGGTATGAAAGCAATATTCTAGTGATTTAATATGAGCTTCTTCAAGGTCAATTCTCTCTAGCCAGGCAGCAGCCAACATCTGCGCTGCATTCGATGAGCACGCGGTCACAGTCTACCGATGGCTCCAGCGGTTCGAGGACGGAGTTGTGTCTTTCGAAAGTGCTCCACGCTCCGGACGTCGATCAGGAATGGACGACGACGTATTGCGGCCCGCTCTGACAATGAAAGAAAAGCCCAACGCGACTACTCGCGACTAATTATCGGCGATTCTTGAGTGCCATCACTCCTCCACCGCTGATCGTCTTCGTTCTCTCGCATATCGCAAGGTGGTCTCGACTTTGTATCCCACGATCCCCCGTCATTGCGACTGAGCATCGTGCAGTCACTCTTTCTCTGCTTTCTTATTCAGAACTTTCTGGAGATGATTCCTGGGTCTCCTACGTCAACCATACCCGGATGACCCATAGCTCTCCCAAGGAGAACCACTCCGAAGCATACAAATCGGACCTCCACCAAGAGAAGGTGATGCTGTGCTGTTGGCGCGCTCCCATGGAATGCGGCACCACGAGTTCCTTGAAGTCAGCACCACAGTGACTGCGAACTGTGCAAGCGCAAAACTTGAGTGGGGCGATGCAGCGGAGATGACCAGGACGGACGAATGTTTATCTTCTTCACGGCAGTGCTCGGCCACATGTTGCAAAAATGCCTCGCCAAAAGTTGCAGGAGCTTGGATGGGAGGCCACCATATTTGTGGACATTGCGCCGTCCGGCTACGTACCTCCCCTTCCTGGCTCTTAAACAGTATCTGAGGGAAAGACACTTCGATGACCAGGCGCAACTGACATCCGAGCTGTTGCAGTTCTTTTAGTCACCACTCTAGAAGGAAATGTGTGACCTACGCATTAGGTGAGAGAGAGCTGCCGATGTTAGTGACGATTACTGTGTAGCTTGAAATTGTATACAAGAAACGCAATAATATTTTGAAAAAAGTCCGCATTGTTGCAGAACTTTCCTGACAACATGATATTAGGAGCGAGCTCGCCGTGCCTTCGCCTCATCGCGTTTGTGTGGAGAAACGAATCTTTATCAGGCTGAACAATGTTGACATTTTTCCTCGTTTCATCCCTAAACTGACAGACCAAATTCGCCACGGTCTTCAGTAATAGATTCACAGCAAAGAAATACGCAGCTTGGGCCGAGGGACCCTGTTCTGATAGGATAGCGCTGCTTCATGGATTAGATGGAGAGAGAGGGAGGAACACTTTCCGGATGAATCACTGCTGCTCTGGTACCGCACTAGAAGAGAAGTCCACAGTAATGCGACTTCTTTGCAGAGTGTAGCCGGTGTCTGCGACCAGGCGGACAGATGCTGATGTACGTCTGGGCATACGAACAACCCAATGGCACCTTTCCATCTCAGGATCTTCTTGTGCCGTGGAATCTCAGCGAAATTCCTATCAACGGTAAGAAAGCTTGTATGGAATCCGACGCTCGTATCGAGCAGTCACATATTACACACCAGAAAAACAAAGAACGATTGTGAATTAAGCACTAAGCAATAACAAGAATTAATAAATACATTGTGAACGCATATTGAATTTTGAAAGTAAACATCAACGAAGTTGAATGCTCCCAGACTATACAAAATCTCTGTTTGACTTCGGTAGCGAGTACCAGACATAATAGTTATATACCACCTTCACGTCAAGTAGAACAGTTTTCTAGTCAGACTTGTCAATTTTGAAATCAAACCAAACATCTTCCAAATCAAAACGAGCTTCTTCCACAATAAAATAGAAACTCTCCGAAATGGTCAAAATAATTTTCCGTTCGAGAAAAATTTGGTATAACTTTCTTGTATTTTAATTCACCCGTCTCAACAGCTAGACACATCGTTTTAAGTCTTTTATTTATTATTCTTTAAAAAATAGTAAATTAAAATTTGTTTTTACGCGCAGAGTGACAGGAATCATTTATAGCCGATCACGATTATCATTTGATTGATAGTGTTTCCGCTGCATACTTGAAACAACAATGTGAGGATATGTGTATTTTTTCACAATTGTGCTTTTAGAATTGTTCACATTTGCTACTCCACGCAGACAGAATTTTGCTATCAATCAAAAAAAATCGCGACAAGCTAGTCGAGTGCTTGGCGCAACCTTTCCCTTTAATATGCTGAATAATTGCTGCCTTTTTGCGTTTTGATACAATTTCCAATTTATTACTTTTTTAAAGAGTAAAAAATTTATAAAATTTCAAACATGTGCCTGTTTATGGGGAAATAAAAAAACTTCAAGGAAAGCCAAAAAGTATAGGATTTTCCTTAAACAAAAAATTCTTCTACGTTTCTCAGAGAATTTCTGTTTCATTGTGGAAGAAGCTCATTTTGATTTGGAAGATGTTTAATTCATTTTCAAAAATGTCAAGCTTGCTTGGAATTGTCCAGTTTGATTTTAAAAATGTCCAGTTTGATTTGAAAACAGTCCAATTCAGCAAAAAAATAGTATACATAGAATGGATTCCTGTTTTGAAAACTGAAAATTCTCCCTCACTTTTAAGACAAGTCCGATGTACAGAACATTTGAAATGTGAATAGCGCCATCAAGTATTACGCTGGTATTAGGCTGAAAATCTTGATAGGGTTTCTTTCAAAAATCCAGGGGCCGATTCATCAACGCATGTGCCCGCGGATATGCGTGGTTTAAGGGATAAGGGAAGAAGAGAAGGAGAGGGACCACCTACGCAAGCCAAGTCGAGCGTGCACCTCAAGAAAGTCCTTCTATGATGCTTCTGGGGCTTGAAGGGAATGCTGAACTACCAGCAGCTCCCGCAACGGCACTGTCACCGCTGCCTTTTCGGCCACTCAGCTCTAGAAACTCGAGAAGGATGTTCGGGGAAGCGGCCGAGACCACCTGTAGTGCACCTTCTTCATGATGACGCCAGACCCCATGTAGCTAAAACGAGCCACCAAAAACCGGGGAGCCCTGCTGGGAGAGCGTTTCTCATCCGAATTCCCTTGAATAGCCCCGTTAGATTACCTTTTTTCCTCCTCAAAAGGCTTTCCTGGCATAGGCAAGTTTCACAAAGGTGGAAGACTTAAATCGGGCTCCCGATCTCTCCAGTTCTGAGAAAAAGGGATCGCTGACCTACAAGGCAGGTGAACCACTGTGGTGGCCGATACGGCGGTTATGTTGTTGATTGATCTGCACCGTATTCTGAATAAGTAAATAAAGAAGAAGGAAAGGAAAAGCCTATCAACACTTTCCGATCAACCTAATACGTGCAGCTCCTATTTCAGGCAGGCTACCTCACGTCAAATTTCATAAAAATTCAACGAAAGAGCAACGGGTCATACAAGTGAGTCAGTTTCCATTAAAACTCTGCAAAGCTCTCATGTGTCTACTTCTTCCGTACAGATGTAGGATTCAGGCCTCTATTCCAATCGAAGTTAACGACGAAGAACAGCCATCTCCATGCTCCAGCAACTGGTTTGGTTCTTTTCTTAGCAAGGTTAGGTTGCCATCCTTTTTAAACAAACTTTTCAACTCCTTCTTTACAATGCGCTCGTTGGCGCGCCCTTTTCTGTTTTCCTGGACCGTTTCTCCTGTCTAGATCGGATTCTCCCCGTGAGATCCTGGCATGAACTCGCTAACTAATACTGCTCATCGCCTTTCTCACTTGGCATCCCGTTGGATGTTCATTCGCATTGCGAGGCCCCTTCAGCGTTAGAATCCCTCTCCGGCTCATGTTAGAGTAATCCAATGGGCCATGCTCGCTCAGAGTACGCAAACCGTACCGTACCGCTTGTTCGGAGCTGGCGAAGAAGAGGTAAGACCGTCCAGGTGTTCTTCCGACATTCCATGAAACGGAATCAAAGCTGCTGCCTTTCAGCGGCCGTCATCGAAGCACATTCGTTTTACTTCTATGCCTAACCGTATTCCACACAGCGATTCCGTACCACATAGCTCTGCAGGCACATTAAATTCCGATACAATAGTATACGGAGAGAGATTCTTGTTTAGATCCAGACGATCCGGCCTTTGCTTTCAACACTACGGTCCAATTCGCCGCCGCCAGCACCTCCACCTGCTGCTCCGAAGTTCCTTCCAACTGCTAGGAACGCACTCATCACAGGTGTAAAACGGTGGAGTCCGATGTTAGGTTTGTTCGCTCAATTCTTGCACTACAATATTTGGTACTTGTAAAGCAAAGGGCCCGTGGTGCCGTGGGGTTGCCGCGTTAACATGTTTCCCGGCAGCCCCACGGCACCACGGGCCCTCTGCTTCATAAGTACCCAATGTTTTACTGAACAGCCTAAACCAAACACTCTTCCGCCGATAAGGGACTGCGGTATTTGAGCGATAGTGACTTCTTGACTTTTAAGGCCGTCGTCTCGCCACACTGCTCGTCTCAGTTGAAGAACAAGTTGCTGAGGAAATAACGCAGAAGATACTCCATGAAGCCCTCACGGAAACAATGGCTACCCTTCGGGAGGTAGGCAAGGCTTCACTGAAACCCCGATTGATGGATTCTCTTCCTTCTTGGTGGAGAAATACATAAAAGTTCTGGAAAACGACTGCAGCGATCAAATTAATTCGACAATAAGATTCCAGTTCTTCTCCTCGTAAAACCTCGGCATAGTAAGCTGATGTGTATCAGTTTCTTGTGTGCCAAACGAGGTTTTTATGTGGAACATGTATTGTGCGGTCTGGCATTTCGACGTGACCGTCGTTTTCAATATCTTGCACCATATTCAGGCCTTTGAAGACGACGGTCGCCGCACAATAAAAATTCCACCATAGAAACCTCGTTCGGCACACAAGAAACTGATACAGATTTCACAGTGTTATGTTTTCTGTTTGTGCAATACATTGCAATACCGCATTACGAAAAAAGGTTTCCAAACTGCGATGTGCTCTTGTAGATGTACAGGAAACAGTCAAACACACTGGAGGCTTGGTGTTGGCGGTTCTCTTTTAAGCGGAATATGCCGTGACTCCAGCGGCACTACATATCGCAAGCACTATCGAGTATCCAACGCCGTATCCGCATAAGAGGTGCAAGTACATAGCAAACCGAAGGCTGCTCATGGCTCACAAAATTACAAATAAAACCGAACGTGTACTCGGTCCTCTATGAGCTAGCGGCAGTCATTGGTATCCCTTTGAAGGCGTAGTGGTTCGGAATCGTGGAGAAGAGGTGATGTACTCTATTTCGTTCTGGAAATTTTGGATAATTTTCCGGAGCTGTATAGCTAGAAGTGGAAATCGCGTGTGATCTCTCCCTCATTTTTAACCGCTTCTGCCATTCCACTACACCGTTTTCGTGGTATTGTCTCTGTTATTCTTCACATTTAACGACTGGAATGTTAGAATATACTTCGATGAGTATCTTCGGTTCTAGTTAACTCTGGCAACCACCTTGGCTCGCTCCAGTTATTTTCGAAGCACAGCCGCTTTCTTCAAAACGATCAAATCTCATACGCGGCTGTATTTAACCTTGCGTATGCGTTTCGTGGGTCACCCGCACCATCTGCCTCTCATTGATCATCGAGTTTCTTAAGATGACGCCAGCAGCAACGTCTCCATAGTTCCTGCCGCATGCCAGAGTGATCCTCAACGCTCGAGGCACACGAAGGGAGCATATACCGCTCGTTAATGGCTCTCACGAAGAAGTTTGACCGACGCGATGGTGGGCGTCCTGAAGTTTTCCGCGGGATCCAGTCGGTGACGGCCCTCGTACAGCAGGTGTCTGCGAAAAGCCCACATAATTTTGAGAATACTGCAGAGAAAGTTCGCGTTTCACTTTACTCTCTCGCTTCTCACACTCTTGCTGCTTATTGCGCAAATAATGACGCCCCTTCCAGGTCACATTCTACCGCTTCTATCACGTGTTCCGGAAAGGAGAGCTGGAGAGCCTCGTTACTTCCATACCATCGCTGAGCATCGTCAGGTCGTCATTCGAACACGGTAACTGGTGCGTCGTCGTCGAGAAGTGCAGCATTCAACAGGAGCCCCACCTCAACCTGAAGTTCTGATATCACTCCAAATCATCATCTCATGATTGAAGCCTTTTTTACGCAAAAGACATTTTATTAGAGGCAATAAGGAAACGTGTACGCTACAGAGAAGGTGCATACCTAAGCGGCCTACATATCTGACTAGGCAAGTAGAAATACCTGTTGATCACTCCATCGTCATCTCTGGAATTTCGTCGCATTCACTTTAACTCATAAAAGCATCGCTGTAATTCCTAGCTTACACAGCAGGAGTCCTTTTTGAATTTGTTGTTTACCTGAGGATACTGTTAGGCCGTCGACAAAATATAATACTGTGCCTAAAAGAAGGACACGCCACAATTCATTTCTTGAGCTGCAGCTCGCTCCTGAGCTGCCTTCAGCTGCACTTGCTAGTCGCGTACTCGCCTTTCAAGCTCAGATACCTCCTTCTTCAGTGCATCTCGCACATTCCATAACAGCTCGTCGTTTATATCTCGCTTACGAATCGTACTTACCAATTTTTCGAGGTCTTCTGCGTTCTGTTCTTCTAACCTCCCAAAATCTTTCTGCTGAATGTTGTACTTCGCATCAAGCCAAGGAACTATCTAGGTTTGAACGAAGAACTGTTACGGAATGTGTTAGAGGTACGGGAAAAGGAGACATCTGCGCTAAAAATGCGAGTAAATAACTGCGAAATACAGAAGAAGTTCAGGAGCTGGCTGCAGTTCAAGAAGTGCGCTATAGCGGGACTATAAAAGATTCTTTTCAAGTAGAACATTTCTGTATCACAAATAAAAAGGGAAGCTGACGCTGCCGTGAAGAAGAAGAATTGTAATTCTTTTGCTGTCCTTTCCAATGTAGACAAGGTATTCCTCTGTGGAGAATCAAAATGCATCTGAATAGTCATGCACACTATCTGAAGACAAAGGTGTGATCATTACACAGGACCCATGACCATTCCGCACCGATTCAAAGTTCGCCACCCCCCCCCCCCCCCTCCCCTCCAGATCCAGTGGTTTGTTACTACTACTATGTGTCTTGCTCCAACAAAACACTGGGTGTACCACCGCCTAACCAAAGGCAATTATACGGATCACATAGGCTTTCAAATTTCCTCTACTGTATGCTATACTGATGCTAATGCTACTACTAATGACCCATCGGAATAGGTAATCGAATATTTTTTCTTCGAATTTGAATATTCGAATTCGAATTTTCAAAAAAACGCGTTTATCGAATGTATTTGAATTCGATTATTCAAAAAATCTCGTTTTTTTTTGAATGTATGTATGTACTCGATTTCGAATGCTCGAAAATTATCGGTATTCGAAACCATCAGAATATTCAAAATTTCCCAGGAAGAAAAAATTATTCGAATATTCAAAAAGTTTCATTCAAAATTTCCTCTGCTGTGAAATATTTCCGTCGACCGTCATAATCATGTTCTCGCACCCCGATCGGTTAACAAGGAAATTGTCTGAAGCGTATGTCCGAACGGGAAGAGCGAGTCATATAGGAAGAATCCCCACCCCTCAATTAGTATAAGAATGTGTTCCTTTTTTGCCAAGTCGTTAAACCCAGGGAGTAGGCTGCCCTTGAAGTCACAATGGAATACGGCGCATCACGAGTTTGGGAGTTTTGTACGCCCGCAATGCCTCTGCTGGCAAGCGGATTTGGGCGCAGTGGATACTGACGTTGCTTCACTTCATGCGAGGGAGGTCGGGGGTTCGATTCTTCTGCGCTGCTGCACTTTTGCATTTCAACTAATCGGTTGAGAGTTGAGGGATTCTGACGTCTAAACCATTTTCAGACGTTTTCTGCGCATTTGTGCAATTGTATGCTGTGGAGATTAACCTCTTGCGACTTGCTCATTACTGACCGGTTTTTCAACCAAAAGGCTATGAGAAACCTATCCGACATAATGATGTATAAAAGTTCAACATCTGTGATACCCAGGCACAAAGTGCGTGAAACAGAAGCACTGGTCATAATGCGGACAGCGTACAAAATCTACAGGCTCCTCACAGTTTGTTTCCCTACAAGGACCAATGACATCGGGAAAAACCATCCTGCTTGGATTTTCGAATAAGACCAGGATGTGACGTCACAGGTGGCTAAAACGTGAAACAAGGTCTGTGGATTCATAAACAGTCAGTACACTGTTTACCTCACCTTTGCCTGTCACCTGGAAATCAGAAGTCTTTGAAGGTTTTCTAAAACCTAACTCCAACAATCTCGCCGATGCTCGAATAGTGAGGACCTCCTCATGCTGAAGTGTGGCCCTCCTTTAGACATGGAGCCTTCGAAGGAGGAAGTCAAGCTGGCCGAAGGGATGGACAGCATACGCAAGGGCCTCGAAGCACGTCAACCTAAAGTTGACGAAGTCGAACAGCTGGAAGTGGTGGAGCGGCAGGAAGAAGACTGGGACCCGCACGATGAACTGATAGACGTGGAGAGGCAAGCAAGCAGTGGACACATGATAACTCTTGTTTCGTTGGAAAGTGTACGTCTTCAGTTGGATTTCGTCTATGGAGCCGATGTCATTGGTAACTGTATGGAAGCAAATTGTGAGGCAGCGCGACAGGAGGTCACCCGCTCCCTGCTGGAGGGCGTGGCGTCAGGAGGTACACCGCTGTTCTGCGGACCGAAAGCTTTTGTTCTGCGTGTCAAAGGTTTCGTAAGGTAGCCTAGGGGGTTGGAGATGGGTGAGCAAGGGGGATGGGAGGAAGATCGCACGCCCCCCAGCAGGGGGCGGGTGTACCTCCTGACCGTCCCCCAAACTGTAAGGGTTTATGAACGCTGCCCGTATTGTGACCTTCTGTTTCATGCACCTTGGCCTGTGAATCACTGATGTTGAACTTCTATACACTTCTATACCACTATGTTGAATAGCTTTCTCAGTGCCTTTTGATTAAAAAACCGATCAGTAATGAGCAATTCGCAAGAAAGTTACTCTCCACAGCATACAGCTAGAAAAATTCTCAGATAACGTCTGAAAATCAGATAGACGTCAGAGTCCCTTAAATCTCAACCAATCGATTTAAATGCAAAAGTGCAGCAGCGCTGAAGAATCGATCTCCCGACCTCCGTCGCATGAAGCAACGTCACTATCCACTGCGCTCAAAGCCGCTTGCTGGCAGAGGCATCGCGGGTGTACAAGAAACCGCAGAACTCGTGAGGCGCCGATTCCACTGTAGCTTCAAGGACCCCCTACTCCTTGGGTTTAACGACTTGGCAAAAAAGAAACATTTTTGTACTGCTTTAAGGGTGAAGATTCTTCCTATATGACTCGTTCTCCCCATTCAGACATATGCTTCAGACCCTTCTCTTGTGGGAGGAAACCGATATCGCCGACAAAAAGATCGATAATGTCTATCGATATCGATTGCCTGGTTGATTTTTGACGCTGTCTTCTGAACTCTGGAGCTCGCTGGAGACTAGATATTTTCCGGTATTTTGTGCATCTATTTTACGCTAAATTCACTTGTTTTCCGCCAGTCAAATGTCCGAGAACTGATGCACCAACCTAATAGAATGGGAAGACATGGGAGTGAAGGTCGACGGCCGGCAGCTGCACCATCTGCGCTTCGCTGACGACATCGTGCTCATAACACCGAGCATCAGTCAGAGAGCGAGTGCTGGCCGATTTCGATCGTGTATGTGGGAACGTTGGACTGCAGCTGAATCTTACGAAAACGATGTTCATGAGGAACGGACAGTCTCTGATGCCCCATTCTCGCTCAACGAAACGTGTGTATCTGGGTCGCGGCCAACGACCTAGTACCAGAGCTGAGCAGAAGGAAACGAGCGGTATGGGGAGCTTTCACGAGCGTCGAAGAAGTCATGAAGAAGACGAAGAACGTCCGACTCCGTGCCCACCTATTCGACTCCAATGTTCTTCCTGCCCTAACATACGCCTCAGAGACTTGGGCTATACGAAAGCAGGATGAACACGCGATCACCGTCGCGCAGCGTGGAACCGAGAGGACGATGCTCGGAGATGCCACTGGACGAGAGCAATCACCGACTGGATTCCGCGGGATGTCAAGAGAACACCAGGACGCCCACCAACGCATTGGTCGGACTTCTTCGTGAAAGCCCTGAACGACCGATATGACGCTCTTCGTGTCCCTCGAGCAAGGAGGATCCATTGGAGCACTCTGGCACGCGACAGGGACGAATGGAGACGCTGCTGGCGCCCGCTCGAGCAAGTCGATGATCAAGGGATGACAGGTGATACATGTGATAAGGTGAATCATATTCGTGAATTCCTATCCAAAGTTTCCTCATGAAGCTGTTTTGCACCGACTCAAGTCTAGCTGCTTCTCGTTTAGGGCTGAAAACAGTGCTACCAAACACTGAATGCACAACTAAGTTTGTTCGCAATGTACCAATAAGCTATGCACGACTTACTCAATCACACATTGATTCTTGTCAGGCGATCTCTCGGTTTAATCGTTTCATATGGTTTCCACGAGTGACACAGTCGCTCCGTCGCTCCCATTGCGGCTTATAAACAAGCCCTAAGAAAACCACTGGAAGCCGTACATACACACTCACCCAGCCACCTGCTGACAAGCTGTCACCGGCTAGTAGATGTTCATTATAAACTTCCATTGGTGCTAGCAGTCTCACCTGCGCTGCGACAGGAAATCGCAAATCGCGGATTCGTGGAGTGCAGCCTTACTAGGAAAAGTCCAGTAGTAATGTGAGATATTTTGAAATGGCTTGAAATGGTGAGCTGCAACGTCAGAGTTACCGACCTGAACAGATCTCCAGTACTGCGACTCTGCAAAAGTCCACAGTGGCCTTACTGCTAAGCCTAAGAAACGCAAAGCTCAAAAAAGGCGAACGCAAATGTCACGGCCACGTTCTTTGTGTGCAAGAAGGGGGGTGTGCGTAATTACGATCTGCGATTTTACGATGTGAGGTGATTTCTAGAATTTTTTTACGATTTACTATGTACGACATTTCGGGTCGCAATGGTAAAATTTCGTAAATCTGATCTCTGATCCAAAATAAGTGGTGGCCACACACCGTAATGCAGCCCGTATTGTAAAGATGTGCCCACGCATTGCGAGCGATTCTTGCCTTGTTTAATTATTATTTTTTTTATGATCTACTGTGGCAC
This sequence comes from Heligmosomoides polygyrus polygyrus, assembly GCA_947396885.1. Lineage (NCBI taxonomy): Eukaryota > Metazoa > Nematoda > Chromadorea > Rhabditida > Heligmosomidae > Heligmosomoides > Heligmosomoides polygyrus. Next base: position 69,290,694 of record OX377203.1, read on the forward strand.
CGAGGTAGAGGAAAGTCCTCCTGCGCAGGCTTCTCGAGCTCGGCTTATCTCTTTGCTTATATAGCTTTTCCACTTCCCTCCCATTGTGAAGGCACGCCTTTGGCATCAGACCTCTTCTCGAGGTGGGACAAGAATACTTTAAAAAATAAGCCGCTGGTTACGAGACCGATCTCCTCGCTTTCCGGTGCCAGCAAAGTACCTTGCATTTCTACTGTCAGAGATCGTTCTAGTCCACAGAGAGACATGCGAGGCAGTCTGGCACGGAAAGAGAGACGGCCATTCGCTGATCCACACTCTATTCGATTTCGGGACGCGTGTAGCTCAGTCGTAGGAGGTGCCAGTTACCGCGTCCATGCGATACAAGGTTCCTGGTTCGAATTTCCCGCCCAAGCTAACCAAGCCTTCCATCCCTCCGGAGTCTGAGAATTGGTACCAGACTTGTCTGGGAAGGAGAAGCGCTGAGTTCTTTACCGGCTGACCACCGAAACTCATTGTATAGCCAAATACGCATTCAAATCGCCTCCACGATATCCCGTAAAAGTAGAATATGTGGCGATCCCCCACGCACGTCAGCGAATGCGCAAAGGTATTGGTCCAACCTCCTTGTAAGATATGCCTATCCTCACCTGGCACTGTTATCCCAGAATACTTTTGCTCGCCACCTGGAAAAATCGAGAAGGAGAATGTTTTCGGCCGCTGCACGTATTTCACACGAAAAGCGCTAATAACAGAAAATTTTGGAAAGCTACCTTTCCTGAACGCTACCACGTTGACGACGTGTCACATGTTTTCGGCAGCGTGGGACTATGTGACACGATGTCGTGTCACCGTCCCGGCAAAAAACAAAAAAGGTTTCAGGTCCTTTGTAGAACAGTCACACAAAACGGTTTCGCAATGAACTAGGAAAGCGGAACTCCGGGTTTCGCTGATCACGAGTTTTAAGATGCCTTGTCGGTGACCATCACCATAATGAGAAATCCATACCTGCTCTTATTCCACACCCTGAAGATGACTTGTTGCTGAAGGCTTGTTTATTGATGTTGAATTGTTTCTTTTACATTGCACTGTTACACTCCATTCGTTGAACTTCAGCTGTTGACCTCTTGAAGGTTTTCCTTGATTTTTTCACTTGAAATAATGGTTTGCAGCTAATAGTATTTTTAACGAAATTCAGCGATTTACTAGGAATTAGACTAAAATTTTCGGTTTAAAAAATCGTTAAAAAATTTATGCCGAATTTTGTGTGCACCTCTGGTGCAGAGCAAATGTATAGTAGCACATATGTCGACTGATGTTGTAGATCGAGGTCTAGGGGACCGTGTGACCCTTTGATGTTAGGAAACATCCTTGCTTCAATCTTTCCACATTTAAGAAAGTTGCATTCGAGTATTTCGCCGTAGGCGGAATATCTTCTCATTTACCAGAGAATGCCTACCTTCCTGTAGCGGTTTATATACCATCAAAGTGAACACTTACAAAATCAAATTGGAGGCGTCTTAAGAAAATTGCACGTTATATGTGCCTTCTATCTAAAAAAGACCACAAAGGTGTAGGAGGAATAAGATCATATTTGTCCAAGTGACACAAGTTTCCTATGCGTGTACTATGGAAATGTTCCTGGAAATTACGTCAAAATGTAGAAAAGCAGAGAACCCACGACGCGTCATACAATAGGAATGCTCCACGCGCTCTCTCAGTACGCGATGTTTGCTGCCCTACATGCATAGTTGCTGATTTCGCAGAGTCAGCAGGCGGGTAAACGACTTTTAGGTCTTCGCCTTCACGGCTACATTTTTTTTGACGTCTCTGCCAAACCCTTAGATTTTTTCGGAAGCCAAAAGCTTGGTAAGAGATTGCGAATTTATGATAACTCAAACGATGTAAGCTTTTTGTTAGGACAACATGCATAACCTAAGGTAAAATTTAAATCAGCAAATTTTGACTTTCTTAAAACGTGTGTGAAGTTTGTTTTGAAAAGTGTTTGCCAAGAAAGATAAATGAGAAGGAACGTCTAATAATTTGGTTGGAAATGAATAACACGCGAAATATATAAGGACTGAATCACCAGTGGCAAAAAAAGAAGCTAAAGATCTATTTGTACTCCACTTAGTGACTGCTAACCCTTACGATTTATGGTTTCGACTAACGATTTAGAACCGGATTTTGTCCTTACGATTTAAGAAATTTCGGATTTCATTTAGGCACAGCCCTAATAAGGAGACATCGTTTAGGCCTCGTTTATACTTCGAGCCGAGCGACGCGACGCCACGTGTGGTGGCCATATTGACCGAACGACGCGATCGATCAACTTGGCCACTATGCATGCCATTATGTCTCCTTATTAGGGCTGTGCGTAAATGAAAGTCGAAATTTCTTAAATCGTGAAAACAAAACAAAAAATGACAAAATCCGGTTCTAAATCGTAAGACGAAACCATAAAGTAAGGGTTAGCAGCCGTTAAGTGGAGTACAAATAGATCTTTAGCTTCTTTTTGCCAATAGTGATCCAGTCCTTATATATTTATTTCATTTTTTTATTTGTTATTTATTTCCAACCAAATTATTAGACGTTCTTTCTCATTTATCTTTCTTGGCAAACACTTTTCAAAACAAACTTAACACACGTTTTAAGAAAGTCAAAATTTGCTGATCTAAATTTTACCTTAGGTTATGCATGTTGTCCTAACAAAAAGCTTGCATTGTTTGAGTTATCATTAATCCTCAACCTCTTACTAAGCTTTTGGCTTGCGAAAAAATCTAGGATTTGGCAGAGACGTCAGAAAAAAATGTAGCCATAAAGGCGAAGACCTAAAAGTCGTTTACCCTCAGTTGACTCTGCGAAAACAGCAACGCGTTGCAACGTAACTTGGAAGCGGCTAAAAGCCTGCTCAAATCCTAAGGTTTTCGCTGTGTTAAAATCAAACCAGATCTTGGCAAAACGCAAGAGCATCGCATACATTTAGTAGATATTGCCTTCAAAACACTGGAGTGTGTAAAATCCCGCGAAAGAACGCGACACGGTCCAGAGTCAAAGGTGCATATATTTCTCTGCGTCGTCCTGCCAATTTGAGGAACAACTACTGAGGGTGGTAGCCGTCTAGATGATTTGTCCTTCACTCTCGCCATTTGATCCAGACGCGTTTAAATGCCACACCGTCCGAGATGCTTAGCATATACATGTGAATTCACTGTCCAGTTGAGTCTCACGAATATTATACATACAGTTTTATTGCATGATAGACACATTTATAAAAATTACAAAACGATGACGAAGTGCTTTTGAATCTTACGGAGTTATCATTCCCCATGGCTACTTGTAATGCCCCGAAAGAATTAGTCGAACATTAAACTAGCACCAAGAATAATTGGCTGAGGAAATGCTGGAGCCAAATCACCGCAGACTGTGTGTACATTTGGTAACATTACATTGTGCAAGCATGTATTACGTTACAATGGCTCCACTTTTAAGCATAACATTGTGAACCTGTCTCATGTGCACCTCTACGTGATCCTGGAAGCAGTTGTAGTTTTTGGGGGAGATCTGCAAATAGATTAAACTGTTATCTGAATATTGAGTAAACAGAATTGTTGGTTCTCCGAGCTACATTATTGGTTGTCCAATTTTTCTGCTCTTGAACGGAGTTCGTTGTCAGCGCTTACTGAATACGTTGCAGGCCGTAAGTCCTTCTTCAGGTCTACAATGCATTACTAGTATACTGTAAAGCAATAACAACCAAACTACCGCGGACCTAGAACTAACAGGGGTAGGGAAGGCCGTGAGCGTGTACTGCAAGAGTCAGCCAGAAATAAAGGGTCAGACACGATGGTTATTTATATGACGAGAATACAAGCCATAGTCTACCACCTTATAGGGCAGAGCTGGCGCTGTGAACGATTGCGAAGCAAGAGTGGCCACCTGCTCACAGTCGCAACATAGTCAGCCACCTTTAGTCCTCCATTTCTGGCTGATTCGAGCGGTACACGTCCACGGCCTTCGCTGCAACTCTCGACTCCAGATCCGAAGTAGTTTGAATGTTGTTTAGGCAATATTGTAGAAATGCGTTATAGAGCTGAAGAAGGGCAAATGGCCCGAAACGTCGTCAATAAACGTTGACAACAAGCTTCGTTCAAGAACAGAAAAACTGAGTGAATACATGAAAATGAAGCTCGGATGTGGCGGATCTAGAGAAAATTTTCGTAAAATACCATGTACATACTGACCATTTGCTGAATTTCGCCTATGGAGTCATTCAGAGCGGTGAGATCCATCGGAGTCATTTTCTGTTGTCCAAGTGATCGTATCTGAAGAACAAATCAGTACTAGCGACCACGGTTGAAAAGGTAGCACGCCACCCGACAGGATTTCTACGCAGTCTCAATCTTTCATACCTGAAGAAGAAGGGACGTCAAGGATGTGATGAGTCGTAATGCCTGAGAATTAGTGACGTTAAGGCTTTGATTGCAATGCTTCACGATCTGGCCAGCATGAGAAGTGCACATCCGACGCAGTGCCTCCGGGCGTGCACTTATGCTTACCTAAATGGAGGAGGATCCGAGGCTAAACAACGAGAACGGTGGAAAAATCATACTTCGCTGAGGTGCGGAAGTAACTGGGTGTTGTACTCCTGAATTCCATTTAGATAAATGTTCACTTGTCGGTTGACAGTCTCCAAATCCACCACAGTTCGAGCATACCTTTCCTGAAGAGCATACGGGATCAGATGTATATGAGTACTCTACCCACGAAAATCAACATATTGCTGTAGATCCTTACTTTCGATGTGATTAGTCGGCTACTATTTCGAGTTGCCTACGAAGATGTGAATTAACTTCTCGACAAAAATCGGCCGTTGTTGTTCACCATGTAACGCCTTATGATCAGGCATCTGTGGACTTTTTTTGTTGTTGAGGAAAGCGGGCGATGGAATACAGAACAGAAGACCTCGAAAGGACAGGAATGGATTGGATGTATGAATTCAGTAGTTCGTTTAATTGCTCACAAATGTACCCGTACCCGAAGTGGTGACAATATCTACACTATCGTGAACGAACCTCTTCAGGAGCCAGGTGCAATTCTTTCTCGGCAAACAGAACAGCAATGAAAGAGCATTAGCATTGTTGTATTCGTCCCACCAAAAAATAAACTTTATCTAACATTAACATTCCAATTAGCATAAGTAGAACAAGATGGAGTTCATGCAAAAACATTTTTCTACTATAATAGTTTGAATTCTTCTCAGCTTCTCTAAAAGAAAGACTCAAAAAGTTATTACAAGTCATTTCAAAAGCAAAAGATTTTATTATTATTTATGGCGTGAATTACAATCAATCACACGCGTGTAAGACACTAGCTCAAACAACAAATATAAAAATATGTAACTAAAACCATCTACAAAAAACCCTTTCTGGTTAAAACGTTCTTAAACTGACAGACAGACATGTTATGAAAACTTTCAGATTCGCCTATAAGCAGGTTGAGGTCCTTAAGGTTCCGATAAGTGAGGAAGTTAGACCTAACCTGTGACCTTGGCACTTGGGGATACAATCTAAGTCTTCCGCCTCTACTCCTCGTTAGTGGGACATCAAAAAACTCTATGCTTTCAATGGAAGTTCTGCTTGTGAGAATTTTAAAAAGCATGATTAGATCAGCCCGTTTCCTTCTGCTGCGTAGGGAGGGTAAGCCAAGTTGCTTGGCTCTTTCAACTCCGTTTGGTATGTCCGCATATCCTAGTTTGAAACACCTCATAAATAGTTTTCGTGTGTAATTATTTTGAACGCTTTCAAGTAATTGAATGCGTTTCTTCAGACAAGGACTAAAAACGGAGGTACAAAACTCCATAATGGGTCTAACATAGCACTTGTACGCACGCAGGAGAACGCGAGGATCATTCGTTTTTAAAGTCTTGAACAAGTTATACCTTCGATAGTTAGCTGACCTTACAAGAGCTTTAAAATGTAGATTGAAATCCAATTCAATTAGAATACCTAGGTCTTGAGCCTCCGAAACCTGCTGCAGATCAATGCCTTTGAGGCTGTAGATTGGAAAATGAGGCTGACGCCTTGGGTGAACTACAAAGCCATGTGTTTTCTCAACCGCTAAAGGAAGTTTCCAGTCGTCTGCCCATTTTTCAACAAAATCAATGGCATCTTGGACCTCACTGGAAACACCGCTTTTATCTACTTCCTTGTAAATTTTAACGTCATCCTCATACATCTTGCATTTGACACCAAACCTTGAAACAAAATCAGGGAGCTCGAAAGTGTACAACAGAAACAGCAGTGGTGACAAAACTCCTCCTTGCGGTACTCCACTAGGCGCTGAATGCATCGCTGAGTAATCATCGCCAACTCTGACTTGAAATATCCTGTCTGAGAGGAAACTCCTGATCCAGTTTACGATCATGGGGTGGATTCCAACTACCTTCATTTTGGCTAACAGTTTTCCCAGCGGGACTTTGTCAAAAGCCTTAGAGAAGTCGAAAAAGACTACATCCGTTCGGTTTTTACGTTCTATAGCCTTTGTCCAATCATTCAGAGAACTAAGTACCGCAGTCTCCTTGTACGTCCCTTCAAAAATCCGAACTGTTCTTTAGAAATGATGTTGTGCTCGTGGATATGCTGCAAAATATTTTTCTTGACAATTTTTTCGAACGTTCTTGCGAAAACTGAGGTTATACTGATTGGACGGTAATTCCTGGGATCATCAAACTGGGTTTTTTTGGAAATCGAGTTGACGAACGCGTGTCTCCATCTTCGAGGAACATCGGCATTCATGTAACTCTTGTTAAAAATTATTTCCAATGGGTGCGCTACATATTCAGCAACATTTTTAATAAAAGATAGAGGAAGAAAGTCCGGATAAACGGAATGAGACATGGGCCATTTGGACAATGCTTCAAAGATTTCTTCTTTATGGAACCACAATGTAGGCCTCACTTCAGGAGATCTAGGGAGAGAATTCCTATTGGTGGAGTCGCTCCTAGTGGCAACTACCGCTGAACTGTTGTACACCTTTAGGAACTCCCTCGCTAATAGATTTGCCTTTTCAGCAGATGATGATACAAAAATGCCATCCGGGTTAACAAGGTTTGGCACAGAATTATCCTCTCCAGAGCGGAGCCTAATGTACCTATAGAATGCAATTTTATCGGTTGAGAAAATATTTCTTTTTTCAACATGAAGATTGTAGCGGAAAATTGCCTTCTCCAATTTTTTACTGAAGCATCCATAGTTGGCCCAATCTTGAGTGCAGGCTGAGCTACTTGCTATGTTCCACAACGCATTCTGACGCCCTATCATTCTTCTGAGATGATCTGGGAGTTTTAAACTACGTAATTCAATTTTTTTCATGGGAACATACAGGATTTTTCAAAAGATTTTCTTTTCCTTTTTTCTAAGGGGAATATGCAGAGATTCCTACACTTATCCATTCTGAATGCATTTAATCTTTTTTATATCCCATCGATTCAACCAAACTTTAAAATATTTGCCGCATTAGCATACGATGGAGTATGGCATTGTCAAAAGTTCGGAATCCTAATTCTAAACAGCTACCAACCCAACCATTCCGAAGCTGTACAAACGATCCAGTTCGTGGCTTGATCTATGACTCCACCCCTCCCAAAGTCGTTGTTCTGAGAAACACAATTTATATGGGGATGTGCAGTTCTTAGATGCTTTTGATGGTAGCTTCGCTTCAAGGTTCAATGAGGAGTTTTAGGCAAATAGATCACAGACCATTCCATTCATACCTAATTTATAACGCAGACCAAGTGAACATCGCAGTGCACTGGAAGAGTGAAGGAAGCGACTTCGTTCAAAACGTTTGCTTCCACGCTCTTTGAAGCCAATATTTTTTAGTTACGGTTTTCATGATTACTGAAACACTGTATAAACACTTGGCTACGCCTACGATTTTGAACTGGCAGCCAGCATCTCTTCAGGTAAACTGAATCTTACCTCCCAGCCAATAAGTATTCAATTCGGTTGTCACACATTGGGACAGTGATGCAGCCTTCCGAAAGCAACCGCAAAAAAAAGGAGATGCAGAGCTGTTTTCCCTCTTCCAGTTTTTTTTTTTCAGGAGGTGGACAATCCAAGCAGTAACGTCGTTTTACGAAACACTATTTTCCGTCCCGTCTTTCGATCACTGGAACACGAAATGAGCGGCCTCAAAGCGCCTGGAAACAGGAACTCGCAAACAAATTCCGCTCACCCTGCTCGCGGTAACTCAGCATTTTATTCAAGCACCCAGTTGAACCTTGCCACTGTTAACGGTTGTGCTCAGTTCTAGACCATATGGAAGAAGTACGTATTGAGGTCAAGGTGGGCATGCTGCTAGTGGTGGAATGGGCACCAGAATTGTGAAGTGTCTTCGGTACTTTATATAAAAGTAAACCACTACAGACGCTTGCAGACAGTGGTCACTCTAAGATGCACTGTCGTAAAGAAGGCTATCCTTCTGAACATAACACCACTTCTCTCCCTTTGACTTCCTGCAACTGTTACCGAAGAACAGCAGCTGCTGAATAGGAGCAACTAACAGGAAAAATCCACTTCAAAACAAGCGCTACCTGGAACACAGGCGTGTACACATCCGTCAGAATGCTCTCCTTCTCGGCCTCGTTGTTCAACTCTGTCAGCGTTTTCACCAGCTTCTTCTTGATCTCCAACAACTTCGAGACTTTGACCAATATAACCAACATGCGAACAGGAAAGTTGCCGACTTTCTCATCTAAAGAGGCTAAACCACATATACGATGTCTTTAAAAACCCATACACTGCTTGAATTGTTAAAAGATTCTTATCTTTCCAGCTACTAAGAAAAGCTTTTTGTAAATCGCAGAACCGAATAATGCTTCGTTAACAGGGATTTCGTTACGCAGTCAGCAAATGGCAATCACTTTACGGCGGCGTGCTTTACAACCATGAAGCTGTGCTATAGGGGATTGCACAATAGTCTCAAGACTCACTGGTAGCTAAGTTGGAAAGAATTCTACAATTCAAGCAGTGCATAAATTTCTTAGTACGCCCTGTGGAAGTTGCTAAAGCTATTTCAGTAGTTAATTGCATAGGCATTTAAACGACGATCCCAGCAATACTCACGATTTACATCTGCAGACTTCTTCCGCATAGATTGGGAAGTGGGTACTAAACACTGAGCTATTATATTCTGTTGTAAAACCGCTGCTGAAGCAGCAACGAACCGTTTCGCGTAGAATTCGTAGTAACAGGTAAACGAGCACTGTTCTGTTGCAAGAAGTAGGACAATGAAAGAAGCTCCAGAGATCCGTCGAACATGACCTCATAATCGGGCACGAAAGCAGGTGGAATCATATCCTCCTGGAAGTGTGGCGTTGCCAGCATAAAAAGCTCTAAACCTGTGTCACCTTACCCACCTTGTCAAACACGATACGATAGCCGCCTCCACCTGGAACCAACGCATCAATCGTACCACCGTAAATCCCATCCTTAGGAGACCGTAACCGAGCATACACCTGAAAAATCAGCACACTTAGTGGCAACACCTTGTCATGAGGTACACCACTAGCTGGGAGCGAAGGTGATCTCTCTGTCCTCTACCCAACAGAGGGCAGCTACATAGCTTCTAACAAAGCTCGGAGAGTGGGCTAGCGTTCTTTCATTATCGCTGAGCGCGTGCCTCCCTATCTCCCATAATTACAGAAAAGGTACTGCAGGGAATGCATGATTATGTGGCTTAATCAATACTTTTCACCTCAACACCAGTTCAGGAATCAGGCTTACACCTTGGAAAACTCATAACGGCAATGAGATATCAACTCAAATTCTGCTTAAGGACAAGAACATCGTCGTCACAAATAGATCAAGGAATTACGAACAAACAAATAGCGCTAGACTTAAGTGAAACAATAAATTCACCCTTACCGGATTGACGTTGCATTACATTGGGTGGGGGTGGGGTGCACTAAAGCATAAAAGCAGCCGCTAAAAATGCGTCGCACAGGGCTGGGCACTGAGTCATTCCATCACCTCCAAGCAGGCTTTCAATTGCCACTAGAATATTCTGCAGAAGTAGAATGTGTGACATATCCCAAAAATGGACATCGGGATGGATTATACCGCCCTTTACCCCAAACTCGTCCTTCTAACAATAAGTAACTGTAAGATGTAGCACTGTTTAATTGTTACATTGCGTCACACATCTTCATTCTGCATCGCCTTCCGGGATAATTCTAAGAATTAGCTGTGGGAAGCGCTCCCAGTTACCCACGTCCAGTCCAAAGAGGTTCCCACTCCAGGGTAAAAAAAAAAACTGATATTGGACTTGTCTTAAGATAAGAGCTGACTTGCTTATCGACTGGCGTCACAAGTTATTCTTTGACCAATTTACAGTTAGTTGTAAGAAAAGTGCAGTGAAAGTACAGCGAAACTCGTTGTGGTTATAGTCCAGACAGGTCCAAGATTTTAATGTTTTATTAGGCTAACTAATAGTTTCGTCAGAATCTGAAAAATTCGAGACCAGTGTGATCCAACCATGCCCAAATGCCTTCCAGGGTACAAGACAAAAGGCTGCAAACCATTACGGGATACGTAGACGCAAGAAATGCTCACCTAATAAGTAGGAAAGGACCTTATCACAAGCCACCTCGCGCAACGTGGAGCGGGTAGTCTGGAGGTGAGGGAAGGACTTTATCTACTTGAAGAAGTTGGAGTCAAGCTCAAGAGAGGCTAGGGAGAGAGGAAAACTCATTAATGATACCATGCATTCATCCTTTCTTTTCACTCTCGGATTTTTCGCAGCAATCCAATACGCTGACAGTTTCTTATGTGCCGAAGTGTTAGCATCTTATGTCAGTATTATTAACTACTCCGGAATGACCCTCCCTTCGACGCATGTGGGCTAACCATATCTGATCTCCTCATTCCATTTAGGTAGTATTCAACACTCAGGAAAAGGATCGCCTTGTCCTCCCCACGAACTCCGCCCAGCATAAAAACATGCGGAGCTAAATTATGCAAGGAATCCTTCTCGTCCAGGCGGATAAACTGAATTTTGGTATGACGCACAGATGGTCGTATGGGCGATTGCGCATACTGAATGTTGCGATTCATTTCTAGCGTCTACGTATCCCACCGCAATTCGAAATATTTGCTGTAGTTTTTCCTTGTAACCTGAAAAGGTGTTTGGATTGATCGCATCACATCTCTCTCTTCGACTTCCCAGGATCTGGCGAAGGCGAAAAGCCGAAGATTAGCCGAGTCAAATTGAGCCGACTATTGTCTTGGACTTGCCCGCCAAGGGTCACTAAGTCGAACATGATCGAAGCGAAACTACAAGTGGTGAACTTGGCGACAGATTGCCAAAACGAAATGGTAGAGGACAATAATTCATAACATAATTCGTGTTTTAAGGAAGCACGCTACTCACCTTCATACCAACGACCAGAGGAGCAGGAAGATTCGGCGGCATGTCGCTCAAGTCACAATTCGTAGCGGATGTGAATGAACCATCATATATTCCACGCACTTTTTTCCTTCGCTGATCCAGAATCTGACGCTCTTCGTCGAAGAAGGTCGTAGAACACCGGCGAGGCTTACCTGAAAGTGGATGTACCTCTTCCTTCTGAGATACAGAGTCGTAGCGCAGTTTTTATGGTGCAATAAAAATGAAAAATGAAGAAATTCAACTAAAAAAATATAGGTATATTTTGACCCTTTCATACAAAGGTTGCCTTGTGGAATGCCTCTCTCATGACTTCAGTGAGGAGAGTCCCATCCAAGGGAGTAGTAAATCTGTTATGAGAACTGTTTAGGGCGAGAAATGCTCCACGGGGGAAAAGTCCGCCGTTCTCGACGCGGTCAAAGAAGTTCCGGAGGTTAGCAGCCGTAGTCTAAGGACGAGGCTCGGATGTACCCGTTCAGCAGTCTTCAGTCGCTCACAGCCCTTCGGCTACAGAAAAGTGCTCGATGGATCCCCCATGTCTTGACCGATAGCATGCGGCTCACCCAGGTGGGTCCATTTGTCAGCCTCTCCTTCCGCGTCTGCAGCGATAAAAGTTTCTTTAAGGCTTTCCGGAGAAGAGAGCTGGACCCTCTGCGATTCTAAAACGCATAACGGCGAGTGGGAAACCCGCAAGCGCAAGACATAATGGGCTTTCACCCTTTAGGTGTCTCCTCTGCTGCTTCTAAGATTCGCAATGAATATTGTATTACGAGTTGCTCCCGCAAGGACACACATCCACCGGTAGCATTTACACCAACCAACATCAGAAATTTGCGTTTTTCGAGAAAAACGGCCAAGACGTGCTTCTGCCCATGTCTTTCACGACAACGCTAGGCCGCATGTAGCTGAAGAAAATGAAAAATTTAGGGAGCTGAGCCTGGGACACGGTTCCCCACCTACCCAGCTCCCCTGGTATTGCCCCCTCTGACCATCACTTATTCCCCCCCCCCCTTTAAGGTATTCCCAGCGAAGAAAAAAATCACCAAAGTTGAAGATGTTGAAAAGGACGGTCAGCAGATTCTTTGACTCCCAGTCTTCTTCCCAGTTCTGGGAGAAGGGAACCACTGACCTGCCTAATACGTAGGTGGCACGCTGTAGTGACTAACGATTGTGATTATATTGTTGAGCGAATTCCATTTTATGCTGAATAAAAATAAAGAAAAAGTCGATTACACCAAAACTTTACCCTGATATTAAGGCCAATATAAAGGGAAATCTCTTCGTTGGACCACTACAATGACCTGTAGCAACTTTGATTCTGTGATCTAGCTTGCAAAGATTTTGATCGGAGACTCCGATCAAAATCTTTGCAAGCTAGATCACAGAAAACCGTGCTGTGTGATTATTATACATGCAAGTGCAACCTCGATACGGACAGCAAGCCCACTAACGATAAGTGTTAAGTTGTCCCATAAGTCCTTGCCGTTTTTTCAACGATTCACTGCAGATTTCGCCGGCGGTCTCTTGCATAGCGCTGCGTAGCTTTCGAAACAGAATGATTTGCTCTATCAGAACATGCAATGCATTTCTTTTTTCATCATGAATTTTGTCAATTTTTAGGTCGTTGAAGTGAAAAGTGAAAAAGTGAATAAGTAGCCATTTGCGCACTTGTTCTCTCCGCTCAGGTTTGTAATTTTTTGCGCAGTTTTTATAGCATTTCGAAGACAATGTTCCGTACTACAAGAGTTCGTGTTGGTCCTATTTTCTCACTTGTCCTTTATCGATTTTTCGGCCATCAAATTGGGACGTCCGAAGGAGGAGAGATATTTTTGCCGACAGCTCCTGCTCTGTGGTTGGGCTTTTTGGGTTGGTGTTATATGTCATTCGAAAGAGAATATCTTGCTCTATAAGAATATGTGTCGCGTTTATTGATTTCTTTTGAATATCAACAAAATGCCAAAGAGAGAAAAATCGTCTTCACCAACAACTCCTTCTCCTTATTCAGTCTGTCTCGCTCAGTTTTATATGACACTTGAAAGCGGCTGTCTTGCTCTACCACAGCATATAATTTGTTCTTCGGTCATTTGAATTTTTGCTAATTTTCAGGTCATCAAAATGGAGTGCCAGGTCGACAAGGATGAGCACTTCCGGCACCTTCTTCTCTTTGCTTTCAACCAGGGCTCTAGTGCGGCTAAGGCACTAGAATCCTGGTTGACCGTACAAACACTATTTTTCATCGTCAGTTACAATTCTGTGCAAAAATCGTTGAATATGTCCGTGTGAAGAATGATGACGGACAAGCAGGCCGGCAGCAATCGTCACGCGCTGGTTCCTGATGCGGCCTCATAGGCACCCAGAATCCATTGAATGCTCGCGTCTAAACTAAACCCTTCATCCACTGGGGGAGGGCGGACTGAATGGAAAGGACGAAGCACTAGCAACTACTCTGTCGGTCTGTGAGCGCACATACACCAAATACGCGATGAGACTGCATCCACGATATTCAGCAGAAGTTTTATGCATGGAGCGCCTCCCATAGAAATACTGGTTCACACCGACTTTTACGCCCTATTTTCCGCCTTTCGTAATAGAAGCAGTTTTGACAGCATGAGTGCTTTCTAAAGAATAAACTATGGATTGCTTTCTTATGAACTATACACACCCATCGATCTATAACAACCACTTGAAAAACCATGCTAGAAACAATTTTGTATGTTTTATTCTCTTTCTGAGAGATCATGGAACACTGTTCTGCAACGCCAACGGTTGACTGAAGGCCATCAGCTTCACAAAAAAGTGCGTTTAACAGACGGCACATTGAGCAGCAGTAAGTTATGAGTCACCTGCACAGAAATAAAAACAAATCAATTCGAATTGAAGAGCCTACCTAAAAGCCGTCGAACCACGCGCCACTCTTGTTTATTCATGAGCATGGTCTTTAAATTAGGAAATGCTTCACGAATCAATTGACCAAACTCGTTGTCGCCTAGGAAGAGTTGCTCATCAACGCCCGAATAGAAGAACTCACATATCACCCAGCGCCGAGCCTAAAAGTTTATGGCAATAAACGTTGAGATGAACTTAGCTTTTGAAATTGTGGTCCGTACTACTTACTTTGGGGAGTTTCAACAAATTCCGTATCCGCCGCAAGTTGCACTGCAGCTCCGAGCCAATTTCGTTCTGCGATTTGTGGCTGAATGATCACGTTATCAAAGAACGGTTAAAATAAACTGCACGTCTAGCTCAAGCAATTGCAATAAAAAATTTAAGTCACCGTGCAATTCTTTTCAGAAAAGCGTTTCTGGTCGATTCAGATCCGTCATCATCAAATGATGATCGGGAAGATTCCGGAGTATTTGTATAGGATTCCTCCACAACCCTTGTGACCTTAAAGAAACGGGATGAATTGCTCAAGCCAAAGTCTTTACCCAATCACAGAGTACAGGAAGGGCAATAGAGTGGTAGTACATTGTGAGCTGAGCTAGCACAGCCACTCTGCGCTCCACCACGTAATGCTTTCATTGAGACAAACCCAGAAGACGAAAGTGTATACCTACAAATTTGGAATGCTGCTGATATCCCGAGTGTCGAGTGACGACTGTTGGAGCTGCGTAAGAGCCCGGGTGTGACTAAATAAGGAGGTTAAGCATGGAGGCTCGAAGCAGGATATCGCTGCACCTTCACCTCATTCATATCACCACGAACAGATGCGAACGAAGATTTGTCATCGCCAACATCCTAAACAGAATTCTCCACTAGTACCGTGACCACTTCGACAATGCTGCACCAACCATTAGTGTTAGAGGAGCTTTACTGTCAGCTCCATGGGCATCCAATTTCTGGAAGTCCACTTCTCCACTTCTGCGAGAGATGGAATTTGAATGCGAAACATTCTCCTGCAGAGGGCCAGGTATGTGAAGATGCTGTGAGTGGGGAGTTGCACTAGTGTTTAAAACACGTCGAGCCGACGTTGTGCTTGAAGAAGAGTGCCTAAACCAACTTCTCTGGATTGAAGGCAACGCTGAGTTAATTAAAACGCGCTTAGACAAAACAGAAACAAGGAGACGCGGCGAAAACATGAACAAATGTACTAATAAGGTATTTGACTCCCGGCCAGTCCCCTTAGGTCTATGGTATACTCCCGCGTCGCGGTAGCGACGGGTTGCGGTGACAATGTTGTGCGGGTCGCTACGCAGTCCGTAGCTATAAGCCCTACTTTAGGGGTCGTTTAGTGTGCGCGCGACGCGATGCATGTGTAGTGGCCAAATTGATCGAGCGACGCGATTGATCAATTCGGCCACTACACATGGCATCGCGTCGCGCGTCGCGCGCACACTAAACGACCCCTTATACTTGCAACCTGCACGGCGCGGCACGATGGTCGGGATAGATATCGACCGGGCGGCGCGAAAAATCGATATCTATGGCGAACGCGGTGCCGCGCCGAGTGGCGGCACAAGTATAAACCAGGGCTAGGAGTTGATGCAACCACGCTCACCAATCAATGACCTTTTTTGAACGCCATCCCACTATTCTCCCTTCACCTAATTCAGATATTTCTTTCAGATGCGAATCTACGGCTAGATATTAACAACACTTGAAAAAAAATCGGTTTTGAACGTCAGTCACGGCAGCCTTAGAGCTCTTAGCAAAGATAACATCAGCCAACAGCTAACAGTCAACAGCTAGCAGAGGAAGAATGACGATTTCCATAGCCAGCAGACTCCAACATGTTTGTTGTCTCGATAGTCGTGAACGCTACTTTGGGAGATGAAAATAGCTGACAAATAGTTTGAAAAGCATTCTTTTTCCTCTCTATTAGGTAGATTCAAGAAAACACCGTGTAAGCCTTCCTATTAATTTTCACTCATGTTGCGCGAAATTTGAAAGTTAACCATGCTGAACTAATTTCCTTTGTACTTAACTATGGTGAGCTATACTCTGGCGTAGAAGGACATTCATTTTTCGTCTGGTAGGTGTACACATTGAATGGCAACTGCCCTACCAACCCCCCCCCCCCGCGCAGCAGCATACCACCCAAAATCTAACATTCTGGTGCCTGTGTTTCAACATTGTGACCAGCCTGACATGAAAAACGTGGAGCTGTTTTGAAGGGCCCGGTTCCATTGAAGGAAAGTTCAATTAGATTTGAAAGCTCACAGTAAAAGTGGTAAAAATTTCCCAGCTTCCCCACCAAATACAGCTTTAAGCATAAAACAGAAGCAGTAGGCTACATTAAAGAAGCTGCAAAAGGAAGCATCCGCCACGAGTTCGGCCTCTTGATGATAATTGTCTCTGTACTTAGCGTGCTGGTGGCCACATCGCATGAAATATCAATGCAGAGACCAGCTCGCTAAGTACCATTGTGTATCATTCATGGTCTTCTCCCCGTGAGGAGAAGACAAGTAATGATATCTTAACGAGTGTTTCACAGAGACGACAACCTTCGTGTAGTTCGATACTTGGTAGAATGAATTCAAACGCACGGAGTATTCTTCGTTGGAGTCCTAGTCTTCGCTGGGGTGCGAACTCGGATGGGAGGTACTTCAACCTCTTCATCTCTGTACCGTGAGGGCAGCTTCGACGTATCCCGTAGTTTGTAGGGAGATGACGACTTGTCACGCACCTGCAATCCTTCCTTTAATCCCATCGGCGGTAAGTCAGTGCACGACATCATGGCCCGACACAGGTCTAAACCTATTTTCACTAAATCTCCCCAGTTCCTACTTCGACATACAAGCTTTGTCGTAAATATTCTGAAGCACCGACATATCGAATTGTCTTAAAACAGGAACCCCCTGAAAAAAGGAAAACGCTCCCAGCAAGTGGAAGAATGGGACTGGTCTCCACACGGAAACAAGCGTAGGTAGCTTTACTCGTAACGACTTACCAAAGGAGCCCGCAAAATTACCCTGGGCTTTTTGATAAAGCATAGCAGTCTTTTACAGGACTAATAGCTCACAGTGTAAGCCCTGCAACACTTGCGGCAGCGCACCGCAAACTCTTCATTTTCCTTTCTATCGTGGTGACAGCCACGCCAAGGAACAGTTGCCGCGGTTTTCGCAAAATAGCCGCATTGCACTGCGGCAGCACGCCGCCGTAAACTGCGGCTACATCAGCTTAAACCATAAACGTTCGAGAACTGCGCCGCTGAGGGATGTGGCCGACGCCTCGCTAGTGGCGGGAAGGCGGCGTGCCGCAAAGCTCTGTTGCAGGCCTAACACATGCTTGAGGCGGCGTGCCGCAAAGCTCTGTTGCAGGCCTAACACATGCTTGAGAAGAGTCGGAAAGGTTATGCCTACCAAACCACGAACGAACGTTTTTAAAAAAAAATGCAAAACAGCTGCAAACGAGGAGTCAAACACCTGATGCCTCATCCATGCAAAACCGTCATTTACCACTGAGCCATGGAGATTTACCTGCTTTCGCAACCTCTCGTAACTCTACGTGAGGCACATATGAGCGTGTCAGGTGTCGACCGCGCGATCTTATGCTAAACTTTGAAGGACCTAGCTTTTTGGTTTCGAAGACTCAGCAGAAACAAAAGCTTTTCTGAGTTTTCGAGTTTTTCCTTAACTATTTGAAGGATGAAAGTTCCTGCAAAGGAGTCTATTTGCGTTGCTCATATGCCCGAACACCTTCCAGAAGAGTCACTAGCAGGTAACCGAAACGATAGAAGTTTTGCCAAAAAGCGACGCCGTTGGAGCGAGCTGATTATGGTCCTACTGGCTGCTTACAATGTTGTGGTACTGTTCTAGACAGGCAGCCCGTAAATTGACACCCAGACTGCTCAGCGAGTTTCTAATAACTGATAGGCAGAGACTCGTAATGGGATTCATTTCCACCGGCCAGACATATGCCTGAACCCCCCCCCCTGATTAGCGTTTTTTTTTTCGCATCACCTTCACCGAACTTCCCGCCGACTTCATCCGTCTTGATAGTTCAGATTTCGACTCACCAATGAACAAAAGGTGCTGGCACAAATTACCAATGACCTGCTGCCCTAGAATGGAAAGGTTGACAGCCGACGATGCGTATGTAGCTTGCGCACCCATCGGCTGCCGAGTTTTCGAAGTTTTTAAAAGCACTTTCAAGAGCAACTTCTTGAAACATTGAATCCCAGCGTTCTCGACGTAAGGGTGTAAGACTGTCAGTGCAGTACTCCTACAGAAGAGGGTGCAATATAGATGGGGGGGGGGGGAGGGGGGAGGTGGATGGGAGGATGGGAGGAAGCATTCTATGCCTCCCCGTACCTCTCAGACGACTGGCAAGCTTACCCCAGCCCCAATAAGCTTACGCGCGTTCTGATATGTCGCTTGGGGAGAGTCACAATGTGGTTCCACTCAATAGGCACGGAAAACGAGGGAAACGCAAGAAAAGCATGGCACGAATGCGGAAAGCGAAAAGCGAAGCGGCCGCATGGCGCCGTCGTTAGGACGAAACAGAGTGGGACGGGGAAAACGCAATGCAGGTCTCACTCCCTGTGTTCCCTTGAACTGAGCTGTGCCAGCAATCCGTGGTCGCGAAACTGCCAACCTCGTCTGCTTTCGCCGCCATCGTGCATACTCTTGCCGTGCGGCGATAGCGCCCTTAATTCTCATCTCCTTCACCGCTTTCGCTGTTGCTACATCCGCACCTTTTTCGTCTTATGCACAACGAATCCGTGCATGGTATCCGGAACACCAATGAGGTGCCCCCTCCCACTCTCTGGAGACGCTGCAGCGATGTCTTTCTACGGTCGCCAGTGCCAGTGCCCTCCTATCTGATCGGTTTTTGGACGAGTTCTCTGGGAGTAACGCAGGAGAGAATGTATTCACCCTTCGCGACTAGTCTCCTGCTTGCTGCTTGCTACTGCGAAAAATCAGTAGGCTAGAAGCTGCGCTGAAAAAATCACGCTACATCGGGTAAAATGTATTATATGTACCACACCATTATACTATTTGTAGACATTCTTTAATTCTTACGAGTTACATCCGTCAGAATCTACTTTAAATATACTCTGGGACAAAATATTTTAACTCAAAATCTGTGCAAACGGAGAGCACTCATAAGTTACGGGTATGAATGAAAGTTTAAAATTGAAAGTCCGCACCAAAAACGGTTTTCTGAGCAATAAAATGGGCAGTAAGCGGCCCCGGAGTGCGCTGGGTGTTTCGGCTCGTATTCAGAGCATATTAGCGCAGATGAAAAATGAAGGTCCTCCCACGTCATAGTGGGCCCAACACAGCCGCGCAGCACACCGGCGCTCGAAGAGAATAAAAATTTCGTACAGCACGGTACGCCATTTGCGGCACCGTCAGGGGTGGTCCGGAGCCACCTAGCGCCATGTCGTCATGCTCGACCAAGACAGCGAGAGGAAGTTCCCGAGCAGCAAAGGTGCTGAACAGAACGTCCGCGGATCCTTCCAGACGGCTAGCACCGAGCCCTCGCCGAATAAAATCACCCATCTCACGTGCACGGCGGTAGTCGGGAGCGGGAAATTTCGGAGGCTTTTATGAAGAGAACAGGCAAGTCGGGAACATGCATGATGTACATCGGAAGCGCTGAACACTCACCACAGCGCTCGGCATTGCGGCGACCTTCTTTCTCGCTGGACTTTTCACCGGTGACCGACCACTCATCCCTGAGAACCGACTCCTAAACCAGCAACAGAGGCACTTGAACAGCCACTTATGGCGTCACAGAAGCAGTCGCAAAAGCTGACGGGAGCGATGCAGTGCTCGTCGTCGCTTTATAATTCGCGGCAAGCGAGTTGTGCACTGCGGACTCGGCCCGCCAAATCCGTCGACGGGCAACTCGTCCAGCGAAGAGCGCACTCACGACGACATTGGACGTGCGCGTGAGGGTAGGTGGGACGGGTCGTCGGAATACGTGGACCCACCGGCGAAAGATTCAGCCATGTACCACCACAAGTACCACTTTTCAAACCGTTACCATAACAAAAATCGTTGCGGGACCACCACGTGTCCGGATTAGTGGGGCGGAGTGGCGTTCTACCCCGCCCTTTCAACAAAGGCGTGGCAAATGTCTGCGTCTCCACTATCTCGTAAGACAGCGGCGGAGAGTCGTTGGATACACCGCCCCCAGAAAGGGGCGGGGCGAGGGGCGCGCCGAGGACAAGATGTCCGGGCCTTATGGAGGCATCGCATTTCTAATCACTTTCGTTGGCCCTGCAGCTCTATCCTGAACTGATTTCGTTCTTGAGACAAGAGTCAGGATCTCGTTCACCATATTTGGAGGAAAAGAGTTTTGAGGTGCAGCGTCAACGCTTTCCTCAGGTCGCGCCACATTGCTCAGCACTAAAGCGTCGTCCGCATATTTCGACAAGTACAGCAACATCTTCAGAGTCGACAACATCTGGAAAATGACTTCAGAGTTCCTCGAGATGCGCTTCCCAATCGTCTGCTATCAGCTGTTAGGTTTTTGGACGTTGTCACGCCAATTAACGACGGTTTCACGCGCAGCAAACTTGCCAAAATAGGGCGGTGCGGGCAGGGCGGGAAGTGGGCGGCGGGCAGCACGGTGTACCGAACGACTGCCCCCTAAGGCCTCTGTTATACTCGCGCGGGAGCATCCGCGGAACGTCCGCGGACCAATGGTGCACGGCGGAGGCGGGCGTGGCGAGGCGCGGCGATTGGCCAGGTGAGGAGTCTCGGCGCGATTCCCGCCCTTCCGCGGATGCTTCCGCGGGAGTATAAAGCCCCTTTCATACTCGTCCGAGGGGCGGCGGCGGCGGCGGCCGCCGCTTCAGCGGCAGGTGGAGGGGCGGTGTCCGTTCTCGCCGCCTAGGGGTGGCGGCGGCCGCCGCTTCAGCGGCAGGTGGAGGGGCGGTGTCCGTTCTCGCCGCCTAGGGGTGGCGGCGGCCACCGCCAGCGCTAATTGCGTTTGGCGCACGCGTACGCGCAGCGGTCTCGTCTGTGCCGCCGCTCTCGCTGCCCCTCGTGGCCGCCGCCCGAAATGGCCCCAGCCATCTCGGGCAGCGGCCCCGGCGGCGGCGCCGCCAGGGGCGTGGCGGGGCGTGGCCGCGGCGACGTCGCCGCTGCCAGTATGAAAACCCCTCCACCGCCGTGGCCGCCGCTCGGGCACGTCATCGCCGCCGCCTTCCTATGCTAAACCATTGGGCCGCCGCCGCCGCCGCCACGAGTATGAAAGGCCTAAGACAGCCACTGGGCTCTCGCGTAAGCCCAGGGGTTGGGGTGGGCGGTCCAGGGGGACGAGGGGTAGAACGCCCGTCCCCCGATTACTGCTGGCATCATGCTAACTCTGCGGCAATCAATAACGCACCCAGGGAACTGTTGGGTGTGGAGGCTTCATACTGCTTGAGACGGTTCTCAATGGAAATTTGGACATTAGACGGTGATGGTCTGCGAAGATGCGCATGCTCTGTCAGCACAATTCACTGCGATGTATGTTGTCAGTATGCTGAGCCAAACGAGGTTTTTAGGTGGATTTTTATTATTGCGTCCTGACGTTTCGACGTCTACAGAAGCCTGAAAGTGGAGCTCAGGTTTCTATTTGCACTCTACTCCACCAAGCGCCTCAGGGCCCGTTTATACTTCGATGCTGAGCGACGCAACGCCACTTATTGTGGCCGCATTGATCGAGCGACGCGATCGATCAATTTGGCCACTATGCATGCCAACGCATCGCTCGGCGTCGGAAGCATAACCGGGGTGTCGTGACTTTCGTACGACAGTACGGTCGTCGCGGGGGTCAACAGGTCAACGCGCGTCGATCAACGCGCCGATACCCGCTTCAACATGTCGCCACCGCTGGGAAGCTTCTGGAAGCGTCTAGAGACGCAGGGGGAGCGTGCCCCTGCGCTCTAGCCGGCTTGGCAGTCAGTCGTCGGCACACCGCTCGTGCTGAGCGGTCGTGCCTCAGTCGTCAACGTCTCCAGCCATCCGTCGTCGTCCGCCAGGATGTGTCGCTACCGTCGGGGCCTAGCTTAGCCCATGTGTCACTGGGGACCAGCTAGCTTAGTCCGACGAGGTGCCGTCTACAACTTGGAGCATCCGTTGTCCATCGTGGTCTCCGTCTCCAACGCCCGTCGTCTCGTCATCCTCGGAGTTCACCAGGTAACGCCGGTCCGCTGACCGGCCCCGGAATCCCCGACTTGGCATACGCCACGGGGACCGGGCCGGTCATGGCCGGCGGGTTGTCGGCTTGCTTAACCCTTGGTAGTCGTGGGTGCGGTCTTCCCCTAACTCGTAGGTCTTTCGTAATTGTTGTGTATCCTTAGTCATATTAGCTTAGACTGTCATAAACTTATAACGTCAATAGTTTGTCCGCTTATCTAAACTGGTCTATCGGTTCCATGTCTGGTCGAACTATGCAAGAGTGTGAGCCAGTCTAAAATCCAGGGAGACGCCTGAGGTCGTGGCCACGGCCGAGGGGGGTACCCTTGGAAGCAAGTGTTGAGTCCAGTGCTCCCTGCAGGCTGTTCCATGGAAGCGTGCCGGAATGGGTTCATGTCTTAACAACTGGCATCGTGGATCCGCACAGGGCCTATGGGCAGTAATACCGCGTGGTCTTAGGGCGGCGACCTTAGCGAGCGGCGGATCCGGAAGGGCTCCAAGCCGGGGCGTGGGTGGCGTCCCCCCTCTCCGCCGATGCTTCGACGGGGGGTCGGCCACCCACGTCACGACACGGGGCTTTAAGGGCCCCGTACACTTCTGCGGCGTTGCCGCTGTCCTATCCTTAACCATAGGCAAGGACGCAGAGCTCGCCGCCAGCGGCATCCTTGCCCTATCCTTAACTAAGCGGCGAGCGGCGTTGCCGCAGAAGTGTATGGGGCCTTCAGCCACCCTAGCATTTTCGACCCACTTCCGGAGTCACCACAGAAAGTCCGAATGTAAGAGACGAGCTCACACATCGGATCCGCCGTAAGGGCTGATATACACCCACGCTAGAAGGCCGGTAGAGACGAATATGACCCACTCAGTGGGATTGTCGCCGATCGGTCACTTACAGTTCACAATGAGACACAAATGGCGAGAAGTCACTCGTAACAGAGAGACACTCATTTCGGTTGTTCATTACTGGATTTCTACTAAAAATCTAGAACGCCTTTAATGCTTTCCTTGACGATATCTCTCAACGGCCAAAGCGCTACACTTCACCTCAAAGTCGTTCCCGTTCTGCGCATCAATTCTATGTTTACCAAGTGGACTTCTTGGTAATCCGCGTCTTTTGCTGGCTAGGTGTTCCTTTACACGTACTCCCAGTACCCTTCCCGTTTCCCCTACATATTTTGCATTGCAGGACAATCACTCTATCTCGTAGATTGCTCCTATCTTTCAGCAGTTCCCCAATCTTCCAGTTGGACATACAATGCAATTCTCCAATACACTGCTTATAATGGAGTCGATTCCGAACTAGCTGCCGTTTTATGTTGTCGTTAGGGATGTTCATTAAGGCCTATGGTATAGTCCCCTATGCAATAATCTAGTTGGGACCCAATGCGCGCCCAATAGCCGCAGTCCGCAACACCCATTTTCCGCGGATCGTCGGCGGCGATCGGTGGACGGGCTGGTATACTTCTCGTCCGCTGGACGATCCCGCCGACCGACAACCTCCCGCAGTGCAATGCACCGCTGGACGCTGTCGGTCGGCGTTATCAAAAACTTTATCAAAAATAAACGTGCTCTCATTCAAAAGCGACCAATTCCGTGAACTTGGAACGGTACTTGTGAAGCAAAGGGCCCGTGGTGCCGTGGGGTTGCCGGGAAACATGTTAACGCGCCAAACCCACGACTCCACGGTGCCGGTACTTATGAAGCCCCGTCCTCGGGTGCCGTGGGTTGCCGTGTTTCCGTTGCCGTTGCCGCGTTAACATGTTTCCCAGCAGCCCCACGGCACCACGGGCCCTCTGCTTCATAAGTACCCTTGGAACGTTCCTAGTTCACGGAGTGATAAAGCCCTCCAACGCGATTATCATTCATTGTCGGCCGTCGACTGTGCATGGTCGACAACCA
Source organism: Heligmosomoides polygyrus polygyrus (assembly GCA_947396885.1). Lineage (NCBI taxonomy): Eukaryota > Metazoa > Nematoda > Chromadorea > Rhabditida > Heligmosomidae > Heligmosomoides > Heligmosomoides polygyrus. Next base: position 69,315,095 of record OX377203.1, read on the forward strand.
CCTTCCGCGTTGCACTTCCCGTCCGCGGACGTCCCGCGGGCACTCCCGTGGGACTATACTATAGGCCTAAGACAACATCATCCTGCAGTTCTGCACTTACAAAAACTCTGAGTAATGCCTATGGTATACTCCCGCGTCGCTCCAGCGACGGGCGCGGGGCAACTGTCAACGGCGCGCCTTCCCTGCAGTGGCGGACGGCGCAGTGGAGCGCGATTGTCAGTTGACGCGCCATCGCTCCCGCGATGCGTTGCAGAGGGGTGTTATACCTCCGCGTCGCGGGAGTGAAACATACTCCCGTGCGCGGCCGTCACAGCCCATCGCTCGTCGCAGTGCACTGCAGTGGAGTATGTTTTCGATGGTCGCAGAGGGGAGAGCGCTTGTCGTGCCCTATTCTATGCACTTCCGCTCACTTCCTTGGTTCGTGTCCATAGCACAGCAATTTCAACACACGTCTGTTGATGTTGGGTGGTCATGTGATGTCTCTGTTGTTCTCCTCGTAGGGTTTTTGTCGTGGCTAGACTCACTTTGGGTTTCTTGGACGGCTTGAATTGCTAGTTTTTTGAGGACATATTTTTCTATGCCGTTTTTTCCCACTTTTGTGCCCATCCTCGCATTTTTTTTGCCTCTGAACTTCCTCGTCGGCCCCAAAATCTACATTTCTGTGCCGGACAAGTCACAGGGAGGTTCTATTGACATGTTGGGCATAGAAATGTGCCAACTGATCGGCTAGTTTTTTGAGGAGATATTTTTCTAGGCCGTTTTTTCCCACTTGTGTGCCTTTTCTCGCATTTTTTCTCGTGTAAGCTCCCTTGCCGGCACCCAACCCCCCATTTCTGTGTCGGACAAGTCACGGAGAGGTTCTGTTGACATGTCCGGCACAGAAATATGCCAAATGAACTCCGATTTTTTCGAAGTCATGTTTTTCTAGCTGGGTTTTTTTCCGCGTCTTCGCTGACTGCAGCATTTCTTTTGATTCTCAGGTTCCACATAGGCACGAAGACGCAGAGTTTTGTGCTTGTCAGGTCATTAGAGGGTTATCGTGACGCGTCGATCACAAAAATCAGCCATTTCAGCTCCAAGTTTTTAAAAATAATGTTTCTGAACTCGGTTTTTTCGTGTCCGCGCTCTCTTCGGCATTTCCAAGAGTTCTGCGTTTAATTTCACTCCAACAATTAAGACTGATGAGAAGTGCCCGTCCACACTACTATATGAAAAGGGGCCACAAGTAGTAGGCATGCTGATTCAGTTGATCGCTAAAATTCTGCAAATGGCTCCTTCCGCAGAACTGCGTGAACTCTGTCAGCCTCAGCGATGGCGACGGCTCGCCACGCGCATCACGAGCCGTCGCGTCGCTGTGCACTCCCGCGTCGCTGCAGCGGACGGGAGTATACCATAGGCCTAACTAGTTAGTAATAACTCTAGTTGTGCACGTACAACAGAGTTACCGTAAGTGCAGAACTGCAGGATGATGTTGTCCTCCTCCAATTCCAAGGATCGAGGAGAAATTGGAAAATTGGATAAAAACCGGTTTTTTATTTTTTGTATTTTTTACTTATTATTTTAATTTCGCTTTTATTTATTTATTTTATTATTTATATTTTATTTATATTTATATTTTTAATTAATTAATTGGTTAATGTATTCATGCTTGATTTTTTTCGACCCCTATTCGGCCTCTAGAGAGAAAGCATAACAGTACCAATCTGCCTTCTTCATGCTCATCCAACCATATTGCTAGTGATCTCACGGCCGTCACATACAGCAACCTCACTATCGCTGCTATGCAGCGATCTGCACTTTTTGGAAAACGGAGCTCGGCAAAAGGGCAACGCAGACGCAGAAGCTCATGCCCCGCCCTCGGAAACAGTACCCGACCAGCTGACCGTCGCTAGTGGCGGCGACGACTCCCTCTCCCCTGCGTCCGCACCCGTCGTACTCGTCCTCTCCCCTGCTCCCGCACCCGTACCCTACCATTTTTTATCTCTTTTTTATACGCTTATTTATGCATTAGTTAATTGACGCAGACCACTCAGACTATTGGAATCTCATTGAAAACACAGAATATTTGCCATTTCCTGTATTATCCTATTGTATTTGGCTTAATAGCTCCGGTAGTGAATGTGCCTTGTTGCTCGTTTTATTTTGTGATCTACCGGGCTGTATTTCTAGGTAATTAAACCAAGTTTGAGGATAAACTCTGTGGCATCAGCTCTGTCGGTGTGTGGTTGGCTCGCGTACTCGATCGAAACTACCACTAAACCCATCTCAAACGGTTTCCGATTTATGGCGCATCGGCCTATTCGGATCTAGACGCCGCGTAACAGGTGCGAATACTCACTATTATTTTTGCATACCTTGGAGGAGCCAGAGACGAAGAGACGTCGTATGCCGCCACCCAGTTTGCCTTCTTCGATTTTTATAACTCCATTTACCTTCCGCTTTCACGGATTTTTGCTTTGAAACGCAGACTGTCTTGCACTTGTCTCAGAAGGACGCTTTTTTAACTTCGTTCACAACGTAGAATACGCCGATTTTGAATTTGCCAGCTGCAAGAATCAGTTGTTGACGCGGAATCTTTTAATTTCCCAGAAAGTATATCGACGAGTACTCAGCAGCTGCCGCGAAAATGTCAGGACCAAACACTTTACGCTCTCACGAAGGACTCCTTTCTCGTTACTGCAACAATTTGAAAAAGGTTGTGAGCGAGCATGAGTCAGCACCGCCGGAGCAGTCTCCCATGGACCAGACAAAGGCACAAAGACTGCGCAAGACGGCCTGCGAACTCAGCGCCACCTCGCGTCTCGTGACGGACGCGCAGAACAATTTCACCACCGCTCTAGACACATTGGGTGACTCTTTATCGGAGGAGCAGGAGAAGCAAGCTACGCAGTATATCGAGACGGCTCACACAGTCCTAGATCAAGCTCAGGGGCTTGCCATCGACATCGAAGCAAGCTTACTGGGAGCTCGAGAAGTTTTTCCACCTGCAGAAATGGCCACAGCGAAGCTCCCAGCAATCCCAATATCGACATTTACGGGAAAAATCCGGGAATTCAACAACTTCTGGACGCTGTTCGACGCCAATGTGCATCAACAACCGTTGACGCGGATTCAACTACTTGATCAACGCCTTGAGAGGAGAATCCCGGGATCTCATACGCCGTTATCCGGTCACGGAATCAAACTACGATCACGCGATTGGTCTTCTAAAGACCAAATAACGAATAGCACTTATCGGACATCTACAATCCCGCCTCGAAATGGCAAAAGCCGAGTCAAAAAGCATTCAGGCACAACGACGACTTCTCGAAAGCATCCTCCCGATCGTAACGCAGCTCGAAGAACATGGTGTGAGTCTTGACGGCTCACCCAGAAAATCCTCTCTAAATTCTCAACGGCTCTTCAGCGGAAAACCTTAGAATCCTGCATTCCACAGAATAAGCAAGAAAGCGACTGGAAATTACGCAGTACTGTCTATCCTGGACAATCTCATTTTAACAGAAGAGCAAATTAATGAGATTGTCGACAACAACGAAACATAACGACAACATCACCGAGTATCACTCGGAGAAACCTAAGAGGGTCTCTTCCCAGAACATTCTCCCATTATCACCACAGCAGCACTGTATGTTTTGCAGCTCCAACGCACATAAGTCAGCTGGCTGCACTAAATTCTCAAGCGTGACAGATCGAAGAGCGTTCGTGCTTCAACACAACAGATGCTTGAACTGTGGAAGAGAAGGACACTTCCTTAGAGAGTGCGCTAGCAAAGGATGCAGAAATTGCGAAAGCAGGAAACATCATCACACACTCTGTCGAAAACACGCGAGCACCTCCACCAGCCGTACACCACCTCGGTACGACAAGCAACCTTCACCTGTGAAACATCAGAAGCCACACACCGACACCACACAACCACGCAGACAGAAATCGCAACAAAGAGTTTCTCGAGCCAACCCTGTGCAGACACAGGTCGACGATTCGTCAAGCAACATTCCCGAAGTATGTCCCACCACAACGACACTTCATCGCGCAGAACGTGATAGTGGCAGTCATCACGTCCTGCTGTTAACAGGTATTGCAAAAGTTCGGGATGAACCAAACAACAGATGGAAAGAGGTAGAAATCCTCTTCGACACCGGAGCCGACCAGTCATTTATTAGCCAGAGTCTAGCGGAGGACCTGGGACTGGTGTGTAGGAGTTTTTGATGTACACGTTCGGCACAGACACCCCCACACAGACGCAGTGTGGAGTAACATGCCTAGATTTGCGGGACAACGACGGGAAAAAACATACAGTCACACTCTGCACAACACCGATAATTACAGGAGAAAGCCGCCCAGCTCACCTCAACAAGGAAGATCGTGCGTTTGTCACGCAGCACAACATTCGGCTCTCAAAACCGACTGATTCTTCCACATCCAAACCACAAATTCTACTCGGATGTGACCAACTATGGAGCCTGTTAGACACACAACTACCACGGTTTACTCTTCCTTCGGGCCTTCAAATGCTCACCATGAGCGGCGTTCCAACTGACTTTGAAGAGGAATTGGCACGCTGGGACAAGTACTGCACAATAGATTCAGCCGGAATATGCGAGTTCACCGGTACCAAAAACGCAGAAAAGGAAGCAGTTAATCAACAAGTGCTGACTTCTTCAATGAGACAATAGAACGCCGTGAAGATGGCTACTACGTACGCTTTCCGTACAAGGACGACCATCCTCCGCTACCCAACAACAGAAATATTGCAGTGAAAAGACTTCACAGCGTGGTCAACATGCTTCGGAACAATCCAAGCCTCCTAGAAGACTACAACAACACCCTGCGGGTGCAGCAGCGACAAGGAATCATAGAAGAATTACCGAATGAACAATTACAGGATGGCAGTGTTCTTCATTACATCCCACACCAGCCGGTGCTCACTCCACATAAAGACACGACCAAGCTCATAATCGTCTTTGATGCTTCATCACACTACAAAGAGTGTCCATCACTGAACGACATTTTACACCAAGGACCACTGATACTCCCAGACTTCTACGGCTTACTAATCAGATTCAGAGTTCCACCGTACGTGGTTATATCGGATGTGGAGAAGGCGTTTTTGCAAGTGCACCTTCATGAACACGATCGAGATGCCACAAGATTCCTGTGGATACGCGACCTCAACTCGCCTGTCACGGACGACAACATGGTCGCGTTTCGCTTCACCAGCGTGACATTCGACTAAACGTGTCACTGTTCCCTCTACCAGGAACCATATACTATCATCTCCAGAACGCAGTAGAATACAAGAAAATAGCCCAAGAAATACGCGATAACCTATACGTGGATAATTTGATACTCGGAGCACGATATCAAAAGGAATTGGCACAAAAAGCTTCAACAGTTCGTTCAATCTTCACGGACATGGGAATGAATCTCCGTGAGTTTCTGTCTAACACGAACTCACTGCACCATAACCTTCCTCAAGAAACACTAGCGAAATTAAAAACGCAGAAAGTACTCGGAATTACCTGGGAAACACAACACGACTGTCTCAGCATTTCGAGTTCGTTTCCTTCACTTGATGTCGTCACAAAAAGGCTAATCGTACGCCATATCGCTTCCATCTACGATCCCCTGGGATGGCTGGTCCCTCTACTGACACAAGCAAAGTACTTCCAACAGCAACTATGGAAGGAGAAGTTTGCTTGGGACACACAGCTACCAGAAGGCCTTTCCTCACAATGGAGGACTATCGCACAGAACGCAGACGGATTCACACAAACCATTCCTAGATGTTTCTCGATGCGCGATGAAAAAGCGAAACTAGCAGTCTTTGCAGACGCTAGCGAGATAGCAATGGCAACTTGTACCTACCTATTTGACGACTCACAATCCTCCTTAGTCATAGCAAAATGCAAACTGCCTTCCATCAGATCAACACCAACTATCCCAAAAATGGAGATGAACGCTCTAACAATGGCAGCACGCCTCGGTATTTCGAGCTTTGCAAGTTCAATCAACATCGCAGGTACCCCAACAAATCTTCATTTTCTCCGACTCACAGATCGACCTCAGCTGGTTGTCCCTGTCACCGACAACATCGAATGCAGGCATGCTGGTGCGTAACCGACTAAAGGAGATTCGGAAGATTGTCGCATCGCTGGAGGAGAATGGAGCTTCAGTCCGATTCGGATACGTGAACACACATGACAATCCCGCCGATGCAGGAACGCGAGGACTTACGGAAAACCAACTACAAAACCACAAACTTTGGTGGAAAGGGCCAGAGTTTCTCCTGCAACAGGAGAATAAATGGCCGATGACCTTTTCCCGTACAACACGCAGGAAACTGGTGACGTCGTGGTGAAAGAAGCAACGATCAATACAATTTCCACGCGAAAGGATACAGCAGAACCAGCAGTGGACCTAGAGCGCTTCAGTACACTTTCAAAAGCAAAAAGAGTCACCGCTAGGATGCTGTTCTTTCTGAAGAAACTCTTATGCCCATTGTCACCACAATCTCAAGAAGGCATCTACATGCGTGTACCGGAGTTGCGGCACATCACGGGGTCCTCTGTGCCAAAGGCAGAAGATATACTCGCAGCACGTTTCTTTCTCATTCGTCAGCACCAATCATCCTACTTATCCCTCCAGTACAGGAAAACAATGGAGAACACGCTACGACTATTTCGAGACGGCAACAACATTTGGCGATCTCAAGGACGCCTGCAACACTCCAAGCTAAAAGCAGGCGCCAAATCACCAATCTTCATCGCTCCCAATACGAAGCTAGCAACACTCGTAATCTAGGATGCTCATGGAAAATACCATCAAGGAGTTGAACACACTATTTCAACAGTCCGCTAACTTACTGGATACCAAAATTACGTCAACAGACACGTAAATTCATACAAGAGTGCGTGAATTGTCGGAGGTTCGACAGCCTTCCGTACGCCTATCCAGAAGCACTTACCCGAGAGACGCGTGTACAGAAGGCGACCATTCCAGCACATCAGCAGCACTCGATTTCTTCGACCTACCGCGTCACAACGATTCTTCGGAAGACTCACGCTACTATGGATATATCTTCACCTGCACCGCAACTCGTTTATTGCATTTGGAGATGAGGCAAAGCATAAGTACTTTAGACTTTATTAATGCCTTACGACGTTTCCTGGCTCGACGAGGAATTCCGACATCCATCACCTGCGACAATGTACCCACCTTTCTATTGGGTTCATCACTCCTGCAGAACAGCTCGAAGGAACAGAGCTTTGCAGCGAAATAGAAAACGTCTTGGCGGAAAAGGAAATTCAGTGGAAACATATCACACCTTAGGCCGGGGGCATACTTCCATCGCTGCGATGCCATCGCGGCGCTCAGTATATGGCCATTCCGCCGCACGCGGCCGAACAGTCAAAGAAAACTTCGCCGCGGCCGCCGCAACAGTGGCGCTCGGCATGAGCGATGACTTCCCGCGCCCATCGCGGGCATGGCATACTTTTTCGCGCCGCGCGCAGTGTTTAGCGTTGGTCCTGGATGGATCGCCGTCGCGCTCCCTTGCAGAGCGATGGGCGAAGCAACGAGCGCAGAGAAATTCGAAGTCTTTCGCGTCGCTCTGCAAAACTCGTCGCCGCGATTCCATCGCGGCGACGGGAAGTATGCACGAGGCCTTACGCGCCGTGGCAGGGCGGATTCTACGAACGCCTCATCAAATCCGTCAAACACACGCTTTACAAGGCTTTGAGAGGAGCCGCACAACGCACTGGTGATCACCTTCGTACAATCCTCACTGAAGTCGAAGCCTATCTCAACTTCAGACCTCTGACCTATCGAGCGACGAACCAAGAAGATCTAACTTCAATACGATCAATAGACTTCCTACAGCCTGAGATCAACCTTACGCTACCACTCCAAAAACTGGTCAAGCCTATGGAAGAGGACCCGGATTACTTGCCACCAGACGAAATTCGAGCCCTGCTGAGACGCCAGGAGGTAATCAACGCACTGAAATCGTCATGTGAGGCCACGGAACAATTTTGGAAGATCTGGCAAGAACAATACCTCACGAGCTTGCGAGAAAAATAGAAGACATTGTTGACAAATCGTCGTCAAGGTCAAGTCATCCCGAAGCCAGGAGACGTCGTCCTCATTTTTGATCCAGTTTTACCGAGAAATGACTGGAGGATGGCACGTATCACGGGCGTCAAACAAGGGAGAGATGGTTCCATAAGAGAAGTCGAGCTCTTCACCTCCACACATCGAAAAATTCGACGCCCGGTGAACCTGATAATTCCCCTCGAGATCGAATCCCATAACGCAGAGAACGATTCCAACGATCAAATAGAGGATAACGACGACGAAGCACAGAACGACAAATCAGCCGCAGAGCAGATCCCCGCACGATACAATCTACGTCCACGTCGTTCTGTAAATTATACGGAGCAGATTATCAACTCCATTCCCACTCAGAGGCCGAAACCACTATCGGCAAAATGGTTCCTGTTTCACCTGATGCTATTAGCTTTGATGACGTGTACCGAGCAAGGTGTCCTAGTCAACACCTCGGACAACCATACATTCGAACCTTCTGCAATCTCTATAATCCACACGCGAACCCGATGTTGCTGAAGCTGCCACCGCACGTCACGTTGCACGACCACTCGATAACGTTGAAATGGCATACGGACGGAAAACTAGCAGTCATGGAAACCATATGCAAACACATGGAGTTTTGTGACCAAATCGACTGCTGGCTATGCACAACGTACTGTTCAATCCGGAATGCTGGCCAACGGGAGCAATAGCAGCAATCGCCGTAATCCTGTACATCCTCGTTGCGCTCGTTTACGTCCCACTGTATGTCCCAATGTCAACGGGAAAACCGATACGCCTCATGCTACATGGGAGGGGACGTTCTGCCTGAAAGCGGCGCGGGCAAAGGCGCGGGACAGTGCCTGCGGAGACAGTTAGCGTCAATTCGCGCAGTGACACCCGCCGCTTCGTACTCAGCCACGGATGCGATGGTGACCCTGCCGACTACAAAAGCCTGTAGGTCGACCAGATTTGGTGTGATTACAATCTACAGAGGGATAGGAGGGTCAGACGGCTTGCATTGGCAGTCCAGAAGTTGGGATTGATCTGAACCCTACCATCTTCTTTATTAGAATTTCGAGCTCTATTGAATGATACAGGAAAGAATCTTGTCTCAACAACCCTGACAACATTTTTTTCAGGAGCAGCTAACTTTAGGTAAATGTCAGTTTTTATTTGTACCAGAATTAAATAAGAGGCATGCTTCCAGGCTACTGATGAGAACTCTACCATCTCCTGTACTTGAATTTCGATCTCTATCGAATGAGCTAGAAATTATCCTGTCTAAATAACCCTTAAGGGGGCCCTTAAGGCGTTGTTTATTTTCCTTAAATATCAGTTTTTATTTATATCAGAATTAATTGCGAGGCATGCTTCCGGGCTGAAATTGCGCGACGAATATATTTGTATAGACGAGAGACCTTCTAAGAAAACCCCAAGTGCTCAACCTTTTTGAAAACGACATTATGATCCTTCAGTGGTAGAGCATGTTCACAGTCTGAAATTGCCCAACGAGTTCAATTTGATAGCCGGTGGACCTCCTAAGAACACCGAAGTACTCCAGTTTCTTCAAAGCATTTTATCAGTGTTTCCTAGCTCGTTAATTGGTGGAGGAGACATTGGCTGTGCAGGTACATTGCCTGTGGAACGCGTGGTCAAAAAACTGCTAGAAGCCACAAACGACTGGACGAGCAATTTGAAGCATTGTGTGATGAAATTTATTCTCGGTGGACATTAGATTTCATGAAACACCTATCCAATTTTAGACTCGATATTTGGTGTGCGCATTATAAAGTTCCACAGAAAAGTTACGAAATGCTAAAGAGATGTAATGTTGAAACTAATGCTTTAACCTTCTGTTAAAAGATCTCTCCTCTATCTAATTGGAATCCTCGTACAATTTTAGTCTGGAAGCAAGTCTCGCATTTCATCCTGATATATGTGAATAATGACCGATATTTGGCGAAAAATAAACAACGCCTGAAAAAAATCGCTCTAAGGGTTGTTGAGGCAGGGTTCTTTTCTGGATAATTTGATAGAGCCCGAAATTTTAGTACAGGAGATGGTATGGTTTACATAAGTAGTATGGAAGCATGCCTCGCAATTAGTCCTGGTATAAAGAAAAACTGCTATTTAACGAAAATAAACAATGCCTAAAAAGTCGCCTTAAGGGTTATCTAGACACGATATAATGCAGGAGATGGTAGAGTCTCATCAGTAGCCTGGAAGCATGTCTCTTATTTAATTCTGGTACAAATAAAAGCTGACATTTACCTACAGTTAGCTGCGCCTGAAAAAAATGTCAGGGTTATTGAGACAAGATTCTTTCCTGTCTCATTTAATAGAGCTCGAAATTCTAATAAAGAAGATGGTAGGGATCAGATCAATCCCAACTTCTGGACTGCTAATGCAAGTCGTCTGAGCCTCTTATCCCTCTATAGATTGTAATCACACCAAATCTGGTCGATCTACAGGATCCTGTAGTTGGCAGGGTCACCATCGCATCCGCGGCGAGAGCTATCTGGCTGAGTGCGAAGCGGCGGGTGTCACGGCGCGAGTCGACGCTAATCGTCTCCGCAGGCACTGTCCCGCGCCTTTGCCCGCGCCGCTTTCAGGCAGAACGTCCCTCCCCATGCTACATGTCATCAAGATCCTGATCATAGCTCTCATACGAGCCGCCACGTCTGGCTGCCCCAGGCTACTACGTTGCCTACGTCGGAGAAGGACGACACGGGACCGCTCACAGCAGCCTTGGCTATTCTCATCACTCTTGCGACCCAGCAAATCTGCCTCGCAAATGCATGCCAACATGTAGACACACTACAACAGCCTACAACTATATGCACCCGCTCTGGAAACCGCGAATCGTGTTCAATTACTTTGTCCAGCCTTCTCAAACTGAACTCCTTCCATCAAGAAGCCTGCTTACGTCTAACACACAACTCGACGTTGGTAGCAAACGTGAAACTTCGTTGGAAAGGACTGTATCTCCGTTGCGATCAGGAGACGGATTACTTTTCGAGAGCGATTCAACTGCTCACCATCGATAGCAAACGCGGCCCCCACATGGGCTCATGCGTCGACCAAAAATGCGCTAGCATCAACAGCACGTCATTGATCCCAGAACTAGAAGAAGGCAATAAATATCCCGGCCGAACGGGATGCCTCGAATCATGCAGAGGACTGGGATGCGACTGTTTTTACCTCAGTTCTGGTTGTTTGTTCTACAGAGTATATGCAGTGCCAACGGATAACAAGGTCTACAGACAGTTCCATTGTCTACGATGGTCAGAAGAAGTAAAACTAAAACTCGTGATGGAAGAGCTGAATAAAACACAGAGCAAACAGTACTAGGTTCTTCGAGAAGACGTAATACTAGCCACATCATCGTCCGGCGACCAGTCTATATCCTGCGCTTCGTTCAAGTCAAGCTAACATCACCAATGAGAAAACGTCAGTGGAATAAACATCAAACAAAAATATTCATGGAGTGTTTTATCCTCGTCAGCACAGTCAATATCCTCATGCATATCGTTTTGAAAAATATGTCCCGAAACGCATTTGGTATGGCGATCTCAATTAATTGATTGAAAATATAAGTATATATATATATTAAATAATTAATATATAAACAATAAATAAACAAACCATGAGTGAAAAATGAAGATAAATCTTCTATCTTTTTTCAGTCTTTCTCTACTTTTGAACATGAAGTGCAGTAGTGAAAATGAAGACAAATCCTTTTTATCCTTCGCTTCAATCTCTCCTCTACTTTTGGGCAAGAAGTTCAGTTGTGTTAGCAGACCCACCGTCAATGTCTAACGAAGACGGTCAAGATAAAGAATATTACGCCTAACGGCGTGTCTCGCACTTGCGCGCTTCGCGCGACTTTGTAGCATCACCGACATATGGAAAGTAGTTTTAGTAAAACATAAAATTCGCTAGCATCTAGGAACTTCGTGCGTACATTATCGGCACCAAGCACCACTTAGGTACCTTCATCATAGACATTCTTTCCTGAACGGCCAGTAACGTCATTGGTTTGTGCTGCGCAGTACTTCTGTCCCTCAGGTTGTTCCTCCGCAATCGTTGTCATGCTCAATAGCTAGCGTTTCAAGTTGCCGTTGACATGTCTTCCGAAGCCAGGTTCCACTCTCTCGTTTCTTCTTACTGGATCTAATTGCTGGTCCTCCTTTACAGGTCTTCCCTCCCCCTCTTTAGTACCCCACCTTCCTGGTACCAACTACTGGCCCACTTCTTTGTTTCCATTATTGACACCTACTGGTCTCTTCCTTCTGGTTTCCCCGTCCTGGCCTCTCCTCCAGGTTCTTCCTTTCCTTCATGATCGCTCTCCTGGTCCACCATAGAGGTCTCCCTTACGCCCTTCTCCAACACCCCCTTAGTGGTCCTCCCATCCTCACGGTAGACGTCGGTGACACGTATTCAGAATCAGGATGTTTGCTGCGCGACGTAGGGGACCCGCTTTCTGGATCAAGAAGCTCAGAAGCGCGCACAGTCGCCGCTGTGTCGAGCATGAAGAGGCTATGCATATAGCAGATTCCTTGTTCTCCGTATGAATTCCCTTACGGCTCCCTTCTTGTTGATTCTCCGTCCTGGTCCCGCCTCCAGGTCCTTTCTTCCAGGTAAATTCCTTCCCTCCTCCCCCTCGGGATACTCCTTCCGACGACGGCGAGCGAACGCCCATTGTGTGACATCGGTGTCACATCATCTAAACTGGTAAAGGATCCCCTTGCTGATCCTCTTTACTGTCCCCCTCCCCTGATTGGTAACCCCCTAATGATCCCTACACATTGCTTGAACTCTTCTTGGTGCCACCTCCTGGCCTACTTCCTTGTTCCCCGCATCGACCATCCCGATGCTCCTCCTGGTCGCAGCCTCCTGATCGCTGTCGGTTCCCCACCCTCAAACTCCTCCCTCTACCCTTACCCCTTTAGTAGTCTTCTCATGCTTATGACACGAAGTCGGCTCCTGAATCTGGACGCTCAGAGATGCGCATAGGTGCTGTTGTGTTAAGCAGTAAATGGCTGCGTTTCCCCTGCTGCAGCAACATCCCACGTTCAATGGCAAATTTTGCCCGCGTTTTAGATGATGAGGCGTACCTCATTCAGGTTAGATCATTGACCGCCCTCGCTGTGGATGATGAAGTCGGCTCCTGAATCTGGACGCTCAGAGATGCGCATAGGTGTTGTTGTATTAAGCAGTAAAGGGCTGCGTACCTCACTTAGGTTAGTTCACTCCACGGACAAACTCTTTTATATATAGGTGGTGATTTTCTAGTTGGGACAGGCTCTTGAATGCTACCAATGAACTGCGAAAAAAGTGGCCTGTTCTATCGTTCGTGATGTTAACTTGACTTGATCGAAGCGCAGAATGTAGACTGGTCGCCGGACGATGACGATGATGTGGGTAGTATTACGTCTTCTTGTAGCAGTGAGGAGTTTGCTGTATGTGATGGCCATGAGATCACTAGCAATATGGTTGGATAAGCTTGAAGAAATAAATATAAATAATAAATAAACAATAATAAAGCATAATAAATAAAAACAAATTAAAATAGTAAGTAAAAATAAATAAATAAAAATCAATTCTTTTTATCCAATTTTTCCAATTTCTCCTCGATCATTGGAGTCGTGAATTACAGTAATGCTGACAGATCCACCGTCAATGTCTGACGAAGACCGTCAAGACATGGAATACTTTCTATTTTGTACGCGAACGAAAATCACCTGTTTTTCTCAATGGCATTTCGAATTGTATTATAAACGCTGATGCTTTGCGCGTTTATTTTTGTGTTTATATCGTATCATTCTGGTGAAAATAAGGTTATAATGTCAGTATGGTACAATACCGTGGCCAAGTTACACTTTACATCGACAAAAATGGATTGAGCAAGCCTAGCAATGCAGAGTCTCAACCCCCGGATCCAAGCCCCTGACCCTTTCCCTGAAAGCCCGCGACCGTATCCTCTCGGCCATCCAGTCGCTGTCTCCATGGTGGTGAGCGGTACACGTCGTTCCACTTCGGTTACTGTACCGCTAAGAAGCAAATTGCGAGATCGCTGTAATTCCGCTACCGTTCCAGCCCCAAACCTTTTGCAGGTTAGATTCTAATCACGACGTGGTAGTTCCAAATGTCTGTTTTGCTTCATCGGCCCGCGCTGAGTGATACAGTTTTTTAAAGTTTTTGACCAACCCAGATGTCCGCAGGAAATTTGAAAACCACTATGGTGCTTCTCTTACAGTCCCCCACAACCCTCAATAGGTCACTTTCAGACGCTCATTGACCTCCCTTGTTAGGGAACATCCCTAACGACAACATAAAACGGCAGCTAGTTCGGAATAGACTATATGATAAGCAGTGTGTATTGGAGAATTACATTGTATGTCCAACTAGAAGACTGGGGAACTGCTCAAAGACATGAGCAATTTCCGAGATCGTGTGCTTGGCCTGCAATGCAAAATATATAGGGGAAACGGGAAGGATTCTGACAGTACGTGTAAAGGAACACCTAGCCAGCAAAAGACTTGGATTTTTTTATTTTTTTATTTACGTGGATTACCAAGAAGTCCACTTGGGAAACATAAAGTTAATGTGCACGTATTTGAGGTGAAGTGTAGCGCTTTGGCCGTTGAGAGAGAGATCGTCAAGGAAAGCGTTACAGGCGTTCTGGATTTTTAGTAGGAATCCAGTAATGAACAACCGAAATGAGTGCTTCTCTGTTACGAGTGACTTCTTGTCATTTGTATCTCATTGTGAACTGTAAATGGCCGGTCGGCGGCAATCCCACTGAGTAGGTCTCATTCACCTCTACGGGCCAGATCATACTTCTACGCCAAGCGACCCGACGCCACGCATTGTGGCCACTTGATCGAGCGACGAGATCGATCAATTTGGCCACTACACATGCCATCGCGTCGCTCGGCCTTGTTTAGTGAGCGCGCGACGCGCGACGCGATGCATGCGTAGTGGCCAAATTGATCGAGTTAGCCCTAGTTTATTCTTGCGTCACCACACGGCGCCGCACCACGATGCCATAGATGTCGATTTTTCGCACCGTCCGGTCGATGCCTATCCCGACCATCGTGCCGCGCCGCGCATCGTCGCAAGTGTAAACTAGGGCTTACGCGATTGATCAATTCGGCCACTACACATGGCATCGCGTGCGCTTCGCGCGCACACTAAACAAGGCCTAAGTGGGACCCACTGCCCTTCTAGCACGGGCGAATACCAGCCCTTAGCCCCGTTCATACTTCCGGCGCCGAGCGACACAACGGCATGTGAAGACTGCTCCTATGGAACCTACCACAATTAACACATGTACGCAATTTATTCCCCGAAGTGCATTATACAATATTACGTCGTGAGGAACAGATTTCGAGAGTTTTAATCCAAATTGCTCAATCTGCGGAAACGTAAATGAAACCAATAGCTAATGGTAGACCGCTCGATACCGTTAACTGTCCGACAGCAGTAATATTGCCTCGATTCCTTTAGTCATTCCCCTTATCCCCACCCCCTCTCCGCCAACACCCTTTACCTTTGTGCCGGAGAGAAATAAAAAGAACTTAGAAAAGGCGTGGTGAGACGCGCACACTCGCCGAACGAAGCCTTTAAAAAGTTGCGATAGGATTGTGCATAGCATATTTAAGTCACTAAAAACAAATTCAGTCATCCACATGCTGCTAGCTTACAAAGCATATGTTCGGCCTGTGCTTGAATATGGTACCACTGTGTTTAGCTCTAAGTGTAAGCGTGAAATCGCTAAGCTAGAGTCTGTGCAAAACTGTTTCACAAGAAAGCTATGGATAAGAGTACACGGCTGTGATTACACCATCACTCCCCCTGCTGCTGAAAGGAACAAGATCTTCAAGTTGCAGTCTCTTGCTTGCCGAAGAAGACAATACGATTTAATTACAATGTATAATTTGATAAATGGTATTTTGGGCCTTCGCCTCCGAGATTTCTATACTGTATCACCTTCCAGCACTAGAGGTAGTCAAAGTAAGATACAAATACCAAGTGCTAGAACTAATGTAAGATCAGCTTTTTTTACACATCGGGCTGGCTCTGAGTTCCTAATGTTCTCTAAGAAAATCGTTGTGCCAAATTCATTAAGGCAATACAAAATGCTTATTGACCGGTATCTCCAAGAAGCTTCTTAGACTTGCCGAGTTGTTGGAGTTTGTACTAGTTATCGCAATCTGTGTTTTCCTGTTCATTAGCGTGTTCTTGTTTGTTTGTTTGTTTTCGTTTTAACCTGCGTGATTCACGTACAAAATAAATAAATAAAAAGTCTTCTCACGGATGCTGTGCAAAGAATGATCTGTAGAACGTCTTCTGGATTTGGACGCACGTTGTACGATATCCTGTCACGTGTTTTGAACCCGGACGCATCTTGCATAACTTCTGTGACACATTTGCTCCAACGCACGTGTAGCGACGCTGCCACGACGTCCATGATGTCTTTTGTACCCCGACACTCTTGGCACGACGTCTATAGCAGTCTTCTGAAGCCCGATACACGTTGGACGATACTGGTTAAACCCCTTGACTGATCCCCTTCACTGGTCCCACCTTTGCTGGCCCCTTTTCACTACACCCATCGATGACACCACTTCTGAACCCAGAAACTCATTGCTCGACAGGGGGATACGTCGTCTGAATCCGGACACCCCTTGCGCGACATCGGTGACACCTCTCCTGAACCATGACACACATTGCGCGACATGGTTGACACAGCGTCTGCACCCTGACGCCTATCAAACGACGTCGGTTACACGTCTTCTCAACCCGATCGTCCTTTGCACGACATCGACGACACGTCTTTTGACACTCGCGACACGGCGTGGGTGACACCTCGTCTGAACCCGGACGCCTGCTACTCCACGTCTATGAAAGGCCAGATGGACCGACGGAAGAACGGATGGACAGACGGACGGACAGACGGACAGACACAACCGCTTACTCTTTTATATATAGTAGGATAGTAAGATGATCGTATCAGAAAAACACAGCGGCACTAAACGGGATGGTGCCTGCTATACACCGGTAAGGTTTCTTAAGACGGGTAAGTTAAAGCGGCCACACCCCGGAGTTCCTTCTCTTGCCTAGTTCTATGCTCTCCTCCTAGTCAGCAAAGGAAAGCACAGAAGCCGTTCTGATGCTACTCCCTGCAGAAGAGAGAAAATTGTTTTCGTAGCAAGTCCATCCTTCGGTTGCCATTCCGTCATCGATTCGCAGAGCTTTTCAACGTCGTTCCCAGTAATTAACACCTGAAATTCTATAGAGTGCAATTCTGGAAGTAGATGTCGCTCCTTCTGGTTGAAAACTGTCTTGTCCATGACATCCTGGAAAAATCTCAAAAAAATTGAAAACCTCTCATCGACTCTAAGATTGCGGACAGAAAATCTTTATTGTTCACTGTAAATACAACAATCAGCATTAAAAATTAATTATCCAGTTCCATTTTCCTTACTTCAGGAAACAAAAGTGCTTGTAAGTCTCTACATTGTCGCAGCCAGACCTGGAAAAAATAACTTATTAATAGGTGCAAACATCATCTAGAAACCTGAAATTGGAGAGGATCCTGCTGTTCCGTCTCCATGCCCTATTTCGGCAGCACTTCGACTTCGCTTCGCCGTCTATCGACTTATTCTTAATTCCTGCCATTTTACAGGATGTTTCGGTTTTTTGTGGTCAACCAGCTGCGGCTATAGAAGTGACAATGGCTGGCACTGAAAGAAGCATTGCCTCGCCTAAGTACGTAGGGCTACATCCTGACGCTTAGGTGTCGACCAGCCAAGAACGTTGCTCGAGAGTGGTTTATTATAAACAACCACACTATAGCTGGGCTGGGTTTTAGAAAACCGATTCATTCTATTCTCCATGTGCTACTCTTTCGCATTGCCTAACTTCCCTGCCGACAATGTGTCTCACTCAGTAAAATTTGTGGCAAGACTTCTGTGTGTGGTAATGCATTGTGGCAGACTGATGTAGGTTTCTCCTTAAACACTAGTGACGCTATCTTTGCATGGACCCGGCCGGCTACACACTATTATCTACCCATAATTCCACATCTATATCCTCTTGCCACTGATATCTTCACTCCTGATATAGAATTTCGTCACCCACTTCTCCGTTAGGTGAATAAACTCTACAGGATGGGATATCAATTTTAACGGGGTTGTCTTGTGATTTAAACTATAAGGGTTCTACTTAGCCACGCCTACTCATTGCACTATAGGTGACACAGTTTTCAAGTGTAAATTGAAGGCACTGCGAGGGAAAAGGCCATCAGATTTCTGTTGCTTAGGATTGGAGGTGTTCTAAGCACGTTTTAGTATTGCGCCTTTCTATGTTGTTTGCGAGTTTGTTTTTTTCAGCTACGTTCAGTTTATTTTGTTACTAACTTCTTATTTAATTTGTTGTTTATCCTTTTTTCAGAACTGGATCTGTTTTTAGACGTGCATGACGACCTGTGCAGGGTTTTGCGCACCTTTGAGTGCAATAAATAAATAAATAAATTCCGACGAGCTCTTCTGTGTCCGTTCACGACAACACGTCATCGATCGTCCTGACCTGCTAGGGTTCTTGTGGCTGGGAGCCGAAATCGCTTAAGCAGCTAACGGCAACGGTGCGTCAGTTTCTTAAGTCTCCTGTCGATTTTCGGATGAACACTCCTCTTTCCGCTCTTTCAATTCAGATGCGTCGTCAGCCTCAAAAGCGGCCGTGTGTTGATTCTGCGTCTTCTACGGCAGTGGCAGATCTGGACGCGATTGTCCAATCAATTTTATCAGATGACTCTATTCCTGTCCACCTGAAGGCTGTGATTTCATGCTTGTTGGAGGATCGCAAGCAGTTACATGCGATGATGAACCGCTGTCGTGAGCTTACTCAAGTTATTGATACTCTGAAGCCGGAAATCAGCTCTCTCAAAGCTGCGCTACCTTGTTTGGTGGCTACCGCTCAGCCTTCTGATCAGCATCATAGTGTTGTTCCTAAAAGTCTCCCTCGTTTTACTAGAGCTTCCCGCTCCTATGAGGATATTGCTCTCATCAGGACATCGCACTTCGGTTCCGTAGGTCATTTCTAATCTAAGCTGCCTACTTGTCTTTGAACATTGTCTATTTCGTGATTTCTGCTCTCGTAGAAATGTCGACTAAGGTCCTCCGTTCTAAAGCCAAGCAGAGCGCCCCTGAGACATCCCAGAGACCACAATACAAGGTAGTTACAAACAAAGGGATGAATGTTGATGGCTCCTTAGGTGGAGGATCGCCTAGAATGAAGTCTGGAAATACTGCGGAGCTCAGTCTTGGCAGTCTTTCGTCCAAGGAATTGGTGATGAAAGCGATGGAGCTAAACAAAGACCCCGTCATCGCGGAGATCCTCCTCTATCCGAAAGAATCCCAAAAGACCTTTCGGACACAATCAAGGAGGAACAGCGTCGCAGGAGCATTGTAATTGCGAACCTTGAACAAGCTGACGCTCGGCTCCGGCCTTCTCAATGTCAGGCTGACCTCGAGTCAAAGGTCTTGTCTAGTCTGGATCTTGTCAAGGTGGAGTGTAGGCCCGTGAATGTTTATAGGATGGGTGCTTATAGCAATACTAGGCCTCGTCTTGTCAAGGTGATTCTTCCCACCTCCTCCCATTGGCTCAGGCATTACGTAATGCGCATTTACTTCGTCATTCCAGTTACAAAGCTGTTCGTCTTAGGAGAAGTATGACCCCAGAGGAGCTAAAAAAAGAGTGGGGACTGCGACAAGAAGCGCGAGCGCGAAATAGTAAGGTCGGGTCTCGGCAATGGGTTGTGTATAAGGGTGAATTGAAAAGGGTATCCGAACTCCCTTTTCAAGAAACAGCGGGGGTGGCAACACAAAGTACACAAGGTACATCACTTCGAAGCCAACCAATCGTTTCAGAACCATAGATCCGGAATTTCTGAGCTGAGTGTCCCTAAATGCACGAAGTCTTGTAAACAAAATCGAACATTTTCAGCTTCTTCTAGGTACGATGACTCCTGATTTGGTCTTTGTAACTGAAAGCTGGCTCAATCCGAACATCCTAAATTCTGAAATTGTTGGTGGGTGCCTTACTTCTTATGTCGTTGTGATCGTGGTGGGCGTGTAGGCGGGGTAGTATGTCTCCTTGCGAAGTGCAACCTGACAGTAGAGAGATTTCCATTAACGTATTTCCTGGTAGCGGACGTTCTTTTATTAAGTTACTCTCAGTTTCTTCAGGATCTGGTACAAGAATTGCTCTTGTTTATCGTCCTCCCAATTCAACTGTAGCTGACGATGAAGCGCTTATAGGGTTGTTAAGTGAACTTGTTTCTGATCGTCTCAATACTATAGTTGTAGGAGACTTTAATATTCATATTGACTGTAATTCCCTGCGCCCCCTGAACTCATCCAGCTCCAAGTTCCTTGAAATTTTCCTACAAGCTGGGTTTTCTCAACATGTATTCCAACCCACTGTCGGCAATAATGTATTGGACATTGTTCTATCTACCAAAGAGAATGTCTGTAATGTCTTCGTCACGCCACCACTTGCTTCTTCTGACCACGCCATCATTAACTTTAATGTACTATATAACACCATCAATATAACGTGCCCTCCCATGCCCGACTTTATGAATGCCGATTACGATAGCCTCAATGCCTACTTTGCAAATGTGGATTGGTCGACTCAATTCAGTAACTACGCTTCCGTAATCTTCTTCTTATTCTTCAGCGTTTGTCCCTCATCGTCGCGGGGTCCGCTCTTCTGGTGTTACGACGTCACCTTTCCCGATCCTGCGCTTGATCAGGGTGGACTCCAGCTACTTTCATGTCCGTGTGTAACGTATCGGACCAACGCTGCTTCGGGCGTCCTCTAGGCCGCTTTCCAGATACTTCCAACTCAAGGCCTATCTTGCGGACGCTGTCTTCTTTCCCACGCAGAACGTGGCCGTACCATCGCAAGCGAGCTTCGCGCATCTTGTCCGCTATCGGCGCGACACCGAACTTCTGCCGAATAGCATCATTTCGAATGCGGTCCATGCGGGTGACTCCAGCCGTCCAGCGCAGCATCTTCGTCTCCATGACGCTGAGGCGCGTTTCAACTTCCTTAGTCGCAGGCCAACACTCAGCGCCGTACATCGCTACTGGCCGCACGACGGCTCTGTAAATCTTCGACTTCAGGTGCTCTGGGATCTTCCTATCGCAGAGCACGCCAGTCAGCGAACGCCACTTGGACCAAGCTGCACTCACGCGTGAGTTCACTTCAACCATCAGACCGCCGTCAGACGCTATTGCTGATCCCAGGTATTTAAACACCGAAGTGCGTTCAAGTTCAGTACCGTTAATCTTAATGGGGCCGGACTCGTTCACGTCAGTCGTTAGGTACTCGGTCTTCTTGACGTTTAATTTGAGTCCGAACCTCGCCAGACGGTTGCACCAAGCTTGCACCTGCCGCCCGAGATCGTCTTTGTCTTCGCAAGCGAGCATCACGTCATCAGCATAAAGCAGCGTCCATGGAACAGGCTGCTGAAGATCTTGCGTAATGGCATCTATGACGACAACAAAGAGGAGCGGAGAAAGCGCTGAACCTTGGTGTACCCCAACAGAGATGGGAAACTCCATTGAGGTTCCAGCTGCAGCTTGCACTCTACTCTTTGGGCAAGAGTAGAGCATCCGCACCCACTCTATGAGTTCCTCAGGTACGTTGTGTCGTCCCAAGGCGTACCATATAACCTCACGCGGTACGCGGTCGAAAGCCTTCTCGAAGTCGAGAAAGGCGATATGCACCGGCTTCTGTCTCTCGCGATGCTTCTCCACCAGGAGGCGCGCGGCGTGTATAGCATCAATGGTCCCACAGCCAGACACAAAGCTGCACTGGTTGTCGGAGAGCTTGACGATTTCACGGATTCTTCTATCGGGGATTCGCTCGAAGATCTTCATGCTATGCGAAAGCAAGCGAATAGGACGGTAATTGAAGCAGTCCACAGGACTGCCCTTCTTCTTCCAGATCGGAATCGTCGTACTGTTGTGCCAACACTCCGGTACTTTCTTCTCCCTTACTACCTGGTTGAAGAACTCAGTCAACCACTCAGCAGGATACCAGAGCTTCGACTTCCAAACATCGGCTGCCAGATCATCCGGCCCTGTCGCCTTACCGGGCTTCATCTTCTTCAGAGCCGCTTCTGTTTCCTCCACGGTGATCTTGTGAACGGGACCGTGAACAGAAGCCACGGAAGGGATGGCCGGATGAGGAGATCCCATAATGGAAATTTCCTCAAAGTAATCACGCCATCGCTTCAGCGCCTTTTTGCGGTCTGTCAGAAGATGGCCGCTCTCATCATTGATGCCAACAAACTTTTCAATGTCCTCGGTTTGGCGATGGCGAGTTTTAGCAAGTTGATACAAATACCGCTCACCATCGCGCGATTCGAGCTTTCGGTAGACATCACCATAATGAGTGGCTTTCGCAACAGCTACGGCTTTCTTTGCAGCCTTCTTCGCCTTCTGATACTCCTGCCAGTTGTCGGCTGTTCTGCCGCCGAGAAACACATGATAAAGCGACTTCTTCTCTAGAACCTTCGCTTTCACATCGTCTGTCCACAGCCATGCCTGCTTGTCGACTTTGCGTCGTCCAGGCTTCGTAGTGCCGAGTTCCAACCTTGCAGCTTGGCGTATCGCGTCGGTTGCTTTCTTCCAAGTTTCATCGACAGTCGTAACTGTCGGTAACCGCACGCGAGAAATCACAGCTGCTTCCTTCTCTTTCATTCGCCACCACTTGATTCTTGCAGCACCGCATCGCTCGACCTGCTTCAGCCTCGGAGAGGCGATCTTCAAAGTACAGATCAGCGGTCGGGGCGACCGTGCTGTGGGGCGACCGTCTCATACGGCACGACCTTCGCGTCTGTGACAAGGCTCCGGTCGCGATCCTCCACAAGCACAAAGCTTATCTGAGGCTTGGAGCTCCCACTATAATATGAGATGAGGTGGGAGTCGCGTTTTCGAAAAACGGTGTTCAAAATGGTGAGGCTATGCGATTCCGCATACTCAAGAATACGCTCACCATCGGGGTTACGAGACCCGTATCCGAAACCACCATGACAGCTGTACCCGTCCTTCGCAGCACCTACGTGCCCATTAAGGTCACCAGCGACTATGATGACATCTTTCGACGGTATCTCTGCTGTCTTCTCATCAAGCAGGTTCCAAAACTCATCCTTGGCTTGATCGGAGCAGCCAGTCTGCGGAGCATACGCAGAGAAGAAGTGATAGAGTCGCTCCTTAGCGGCGACAACGATCTTCATCAATCGATCGTCAAAGCGCTCGACGCTTACAATCGAGTCTCGGAAACGCTCGGAGACGATTATACCAACACCGCTGGTGGTCCTGGGACTACCGCATAGAACGGCCTTGAAGCCAAGTCGTATGTCTCTTGGCTTGCGGCAGGACCACCTCGTCTCCTGCACCGCACAGAAATCAACTCTTCTTTGCTCCAGTGCTTCAACCAACTCGCACGAGCGGCCCGTCAACGTACCCACATTCAGCGTAGCCACGCGGGTCCTGCTTACGTTACGGGACTTTCGGACTAGCTCAGTTGCCCCCCGATGCCGTCCTCGCATCAGGGACCCTCGCATACTTCTCACACTCGCCGGGCTCTGCGAGTGCGCGTCGGCTCCCGCGGACGCCATAGCACTATCTCGAGAAACTTGACTTATCATACACCATGTGATGTGACATGGGTCTTCGTAGGCCGGCCTGTCACAAGGGCCTGTCGCCTGCATTCGAATGTCCGTGATTAGCTTAGCTCGCAGAGCGAGCAGTTTCCAGTGGCACCACGTGGAGGAACGGACATCGCCACCAACTACGCTTCCGTAAACGACTTGTATAATATACTCTGCAGGGTTATCTACCACGCACTCAGTATGTTTGTACCTATGAAGTCTCCTAAAGCGAATTCGATGATTTATCCGCAACACATATACATTTGTTTCGTCAAAGAGAGCGTCTCTTTTCTGCTCTATCGAACCCTGCTATGAGTGCATTATACATTAAAGTTTGCACTGATCTCAACCGCCATCTCAAAAAATTCCTTACAAATTTCCACAAACAGCTAGGATCCCGAGTAAGGTCTAGACCGCTTCATCGATATATTCGGCAAAAAATCAAAGCTCACGGCTCTTTCCCTATCCTTGTGGACTCATATGGAACGCGATTCTGTAATGATAAGGACAAAGCCGATGCGCTTGCAAAACATTTCTGTAGTCTTGATAGAAACGATTCAAATCAGTTTCATTAAGCCTCAAGTGGCTGGTATCGAGGTTGTGAGCTGTCATAACGATGTTTTGTTGCGATCAAAACTTCTAGCGCCAGGCGGGATTCGAACCCGCACCTCCCTCTAACCGGGCGGGAATGCTCTACGCCATTACACCACCGGCGCCGTTTGATCGAACGCAACATCCACACCTCGTGGATGTTGATCGGTCCCACTGATCGGTCCCACGAGGTGTGGATGTTGCGTTCGATCAAACGGCGCCGGTGGTGTAATGGCGTAGAGCATTCCCGCCCGGTTAGAGGGAGGTGCGGGTTCGAGTCCCGCCTGGCGCTAGAAGTTTTGATTGCAACAAAACATCGTTATGACATTTCTGTAGTGTTTTCGTGGATGATATTGGTTTACCCCCTGTATAGACAATCAAGGTGAACGTTTATCTTTTCCTACTGCGCGCATCAGGGCATACCTCAATCTAGATGGATTCTATTTTGAACCCTATCACTTAACAAAGATACTTAGGAGACTGAAGCTCTCCGTTACGGAACCATCTGATGGAATCCCACCAATCGTGTTCAAAAAGTGCTGCCACACCCTTGCTGTTCCTCTCTCTGATTTGTTTAATGTCTCTCTATGGTCAGGAGAAGTTCCTCATGCGTGGAAACACGCAATTGTAACTGCGATTCCGAAACATCAACAACTGGAGGATTGACAATTTTCGACCAATTAGCCTTACGCCCACTCCAATTAAAGTGATGTTAAAAGTTATCTACCAAAAGCTCCTAGAATGGGTCACGAAGCACCACATAATACCGCTGGAGCAACATGGTTTCTTGCCGAATGCATCGACTACTTCAAAATTAGCCGTAGCGCTCCATGAGTGGAGCTCAGCTGTCAATGCCGGAAAGACTGTTCACACAGTTTATATTGATTTTTTTAAAGCATTCGATAAAGTTGGTAATAGTAAATTACTCAGCTAACTGCGTTCTCTCGGGGTCACCGGCTATTTATTAGCTTGGACCACATCGTATCTTTGTGATCAATGTATGACGGTTAGAGTAGGTCGCAGCTTTTCCTCGAGCCTTATGTGTAGGAGTGGTGTACCCCAAGGGGGAGTGCTTTCCCCACTTCTTTTCATATTATATACATTGCAGCTTCCGACAATACTCCAAACTTGTCCCGAGATTAAGATTCTAATGTACCCAGATGATCTCAAATTGCATGGATCCTTCAATAATAATGATAGTCATGTAGTGTGTGGTAACCTCCAAAAGTCCATTGATAACCTAATGGTCTGGTCGCAGCAATGGAGTTTACCTGTTAATCTTGATAAATGCTCGGTCATGAAGCTTCGTAACTGTGCAATGGAACCACGGTACTATATCGACCATACCTGTATCACAGTGTGTGAGTCCAAGAAAAGTCTTGGTGTGATTTTCGACTCAAAACTGAAGTTTTCTGATCATATTGATAGTGTTGTCAAGAAGGAGTACTCAGTGATGTCTGCAATTTTCCGTACGATTCATTGCTCGGATACCGGTTTACTGATCAGGCTTTATAAAACGTATGTCTTGCCGCACCTTGAATACTCGTCCGTCATTTGGAGTCCAGGTACAAAAAACAAAATCAGGTGCATTGAGAAAGTCCAACGAGTGTTTACACGTCTACTATTCCGCAGGTCGTCAATCAACAACGGTAACTATTTGCCTTTTTATAATGAACGCTTGAGGTTATTCTCACTTCATTCTTTACAGCGCAGGAGGACCGTCTTGGACCTCGTTTTTTGCTTCCGCATTCTTCGTGGAGAGATTACACTGCAAGCAAGCAAGTTCTGGGTGTTCCGTCCTTCTGGGACAAGACGACGTTCCTTTATTCTTGATTATCCTAGATTATACCATCGGAGATTCGGTACCATATATAACAGCAATGTCTTCCATCGATGTGCAAGATGGTTCCAATGTCTGGATCCTGACGTTATGGCAGTGGAATCGAGTAAAATATTTAAGAGGAAACTTAATGATTTGGATCTTCTTCGATTACTTAGAATTGAGGATTTAGCATTGTTCTAGGCGACGTTGAATCATAACTCATTTTCTTTTCGTTTCTATTATTTAACTTTTCTTACCGCAGCCCTTCATATGCCTGTCTCGGATAAGCCTCGAAGTGGTTTTACAGTACGCGCAGCTTAGTTCACCCTGTCTGTGATCTGTGTTCCAGCTAGCCACATTCCTGTCATGAGTTCTGCTTCTCGTGTCATCCGTTTCCTTCATGCCTAGAGTCCAGCTCTTGTCTCGTTGCATGTCACTGGGGTATTTGCTCAATCGTCACTTTATCACTTTTGCTACATCCTGGATAAGAAGTTCTGTGCAAGAGCGTTCACCAGTTACAAGTTGTTATGACGCGTAGTTGCTTCCCCAGGGCCAGTGCCCAGCGTAAGTATTTAGTTTAATGAGGTGCCACCGTGCGCCCGCGTTGGAATGACATTGTCAGTTGTGCTGGATAACCCCTGCTGTGGAACTGCTGCGAGACAACTTGTGTGTTGTGGATGTGGTTGTACATGATAGGATTGAGACGCGATGTCGCTGACCCCACTTACATGCAATTAACCAGCGGGCTAATTCTAGGCATTATAACTTACGGGAAACATCTTTTCGGTACTCTTCAATGGGTACCTAATATTTGCAATGAGCTTACGATGGGTGTGTGGTGTGCTGATTTACTAAGTGTATTAGTGTTAGTATGTTCTTTGCGTCTGTAATTTTTGTTTTCGTTTGATTTTCTGGCGAAACTGCGTCAATTCTTGCACTTACGATTGATTCTTTTGATATTAATGTTTGGGCACACCTTCGGTGTATTGAATAAATAAATAAATAAATAAACCGTCATAATAAATAAATAAATAAATAAATAAATATTGAACGTGCCGAGTCTGTTGTTATTAATGGTGTTACTGAAAGTTTAGCGCAGTACCTTTCTACTAGAGTGATTCATGACCACAATGCAGTTTGTGAAATTATGGACTTATGGAAATCGATTGCTCTACTCTAGCTGTTTACCGCCTTGGTCGATTCGACCCAAATCGCTCTCGTTCCATTAAAGTTGTCTTGCAGGCTTCCTTTTTTGCTAGACTCATGCTCCGACGTGCTCTTCGTCTGCGACATTTCCGAGTTCGTGGCCTGTTCATCCGTCGCTCCTTCTCCAAAGAGGAGTTGGAGCGTAAGTGAGCAGAACGTGAACATAATTCTCAATATAATGGCCTACATGCAAGTCTCGCTCCTCTTCAAGCTTCCCATTCGGACAATGAGGTCTTGATTGAGGCTAGTTCTTCGTCTCCTGGGCTGTCTCAAAATGTTATTGTTAATTCCTCCTCCGATCAGGGAAACTAGTTAGTCATTTTCAGCTCTCTGGAGATAGGATTTTTGAACTTCATAGGAATAGTTCTAGTCTGAAATGTTTACTTTCTAATGTCCGTTCTTTGGTAAAAAATGGCGCGGCGCTGAGATTGATTCTTCTAAGAGATAGCTAGACATGGTCTTCATAACCGAGTCATGGCTGAAAAGTACAATTGAAATTGCTCCTTTCTTAGGTTCTGCGAGATCTTTTTAATCTGCTACAAGATGTGATAGACGGGTGACGGCCAACTCGGCCCCCTTCGTCCCCGCTACTGGTGAGTCACGTCGATTTGCAGCGCGTCTGCCACCTCTCGCTGCCTCTCCGTTATTTCGCGCGCACCTACCGTCTCGCGTGGGAACATGCTGTTTCTTGAGCGATTTGCACGACTGGCGTCTCATCACAGCGTGATATATTTCCACACGAATCGTACTGTTGGTAATATCACCGAGGAAATTCACTGATCCAGTAAAAACGGTCAACGAGTTTCTGCAGGATGTTTAGAAACATGTTTGAGACTTGTCTTTTGTTTGAGATAAATATTTTAGAACACTCTCTGTCAAAGTGTTGGAAGTAGAAATGGTAACATACGAATAAAAACAACTGCATCGTGTGAAGCATGAGATTACATTTGTGAGAAAGCATATACCTGAATACAAAGGCAAGTGTGCTAACAGTTCCCTCACGGAAAGGGCAGGATAACATACGTAGGACTCTTCAGAGGAGTACAAAGAAGGGACGGGGACACATTGAGAGCTAACTAGTGGGTAAGGTTGCTGGCTAAGGTATCAAGGTGATCCTTACACTCTCTTATGGTAGGTGGATGACCATCCACCTGGAGGAACTGTCTGAAGCGTCTCATCTCATCGTGCACTTCATTTTGCCTGCAGGCTTCGCGACTTCGGATATATCTTGTCGCCATTTCTCCCATTTGCTATAGGAAGGATCTGCAATTTAGCCAAAGTTGACTGTGAGGCCAAAAACTGTAATAGAGCAGGGGTGCCAGTAGGAACCGCCCTTCGGTGTTTACTGTGAAACCCTTCAACGAAGTTCGCAGATTATCCTGCCCATTCCGTGAGGGAACAGTTAGCTGTCCACAGCTCTGGGGCTGTGAAAGTATCGTCTGAAACCATAAATATCGTTCTCTAAACAATATTTGTTCTTATGTGTCACCTGACCGAAGCGTGGCTGTGCCACATCAGCTACTAAGCCTTGGATGACGCTGGTTGGAGTTCCCGTATAGGGTTGTGCCCAAAATTCGTTGCACCTCTCGATCACCCTACGGCGCATAATAGAACGAGGGGCGCTTCTTGGCTCACAGAAGTGGTGGCGCACCGGATTTTCAGGATCCGTTATGAGGTGTCCACTTCTGACTTTGCAGGAAGGCAGAGTTTGATTGTACACCTGGCGCTCTCGATCCTTAAGCGATCGACATCCACAGCACACAAAAGTGCTAGTCTCTCCGTCTGAGAGTGTCTTCCTATACGACCACTCATAGCACAGCTGACGATCTCGAGGTAGGATATATATCGGAATATCTCTACCGCTTTGCTGTGAGGGAGCAAACATCACTCGAACCGGTTCGAGCGACGCCATTTCGTACCAATGATACTTCCAAATCACGCCACATCTTCTCTATTTTGGATCTCATGTGAAGTTTCTTCATCGTGGGAAAGCAATCGCATGATTTGCACGTGCGGCTAGAGATGTAGGGTCGGAGTAGGCGCCGGGACTCTTCCGTCTGGAATCTGCCTCGCCGCGATGACTCAGCATGC
This sequence comes from Heligmosomoides polygyrus polygyrus, assembly GCA_947396885.1. Taxonomy (NCBI): domain Eukaryota; kingdom Metazoa; phylum Nematoda; class Chromadorea; order Rhabditida; family Heligmosomidae; genus Heligmosomoides; species Heligmosomoides polygyrus. Next base: position 69,344,629 of record OX377203.1, read on the forward strand.
TCGGGGCCGAGCTGCCCCGTAATCGTGATGGGCAATATAAAAAAGGTGGTGGCGTTGTTATGTTGTACAGACAGGGAATTTCCGTAAGATTAGTTTTTCAGGAGTCTGTGAAGGATTCCTATGAAATTCTCATCACTGATGCCATCGTTGACGACAAATCTGTTAGGTTTATTCTTGTTTATAGGGCCCAGAATTGCGTATTTGCTAAATCTATCCAACTATGCAAAGTTATTAGCGACTCTTCTACTTGTAACTTTACTAGTGTGGTGCTTGGTAATTTCAATTTGCATGACATTGGGCAAAATTTGAGTTTGCCTCCTCATACCTCGGGCTGTATAAGGAGTTCGCAGATTTGTTTAGGTCTTATTCGTTTAGTCAACTAGTTTCCCAACCAACTCGAGAAAGCTCCTATCTTGACCTGCTTTGTTGTAACTCTATTAATCTTGTTCCAAGGATTAAAGTTGATCCGCCTATTGGTACCAGTGATCACGCTAGCGTAGTGTTTGGGTTAAATTTTAAAACAATAGTTCCTTTACTGTCTTTCAGAAGGGATTATAGTCATGCTAACTATGCTCAGATTGAGAAATATTTAATGGATTGGACTGGATTGGATGCTTCGCTGCGGCTGTTGCTGAGGACGCTGCCTATGAGTTGTTTTTGAGTGTTATACATCATGTTGTCGACACATTTGTCCTTCTTCGGATAACTGAGTCTAATCGCATTAGGCTCCCTAATTATCTTGATAGAATGATTCGTAAGAGGGATCTGCTTTGGAAAAGAGCTGTTTCCGTAAACAATAGTAAAATGTGGGAAGAGTTTAATTATGCAAATAAGCAATTGCACAAAGCCAGTCTTAAGTTTGACTCCTATTTGGAACGCAAAATTGTGACTTCAAAGGACAATGCAAAACTCTATCGGTATTTAAACCGTAGAAATAAGGATCGACATACCTTTGCTAGTCTTATAGATGATAATGGCAATTTTGCACATACAGAATCCGTTAAGGCCGATTTACTTGCAAATGAGTTTTTAAATCCTATAGCACTTTCAGTCCGAGTAATGACGGCTCGAGCGGCGCCCTTTCTCCATCTAGGTCCGACGATATTAGGTTCTATAAAGAGGACATAATGGAAGCCATTTCTAGTTTTTCTTCATCGTCCTCTATCACTCCTGACTTCATACCTACCTCTTTTATAAAGAAAATTCTTCATCTTATTGTTTTTCCACTGGAATACACATTGAATCTTTCTTTTGTTAGTGGTGAGGTTCCTGGCAGATGGAGGCATTTTTTTGTTTCTGCTATTCCCAAGAAACCTCCTTTTGATTCTCCTGGCAACTATAGGTCTATAAGTATTACTTCCATTTTCTCTAAGGCTTTTGAAAAACCCTTCAAGAAACATATTGTCCAGCATCTTGAAAGTCATCACATAATTCCGGACTGCCAACACGGGTTCTGGAGGGGAAGATCTATCGAGACAGCGTTGCTTTATTCACTCAACGACTGGACAGCGTCTATTGAACTTAACAAAAGTGTTCATGTTGTGTACTTTGACTTTGCTAAAGCCTTTGATAAAGTTCCTCACTCATATAGGCAAACTGAATTCGGTTGGTCTCGATTCTTCGGTAGTACGTTGGATACGAAATTTCCTAGCTGATAGAACCTATCAAGTGCGAGTGGGTGATTGCTTCTCTAACATCTATCCTAGTGCTAGTGACGTCCCTCAAGGAGGTGTCCTTTCACCACTGTTGCATTTACTCTATTCTCCTGATCTTCCCAATATGCTTTGCTCATCTGGCGTCACTTGTCAGATGTACGGCGACGATTTAAAGATCTATGCTACCATTGAGAACCAGCAGGATGCTATTCGCCTCAAAGAAGCTATCGATATGGTCAGTATCTGATCAGTAACTAATGGTTTACCTCTCGCCCCTCACAAGTCACATGTGCTTACTATAGGCAAGGAATTGGGTGCAGCATACCATGTTGACGGCTTCAAATTGGACTGCGTAAGTGAAGTGCGTGATTTAGGTTTCTTCTTTGATAATAGACTTTGTTTTGATCGTCATATCAGAAGCTTTTCAACAAAGCTTTTTCTCGTACATACAATCTATTTAAGATACTTAGAACAACGGACCCGTCCGTTTTGATCAAGGTGTATTAAACTTATATCCGCCCTATAGTTGAGTGTGGCACTACTGTTTTTAACCCACATTTGAAAAAGGATATAAGGCGCCTTGAAGGGGTACAAAATAATTTCACTAGAAAATTAGTGGCACGTTGTTCTGGTGTTGACTACCGTTTTATACCTTGTGGTTTAGTTAGGCGCAAAACGTTTGGTTTGCCTAGGTAGAGAGCAGAATACAGAGGAATGATTTAGTTATGGCTTTTAAAATTATCACTGGACGAACGAGTATCAACTCTGTTTTTTTTTTTCTAAGCTAGCTTCTGTAGTCCCTCGGGTGGATGCAAATGCTCACGATTTTGGGGCGGGGACAACGGCTGCGGCTGCCGTTTCGGGCGAGTTGCTAGCCATTGCGGGAGAACGCGGGAGGCTGTTTTTCGTCGCGTTGTCTCGCGCCCTCCGCGCCACAATGCTCTCTGCACGCAGCTCGCTATCTGATACATTCACCGCCAACATACAGCACCACGCCACTCTAATCGACAGGCTCCTCTTTCAGATATGTGCTCTCTCAAGACGGCAAATGAATGATAACAAGTGACTGAAAAACTGAGGAACTCAGCCGATTCCTGAGAAATCTATTTCTAAAACATACCATATTCGATTATGAGCCTTGAACTTCACCCACAGTAGACAAAAAGGCTGAACCTCAGTTTTTCCTTGGGTTTTAAAGAATTGCGCCAGCACTTTGGTGACTTTGGACATGCTTTCCAGTGAAAACTAAATCTGATACACATCGTTTCAATGATTCTAGCAAGTGTATTGGTTCAGCACAGTTCTTTTGAATTTACGTGCTGGAGAACAATTCTGGCACGCAGACACTGTTACAATGCTGCGTAGGTTCCCAGTTCTGACCCTTCATAATAGAACCGATAGCGCCTTAGAATTGTGGAAGCACATGTGTTCACTCTGCTTTCTTTAAAATTTCCCCATTAGCAGATAATTGCACGTGATGAAATGTGCTCAGGAAGAATGAATGTCGTTCTTATGCACTTATCACATCAAGCACTCTGTGCTACACACTCCAATCCTTTACTAATAATTAATTACATTGGTATATGCGACACCACAGGAGGCATAGTGAGTGTGCGAATATGCCGGGATTAGGACGTTTTATTATTGCATATGTATGCACATTTGTCAAAACGACGAGGCCAATAAGACGCAGCGGTCTTTTCGGCTAAGGAGTCATATTGAAAGTAATCTAAACCTAAATGTGTTTACATAGGAGTAATTTCACCAAAAAAACATGCAAAAGAAACAAAAATCCAACCCAATACGTCCCACAATCATAGTGGTCAACACCTTTCAAAACTTTCATTCAAACCTTTGTGTTAGTAAGCTCCATGTTCTATTCCAGCAAAACGCTTTCGGGTGAAATTAATCAGTGTCTACGCCTTGTAACGATCAGAAACATTCCCAGTTACATCGGCTGGCAATAGTAGACAACGAAATTATGCATACCGCTACAAATACCAGCATAGTATAATCGTAAACCTACTATCATTGTCTTGAAACCTATCCCACAACTCACATAAAGTCATCAAGCTACGAAAACTGCAGTGAAAACAACACCGTAACCGTAACCAGCGCTCCCGAAAACCCTAGCACACCTACTTCCGCCTTGGGAACCACCCTTATGCGTGAGACAGGCCTCGATCCTCTTGACTCAATCACCCTGCACGCTGGAATCACGTGAACAGCTGCCACGACAGCTCGCCCGCGCGAGACCCCAGCGCTGGAGACCCCGCCCCAAAATAGTGAGCATTCGTGCGCACCCTCAAGCGGATGAGACTCAGGCTAAGAAGGGAAGCAAGTCTAAAGGGAAGCGAACAAATAGGGGAGCACGGGTCTGGCCTAGACAAGATGTGATGGTTCTGATCGTCGTTTGCTGTCCTGGGAACGGGCACGTTGGAAGCCGGGAGACTATTGTCAGTAATCATCATCATCTTTAGGGTTTTGATCATGTGTTTTATTGTTGTGTTAATTGTGTTCTTGTTATGTTGCTTTCTGTTCATAATAAAGGTTTAATTACCCAAGTTTGAGGTTTCGTCTCGACGGTTCTGGCCGTGTTATTTCTAATTCTCCGCGTGGCGTCACGTATTGTGATAGGGCGAGCTGGTATTCTAGTGCAGTCATCGTCGGGCGAAACAGTCTCACTAACTGTCTAGTCTCATAGTCTCTCTAACATCTTCCAAATAAAAACGAGCTCCTTCCACGTCAAACTAGAGAATCTCCAGAAAAACTCAAGAAAGACTTAGTATGACATTCTTTGAAGTTTGATTAGGTTAGCCGGAAGGTTCTGGCGGTTTTGGCTGATCCGCTCCAAACGATCATAACTTTTTACTCACCGGATTCAGTCGAAGTAAGCACCATTCGAATCAGCACGACATTCGCTAAGAGGAATATTGGATGGTCGAGATGCGATAAATTCCAGAAAGGCTGTTTTTGCGTGGTCCTGACTTGCGGGGGCTCTACCAGCGAGGAAGTTCTGAAAGTGCTTAAAAAGGGGATGCAATACCGCCCACGCCGCACTGTCAAATGTGGGCAAAAAACACAAAAATAGCGACGCTTTGCGACGGCCGTCAATTGCGTCGTCTAACAGTCTCACTCTTAGGTCTATCCTTGCACGGTTTCAAGAAGCTGCTTTTGCGTATGCAATGAGTGCCTTCGGCTGTATTCGCTTGTTTTTGATTGAGTTTATGCGTTTTTACTCTAACATTGTATTTTCACGTGTGGCCTTAGCCCACGTCATGAATAAATAAATAAATAAATAAAATTGCTTCCATTGTGAAAAGATTTAGTCTCCCTTTATGACAAGAAGCTTCATTTCTAAAAGCCGCATATCTAGACACAATACAGCATAACTCGGGAGAGTTAGAGCTCCATCTCCCCCATAACAGCCCACTCACGAGCGATTCGTCAGTCGGCTGAGGCCGCCGCGCGCGCCTCGAAAACTCGTATGTTCGTACTACCAGCCGACCCGCCTTCGATTCCCGAACCTCAAGCTTGACCCTGCCCCTGGTGGCATGCCGTGCCTTTCGGGTTTGTGCCCGCTATTTAGCACGATTCCTCGACGGACCAGTGTCGCGCTTCCTCGCTCGGTAACAGTCGTCTCCTTTCCATCGTCGATGAGGGCGAAGGGGTGTAGACAGGGTCTGTATACCAGAAATACAGAAGTGGTCGCTGTTCTTCATCACCACTTCTCAGTTTTAATGTATGCCGTGTGTCATCAGCGCTCGAAAAGGGTGTTCTACAACGGCGAGAAACAAAAGGAGACGATGACTCATCCCCACCCGTGCTTCGTTGACAGGCAACTCCTCCTCCACGACGTCGTTTCTCAAAGAGCCCAGTGGCATGCCGTTTCATCCACCCGCAGTCTCGTTTATGGAATCACCTAGGAGAACCACCGCGCCTGTTCAGCCATGCAGCCAGCACCGAACGAAGGAACGACGCGAACGTGGCCGGCGTCAGCGCCACGAACGGAAAGCACACGCCCTGCGAGGCTGACAGTCTTCCCTCCCCGTTCTTCTGCTCTGCTCCCATCCCTGAGCTCTGCCAGCAACGGCCGGAGGCCCGCTCGGCAGCGGGAGTCGCCGCGCGCGGCCGCTTCTGCTTCGAGGGGGCGGGCGGCGGCGCGCTATCGACGGAATTTCGGCGCCGGCGGCCGCCTTCCGCACTTGGATTGATTTCCGTCCGCGGCTTCGCTCTCTTCTTCACCTTCTCCCTTCTAGTGGCTGGTGCCGAAGCGGGTGGCGAAGCTTCTGTACAGCACGTTCTCGTCCTCTGGCGAAGATGTTGACCACTGAATGGACACGGCGCGAAGTGGCAGCATCCTAACCAGGAGTATCTTTGCGCCACTTTGAAGTCACCGAAAAGCTAATTCCAGACGATTCGGAGGTCGGTCATGTTGAAAGCCGATTGTGTCTCTTTCGCTCTGGCACGGGGGGACCGAAATTCATGTACCAGAACGATAGAATATTCTGTTTGGCCCCTTTTCCCGTGGTTTTCAATGGGACAAGTTGCAGCTGGTGTTCATGGGTATGTCTTAGGTTAGAGGCAGGGGAGCTCACTCTGTATGACAGCGGCGATAAAAATGGAAGTATTAGTACATTACATTACTTATTACACAAGGACATGACCCCGGAGTGGGCAATGATGGGGCAGTGCTTTGTGCTTCCCTACAAGGAAAGCCGCCAAGGATGTATTCGACTTGCTTTCCTAGCGGTTCCGCCATCTGCCAGATCCTCATCTCGTTCAGCCATATGCTCCAGAGATGAACAACCAATGGTGTTGCATCACGGGAAAATGGGATACAGTCTGGGAATCCTCGTCTTCTATCTCTTCGGTAATCCCCCTATATATCATATGAAAAACAAAGATGAACAGTTAGACGAAGACTTCTCGCTAACCTAATCTTCAAGAAGGTCAATTTCAATTTTCTATCCTGGGACGGCCGCCCCGCGCCTGTTCTACCTGGTTTGCCTCCTCTCCTTCTTAGAGTCAGCTGTTCTAGCAGCTACCGTCCTACGTCATCTGGTCGTTTCGGCTAAACTCGAGTACCCGTTAATGTCTCAGATGCGAACGAAATGAGTGATTTCAGAAATGTCGGAGCCGGAGCCAGATCAACCCGGCATCTACCGAAGCGAGCAAATGACGCTCGCGCAGCTCTTCCTACAATCCGAAGCTGCATATCAGTGTGTTGCTGAGCTTGGAGAACTTGGTCTGGTGCAGTTCAGAGATGTAGGTTTCTAATAAAGCTCTTGTTTATTAAGACGTACGGCCTAATTGCTGTAGAATTGGGCCACCCTTGACTTCGTCATAACAAAGTATATCTAACAGTTGCATCAGTTGTGGTAAAGGGCTTTCCTGCTACTGCATCTGAACCAGCGGCCTTGCAGGTTCGAGTTAGTGACGTTGCTTTAATTGCTAAGAATGATGCTAACGGTGGAAGCAGCAGCGCGGATGTCTGGAATTTCCAAGCGGATGTGTCGAAATCTAAACAGCGATAGGCATAACAAGTATAAGATACGTGTTATGTCCACTTGGCAAGGTCGTTAATGCACTGATGTCTGCTTGCGGTTTGCTAACAATTGCCTCACCTTTTTTTCTTGAGATGCTCTGTTCGACACTTATTCCACATTTAACGTAGTTGGCAGGCGCGGGAGACAGTTATATTACTGGTTACGTTTTCATCCGAAACTACTTCAAATTAAGGATCAGTATAGGTTACGTGCCCTTGCAAGGATGTTTTGTTGCGATCAAACTCTTACGCGCGGCGGGATTCGAACCCGACGCCTCCGCCTTCTAGAGATGGCAACATCTGAGGTATTGGTGAGTCTATCAGAACTGAGCGGTGATGTCGGGATGTCCCGGCAGCTGATATCGTTATGGAACGAGCCAGGCCGAGGGATTTATCAGACATATAGTTTTTGCGCATTTTTTCGACAAAGAGCGCATGTTATAGATGCTTTATTATTAACAGGTGACTCTTCCGAATATCGCGGTGAGCGCTGATAGGCTCACTAGACTCGAGTTCCGCCTGGCGCAAACGTTTAGATCGCAACAAAACATTCTTTAATAGCGTGTAACCTCTATAGCAATCTACATAGGCTCCTCTAAATAGGCTTGAACAAATGTGTGAAGAGACCAGCATAGACACCGCAAATAGGGTCGCGGGGCTCACCATGGCCTGCCGCGGCGAGTAGCTACATACAGTGAATGTAAATGCGGTCGTATCTCCTTGTTTCTATTACATATCCGTGTTTTACCTGCTTCCGAATTGGGTAAGGGAGGAAGCTCCAGGATGTAGGCAATTTTAACACGGGCGAGTCACTCGAGGACACTCTGGAGTCCCTTCCCCTGGCCAAATCTGTGCTCTCCTCCGCGTCAGTGGCAGCAATGTACAGAGCTATAGCTTTGTTTGTACCTTTTCTTCAGTATCAGTGTGTCTTGTCTCTTTGTTTTTGTGTTGGTGACCCTTTTTAGGTGACTCCCTTCCCCCCCCCCCCCCCAACCCTCCTCCCGACCCTATTTGCGCCACATAGACTTATCTCAGGTTTATTTTCCTGCAATGGAGTATCTGAACTCGCCATCTTTGAAGAACGTGCTGGAACCGGTCATGCACCAAGATTATTGATCGGGATGGTGCCTAACGGGTGGAGGCGATTTTTATAGGTGGCTCATAGTAAAGCTTTTTCTGTTGTTAATGCAGCAGCTGAGCAGAGCAACGAAATGTAGTCGTTTTTTCTGTGTCAACTCATGTTCTAGGTTGTTACGTTTTCATGAGTTCATGGGATACTGAAACTTCTACGTGAAATTCACTTAAATGCTTTCTTGAGCTTACATCCAACTACGATCCACCTACGTTTTTAGCTCAATCCAGATACAAGTGCTTTTCAACGGAAGTACGTCAACGAAGTCCGTCGCTGTGATGAAATGGAAAGAAAACTGAGTAAGATTCCTTCATCTTCGCCTTCGTGTCTAATAACGTCACCCGACTTACTATTCTCGAGAATTTGGCGGGCATAGATTTGTAAAGATACCTTTCTTCCAGGCTGAGTGAGGGGATTTTTTGAAAAGGCTAACATTTGCAGTACTGTTACAATTTCCTGTCAATCGAGCGAACTATCCAATATTGCTATTAGTCCTTTTACTCAGGCTGCTTAGGTGGACAAGAGATGCATTGACTAGGAAGTAATACCACGCTATCTCGTGCAGTGCGCGTAATCAATAGCTGATAAGGTGTTGTTCGTAAACCAAGTGAATAACTGAGTGACGAAATCATTATTTCAGGATACCTTGAGAGAGAAATAAAGAAGGATCAGATTCCGATGCTCGACACCGGTGAAAATCCAGATGCTCCACAACCACGTGAAATGATCGATCTGGAGGTTCTATTCCATTGAGAACAGTAAACAGGAATTCGAGATTCATTATTGCTTTCAAAGGCTACCTTCGAAAAACTGGAAAATGAACTGCGTGAGGTGAACAGAAATGAAGAGACTCTCAAGAAGAACTTCTCGGAGTTGACTGAACTGAAGCACATTCTCAGAAAGACACAAACGTTTTTTGAAGAGGTATGTTTCAGTCGCATACATAGACGTCCAACCTAAAATAAGCCGTTTTGTCCACTCTTGTATCCTTCACCTTTTAACAAATCTTTCCTTCTGCTTGGTACTTACATGCATGGCTCTCAGTTAACTTGCTTTCTTCTCCACTGAGTCATCCATATGAAGGCATACTGCTATGCTTTGAGGGGGTACCAAAGTTGTGAGGAGCTTCCGGCTCATATGCTGTTCTAAACGACGTCTGCCACTGTATCACCGTTTGAGCGTCGGGGATAGTAGAACCACAGTTTCCTCATGAATGGAAGAAGTGCTAGGTTGACCATTGCCTGAGCAGGCAGCGTTACCCACATTTTGGTATCACTGTCACACGAAAACCCAATTTTGTTAAAATCTATTGGGGTAGAACTACGGACACTACTTTTGGATGATGCCGCACACGTTTATAGAAGTCAAACATTGATGCAGTGTTCCTGCTTTTAATATGTAATAGATTTAATATGTGATGACAAAGTGCTTTATCCAGGCTTGCCGAGTGTTGCTTCTGCTTGTCGTTAGTTGTGTGCATGAGTTCTTTCTATGTTAGTAGTTTTCGATGAATCGGAGTGGAAGGTGTAGAAGAGTGTGAGTGGCCTCTCTTTGAAAGTTGCGCCTTCGGTGAAGTTCATCAAGTAGCTAGCTGTCTGTGGTTTGAATGCTGATACTCTAATCCAATCGCTTTTTTGTACAATGCTACCGTTCAACTCGCAATGGTGCACTGTCGGTGCCTGGCTAGGAATTTTAGTGCATTGAATTAATGCAACAAACTGAAGACGAAGACGTACACATATTCCTCAATTTCAACTTGTTAGTGTCTATTCCCTTGAATTTTTTGTGTTTTAATTCCCAGATATCCTTCCATATCCTCTCGCTCTGATGAATGTCGCACTGTCACTTGATCATCTCTTATTACGGGGTCTTTTGCAACTGTAGTTGATTTAAAAAAATTAATGTTGTTTGCGTCATTTGGATCGGCCCAACAGACGGATGCTGGATAGGAACCCTTAATTGCGGTAGGGGCAGCGATTGCGCGCAGCTGCACTGATTTGTGTGGGAGACACATGTTCTACTGTTCATCTAACCTGGGAGTTTTTCTCCTCCTTCCGTGCCGATTAAGTTTTGTTTATTTTTATAGTTATAATTGCAATTAGGATCGATCTAATGTTGTGCGCAAATATATTTTGAAGCAGCTAATGCTCGGGTTCTTTTTTTAAATAAAGGACCTTCGAACACCGAAAGCCTGTTCATGTCAACAAAATGGTGCGTAGGGAACGTTGTTTGAGTGTGGAACTGGGCTCCCTATGGAGTAATGCTCCGTGGGTTGATGAGTTCGGGTTTCTGGGTGGGAGCTGAAACTTATAGTAGCCAACACTTGTTTGTTTTTTTCTGTTCTGACGGCAAACGTTCAGATGCTTCGTACGGAAATACGAATTCATTCAAAGCGTTCTTTATCCGATAACCAAGAGACCACTTCCTTGCACAGAACATATTCAAGAATGAAATCTTTATTTCCATTCGTGAACTTTCACCATTACACGTTAATGAATAGAACTAAGGAGGCAGAATTTTTGTGGTCGCTGGATATTAGTTCGCGGTGGAGCCAGCATTTCTTGGATCGGATCGTGCTACCTTGGAATTGCTCCCCGATTTCTAAATGACGGGATGGCATGATAATTTGGTGCTTTCGTGCGGCAACAGAGATTTCGTTATTTCCCCGAAAGGCTTGCAGAAATTGTAGACAAATATTTTTATAAATGAATTATATCGCTTGTTTTTGTTTACTCTTTTGATGGGGTGATATTGCTGGTACTCCTTTGTTTAAGAGTGCTGTTCTTTTATGGATTCGCTCAAAACTATGATTCGCTTTTGTTTGACAATGGCGTATGCCCGTTTCTTTGAACTTTTGCGGCTTTTCTAGGGTTTCTTGTTGAAAAATGCTCTTTCGAGTCGCACATCTGAAAACGTGGTTTTGTTCCACATCGTTCGAGTGATATGTTTCTAAGAAAGAAATGATCGCTTGCGCTATGAGCGTTTGTTCTGCTACTAACACAACAAAGGCAGGCGTTTCATGCCGTTTCATACCATTATCGTGGTCATGTTCTGATTGTCGTGCTTTGTGAGGTTGAGCACGATCGACGTCGTTTTGGTGAAACATCCAGGAGAAGAACTCTATCTGGCGATCAGGAGCCGCTGATCGTTACTGCAGAAGAAGAGCCGCCATCGGGACCGGGTTTATCGATGACTATGCTAAGGCTCGGGTAGGTGAACGTAAAGTTGGAAAGCATTTTGAACAAGAAAAACGGCGCCGAAACAAGACGGAGGGGCGTCCTGGCTGTATTGAATAGCGGAATAAAGTGCTCAAATGCATGTGCAAGAGCAAGCGAAGAATTCGCACTAGCGACTCGAGGAAAGGGATGATTTACATGAGAGATGCAGTTGACAAGGAGTGCCCCATATCCCACAGCAACAAATTGCCTCTAGCAGGATGAGATCTGGGGTCCTCTCCACTTCCTATCCAATAACTAAGGCTTGCTTCGTTTCAGTTTGTTACGGCAGAGGTGTAGTGTGGCACAATCAGTCGCGTTTTCCCCATATTTACAATTTGATCGCTGGAAAACTTAGCAACTTGTTCGGCCTTGTAGCGAATCACCATGGGTGAGCTAAGATTGAGGATTGGGTTATGGGTCTTTATCTTGACCAGCATGCGTGCGTGTCACGGCATGACACCTCCCCCTCCCCCACCCACAATTGTCGAAATGCCATGGCGCCAAATTTCTTTTTTCTTCCGTTATTCAGTGCATAGAGGAGCCTCCTCTTCGCTTGTTACAGCGCCGGAAGTATCGTCAATGATGGTCAAGTTCACCCTCGTGTTGGCAGAAAAGTTCCGTATGCGTCACTTCTGAACGTTTTGTTAAACAGAATTGTTTAGCCTCTAGCCGTCTCAGATAAGATTAGCTAGAGGTTGGGGAAAAGTGTGGCGCATGATGAATATGAATGCCCGTGTGAGGTGGTTGTCCAACATCCAACATATCTACAGCGTTGTGCCGATCAAGCTTCATTATCTTCCTGTTTTTCCCAACGGTTTGCTTTGTTCTTCAAAGATCGTGAAAGTGGTGTTCGCATTGGAGTTTGTTCGCTAGGTAGGAAGCATGCCTCAGAATACCTGCATATCGTTTCGTTCACCATCCTCAGGTGTCTTGAGAGAAAAGTTCACTTTTGCGGTCTCACGAAGTGTTTCTCTCAGCACATCGATTATGGCAATTGCTTCTCTGAACGAAACGAGTAGGGCCATTCTAACTGGGATCATTTGAAGGCAGAAATTTCGACGTCTCAGTAGTTATAGCATTTCCTTTAAAGAACACCTACACTTTTCCTTCACTTTTGTATAATGAGTGCGTTTATTGTCCAAGGAAAGGTAATTTGAAAAGATCAGCTGAAACTGAATTCATGCCTAACTGCTAGGAGACCTACGTACCACGTTGCTCCAATTTAGCCGCCGTCTAACACTTTGCTAACCCCTATGTTAATGCTATTACTTCGTTGAACGTAAGTGTATGATTTGATGGAGGTTTTTGTCTTCATGGATGTAATCAGTTGTGTTCTATCTGATTTCCTCTTTGCGGTAACGAGCATCCTATGCATCTACTTAGCCGGACCCGAACAAGAAAGGCTACCTAGTGGTTGTTTTTCTCAATCGTTTTTCAGTGTTCGTTATCTTAGCGCTATTCTGGGTTAGTTGCCCAGGGCGGCCTATGCGGAGCGCTGTGACAACCGAGAAGAGTGAAATCAGATAACATATGCCCTTAGCGTTTCCTTAACGTTGTTAATGTTCGAAATTAACACAGGCGGGCGCAGATACAATGGTGCCGCCCGGTGACGGCACGGACGCAGAAACCATGGAGCTCACGTCTGCAGGAGTGACTCCGCCGCACACATCTGGACCGCTTTTTCATAATTTTGGGTGGGTGTTGGAGGTCTGAGAACACACGTCGGTGTAGTGTCTTGTGCTGCCCGTTGCTTGCTGTGTCCACGTCGATCTCTATCCCTTCCGCTTGAAAAGGCTGCATGGCTGGAATGCATGTATCACTTTCAGATGCGAAGTCATTCCCGATGCCCGCTCCCACACAAGAGATTCCATACTTTAGATTTAGACGTTAGCTCCACGAAAGAGTTTTTCGTTGCCATCTTCATGACGTTGAGCGAGAGGGACCTTTTTTCGAATCTTTGTTGTTGTAGGTATAATTTGAGTTTGTGTTAGGGATTGATTATCGAAAATCGCTTCGAATCTGATCGGCTGTTTGGTATAGATAAAATAAATCTTAAGCTTCGGAGATAAGTTGGCAAAGGTGACCAATGCTCTTGGAATGACGAGCAAGCAGTTTTGACGTTCATGACGCGAAGGCGCTCAGCATTGGGAGGTGGGAACGCTGCGGCCAATCATAACCAAACATCACCGGCGAAGACTAAGATGTGTCAGTCCCCCGACGCTTTGTGGGGTGTTCAAGAGAAAGCTAACTGTAGTCGGCACTCTAGATATGGCGCGCTTTGAATCTAAGTGGAATAGGTCTGCAAGCAAGGTTAAATGAAATGTCAAAAAAGGAATGCGAAGCGTTGGAAAGAATATCATTGGTTGGGAACGTCTCGCTCAGCGTTGTGAGGTTGGCAGGTTAGCACTTGCGAAAGTTGTACAGTAATGTGTTGTGAATATTGTGAAGTTTCCTCTCACGTCTCACGAGAATAAGTGTATTGCGTTTCTGTAGCATGAAGAGCTACTGACAACTGCCGAGGAAGATTCCCATCATCATCACCACCAGGGAACTCAACAGGACAACGCTCCACTGAAGCTTCAATTACGGTATGCGGGAGTTGTGGTAAAGTGTTTGATTTCACTCAGATACACGCTGCGCAATGCACTTGAGTACTACTGGAGTAGTGCATTGGGACGCGTTGTGAGAATATGTGCTGTGCATGTAGTAGATCTCAATGCTAGGCGAAAACCGTTTGAGCTGCTGAGCTGCGTTGTGGCGTAAATGCGGTAGATTCAAAGTTGTTTGTGACGTAGCTGTGGGTATGTTGGATGCCGGTAGCCACTCATCTTAGTATCGTGGTAAAGCAGCACATTTCACCGTATCTACGTTAAAACTTATTCCTCTATCAAACATTTTGCCATTTAAGTTTTGTTGCTGGTGTGATCCGTCGGGAGAGGTTACCAGCTTTTGAGCGGCTTCTCTGGCGTGCTTGCCGCGGAAACGTGTTCTTACGCACATCAGAGATCGACGATGTCCTTAATGACACTATTACGGTGAGGCTAAACTTTTGCGACATCTTAGACGCTCACCAAGTGTTATTCATTTAGGGAGAACCGGTCAACAAGACGGTATTCATCATCTTCTTCCAAGGTGATCAGCTGAAAACCAAAGTGAAGAAGATTTGTGAGGGGTTGGTTTAGCATATAGAGTTCTTCCCCACTTACATCACTTCCATACAAATGTTTCCAGCTTCCGTGCAACCTTGTATCCATGTCCGGATACGCCCCAAGAGCGTCGTGAAATGTCCATCGGAGTGATGACTCGCATTGAAGATCTCAAGACTGTGCTGGGTCAAACGCAGGACCATCGTCACAGAGTGCTGGTACGTGCTTTTCATACCTTCCTCACTTGGTGTTGTTTAATGAGGAATTCAGGTTGCTGCCTCGAAGAACGTCCGCATGTGGCTGACCAAAGTGCGGAAAATCAAATCGATCTACCACACGCTCAACCTATTCAACATTGACGTAACCCACGTAAGAGATTTGCAATTCTAGCACTATCTTGTCACTCATGTGAGAGTATTGGAGCCCATTGGTTCATAAATTATATCAGCGGCAGCAAATGCGTGCGTTAGCGCAGTCGAGCGGCGCGCTGGCTGTCGCGTGCAGTCGATCCGGGTTCCTGCATCTCAAGGGGGATTGATTAACGCTGTCCCTTATCCTCCATATGTCATCAGCAAAGAAGTAGAGAAAACGATGAAGAAGTCCGGCGCCGTACACATCTTTTCGATTCCGTAGTTCTAGCGCTAAGGTGCGCCGGAAACCTTGGCCCTAAGACAGAATGAACACGCGATCGGCGTAGCGTAACGAGGAAGCGAGAGAACGCAATTCAAGTAGGTTGAATGAGTCCTCTGGAGTTCAGAGCGTTGCTGAAGCTCGAGCACCATTGATGCTGTCGCTTGGGCCAAGTGGTCGAGAGCTGTATTGGTCGGCCATGTAATGGTTTTCGTTAACATTCTTCTTTGCGGGAAGTGTAGCTAAGCACATCCCGCTGATAATGACAAGGTCACAAGGATGCTCACCAACGCATCACCCTTCTTTGTGAATGCCTTGAACGAGTTCGTGCCTTTCGAGTTGGGGAACCGCGTTGCTCGGGTACACGGCAAGCGAAACTTATTTGGTTGTTTATTTATTTATTTGCGTCGGGGGTGTCCGATCGAGCATAGCGATGATCAGAGGGGCGAAAGGTAGAAGTGGCAGAGAAAGACAAGTGTAGGGCATAGGCGAACGAAGCGATTTGAACGAGCGCGTGCCTTTCGATATCCCATGGAATCACGGAATTGGTCCCTATCTTGCTTGCATCAGTGTGATATGCGGTTCGCGCCACTAGAGCTTTTCAAAGATCGCATTCGCACTCAAACTGCCTTGGTGCTTTACTTAGGGCAAAATTTAGGAAATAAGCTAATGCGGTTGCTTTTGATGATGGATACCCGTCAAGCTGGTGGAGGCCAAAGAGACTATAGTTGTTTAGTTCTCTCATTGCCTTTCCTACCATATCAAATCTCTGCGTTAGAAAGTTATTTGGTTGTTTATTTATTTGCGTCCATGTTAGCAATTTCTTCTGTTGCAGAAATGCCTGATTGCCGAGTGCTGGTGTCCAGTTAGCGAGTTGGATCGTATCAAAATGGCTCTGAAAAGGGGAACGGTTTGTTATGCTATTCAGTCATTTGCGAACCATTAAAGTTGGATTAACTTCGCAAGCTTTGGTGCCACTCTGTTCTAGGAGGAAAGCGGTAGCCAGGTGCCGTCAATTTTGAACAGAATGGATACCACCGAAGCTCCGCCAACTTATCACAAAACGAATAAGTTTACAAGAGGATTTCAAAACATCGTCGATGCGTATGGAATAGCTACCTACAGAGAAATTAATCCAGGTAGGGATTGTCATTTCATGCGGAAAACTGTGGTGTCAGTAGGGGAGGGGTGTTTGTTATTTTCAGTACTTAGGACCGTTCTGCCCGTGTTTACACAGTGCGTTTCAGCCCCTTACACGATAATCTCGTTCCCGTTTCTCTTCGCTGTGATGTTCGGCGATATGGGACATGGCGCCATCATGCTTTGTGCTGCTTTGTTTTTCATTTTGAAGGAGAAACAACTCGAGGCAGCTCGTATCAAGGATGAGGTAGGCAGTTTGTAGGAGCGTATAGCGTTCGATGGAGAATTTCTCAAAATTCCTACAACCCTGCGCAGTCTATAGCCGTTCGTCGCTTTCTAATGCGATAGTTTCTGGTCAGATTTGCAGGGTGTTCTTTTGAAGTGATGAAAACTATTTACTCCTTTTTATATTATAATAATAAAATGGGGGGGGGATATTATCTCGATGGAACCAAAATCTGACCATTTCATGTTCAGCGTCGTTTCAGATCTTCCAAACATTCTTTGGTGGCCGTTACCTCATCTTTCTCATGGGTGTATTTTCCATCTACACCGGGTTTCTATACAACGACGTGTTTTCAAAAAGCATGAACATATTCGGATCGGGATGGACCAACTGCTATGATCTCAACGAGGCCAAGAAACTCGGCTATGACGAGGAGAAGCAGCTGATGCTGATTCCCGAAAACGCGTATGATGTTGGTTTTTTGCGGATTGTTCGAGCTTCCTCGAGCACCAATACGCCTTTTCCGTGTTACTTATAACGTGCTGTTTCAGAGTGCAGGTGGCCCGTATCCGATCGGGGTTGACCCAATCTGGAACCTCGCCGAATCGAACAAGTTGACGTTCCTGAATTCCATGAAGATGAAGATTTCGGTCATTTTCGGCGTTACACAGATGACGTTCGGCGTGCTTCTTAGCTACCAGAACTACAAGTAGGTTTCGTGCAGTTCTTAAGAGTTCGTCTTCATTATCATTCAGCTAATTTATTCACTCAATAGCTTTACGTGAAGAAAGAGTACACAAAGCTTCGTCTTGCTTTCGATTCATTTCTATTTTCAGATATTTCAAGTCGCGGCTGGATATAAACTTTATGTTCATTCCACAGATGGTATTTTTGAGTTGCATCTTCATCTACCTTTGCTTGGAAATCGTTGTCAAATGGATTTTCTACACTGCAGGAGTGAGTTCATTACTCTGTATCTTTGTCTTTGAGGCTAGAAAAGTCCTGTGACGGTTTTAAGGTGATTACTGGTTGAACTGAACTGAATTCTGGTAGTATTTTAAACCAAGCGTCTTCTAGAACTACAGCAGGAAGCGATAAACTGAGCGCTCCATTTAGTAGATTATAGGTCCGCCATAAGAGCCTTCCCGTAAGGGTGGTTCCGTCATCTAAAAGGCTGCTTAATGAAGACATATCCTCTTTAATCGCTTTCTGCATTAAAAAAACTGATTTCAACTCGTACACACAGCGGCTTCCTGGTGAATACGTTGCCGACTTAATTTCATTGTTTCACGCAACGCAATTTCATTGTTTCCCGCACTATGTTGAAGTTGCGTTAGGTTCTCTGTTGTTGTTCTTTTGCATAACAGAAGCAAATGCTTCGTCTGCGCCAGTGGGAAGCGTACGCGTTATGCTGAACACTATCTGCCCTTAACATAGCTGTTATTTTTCCTGTGCAGTAGAATGTCAGGGTTCTGACTTTATCGCATTAGAACTTATACACTGGCAGCTCAGGTACTCTGTCGGTAGGAAGCACCAATTCCATCCCATAACAATTTGCTAGGATAGATGCTATTCGTACCCAGATCAACCAAGCCTTCCTTGGCTACTTATTTACTATTTTACTTATTATTTATACAATTTTTCACGTCAAATTGAATTTTTTCAAATCAGATGTGATACTCTTCCAAGCAAGCTTGACGCGTTTGCAGCCAAATGAATGTCTTTCAATACGAAACGAGTGTCGTCCAGATTAAACTAGAGATTATAGAAGGCAAACAATTTTTTTTCAAGGAAAATCCAGTATGACTTCCTTTCAGATGTTTTAATTTACGTGCCCCAATAAATGAGCGCAGTACTGAAAATTTTTATAAATTTTGTATTTTTCAGGGGAAACAAGCTAGGTTTAGAGCTTATTTTGCAGAACAGAAAGGCAGCAATTTTTAGTGTCTTAAAAGAGGTCGCGCCACGTGTTCGTCTACCTCGTCGCGACTTTTTTGTTTCGTAGGGTAAACCTTTGCTTACCCGACACAAAAAAGTGAAGATGTAGTATGTTTTCTTCAATTGTTTTTGTTCTACCGTCGACAAGTGTTTAACTTCACGCCAATATAAATGTTGCTATCCATTAGAGGAAAGTCGCAAGGTCTTAGACGAAGAAATGGCACGATCTCTTTTAGCGCTAAAAAATTCCTACCTTCCTGTGCTTTAAAATAGGCAACAACCTCTTACTTTTCTTCACTATTCAAATTTTTATGAAGTTCTAGACGTTTTCATCATCTTTTGGGCCAGCTAAACTGAAAAATCGTACTATTTTTCATTGGACAAAAAAATTCTTCGTTTCAATCTGGCTTATACTCAGCTTGATTTCGAAAGCGTAT
The DNA here is from genome assembly GCA_947396885.1 of Heligmosomoides polygyrus polygyrus. NCBI lineage: Eukaryota > Metazoa > Nematoda > Chromadorea > Rhabditida > Heligmosomidae > Heligmosomoides > Heligmosomoides polygyrus. Next base: position 69,363,699 of record OX377203.1, read on the forward strand.
AGCTTTCGAGATCAAGAAAAGTCAGTTTAGTCTGAAGTGTCCAGTTTGAGTGTAAATGGCGTAGTTAACCGACCATTTCGTAAAAAGCATTGACTTGAATTTATAAGCTTCCGAAGTTCTTCCATTAGTCGAGAATCCGCTGTGAGGAATGTGGAACTACATTAACATGTTGTGCGGTTACTTGATGCCATCCTGGTGCTTGAAAGCGTGAGGATGGAATATTGCTAGGTGGACGACAGTATGCTAGTTGAAGACCCAGTCATATCTACCTATACTCTTCCAATACGAATGCCTTTTGTTTGTTAGATGCGAAATTTGTCGAGATGGCGAAAATGCGGCATAATTATCTTGTCAGTTTCAGAGTTTTTATGAATGGACGTCTAGAGACCCAATTGATATTATTCTAGTCCAGGTGTTTCCGTTTTCTTTGTAGGTATATTTGTTGGGATTTGTACCGGTTTATCCTTTACAAGTGTTACGACACACCTTGCGGTGTGCTGCTGCCTCTTTCGAGGATGATAGTGTACTCGCACACAACATAAGTGCAACCAGCAAACATTTTTCGTGGAACAGTAGGAGTGGCTCACCGAAAGATTTCGGTGAATCCTACCACTGATGCCTCATCAGCCCTCATAGGGCCTACTTTTGAGTTTAACCTTGTCCAAACCCGGAATCAAGGTATCCACAATACGACCTATAAATTCGTATACATGTACAGGGTGCCTACAAAGACTCGGTTGTGTAAAAATGGCAGTAATAGGTCAAATTTGGCACAATTTCAACCATTATTTGTTCATGCATTGTAGATCACGACGCAGCAGTATTATTCGTAATTGTCCTCTCCTGGATTGATAGGTCCTTTTAGTTGGTGAGGGCAGCTATGTAGGCCGCGTCGCAGATCTCTTAAAGAATGTTGTTCCGCACTTGGTTCAAAGACAGCGCTGGATCCTACATTTTCCCATGTCGAGTAGAGCACACCTTCTCTAAGACGGCAAATAATTGAAGGTCAAAAATCTGAAGACGGAGGAGTTTTACAGGGTGCGTAAAAAGTATTGACGCACCTAGTTTTTGTTTCAGCTCCAACTTTCTCTTTCTACTTTTCAAAGTTTTTGTGTGTTATTTTTGTTGTCTATATCGTGTTCAAAAAATATTCTTGTAGAAACTGAAGAAACATGATAGCGTCGTGGTTACGGTGAGCCTTTCCTGCCTGTTACCAAAGGAAATGAATACTTCATTAACAAAAGAATTAAGCTGTGTTTGAAATGGTGGATGAGAAAAGAGGTAAACAACCCAAACGTCAGCCGCGGCTCTGTCATAACAGATGATGGTTACAAGATGTTCAAGCACGATAACGTTCAAATCAAAAATTGTCAACCTCTGTCCCATAACGGCAAACAGATAACGCGCACAGGTGTGAACAGCTTCTCAGAAGAGCACAGCTTGAACATGAATCCGCTGGATTACTCTTTCTAGGCGATTTTGAAGAATGAGGTCTGTGCTACTTTCAACAGAAGTGACCAGTCGCAAAAGGCTACCCTGTTCGAAGCACGGAACAAAATGCAAGCGAATACTTGCGGCGCGTGCTCATGAATTTTTCCGCCGTTTTCGCTCCTGTATTCACAGTAAAGGAGCCAATGTCGACTACGAGTTATTCTATCGTATTTGTAAGATCATTTTCCATATTTCTCAAATGAATATTTAGAAATTTGCTGCGCATTACTATTTCCACAACCGCCATTTACTGCGTCAATACTTTTTACGCACCCTGTATAGCTTGATTTTAGCTGGCACGAAGTTGGACGAGTGGACGGGGAACCGCCCCTACGACCTTTTCTTTTCACTGTTAGAATAATCGCCTTGTCTGAGTGCGCATTCTGCTTTTAAATCGCCCGGTTCGGTTCGGTCAAGATGTGTTATACTGCTGTCTCTGTCGGACAAAGGTTTCTTCTGATTTCCACATTTTTTTAGCACGAAAAACTGTGATGTTTGGGGAGACATGTTTAGAAAATCTTACGATTAGAAAATTACCAATTTCGGTGCGCAGCCATTCTTTGCATACCATCTGGGGCCGGATTCATCAACGACTTTCGTAACGGAGAGTTGTAAGCTTATCAAGCGATATGGTGAGAAAACCGCGTTAAAAGCTCAGATAACACGGCTTATCGCTTACCATATCGCTTGATAAGCTTACAGTTCTCTGTTAAAGTTACGTAAGTCGTTGATGGATCCGGCCCCGGGTTCTTCAGAAATACTGATAAGAACGCTATCATTTTGACCTCTTTAGAATGGCTCAACAGAGAAATTTCTCATCAAAGGGAGCGATGGCGGAATGGAACAATCAGCTTGTGCGAAGCACTCCAATTATGCTAACAAATTTTCCTTTCCATTCTCTTCTCCTCATAGTTGAGTGTCACATTCCAAAATAGTATGTTACGCCCCCGGCTTAATTTTGAATTTGTTCCGAGTCGTTGCTGACGTTGATGACCAGCAACTAATAACGTTTTGCAGTTGAATCTCAGATCCATTCATCTAATGTTCACTCTGAAAAAGGCTCTGAAGCGCCCTATGCGCTACCATAATACTAGACGTTCAGCCACCAATCTTGAGAAATGTAGTCACTTCGAAATGGGAGTGCTCCAAAGCGGACCAGAAGGACACAGTCGGTAGTTTTACATGAAAAATCAATACTGTCTAACAAGAGTAGCTACAACCATAGTAATTGCAAGGATTATAGCATTGTGGCTATATAAAAGTTAGCATGCAGTTCTCTGCAGCCGAAAAATTTTCCTAATAATGTAGCTTAATTTTTGTGTCAACGCTTATGGGCCATCCTGCAGCTCTGTAGCCGCCTGCATACGATTAATAATAGAACTATTTCTTTAGAGTGTCTAGCAGCGACCATTTCCATAGAAAACATATCAGGTCGCAGTGGCAAATTTGACATGTGTGCACCTTCGAACAGTGATTCTAATTATGTTTACCGTACTTGCAACTGAAATCGGAGAGCGGAGTTACGGGCCGTTTTCACTTCTCCTTTTATGCGATCTGCTTGCGCTCAGCGCTAACCATTCACTGACGCCGAGCTCAATTAGCATCAGCACGTTAATTACCGCTCTCGCCAGGAGAAGTACGCGTGAAATTTTTTTTGACCTCTTCTCGAACAGTGGGATCCTGAAAGTGAAACAGTGCTGCTCCAGATCTTTTCATGATAATACCACGGTGAGGAGATCGTGCTCTCATGTCACGCTGAGTCATAGTGACGAACGTTTTTGGCAGACATGTCTCTACCCCTATCTTTATCAGAAAATCAATCTTCACCAACTTTTAAAAGGTCGACTCACCAGACGTGTTTGAAGACCAACGTGCCCTCCAGCGCTATGCAAGAAGGTTACGATGAGGAGTAATCGCTCACCTACTGGGACTGCAGCAGCTACCTAGCTTTCATCATCACTATGTTCATTTGAATTGCCTTCGACCGGCAGCAGAATAGCACTGGACTAGTGCAGCAGTCAGCTGCACGTTTCTTGAGCATGTGCGCCATATGTCAGTGACCGCGATCGTGCACCCAGCCTCGTCTTGTGGACTTGTGCCATCGTATGCTGCTTTATTTATGTCGAAAGTGAGGAAGTTTTTTACTCCATAAGCTTGGTGGTCCTGCCAATAATCTACAGCAAAATACACAGTGTCATATATACGGAGGGCAACTGATGAAAAGTGACGTTTCAGCGCGACCGCCAAACCTTCAGAGCCTCGAGAAGACTGCAGATGTTGTGAATGAAAATAATAAAGGCAAAAGAAAAGCAAAAAAGTATTCAGGTTCTTTTTCGCGCATGCCCTTTGATCAAAAGGCATGCCTTCTAATTATGAGGCGTTGTCTTAGTTCCAGCTCTGTCATTGCAGATGAGCCCAGGAAGTCTTGAAGACTTTTCATATACTCTCTTACCCAGTCCGTTGCTACTTAATAGCAGAAACACCTTATGTAGTCGAAAAGTTTTGACAACAGTGCGACTTTAGTAACAGCGAGGTAGGCAGATTCTGAGTAGGTGAGAGAGTGGCGATATGAGATATTGAGGCAGTTAACGTCAATTGAGTTTTAGTGCTTTGTATGTGTTCCAAGTTAGCTGATGTTATCGCGTTTCAGCCACAGGAATCCATCTTTGGGTACAAGTACCCAGGCTCGAACTGTGCGCCGTCATTGCTGATCGGTCTGATCAACATGTTTCAATTGAAGGAATACGGCACAGGTTTTGTAGATGATGATGGGAAGCAGATATTTCAGTGCCAACTGAATTCGTGGTATCCCGGTCAGGTGCGTTCTAGAGATATAGGACGTTACAATTTAAACTCTCATCTTGAATCATGTCTTCATAATAGACCTCCCAGACTACCTTCGCCATATCTTCTGGCACCACGCAGTGTCACACCGGAGTTGCGCCCGGTGTCGAATAGCTGTACTCGTGGAACATGGTTGTTGAAATACTGACCATTTTTCTACTCCCCACGAACTCATCCACATAAGTCACTGGTTGCATGTCGTTTTGAGGCGCTTGTCGGGCGTATGCCAGGTTAAGAAATTTTCACTTTCTCTCCAGCGAGATCATTGTTAACACAAAAGTTTACACAGACCCAAGGCTGTATTCTACCCCTTCACGCTTAGGCGCAATCCCGCAGCATCCTGCTGAGAAGAAAAAAAATTAGTACTCGAGATTAGTAGTTGGAAATGTGAAGATCGCTCACGATCGTATTCATTATGTCATTAAGACCTCTAATCTTCGTATGTGTCGATAGGACAACATGTTAAAACACCCTTCTCCAGTAATCTCCGATTTTAGCACACATTTCAATCCGTCCTTTTCATCGCTGCGATCGTATGCGTGCCGGTAATGTTATTCGCGAAGCCGTACTTGCTGTGGAAGGAGCAGAAGAAACAAGAGGAGGCCGGCCATAGGCACCTGGTTGGTGTGCATGTCGATGCACATCACACTCGGCCAATTTTACCAAACAGCTTGCCGCTATTAAAAATGCCTATATGCTGAAAAGTGATCTCTGAATGTCTACCGAGCAAAGTAAATACACGAACTTGGCTGTTTCCATAGCGGCCAAGCTTTTCAGGGTGTCGTCGGGAAGGTACTGGTGCTGTTAGCGGTGGTGCAGGTACCTGTGATGCTTTTCGTCAAGCCTTTCGTTCTGAGAAGCCGTAGTCGATCGGCTGAGGCTCTCTACTACAGTTTGAGCGATGAGGTCCGTAAAATGCCCCAGGCGTGATTCAAGCTGCTTTTGTTTATCGAGATTGCTACATGGAACACTCTTGAAGTTTACGGAAGCTTGTTGCTCGGAAAGCCTTGAAAATGAACTGACTGTCATACACCGTAGTTTATAAAAGACTGTCGCTCCCTGATTGCTGAGCAGTGCTTGAAGTCCTCAAGTTCGAGACTTTTGCAATTTTGAAGAGAACCTTGAACTTAAGGTCGTTCTGCAAATGTCCATTTCGCAATAAGCTTTCGAAAACGATTGATCTAGAAGTGTATGGAGGATATCTCGATCACAAAACATTAGTGGTGGTTTGTAGTCACATGGAAGGCAAACCTGAGGTTATTCTGTGGATTTCGTTTTTCGCTCAACAGACCCTCGCCGGCTTAGTCTTCGTCTATGGGGCATACTATAATTTACCGACCGTACACGGTCATAGCTATCTTCGACACGCTTCTGTGCTTTAGTTGGTAATCATGCCCTGTATGCATCATCGCATCAAAAAAAAAAAAACAGATTCGGTGCAGCTATGAAATCCAGGGTGTGGGACGGATCTTTTCCGCTATTTCAGTGCTTCACTGCAGCGTTTTGGAGCATCCCTTTGGAAATCTTCCTGCCAACTGCAGCGAAACCTGCATTTGTGTACAAAGTCGAGTTATTCTCCATATGCTATCTCTGACTCACTTCACAGCCGTACGTGCTTGTGAAGCGTGTTGAGTGTTCAAGTGTCGGTCGAAAGTCCCTCTGTACGATTTTTTTGCTAACATCTTCGTTCACTGAAAAGTCACGTTATCAAGCCACCAACACCACCGCTCTCCTCCAGCAGTCTCTTCCCGCTTACGATACGTTCCCTGGAAGGTAAAATTCGCCGTTTGTGACTGCGTGTGAGCTTCGTGTCGTGTCTGCTCATAACTCTTGCATGTTGGGTAGCTTGTGGTTGTGCAACTGTTAACATCTACGTGCTGTTCGTGTCTGTTATGCTCGATAGCTCCCTGTGCACGTGAAGCTTCCTGTGGTTATAGTGGTGGTGTTGGTGATTTGTCGTGAGCTCCCTGACCGTCGTTCACCGCATGCTGGGAATTTAGAGTGTTCGGGCTGACATGAATGGCGACGATGCGGAGGTCGTCCACACCGAACCCAAGATGTCTGGCACCACAAGTGGAAGTGGAGGGGACCATGGTCATGGGTCTGAAAAGGTATGGCTTTCGAGGTTCTTGTGCTTTTGTTGACTGACAGAAATGTAGAGATTCAAGAGCGAAGCGCTAAGAACCTCCTTCACTCGCCCGTGCAATAAATAGGCCACCTAGCTGTTCAAAGTGCTGCCTCTTCCTTATTCAAAATGCGTAAGGGGGAGCTAATTCAATTAATTTGGAGGCACTTTGTATTAGCATTTTATGGAACAATAGAAAACAGTGACATCCATGCGATTTCATTCATTTCAACGTGTTGTTGCACGGTACCTTCCTCATAGTCAATTTTCCGTATTTATTCTTGCTTGCTTCGAATAGTTTCAGTAAGGGTACAGCCATACTGCGAAATGCTCTCACCGTCAGTGCTTTCGCTGTGTGTTGAAACAAATAAAGTTTTTTCAGTTCGATTTGGGCGAAACTATGGTCTACCAGGCCATACACACAATTGAGTTCGTGCTGGGAACTATTTCCCACACGGCGTCATATCTTCGTCTCTGGGCGCTTTCGCTTGCGCATGCGCGTAGGTGGCCTGTTCGGTTTGTGTCCGCTTGGACAAGAAGAAGGCTATTTCGTTTTAGAGCTGTCCGACGTGCTCTGGACCATGGTGTTCCGCCATTCGTTCCGACTGGACGGATATTACGGTATCATCGCCACGTATCTCCTCTTCTTCATCTTCGGCTCCCTGTCGGTGTTTATTCTGGTGCTCATGGAAGGACTGTCGGCTTTTCTGCACGCGCTCCGACTTCACTGGTTGGTTTAACGCAGTTTAACTTTGAGCGCGGTGAACCTTATCACCCTCTTTTTGCAATGAATTTTGTGTTAAAAAGTGCGACTTTTCCTAGGTCTAACCTGAACGTAACCGTATTGGGTGAGACTACGAACCCCACGCGTGGTTTCTGCATTCTTACCAGGGAAGGGTCTCAGACGTAGGCTTGAATGGGGGAAATGGATAGCACTGCGAGAATCTCCACCCTTTATGTAGTAGAAAAACATGTTTCGTTTTTGCTGAGTCCTTGAACCCAAAGAGCTACGGACCTTCGAAATTGGGGGTGCAGTATGTATTGCACCGTCACCCGTACCCACTATAACCTACCGTAATCAACTGAAATTTGAAAAACGGATGTCAGATTCGTGATCAGCACCCCAAATAACTCCCTGGGCGGGGGTTGGGTGAAAAAAATTTTTCGACCTCTCCTCGACCTTCGGAGTCGTAAAAGTAGTGTCGTGAAAGTCGTGCCTTATGGCAGTCTAGATCAGTTCAATTGCTACACATCTCCTGCACATTTGTTTCATTCTAAGCTGTCAAATAAAGGTTTCTGTGAGCTCTGCTTCACTCACTTCACTTGTTTTTTCAGCGAATGTTAAACAATGACCCTGCAACAGGCACGGTTTACAGCAGCAGGTACGGGTGACTAGAGATGTCGAGGTCATAATCACCGACTTTCCCCAAACCTTGCCCAGGGAGGTTATTTGGGGTGCTGATCACGAATCTGACATCCGTTTCTCAATTTTCGGCCGATTACGGTAGGTTACGGTAGGTACGGGTGACTAGGGCCGTCGAAGTCATAATCACCGATTTTGCCCAAAGTTCCCCAGGGGGGGGGGGGGGTATTTGAGATGGCGATCACGAATCCGACATCTGTTTTCCGTATTACCCTGGAGTATGTTGAACTACAGTAAGTAAAGGTGATTAATGGTAAGGTCATGGTCACCGTTTCTGCCCAAACCTCGCGTTGAGTACGAATCTGACCTTTATTTGACAATTTAGAGCGAAATAAATATGTAAAAATGTGTAGGAAGCAAACTGATAAAGAAGGCTGCCATCATGAAAAAAATGCAAGAATGCTGCATAGCACGGGAGTGGAACGTCTGACCTAGCACTTGCGAAGTAACCCCGCATCCTGCTGAGCCACAAACTCGCTTGCCGCAGAGCCTTTCGCTGCGTCTCATACAACAGCGCGCGCGTATGCACGCGGGCACGTGCTGACGGTGCGCCACCGCACCCCCTCCCCCTTCGAGGACCTGTAGCTTTCTTGGATCAAGGACTCAGCAAAAACGAAACATGTTCTTCTACTTTATGAAGGGTGGAGATTCTCGCAATGCTATCCATTTGGCCCGTTCAGACCGACGCCTGATACCCTTCCCTGATTAGTATAAACACACTAACCTTGGTACTGACAAGGAGAGCCAAGGAACTAGGCCTTTTGGGACATCGCGCTTTTCCAGCTTCTTTCCTCATGTTTGATTTGACGTGTTTCTTCCTTTTCTACTTCCTTCGTATCATTCCCACTGTATTCTTTCTTTTGCTTTCTCGGCCATTTACCACTCCTGCTTTTTTCTGAATAGCCACGGAAGAGGTGCTAAATACAGCGTTTGATGGCAGTGGCAAAGGGAACCTTAGATCCATATCAAACACGATCAGAACAGCCAGTAGTCACTTGGGGACTAAATAATTTATTTCAATCATTGGACCCTTTGAACTTTTTGTTTGAAATGATTCGCGACTTTGAGCGCTCCGGCTACATAAGCTGCGCTCCAAGTATTCCAGAGTAGGAGGAGATTTTCAAAACTTCGTATATCTGAAAGCTCTGGTAAGGCAAACACATCATTGGAAAGACAGCTTTAAACACAGCCTGGGTACTTATGGTCGGGCGTCATTGGGAGTTTTTATCAGACAGTCCGAAGCAGCGACCACATGTTCGTTTCGAAGCAACCTTATGATTCGAACTAACTACGAGGGAGAAGAGAGTTTCTAGTTCATACAAAGGTGTTCGCTTTAACTGGCGCATCTGTCCGTTCGGAAAAATAGAGGTGAGGTGACGGGAACTAGATGTTAGCGGGTTCCCACTGACCAGACAATGTGAGTTCTGGACCAAGCAGGAACCGCTAGGCTGATCTGCTGCTGATGACTTTTGTTGCAGGGTCGAGTTTCAGTCGAAATTCTACGGCGGTCTCGGCCATGCGTTCACACCATTCTCCTTCGAAAAGATCCTTGAGGAGGAGCGGCAGGCCGAAGACAGTCTGTAATGTCGATGGATCCATCTGTTTCGTGCCAATTCCCCATTGCGATACAGTAGCCATACCTGTGTCGTGCTCGTGTTGGTCCTGCTGCTGTTTGTGCTTTCCTATCGCTTTCTCTTTCTGTAGGTAGAGGCAGAGTAATAATGAATGGCTATGACTGAGATCTTCTCTTCCTCCAAAGGGGCACGGTAGTGTTGCTGCATATCTCGTCTATTTATTTATTTATTGGGTGGAATCTGCTGGGTAAATCCGGAAACAACTGCGCCATGGGAAGGAGTTCGTTTTTGATAAGTGACTGGAATGGAGAAGGTTGATTTTCACATCTAATTGAGCTTGATTAAGCGAACTGGTAGGGGCGATGTGTACGCATTTCTGGTCTCGGTGTTGTTCGTCAACTGCATTGCATAGTAGTCATGCTCTTAGTTCTATACAAATTCTATTGCTTGATCGCTAACAGATGTGAGCTTTAGTCGGTTCACGTCGTCAATGATTTCCTGCTTCGTGGTGATTCTGAGTAGTGAATAAAGGTTTCGCAATGGAGTCGTTTGTTGTCTTAGAAAGTTCGGACCTACTGTACTGAAAAGCGTTCTGTGAAAATGAAAGAGGTGGTGTCGTATTTGTAGGGACGCATGGTGGAACGGCAGCTGTCCCCACTTGACTGCCTTCGAGATTTAGGTTCGTATCGAGTTTAATGAGTCCTTTTCAAATGTTGTCGGGAAGATTGGAGTTGCTGTGGCATAGTCGTACAGATCTCGCCACGTGGAACAGTATGCCTCACTTGTCGGCTCTTCCACTTACCATCCTCTAAATGGAAGATACAAGGCGCTTTTTCAATGTAGTACTATGCGGCTGTTGCTCGCTCTTCAAATTCATATAGTGAACGTTTGCTAGGCTTAGAACTAGTGCAAAGTGAAAAAATAGATGGCAGAAGTGAGGTAGCTGTATCACGGCTCCCATCGAGTGGTACTGACGTGTGCGCTAAGCTAAAATAGCTAACGACCTCCCTTGTTATTCTAGTTTTGTCCTACCTCCAGTGTGTTGGTGAGCCGAATTTGGTTCAGTATTAAGGCGGCATGAAGTAGAGAAACATGTGGCCCTATCTTGTACAAGTCTTCATGAGCGGCTGTCGTAACCTCTGGGCATTTTTGTTGGAATGGTTTCAATTCTTCTGTGCCACGCAGGTTGGTTTAAATTTAACTTTATCAAGTCTGACTTTTAGACGGTATCGTCGTTATCAAAGGCCTGAAAGAGATTTGGTTCTTTGCGGACTGTGCACTCATACTGTCATTTGCTCTGGTTCTCCCAACCCTGCAGCACTAATGGAATCCCAACAGAGAATGAAATACTCCAGTAAGAACGGAAACTCATCGCTGCTTTATCATCACTGAAAGGCCGCTCCACTATGCGACAACCATTTAGCGAGTGAAACATCTCCGCATACAGGATTATACGGACTTGAAGAGCATGGTGTTTCGCAACTCACACAGTGGAATAAAGGGCAAAAACTTTCGTGATGGAAAGGCACTCGTTGCTGTTGTTGATCGTTGGATTGCGTTCATGCTTGATGCAATTCCCAGTTTCCGTAGAGCCTTATCAGGCTCTTATTTTATGTTATTATTAATAAGCTTGCATCTTGTTAGAAGGCTTTGTGCCAGAAGGGGCTCTACATACCCTTTTGTTACACCTATGAGTTTATCAAGCACACGCTCAAGAAGATGTCGATGTTGCTCAAGCAGATGGACGGCTGACGACGGCTCCTCAGATCGAAGAGCAAGGAATGCCGATTCCACTTCTGTTTGGTGCAACTGTTCCTATTACAACGCGACTGGCTTCTATGTTGGAGGGTAACTTTAAATTGATCCAATTTGAATCATCTATTTAACGGGTAGACGTTTTATTACGTTTTCGCATTTTGTATGCTTTGTTTTTATACAGGATGTCTCAAAAAATGTATACACTGTTTGAAAGGAGATAACATTGCTCACAGTGAAGCTACTGAAAAAGCTAAGAACTCATATGAAAGCTTAAGAAGACCATGCACTCTCTGAAATTTTGCATTTCGCACTCGATTGATTGTGTTTCGGTTTAATACTGTTATAATTTCTTCGCAAAGTGGCCGTTTTGATTGAATTGTGTTTCGTTTAAAATCTAAAACTTGAAAACACACTATGGCTTGCGGAAAATGCAGGGTATCCTAAACAATGTAGATAGTATTTGAAAGGTTCTAACATTGCCCCTAGTGAAGCATTTGAAGACGTTTAAGACTATGAAAGCGCAGGGTAACGAGATTGCTGTGACGTGTAAATAGCAACAATTACGCCATGATCCCACCTGAAACCTCGCATTTCCAATCGATTGATTGTGCATGGGCTGAATGCTTGTTACAGTTTTGTTACTATTTGGTCAGATTGACCTGTACTGTGCTTCTTTCATCGTCTAGAACTTGACAATCAGGTGAAAGACACGTGACATGTAAATTTATTGATTGCACCCATTTTACAAGACGGTTTATGTGAACTGATGAAGCAACATTTACGCTGAGTGGAGAGGTTAATCAGCATAGATGCGGCTACTGGAAACGGGAAACACAGAAGGAAGCACAACACAGGTTAATCTGGCCAAGCAGTAACAAAATTGTCACAAGCATTCAATCCATGCACACTCAGTTGAATACGAAACCCAAGGTTTTAAGCGGGTGCATGGCGCAATCTTGACTGTTTATACGTCACAAAAACCTCGTTACTCTGCGCTTTCATGTGAGTCTTAAACATCTTCAAATGCTTCACTAGGGATAATGCTACAACCTTTCGAATAGTACCTTCATTTTTTAAGATACTCTGCATTTTTCACAAGCCGTAGCATAATTTCAGGTTTTAAACCTTAAACAAAACACAAATCAATCAAAACGGCCACTTTGTGAAGAAATTATAACAAGTATTCAAGCGATACACAATCAATCGAGTGTAAAATGCAAAATTTCAGACGAGTGCGTGGCGCATTCCATACCGCTCAAATGTCAGAAAATTTGTTTTCCTAGTCTTTCATATAATCCCTTAACTTCTTCAGTACCTTTACTGTGAGCAAGGTTATCACCTTTCAAACAGTGTATACATTTTTGAGACACCCTGTATCTGCAGATGTTGTCATTCGGAGCTCCAATGTAATGCTAGGATGTTTTCCAAATATTTTACTAATTTTCCGAAAGTCTAGGAATGGTGTTGTCCGAGGAGTTCTTTCTGTACTGAACATCGTTCCACTACGAAGACCCTCCATGCTTATCATTGGCAAGATATTTCGTTGTTATTACACTGCTTAATAGCCTAGCCTTCGTGAAGGCGCCCCTTTTTTCAAAGCTGCTTTGCGATTTGCCTGACATGGTCACCGTCAACTGAGGCTGTATCGTTGGAAGGGTTGCTCTGCTTCGGAGTTTAACATTAGATTCCTGTTCTGTACTACGATGTGCGCGTGCTTGAGGTGTCCACTTTTAGAATAGCTTACTCGTGCCAGGTGCAAGATTGATCTTTCTTATCGCCTACGCGAGTTCTAGTAAAGAACTGGATTTCTGTTCCCTCTTTTACGCTCTTTTCAATGTGTTCCTTTCGTTTTTAAGATAACAACGTATGTGTGTGGTTAAACGGGGCGGTTGAGGCTGAACGACCTGTGTGGATCAGGCTGTGGAACCATTCGCTGAAACGCTACTGTACAGACGGTGGTGCTAACAGAGTCGCTCACAGGTATCACTGCCATTTTCTCGGTGGTTCTCAAATGCTTGATGGCGTCATTGTTTTCACAGAAATTCAGAATTGGCAGCGCCAGACGTTGTCATCGGAGACATGGATTCCATACGCCCAGACGTGGCTGAAGGCTTGAAGCGGACAGTCCAGTTGGTTCACGCACCCGACCAAGATAAAACGGACCTCACCAAGTGCCTTGAATTCATTGCTCACGACTTTGGCAAGGATCTTCAGTTAGGTCGCTTATGTTCTAGATAAATTAGCTGCGCTCTGTTACCGCCCGTGTGTCTCACATTCATAATGTTCTCTGCTTTAGGCCTCACGAATCCTACTGCTTGGCGGAACATCAGGTCGTTTTGATCACGCCTTGGCCGCCATAAACTCCTTGTTTTACGCTACATCCCAACTGAATCAGGAAGTTTATTGTCTGGATGGCGAGAACCTCACCTTTGTCCTAAACGAGGTGAGCGCATTCACCAAAAATCTCTTAGTTTGAATTTTCTCGAATTTGTTATTTGAAGCCGAGGTGAGGAATCTTCGCTTCTTATTGGGAGTTCCACCCCTGCGTGTAAAAAAGATGACTGGATTGTCGGATCATCCTAGACATCATGGAGTTTGTACATATGGGGTGAAATTCTCGTAAGAACTTTTGGGGCAATCTGTACACAATTGATTTTAGGGGAAGACATGCATCAAAATTGACCGCCAATGTGTCACAGGAACCTGTGGAGTGGTGCCGTTCTGTCAGAGAGAAACTATTGTCACTATGACTGGATTTCGCTGGAATCTCGGTTAGTGGTTGTCAAAGCAGGTACTGTTTCTGGAAGTAAAGAGCGACATAGTAACTGTTTTTCTTATGGGGTAGGTGTTTCATAGATTTGGCATACCGTAAGAAGTGCCCCCATTTCGGAGGGGTTCAAAAATGAAGCTCACCCCTCATAGGGACCACTACGACGGATTGTTTGCTCTCGCAATTGCCTGCATTTTTGGCGCAGTTCATGTTGAGTGAGGGGTCTTTGTTGCACTTCCACCGCCGCCCTTTCAATATGCGGTTGAAAAATGTAACGCCATGGCGGTAACTTGGATGATTCACGGTATTTTATTTCATTTATAAGCATCAACGAAATCCCTTTCCGTTGTGTTAATCTTTGACTAGTGATTAAGAAGCAGCGGTGAAATTATCAACCGTTTGCCTCGAACAGAAACCAGAAACAAAAAAAGTCGCCATTGACTTGGTGCGCATGGGAAAAGAAGCATAGACTTCGAATGGAAGAAAACACATTTACTGAGATGAAGGGAATCAATTGGGCGGCTCTCATTCTGTCAGCACTTCATCCTACATGTCCCTTGGCCGTTCATTAAACATTGAAGAACAAGGGATACGCAATACACACAAGTGGAAGGGACCGTGTTTTATCCTCTCGTGCGCGCTAAAAGCGATTTCTGGGTAAGGTTATTCCAGTCGTCAGCTTTCCATGCACTCTTCGACGCGGCGGAGACGATGGCAGACGCACTTCCACGTCAGAGTCGCAAAGAAGGCCATTCACGGACGCTAGTACGAGGTCTAAAGTCCCGCTGACGAATTCAATACCGGGTCAACAGGAGAAGAATCCCTCGTTTCCTTGGCGCAGTGGAGTACGTGTGGAAGGCGAAAATCGAACAAAAACATCAATAAAGAAAGCTCTTTCCAAAACTCGCCCGTCCACTCAAATGAGTGCACATCGTCGCGAATGTGTTAAGAGAGCACTGGGGTGGGTACTATGCCAAACATCCTCTTCCGAAGTTCTGAACCGGTAATTTCGTCTCATGGTCAACCAACTGGTTTACAAGGCCGCTCATCAACGCCAACAATGCGGAATGGCACGAGAATAGACAAATCGAAGTTGGTTAGTTAAAGCTGAGCTGGAGCCGGTGTGTGTATGTGTACATGATTGTGTATGTGTAGTTATATGCATGTGGGTGCGTGTGAAGACGGGTAATTTAAGAGCGATAAGTGAGTAGACGGGTCGTTGTTGCAGCTGTCAGCGATTCTTCTCTCACCGCACGTTATGTTAAGCTTCAAAGGGATCTTGAAAAGGCAATCGGAATGAGGCCTCCGTCAGTACCAGCTTAGTGACCAGACTATGTGGCACCGCGAGTTGCCTGCTCGCACCTTTCGGCTCCCACTCTAGTCGTTCACACTGCTTTAAACTAGCAGAAGGCAATCAGGCGGGCTGACGACTGATCCGCGTGCCTGCAGCAGTGGTCCGTTCGGACTGGTCCAGAGAGTATGAATGAGCAAACTTCTTTGGCTAGCTTGGGCAGCCTTGGCTTTAATAACTCCGAGATCACGTTGCAGAGAAGATCCACTAAGGTGCAGTGTATTGAAAGGCATGCGGATAATACGGATAATAACGGGGTATGATATGACATCATGCTATATTGGTGTCGTAATCTTCTGGTCATTGAAGCGCCTTTGCCAAATTGAAGTTGTAGTTAGCCTGCGCTTGAGGAACTTGGAAGGTCATGGAGCGGAGCTCCTTCAATAGTGATGGGCGGTGTAGCTACCACGCTCAGTCGTGCTTCCATAATTCCTGAGAGATATAGGCTGCGCGAATGATGGACGGAGAACGTCCGAGAATGGATGACGAGCGTGACCTGGGTGGTAAGAGAGCTCTGGAGCTGCATTAAGAGCTGACGTAATAGGCATCGAGTGAAAAGATGAATAAGTATTTTTACCCGGCTAATGGGTGGCGAAATTTTTTCCACGTAACCGATGATCGTCGGCTTGTTAAGGACGCTGTTAAAACATGGCTGGCACTGTTTGATACTTCCTGAAAGTACTTCGTGCCAGATCATACTCGTTACCAATGCGAGTGTATGGTGCGTATAAAATTGAGAACTGTTAAACTTTGGCACGTATCTGATAACTCGGTGGTAATAGAGCATGGAACATTAGAATTACCGTTTCTAATGAGCTTTCTAACGTCACTTTGTACGGTGGATATTCAACAAACTAATGTCTGTCAGTGCCAAGCGTTAAATCGCTCACGGCATAGCTGCGAGCGGAATGTCGTGTCTCGGGCTTGCAACCAACTCCTCCGTTCAATAGACAAAGCTACTTGTTGTCTCTCCCGACGGGGGGGGGGGGAGGGGAGGGATGCAGGAAGAGCACGCGTGCTAACCAGCGCCTAAAGATTTCGTGTATCATTTGCACCAGGGGTGCACACGAAATTCTGGGCGTTAAATTTTCTTAACGAAATTTTTTAACGGAATATTTTCGTTAAATTTCGTTGAAAATACATTTAGCTGTAAACCATTATTTCAAGAGAAAAAAAGGAAAACCTTATACGTTTCAACTTCAAGAGGTCAACAGCTAATGTTCAAGGAATGGAGTGTAACGCTGCAATGTAAAATAAACAAATCATCATCAACAAACATAGAAAAATAAACAAGCCTTCAGCAACAAATTATCTACAGGGTATAGAATAAGAACAACTATGGAGTTACCATTCAAGGCAAGATGGTCATCGGTAAGGCATCCTGAAATGTGCGATCAGGCAGGTACTCGGAGTTCCACCCTTTCCTAGTTCTTCTGTTAGACTGTTCTACGAACGTGTGCCATCGCCTGACAGGCACCAGCCCACTAAGTACAGAAAGAATTAATAAAAATACACTAAAAGCCCCTTCAGTGGAATGTTAACACGTTGACGAACGCACAATTTTTGAGTGCCTGGTGCGTGGGACGAATCATATCTCTGCAACGTCGGGACAGTGATACGACATCGTGTCACACGGTCCCACACTGCCGAGAAGGTGTGACACGCCGTCTTCGTGTTAACGTTCAGGAAAGGTAGCTTTCTTATTTTTTGTTATTAGCGTTTTTGTAAAATAGCTTAAAATACCTCGAATACGTCCAGCGGCCGAAAACATTCGCTCCGTCTCGACTGCTCCAGGTGGGTAAAACTATTTTGAGATGAGCAGCGCCAGGTGAGAACAGGCGTATCTTATGAGGTTAGACCAGTATCTTTGTGAATTCGTTGACCTGCTTGGGGACTCGGCGAAGAAATTTCTAGCTCCAAAGTACATTAAAGGATAAGGATAAAGGATGGCGATACTCAATCCCTTCTGGGATACGCCGCTCATTCTACTTCTACGGGATACCCTGGAGACAATGGCTTGCGGTGTCCAGCCGATGAAGAAATCAGCACTCTGTCCTTGCCAGGCAAGTTCGGTACCAATTCACCGACCCCAGTGGGATCGAAGGCTTGGTTGGCCTGAGCGGGAAATCCCGAAGAAGGATCAGCAACCTGCTATAGTGTGCACGCGACAGCCAACACCTCCTCCGACTGCGCTACACGTGCTCCCAAAATGTATTATTTCTAAAAATTCAAAGCGAATTGAATTGATAAAAACATCAAAATATTCTGGCAGATTTCAGTAGTTTCCCAGGAACAGTCCTAATTGGGAGGATGAGACCTGCAACATTAGAGAATACTGAGGGTAAATGTGATAAACTCACTGAGAAAAAAGTCCGTTAAAAATTCCGTTAAATTCCTAAAAATTTCCCTTAAGTCGTTAAGCCAAATTTTACCGAAAAATGCCATTAATTCGTTAAATTCGTTAAATCGTCAACCGTTAAATGTGCACCCCTGATATGGACCATTGTATGATAGAATTCGGGTTTTAGAAGATACGAAGATGGCGTTTGGAGGTATGGTCAGCACGTCGAACTTCATGGAGGAGGATGTGCTCCATGTGTGGACTTCCGCACCGCTGATATTCACGATGGAGCTCAGCGCGAATTCACTTCTTTAAACTTCTACCTGCCCCCGCTGTATAGTCTTAACGTTCGAATAGAAATCATGACCTGTTGTTACCTCACCGTACCTGCTCTTGTTGTAGCGCTATATTTTCGATTTTTTACAGGGTTGTTCTGCTCAGGATGTTTGTTGCTTTGAAACGTCGCACGTGTTGTGTTCTCAAAGGTTGTTTTGTTGTTGCTAGCTTTTCCATTGCTAGCAGTTTGTGCCTGCACAATGAGAAGGAAGAGCTGTTGAAGCCAATGTTGACTGATGTTTCAGTTGGGGGCACATGCGGACAAGTAAGCACTTGTTCCATTCTTAAACGCCTGAGAAATTAGACAGCTGTGCAGAAATTGCATAAATGCGTGTTGAACAGTGTCTGCCTTTGCATTCATGGGTGCTCACCGTTTTCTTGCTTCGTACCAGGTGATTCGTAATACCATGTTACAAAAGCGCAAGAAGTACTGGTTCCCCGCTAAATACAGTTTCGATGTTTAAAATGGACTAGTATTGCAGAGGGATTGCACTTCTTGTTTCCGCTCAGCGAAGGCAGTGCTCCTTCCTATGATTTGGTCTTTTTTCGGGTGGTATCTAAAGCTCGATGCTTTGGAAAAGCTGAAGACCTGGGCGTGTGGCGCAGTTGGTAGAAGGTCTGATCTCGTCTGGCCGCACGAAACTGTTCGTTCCGCAGCCACGCCAACGAAGAGTGCTCGATGACCGAGCGTCTCATTGAAGAGACGCATTATCTCCTCTCACCTGAAAGGTGCTTCATGTTAACCAGCACTTTGAAACGAGACTTACATCAGAGGCAGTTGGACACTGCTGGCGGTGCGCAAATAATAGCCGAAACGAGAAAAAGAGACAGGAGTTCAGAGTGTCGAGCATCTGGTGGTTCAGTTTTAGTCTATGAGGTGCTGCAGATGTAGGCTCGGGTGGGCTAGTGGTTGAGGTGGCGGACTTTGCAAATGGATGGTGCCAGATTCAACACCCCTTATGTACAAGCTTCCCTGCTTATCTTGACAATGTGCCTTATGTTCTTTTTCGATTTCAGGCCTAATTGAACTCTTTAACGACACCACGGTTTTTTAGGAGAGAGATTTTTATGTTTTGAAATTCTCTGTGGTTCAATCAATTTCAAATGCAGCCATGTGCATTACATGGTCTGCATCATGAACTGTCGAACAGTCGGAATCGGCTGGAATAGTTTCTCTTCACCAGCCGCAGGGGTCTTTGCTCCCTTAGAGGTTGTTCACAAACATGTGATGAAGTTCGGGCGGTCGAGCAGTCTTCGTTTCCTACACGAGTCAAGCAGAAGACGGGAAGTCCGTAGCCATAGCGCGACAGTTTGGAATCCAAGCAAGGCAGAATCAGATAGGGAATGGGACATCGACGAAGCTGCAGATTCGGAATAGAGACGAGCGCAATCATCTGGTGTGGCCTTTGATGACAGAAGTTAGGTACACTTTTGTAACACGGACACCACTTTTCACTGTGCAGTTGATAGAAAAGTTGGACAGCCTGTAAAGAACGGAAGTTCGCTCTTAACAATGAGGAGTGACTGTGTTGCACCACT
This sequence comes from Heligmosomoides polygyrus polygyrus, assembly GCA_947396885.1. Lineage (NCBI taxonomy): Eukaryota > Metazoa > Nematoda > Chromadorea > Rhabditida > Heligmosomidae > Heligmosomoides > Heligmosomoides polygyrus. The sequence goes on from OX377203.1 coordinate 69,383,251, forward strand.
GTAGGAAAAAACTAACCCTGAAACTGAAAGCAAGCATGCATAAAGGCACCTTTCCAGGTTAACCTCTGAAAAATGCAAAAGTTTGCGCATAGTGAGAACCTTCCATCACCATCCATTCATCGTCCAGTTCTGCAACTAGCCCTACTTCCACCTCTAGGACATCTGTACGTCTAGGTTCAGTCGTTCGGGTAACTGTAACTGATCGACCTGAACTTTGACGTCATAATACTGGTGTCTCACTTGCTCATGGCTGCAGTTGGTACACAGCTGATAGTATTCAAGTGCCTTGCAAACATCATAGGTCTCGTTTCGAAGTGCTGCATTAGTTAGAAGCACTTCCTCGTCAGTTGCAGACAGTTGTTGACGCCAGAGGTGTGCGTAATTACGATTTACGATTTTACGATTTACGGTGATTTTTTGGCAGATTTTTTACGATTTACGATTTACGGTTCTGGGTCGTAAATCGTAAATTTTCGTAAATGTGATCTTCAAATCACCGATGAAAAACGTTCACATAACAAGATACAATTCGAATTATGACGATGTGCCTACTTTTAAAGACTTCCCTCATATCTCATTGCTATTTCCTATTGACTTTTTTATGTTCTGCTGTGGCGCTGTGACAGAACAACGCAGCTTTGTGGATAGGCCGCTCGAGTTCATTCCGGGCAATGAAACGGGGCTAGTCTTTTTTCTGGTCACACTCTAGCACAGCATTTCATATTCGAATGACTTGAGAGCATTTCGTCCCAGTCCACAGAAAAAATGATCACCTGCTGAACTATATTCTATGCTGCAACCACTGCCTAGTCAACTTGTGACTTTTTCGCCGCTTGTTCACCACATAGACGATTCTGCAATGCACACGAGTAGAACTCATGCAAAGCCATCAAGGAATATTGGACTTTATTGAAGGCTGTGGAATAATTGCTAAACTGTTGGAAAGAGCAAAACAATCATGTTTCTATCTGATTATCACTGCACGTCTTGGCACACGTGTATTTACATATGAGGTGCGCCTTAAGCAAAACGTCTGACATTTTCATGATAAAAGTGAAAAAGTTTGACACTTTTTGTCTCGTTCAGTGGTTTGATTGAGGCTGTTGCGTTTGCCCTATGCGATCCGTTCAGAATGCTGAAGACTGGGCAAAAGATACAATAGCGTTTGTTACAAAGGCAGTGGAGAGCAGGACAAGCGAATACAAGCAGCAATTAATTAGTAATGCAATATTTTCGAGTTTCCGAATTCTAAGAAATGCAATCAAATTGCGGGCGAAGAACATGCCGAACATAATTGGCTGGTATCGTCGAGCGAAGTTCTTTCATTCAGGAAGTTGTTGATCCTTCAAAAATGATAAAGGACAAAGCATGACGTTAATATCCCCTCTTACAATTTTAAGTCAACAATCCGACTATGATGAGTGTCCAAAAATGTGATTATACTCTTTCAATCGTCACACAATTCCTTCCCGTCTGTTGTTGGGTACAATTCAAAGTGTGGGAAGGCTTAGAATTTAGGTGTGTCATGTCATAGAAATGTGCCATGCGCTCACTCAGTAGGGGATGCTTGTTGAATTATTTGTGCAAATACGGCATTCGTCGAGTGGCCAGCAATCCAATTTTTTTTGGCTTTGAATGGAACGGTTTTTGTTGGTTTATTCGGAGTTGTTGCGGTTGTTTCTACAAAGTCATAGTTTTATATGCAAGCCAATGGCTAGTAGAATGATAAACATTTTTGACCGTCCAAGCAGTGTAAGCTTTTTATTTAGGCACCCTGTATAGGCGCCTTTTAAGAAAGCGTTTTTGAACAAGCAGTTTATTTTGGTTCTCCAAAAACTTGTCCAGCTTGATTTGAAAGGCGCTAGGTGATTTTAATGGCTTCCATCTTAATTAGAAAAGTGTCCAGCTCGAGCTGAAAATGTCTCAATAAAACATAGTTAGCTTCGATTGGCCTTAATATAATAGAAAAACAAGAACATTAGATGCATTTTAAGTCAGGCACCTCTTACGATTTACGATTTACGAAATTTCGGATTTCATTTACGCATACCCCTGTTGTGACACAAATTCATCGATCTCGGAGGAATGAATGAACGATTAAGTTGGCTTTGGACGACTCCAACATGCGTCTCGAGAAGCACAATGAAGATCTGACAGATGTGGTGAAAATTCCGTTCATTTTATGGCTTCGCCAATTCGAGGAAGCATAGACGAGCATTTGTGGGCTCAACTTGAGTGCTCATCAGCGGAGGAAGCTTGGCCTACCGTAGGTGGCAAACGGTCTAGCTCTGTGGAAGCTTCTGCGGTAGCTTCTCCCGATTTTCTCGCACCAATCCGTGTAAGTAGTTGGAATCCAATTCCGGGGGAGGGGGACGTCCTGCCTGAAAGCGGCGCGGGCAAGGACGCGAGACAGTGCCTGCGGAGCCAATTAGCGTCGACTCGCGCCGTGACACCCGCCGCAGAGGCGATGCTGACCCAGCCAACCACGGGAGCCGGTAGGTCGACCAGATTTGATGTGACTACAATCGATAGAGGGATAGGAGACCCAGACGGCTTTGATCGGCAGTCCAGAAATCGGGATTGCTCTGAACCCTACCATCTCCTATATTAGAATTTCGATATCTGTCGAATGAGCCAGAAATTAAACTGTCTAAATAACCTTTAATTCGACTTTTTAGGCGTTGTTTGTTTTCGTTAAATATCAGTTTTTATTAATATCAGAACTAAATACGAGGCACGCTTCCAGGCTGAAATTGTGCGAGGAATATAACTAGATAGACGAGAGGCCTTCTAAGAGCACCCCAAGTGCTTAGCCTTTTTGAAAACGGCATTATGATCCTTCAGTGCTCGTTCCCAGTTTTAAATTGCACGACGAGTTCGATTTGACAGTCGGTAGACCTCCTAAGAACGCCAAAGTTATCTAGTTTTCTCAAGAAATTTCATGAGTGTTTCCTAACTCGTTAGTTGGTGGAGGCGACATTGGCTATGCAGGTATAAAAAATCGCTTTAAGGGTCATTGAGGCAGGGTTTATTTCTGGATCATTCGATAGAGCTCGAAATTCTAGTGCAGGAGATGGTAGGGTTTACATCAGTAGTATGGAAGCATGCCTCGCAATTAATCCTGGTATAAATAAAAACCGCTATTTAACGAAAATAAACAACGCCTAAAAAGTCGCCTCAAGGGTTATTTAGACAGGACATAATACAGGAGATGGTAGAGTTTACATCATTAGCCTGGAAGCATGCCTCGTACTTAATTCTGATATAAACAAAAACTGATATTTAACGAAAGTTAAACAGCGCCTGAAAAAATTGTAGTAACGGTTATTAAGACAAGATTCTTTCCTGGCTCATTCGATAGAGCTTGAAATTCTGATATAGAAAATGGTAGGGTTCAGGTCACTCCCATATTCTGGACTGCCAATGCAAGCCGTCTGAGCCTCCTATTCCTCTATCAATCGTAATCACACCAAATCTGGTCGACCTACCGGCTCCCGTGGTTGGCTGGGTCAGCATCGCCTCTGCGGCGAAGGCTGTCTGACTGAGGGCGAAGCGGCGGGTGTCACTGCGCGAGTCGACGCTAATTGGCTCCGCAGGCACTGTGCCGCGTCTTCGCCGGCGCCGCTTTCAGGCAGAACGTCCCTCACCCCAATTCCGTCTATCAAGCCTTCGTTCCGTTCATTACCAGTGACTTCCCTGAATCGGTCGTTCGAGGGCCGCTGTGGAATGCATACGAGAATCGGCGCCTTCTTCGACTGCGTTCCACGCCGTGTGCCGATCTTCGGCATAAGCATTCCAAAACTAACTCAGTGAGCTGTGTCCGATCAATTGGGAACGGACACCCCTTCTGGCGGAACCTACACTTTTTCGGGGTTGTTCCTCGTCGTGTGCTACTGAGTTTCTTCTGCAATGTTCTCGTCTCAGCAGAATGCGTTCTGGTGCGACACCGGCACGGTCACGTACCCTGGAAATCCACAATCGAAGTGGAAGCTGATTTTCCCATTTCAAAGTCCCAGATTTGATTTTAAAACAGCCTAACAGCACAAATCGTTGTTATGTTTCCGTGTCCTCTCACAACGAGATTTTTAGGTGAAGCATTTTTTTTTCGTCCTGGAGATTCGAGCCATTCGAAGTCTTCAGAAACACAATCTACCCACATATGGCCGCTGTGCTGTCACCCATAGTCACTTTAAGTAAATTCAGGAGGATTTTATACAGATATTTCCGAGACGCTTAATTGCTTACCTCTCTATGAGTGTAGGAATCTTTCGAATCTATGTTCAATCGATATCTTCTTGTTCAGCACGTTCTACTCCTGAGATGACTTTTTGTTGATATTTCTTTTAGTATCCTTCGCGAACTGTTTATGTTTCCCTTAAATTTCACGTATAAATAAATGAGTAAACAAATAATATTTACATAACCTTGCTTTTATGAATCTCCCTGCAGTTGAAAGTCTTGTGCGAAGAAGAACGCAAACACCCATCCCCGCTTTCCGAGGCTGATGCCTGCGCCTGTGCACCACCGGCGTTGTTTGGTTCAACGCAAGCGTTGCAAAGGCAGGAGCATCTTGCACTGAGAGCAGAGCTAGCGAGTTCGAGCATGTCCTGGCAGGGGTCTTAATCTCAACAAAACTGCCTTATAAAAACTTGTAACGTCGTATACAGCTTCCTTAGATTTAAATAGAAAAGAAAAGAAAAGATCTTGTTTTCTTGTTTATTTTTTATTTTAGGCAGACTATATGCTGTGGCGGATTCTTCCGAGGACGTTGTTCAGGTTGGGATCACGTAGATCACGATCAGGTAGAGGCTATTTATTAATCATGCCGTTGCCCGGTTTTCTTTTAGGCCTATGGTATACTCCCGCCTACCGCAGCGACGCAACATTGCACAACGACGCCGATGCCTCGCGACGCGCGGTCGAAACAAGTGTAGAAATGGTGCACGACGGGCGCTTTCCCCTCCGCGACCGTCGCTCGTCACTGTGCACTGCCGGCGATGGCTGTAGCGCGCGACTATGTTCCTCTTCCGCCACACGGAGGCCCCGTTTATACTTCGTCGTGGCGCGACGCGATGGCCACGCAATGGGGCCAAATTGATCGATCGCGTTGCACAATCAATATGGCCACTATATGTGGCGTCGCGTCGCGCCGCGACGAAGTATAAACGGGGCCTAACACCCTTCTGCGACGCGTCGCGGGAGGGACGGCGCGACAACTGACAACCGCGGCAACCACTGCGTCGTTCGCCCGTCGCCGGCGCGACGCGGGAGTATACCATAGGCCTTACTTTAATACACCGACAGTGGATTGCTGGTGGCAACGAGATAATGGTCGCCTACATGTTCTGCTCTGTTTTGATTTTTAGGGGAACTTTAAAAATATGAAACCATTTTCTCCTTCTTCTTCAGCGTTTGTCCCGCTTCGAGGCGGGGTCTGCTATTCTGGTGTGGTGACGCCACTTTACGCGATCAAATGCTTGATCGGGATGGATACCAGCAACCGTCAGGTCCACATGCAACGTATCAAGCCAACGTTGCTTTGGCCGCCCTCTAGGCCGCTTTCCGGGCACATCTATGTTAAGTCCAATCTTCCTAACACTGTCACCAGTAGCTCGAAGAACGTGGCCATACCACCGAAGGCGAGCTTCACGTAACTTGTCAGCAATTGGAGCGACCAGCACTCAGCTTCATACATCGCACCTGATCGGACGTTGGTTCTATAAATCTTCGATTTAAGGCGTTCCGGTGTCTTCCTATCTCCCTACGGATGACCACTGGTACACGAAAACTATTAATTCTTCTTAGTACTAGGACCCTGTCGTGACTCTAGACCCATTATGAAGAAGATTTACGTATGATGTGCTTGTTACGGAGCCGTGTTAAAGCGTTTCAGCCTCTTCGTCGCCCAAGTATGATCTAGTGGTGATTGGTGGTGGCTCAGGAGGATTGGCATGCTCCAAGGCGGCGTAAGTGCTGAGTAGAACTAGTGCTTAGGTCTGCGCTGCGCAACTGAAGCTTCCGTTTCAGAAGGGAGTTCGGCGCAAGTGTGGCTCTGATTGATGGAGTTACGCCAAGTCCTCACGGCACCACCTGGGGAATTGGTGGAACATGCACCAATGTGGGCTGTATTCCGAAGAAGCTCATGCACCTCGCTGGCATCGTCGGAAGAGAGGTGATTGTCTGGATCCTGTCTGGATGTCTGGAGTCCCGTTTTGGAGTACAGCATCCTTCCCCCACTGACGCTGAACGGTTGTGAATCCGTTTTATTCTCAAGTTGTCGTTTCTAGGTTGGACATGCGCCACAGTATGGATGGCTGAAAGTGGAAAAAGGAGAACATTCCTGGTCAGAGAATAGTTGCTAATTTCTTCGGACCAAGGCAACTGCCTTGTTTCAGGGAGACCTTGGTTAAGGTAGTGAGCGATCGAATCAGAGCGAACAACTGGATCTACCGTGTACAGCTGAACGAAAAGTGCGTATTACCTCATTCGCTGTTTTTCCTATTTGAGTCCCTTGTCCTCTTTTCTGAGTTGATGTCATTCTTCAGGAAAGTGAAGCTCTACACTGCCTTGGCGTGTTTCGTCGGTAATCGCACAATAAAAACAGTTTCTGCAGACAACAGGAAAACAGAGGTGTGCTTTCGTAACAGTGTTTTGGAGGAATTATAAGATCGAGAAGCAGATAGGCTCCAGTGTAGACTAGTAACATACAGATATCCCTGAGAACGGTAGTTACTGTTTCGATAGTTATAAAAAGATGGATGATGTAACTGGTGGCCTTCTTGTGATGAACTGACAAACACCTGAAAACTTATGTAACCGAGATTATCCTCACGTGGCCAGGCTCGTCTTTGGTCAGGACTGATTGGGATTTTTAGCTCATTTTGCACGCCAAGAATGTCGTCGTTGCCACTGGCCTCCGTCCACGATATCCAGACATTCCCGGTGCGAAATATGGTATGTTAACATCGTCCATCGATCGCTGATTTAACTACACTGCGACCGGAAAGTATAGGGACACCAGCAAATTGCGTAATTCTGCTAGCTACCCGCAGGAATTGATCTAAAAATTATACTATGGAATTCCACACGGCAAAAAAACATATATACGAAAGAAATGGGCAAAATCCCCCGAGGTGGCAAGGAACGGGAAAGGATCACGTGACGGGACCTTGTTTTTGAGTGACCAGAAAGTATAGGGACACCACCAAATAAGGTGCGCGGAGAAAGGTACGTTGTTGAAAACTATTTTGCTATGCAATATACTGCCTCATAATTTGCTCATTGTAAGGATGGGTCGCGGATCGATGCTATCAATAGAGGAACAAGCTCAAATCAAGGCCCTCAGAGATGCAGGACTCAGCATACGCCAAATTTCGACTCAACTGGGACGATCAAAGAACGTTATTAGCAAATTTCTACGCAGTCCTGATCTATATCACTCGAGGAAGTCTTCAGGACGTCCCAGGCTTCTTTCGACTCGAGACGAGAGGCAAATCGTGCGAATAGTTTCCAATAAATCAATCAGTTTGGAGGAAGTGCGCAAGAGTTTGAGTAAGAAAGTCTCGAAAGAAACGATTCGGTGCTGCTTAAAACGCAATGGGAATGTTGTATATACCCAGCTCCGTTCTGCTCCACGTTTGACAGAAACGCACAAGAGGAACAGGCTCGAGTTCGTCTCTAGGAACAAACGACGTCTTTGGACTAAGGCAGATTTTTTGCGTTGTCAGTTCTGACGCTAGGTATTTTAACATTTCATAGTTCAGGTGATCTTCTCGGACGAAAAGCGCTTTAACCTCGATGGTCCAGATGGGAACCGATTCTACTGGCATGACTTACGCAAGGAGAAGGAGTATTTCCCAAGAAGGAATTTTGGAGGCGGCACAGTTATGGTGTGGGCGGCATTCCACGCAGAAGGAAAGCTCCCTCTTGCCTTCACGTCAGCAAGGATGGACGCAGATGAATACCAGCAACTGTTGGAAACCCATCTGCTCCCATTCCTTCAACAGAATGGTCAGGGATGGGTTTTTCAACAGGACAATGCACCGCCGCATGCCAGCAGATCCACAAAAGGCTTCCTCAGAAGAAATTCTGTTGAAGTTCTCGACTGGCCTGCATGTTCTCCCGATATGAACCCAATGGAAAATATCTGGGGACACCTTGTAAGGAAGATTTACGAGCATAACCAGACATATTCTTCTCTGCAAGGACTTCGATCAGCAATTCTACGCGCTTGGGATGAACTTCCTCTACAAACACTTCGAAATCATGCTGCTTCGATGCCAGCCCGACTTGTAGATGTTGCAATGAACCGCGGAGGACCAATTGAGTACTAGTTATCAACGACTGTTTTTTATCTTGACAATGAAGTTGTTTTTTACTAGTGTCCCTATACTTTCTGGTCAATTGAAAATGGTGTGTCTCCATATTTTATTTTCTTATTTAGCTCACGTCAAACCGATTTTCCTAAAATCTTTTGCTTCGAACTTCTTTGCCGTAACGAATTTTACAGTAAAAAGTTCAGGTCGATTGATATCGATTAGCGTACGAAAACTACAATTTTTAAGTGTCCCTATACTTTCTGGTCGCAGTGTATTTCATTTTTTGGCTGCTCTGCAAAGGCTCGACTTTGCCTATCCGAAGTACTCTTGCAGGGATCACATCTGACGACCTCTTCTCGTTGTCGAAGCCGCCGGGCAGGACATTGGTTGTCGGAGCCAGCTATGTAGCGCTCGAGTGCGCTGGTTTTCTAGCTCATTTAGGCTTCCCGGTGCATCTACTGATTCGCTCGAGGCCGCTGAAACCATTCGACCAGGTACCAGCACCGCCCGCGTCGGGCGGTCAAAAAGACGGTTTGCGACGGAAAAATCCGTCGCATGCTCATAACTCCTTTAATTTTACGTTGTTTGAGAAACTGTTGGCACCGATCGTTTCGCCTCTTCAAGATCCACACAAACCCACATAAAACTTTACAGACTTTTTTCGACAATTTCCCGTTCGAGGGTGGTCGGGTCAGGATCACTGATCACCCTTAGTTATTGGAACGCGTCGTAATCGTCCAAATGAACTTGGCATCGTGTTCGGCACACCGAACAAGTCCCTGCTCCATACGAAGTTTGAGCAAAATCGGTGTTCCTGACCCGACCACCCACAGTTATCCAGAAGAAAATCCAAAACCTACTGAAATCGGCGGAATTTTCAAGAACGAACGTCGCATTTGTACAGCGCCCCAAATAACCCCTAGATGACTTTGGACGAGAAATTTGGCCAATTTCGAAAATATCGATATTCGATGATATCATCGTCCGCGCAGGCTCGGCTGGGATCTCGACCAATTTCAAAAAAAAAAAAATCCGATTTTTTTTGAAATTGTTCGAGATTGACATCGTTCGATAGAGCTTTTCTGATGAAGCTAAAGGTGTTATTCCGAGTGTCGAAAACTAAAATGTGGGTGAATAATGGCGCAGGAAACTTCAAACGTTAAAACTCCGCCGGCCTAAAATGGCAGCTGGGGCGAAGGCAGGTTAGTCAGCTACGGAGTTGTGAGCACGGCGTCGTAAAAAAAACCTTAAGCGTTCTGCTCGCCTGCACATTTGCAGGCCGTTAGCCCTCTGCATCTTCCCGCAGGGGTCGACTGAAATTGGAAAAAATCGTGTCACGCAAGGCTAACCTGCATTTTCACATCCCTGTAGCATTGCCTAAGCTACACCGTTCTACTTTAGTATACAACTAAACCGTTTTACTGCCTACAAGGCCCACAAGTTGCAGCTGAAACGACTTGAACTTGAAAGAGTTATTGCGCTCCGAACACGCCCGCGCGTGCAATATTGCAAGCGGTCGCCCCCTCGACTGAAAAGTTCGATTCTATATGCATAGTTCATGGTGCACTCCGAAGGCTAGCTGGACAGCCTTAGAGCAACTCCTTAGTAGGGCGGCTGGAAATTCATGATAGAACTCCCCAAACGCTCACTCTGCCAGTTGTCGAACCCACTCGATTGATAGGTTCATCTCTCTACGAATTGCACATGGCGCACAATTAAGTCTTGCCGGGACAGATTGGAGCAATTCACGAGTAGAGCGGTTGGAAATTTCTGACAAAATCTCCAAACGGTTCGAAATAGTCTTGAATACCGTATTTCCCCGAAAGAGAAGATAGAAGCGCAGTGAACATGCGTTCGCCCAATTGTTTGATAGGTTCGATTCTGTATGCATTGGGCACAGCGCACTCTTGGAGCATTCCAGGCATGACGGAGCACTGACAACGTGTGCCATGCTTGAGATACTCCGAAAACACTGCAGGTCACATGCACGTCCTGGAAAATAAGGTGCTCCAATCGCAAAAGCCTGCTGCAGTAATTTTTAGGCCACCCACGGCGAAAATGCGGTGGTCTGGTAAAGCTTTATATAAGTTTGTGTAGATCTCGAGGAGGCGAATCGAATGGTGCCAACAGTTTCTCAAACCACTTAAAATTAAAGGAGTTATGAGCATGCGACAGTTTGCGACGGATTTTTCCGTCGCAAACCCGCGCGACGCAGGCGGCATTGTATACCTGATTCTAACCAGAAAATTTATTTATTTATTTATTTATTTAAAGACGTGGGATCAAACCACACGTGTGAAATACATGAAAAAGGGGAAACAGACATAAATATGAACGGAAAGCCATAAGATCTTGAACAATAGTTGCTGTTTGTGGATGATTATTCCGAAACACGCAACGAGACCAAAAAAAAACAACTACAAACACTATCTCTATTCCCCAGCAGGGTTTTTCTGTAAGAATTTCTGGAAGGCTTTGGCAGATAAACCCCGCATCATTTTATCATACCTAGGACTGAATTAAGTTGCTTAAGGTTTCTGTAGGTAAAGGAGTTCGATCTAATCTTTGTTCTTACCACCAAAATATTCTTACTACTTACTACTACTTAGTACTTGCTTTCCCCTTCTGGATCGAATTAGCGGAACACCAAAGAAGGAGAGTGGATCTATAGAAACCCTTTGAGTCAAAATCTTGAACATCATATGTAGTGAGATCAGCTATCCTCCTTTTGCTGCATAATGTTGAATGTCCGAGAATTTTTGCCCTTTCAGACCTATTTGGCAGCTTCCTGTAATCCAGCCCAAAACACCCTGCAAATAACTTTCGTGTAAAGCTGTTTCGAACGCTTTCTAAGGAGTGAATGTCTGCTTTTCTGCAGATGTTTCAGACAGTTATTACAAACTCCATTACAGGTCGAAAAAATAACCAGCTAGCCTTAGCCGTTCCTATAAGGCATGTTTCTTTCGGCGTTTTGATTTTTTTCTGGATTTCGTTCTTCAGGAACTCCATGATATCGTAGGGCTACCATATCACTTCGCGGGGTACGTGGTCGAAGACCTTTAAAGGCCCCCACAGAGTTCTGCGGCAGCGCCGCGGCCCTATGCTTAACCATAGGGCAGAGACACAGAGTTCGCCGCCGGCGGCGTCCCTGCCCTATCCTTAACCATTGCGGCGAGCGGCGTTGCCGCAGAACTCTGTGGGGGCCTTAAGTAAGTCGTGGAAGGCGATATGCGTCTGTTTCTCGCGGTGTTTCTCTAACAGGAGACTTGCGGCGTGTATGGCATCAGTGGGGCCACAGCCAGCTCTGAAGCCACACTGATTGCTTCAAAACTGGACGATGTCACGAATTCGTCCTCGATAATTCGCTCAAAGATATTCATGCTGTGCGGGAACAGGCGAATCCGACGGTAACTGGAGCGGTCTGCAGGAGTGCCCTTCTTCTTCCAAATCGGAATCGTCGTACTTGTGTGCAACACTCAGACACTTTCTTCTCCGCTACAACCTACTCTCCAACCACTTTGCACGGTACCGAAGCTTTCCCTGAAACAGCCGCCACGCCGTCGGACTCGTTTGCTTTGCCTGGTCTCATCTTCTTCAAAGCAGTCTTGTCCACGGCGACTTTTTTGACGGGACTGTGCGTTGAACCCGCTGTATGGATGGTTCGATCCTCAAATCAATGCCTTCCTGCCGTCCGTAAAAGGATGGCCGTTCTCATAGTTGATTTCAAGAACTTTTCGAGAAAGGAAGAAGGGATGGCTGGATGAGGAAATTCTATTGTAGAGATTTCCTCAAAGTAGTCGCGCCACTGCTTCAATGCCTTCTTGTAAGAAGATGGCCGTTCTCATCATTGATGACGAAGAACTTCTCAATATCCTCGGTCTGTCGATGACGATTCTCAGCAAGTCGGTGCAGATGCGGCTCACCACCGCGTGACTCGAACTTCTCGTTGCGATCTTTGCGATCTCCATAATGTGCGACTTTTGCAACAGTCACGGCATTATTTGCAGCCTTCTTCGCTTCTTGTTTTTTGCCAATTATCGGCTGCTGTCTTTTCGCCAAGAAACATGGTGGAGCTACTTCTTCCCTCGAACTTTACTTTCACGTCGTCTGTCCACAGCCATGCCTGCTTGTCGACCTTTCGTCATCCAGGCTTTGTAATGCCGAGTTCCGTCTGTGCTGCTTGACAACTACCTTCAACAACCGATCAGCAAAGCACTCAACGCTTACGATCGATTCACGAGTCGTTCGGAGGCGATTATTCCGACACCACTGCTGGCCCTGGGACTTCCCCAGGCTTTGAAGCCGTGTCCTATGACCTGCAGTAGGACCACATCGTCTCCGGCACCACACAGAAATCAACTCTTCTTCGCTCCAGTGCTTCAACCAACTCACACGAGCGGCCCGTCAACGCCAGTGCGTATCGGCTCCCGCGGGCGCCGTAGCTCTGTCTCGAAATAGGTGAGCTGATATACACTATCTGATGTGACATGGGATCTTCGAGGGGCGGCCTGTCACCTGTTCTCGAGTGAAGTTCACACTTCTTTGTCATACTTGTGCTTGTACAAGGGGCATCTCTGGAACGTGTAAAAAGGCTAGCTCTGCTAAGTACGCGACTTCCGTTACAACACGGATTTTCGCCGGTCCCTTCAAACGCGCTGTAATGGGAGAAGACTCATACGGCAGTTTCTCATAACTCAACAAGAAGAGAAGACGACCACGAAAAAATTATGAGTAGTTTATCACCAGACTAGAGCATAACACTCAAGGATAGTGGGAAGATTGAAAACTGAAGCCAAATCAACTTTCCACAACCTAGAACGAGAAGCAGAGTTGGTAAAAGCAAGTGGACTAGTGTACAGCACTGTAGCCATATAGCAGAGGAAGAACCAGGAGAAAGAATGAGTCGAAAAATTTAGTCTGATGTAATAAACCAGCGGCTCGGTTTATTAACGAGCTAAAAGAGTACCAGAAGGTACAATCCCGTCGCGGAGATGACGAACACTATGCTTCTTTTATATGATTTTGTTTTCATACACAGACATACAAAATATTCGGAACATGCGGGTAAGATGCTGAATATACAAAATGTAGACGTAGAGTATAGATTATACGGGAACAATATTCATAAGGATAGGTCGGCGTGCATCTTAAACAGATACAATTCTAAATACGGGCAAGATACATAGAGAATGACCCACGATGGAGAGGATAGGGGGAGGGGAAAGGGACGCCCAAAATCGCCTATAGGGGAGGAGACCGCCAGCCCTTTTCCTGGCCTGCTGTTTTATAGCCTCCTCAGCGAGGGCGGAAGGGCGTGCCATGAGAGATCGGAGGGCGTGGATGGTAATGAAGGAAGCAACTACCGAATTCCCTAATTAATTCGGCTTTGTGTCTAATTCAACGTCACCACACTGATGTGCCCTTTACAATCTTGCAATTCATAGGGAAAAGTTATTCGTTGTGCTGTATTTTCCAGCGTTGTACAGTGATCGAAGCCAATCAGAGTAGAACATGGTGTAAGAGATCATTTCACAAAGACGTAATTGCTTCTGCTACGTTGCTTTTGCTTCGTGCTTCTTGGGCTATTGTAGGCTAAACTGTCAAATTTTTAGCAAACCTGCGAGAAAAGCGGTTAGATACCTCGGACATTTCACAGCATTACACCGCATGTATTTAGTTAAGCACAAGCCAACAGTGGAATCTACCGCTTTGTTGGAGTTCGTTGTCCGCTGCGTGCAGAGAAGGCAATTTTCTGATGAGCGCATCAGGATGCTTCCTCTAGCCGGTACTGGAACGCACAAGAGGTTCTCCTTCTTGAAAGAGGATCGTCACAGTTGCTAGATAGTCAATGGCTGTAGGTCTAAAGTGTTACTTCAGGATGTCCCTACTCAGAAGCTTTTCCTGCCTGAGTTGCGCCCAGTCAGTCCACGTATATTTCCTGTACTGGCGTTAGGTTCAGAAGAAAGTTGCAGAATCGGAAGGGTTTATCTCGTATTCGATGAAGAGGTTCAGAATATTAGCGGTGGACTTCTTTCTCTCTTGACAAATGAGCTAGTAAAATCCAGGGCATACCATGGTATGTGCTTATTCGAGAACTGGTTAGGATGACACCTTCTGCGTAGGCGTCCCGATCCAGTGTTGGCCTTCGGAGAACGTTGTATGAGGAGTTTTCTGACATGAGAGAATTGTCTCCTTATTACTCAGGATCGAGGTGCAACTGACGTTATCAGGGACTAGATTGTGTGAGACTACAGTTTCGTTGTGAGACGTGTGGGCCATTCATTATAAAACAATACGCAGATTCATCTGGTGCTCCACCTGCTGAAAACCAGCTACGGTAGAAACGTAAAGGCCTAGGTAACGATTGCTCACACAAAACGGAAATGTTTGAGAGTGTTTTTTATGAAGAAAAGGGAAGAGTCAGTGAGCATTTCGGGAATTGCTGTTATTGGTGTT
>OX377203.1:69398224-69657279 GCA_947396885.1 Heligmosomoides polygyrus polygyrus
ATGGAAAGTTGGAGGAGCTTTATGGCGCTGACGTTCTTATGAAGAAGATGACGAATGAGAATTGCCTCGTGCTCTTCTGCATTGCACTTCCACTATGTCGCCACATCGATACACGCTTGCACGCTATTCTTCAGGTCTACCATTCCCACTTTACTCCATTCGAGTTCGTCATTCCACAGGATCCGAGCTCGGCCCAGTGCTATGCGAAGGTGGCCATCATGTTCCGGTTCTAGCCGTCCTAGCATGTTCTACAGCGTCTCCTCTTTCCAGGTTGTCTGCATGCGGGAAGCGCCGGGAAGAGTTCTCGGAATGCACATCGTCGGCCCGAACGCGGCCGAAATCATTCAGGGCTACGCCGTAGCTCTGAACGCCGGAATAACCTTCGAGCAGTTGACCGGTGAGCACCGCTCTGCGGCGTTTTCGTAGTATGCCGCCTCCTTTCCCTTCCCTGTCTTACTCTTCGTCCGTTAGGTTGTAACCCTCTTTGGCTTTCACTGTCATTCCGCGTTCCCATGTCGTTGGTAGAATGTGATGAAGAGTTTACTTATTCGTATGTTTCAGATACGGTAGCGCTTCATCCTTGCAGTTCTGAAGAATTCGTGAAAATGCACATCACGAAACGTTCCGGGAAGGATCCACGAGTACAAGGATGCTGCGGATGATCTGCCTTGAACAGTTTCTACGTCACAGTCACAGTTTAATTTGTGTATATCTGTCGTGCTATTAGTACTAAATATTTGTTATGCTTATTGGCGATTGATTCAAGTGTATGAACAATTATTTTATATTATAGTTACGCACTGTATTTATATGCATATATGCATATATTTACATGTATATATGATTATTCACGATATACATTTATATTTATGTATGTCCAATTTTTTGTCGAACTGGGCATTTTTCAAATCAAATTGGACACTTGTAAGCTAGCTTTAAGGTGTTTGGTATCAAAGCGAACTCTTCCCAACAGAAATGACTTTCAGGCAGGTTAGGCTGCAGACCCAATAAAGTGGTTAGAACAATTTTTGTTCAAGGAATAATAGGAATAGTTTTTTTTGGATTAGCTTGTCTTAATTTCTTTAGTTTACCTGCCCCAATAAATGTAATAATTTTATAAAATTTTTAATTATAGGAAAAATAATAAGTGACAATTCATCTTAAAGCACAGCAAAGAAGCACGCATTTGGCGCATTAAAAAGTAACATCGCGCCATATACTCAAAAAGCTCGCCGCAACTTTTATTTGATTGGTAGCGTAAATCCCGCTTAGCGGATGCAGCTTTAAGCACTGTGGATGTCTATTTCCTATCTAAAACGAAGATCGGGAGAGGGAATTACGAATTGTACTTTTGCGGACTATTGTGGAGCGGCGGTGGACGGGTATTCAGCGTATATACACTCCCCTCTTGTTATAACGCCTCCGGATAAGACGCGACTCCCGATATAACGTGGATTTTCTCTGGCCCCCGGCCAGCTTACCTTAACGGTAGTACAAGTCAACTCCGCTCAAGACGCGTCGGATACGATACGCTACTCCCGCCCCGGGCTGAGTTCCGGTCCCACACGGACAAACAAGACGAGCAAGATGCTGACCGCATTCGTGATCAGACCTGCCTTTCTATTGCCTCGTTCACAGTCACGACAAATACCTGAGCGACAATGAATTACATACATTAAGATGATTTTCATGCGTACGCGGCCCACAATCGGTGGTCGTCAGAAGCTGCCGTAAATTGGAGGGTTTCCTCTATCAGAAACGACAGAAGCTGTGGATTAAAGGTCGGATTATTCAAGACCATATCCTGCACATTTGTTTTAAACCTAAAGCAGCTCGTGTAGAATCTATATGCTGTTGCAGGGCGACCTGTTGCGATCAAAACTCTCGTTCCATGCGGGACTTGTACCTGCGCCCTCTGCCTTCCGGACCGGATTACAGCAACAGCGCTGTTTGATCACATACAATATCCCGATATCGTAGGAGAGTGCTGTGATGCCACGGCAGCGAGGATATGGGGATGCGGCTCACGATTTAGCAGCGCTGATAGCGTAATGGGCTAACATCCTGCCTGGAAGGTAGAGAGCGCGGGTCCATGTCCCGCCTGGCGCGAGTTTTTATGGCGGCAAAAGTATTGTAACATCAGGTTACACAGTTTTGTGGCTGATCAATTCCAACTTTCCTCTGGTACTCATTATTCCTCACACATATGTCACACTTATGCAGGCAGCAGAGAGTATCTCTCAGGACTGGACTTGATTAATAATCTAAAGATGTTCTTGGCCTTCACAGTCTCCTCGTGGTCACATATTTCATTACTGTAGCCACATTTAGCCGTTGTATGTGATTTTAGATAAATATTAGCGTAAAAAGAGTCTAAAAGGGCCAGCTCCGGTTAGTACGCTACTCTCGTTATAACGCGATTTTCTCCGGTCCCTTCAAATGCGAGAGGGACTGTACCATCTTCACCTCAAATTGGAGACTCTTCTGAGCTAGCGTATGAACTTTGAAATCAAATTGAACGTCTTCCAAATTGAGACGAGCTTCTTGCAGGTGAAAGTACAGACTCTTCAAGATTAGAATATTTTTTGTTCAAGGAAAGCTCAGAATAACTTTTTTTGATTTTTTTTACTTTAGCTGCCGAATGAGGGAAATAAATTTGACAAATTTTTATTTTTTGAAGAAAATAATAAAATAAATGTTGTGTTAAGGAACAGCAAGGCACCAATCATGTCCTGCATCAAAAGACTGGATCACATCATACCCTAAGAAATTGAACCCAACGTTTATTTGATTGATAGTGTAAATACTGCCTACTGCAGCAAGAAAGTTAGGATAGATATGTGTGTTTTTTACAATTGTTTGTGTTGCACTGCTTGCAGGTGTGAGAGTGCATGCAAACAGAAATTTTGCTATCAATCGAATGAAAATCGCGAAGTTTCGGACGGGGCACGTCACAATCTCTGTTTTGGCAATGTAAAATGGCCGCCTTCCTGCTCTTCAAAACAAGCTTTAATTCATTGTTTTTCCTCGAAAAATAAAATTCTTATGAAATTTCAAACTACGTTTTCTCGTACTGGGAAGTAAATATTGAAACTTCAAAGAAAGCTATAATAAAGCGTTCCTTGAACAAGAAATTATTCTAACATTTTAGTAGGGTCTCTCGTTTAATATAGAAGAAGTTCATCTCGATTTGAAAGGGTTCTCTTTGATTTGGAAAGTCTTAGGTTAGCTTAGAAGAGTGTCCAATTTGACGTGAAAGTGTCCAATTTGGAGTAAAAAGCGTCCAATTTGATTTGAAAAGTTTTCAATTCGACATGAAAATCCTCTTCTTCTTCTTCTTCTTCTTCTTCTTCTTCAGCGTTTGCCCCGCTCCATGGTGGGTTCTGCTTTTGTAATTCGACGTGAAAATGGTATACATAAATAAGACTTGCGGTGGTCACCGAAGCAGAGGATCTCTGCTTTATGCTTCCCAAACAAAACTGGCAGGAACACACCGCCCTTACATTGAGCGCAATGGAGGACTAGGCTTGCCTGGGTGGGTCAGGTTGAACCAAACTGGGATGCATGCGACTGCCGGCCCTTCTTTCTACCTTGCTCCATGTAGCTTTATTCCAGAAATAAATGTTATGCTCCCGCCCCTTCCTAAATTCGAACTGTACATGTTACGTCCAAGTGTCACTGCGAGCTGGTGTGTCCTTCTCTCATTAGTACAGATATAGGCTTCTGGTCAGGCTCAAGCGTGGGGTGCGAGAATCGCAGGGGGGTCGTACTTTGGCTCAAGGTGAGGGGGGGGGGTCGTACTTCGACATAGATCCGAAGAAAAAAAATTCTCGGAGGGATGATTCTTTCGCAAGCATTGTAAGCAGAGGTATGTAAATATTAAAAAACTAATTATTAATATTTAATTATTAAGGTTTGAAGCAAATAAATCGATTAAATGAAGATTTTTAGGCATGGCAGCGATATTGCGACACCCTGGGCATCGCATATTCTACGGAAAGAAGACGCCATTTGGATTTAAAACTATATTTAATAAAAATTTAAATAGTTGTTGTATTAGTTGTTGTATATGGATCTTACCGAAATTTAACCTTCAATTTGTAGCAGGAAAAACATTAGGCCTCTCCTAAACAACCTTTCCTCCGATCAGGTGGAGTGTTTTTCCTATCCTTCACCAAAAATCAAATGTTTCCTGAACAAGGCGACCACTGGAGCTGAAATTGGAGTGAACAATAGCACAGTTTTTGTTTAGTACTTGTTCAAAAAAATGAAGTCTTTCCTAAGCAATCTTCCTTGTGATAAGGTGAGGTCATGCTCATTTGATCAAAAATAAGGTATTTTCTACCTGAAGGAATCGATGTCTAGAGCTGAGATGTAGCTTTACAGCTTTAATTTGAATTTGAGCGCACGTTCATCACTTGAATATTTTTACTTCCTTAATAGTTTTTGCTTTCAGGAGAAGTCGTTTGAACGCGGAAAAGAGATGGTCAACTGAGTGATCTCAACTGGGAAAGCAAAAGAATTTATTTGCGACGTTTCGAATAACAGACAGAGTAAATGTTATCATATATGCGCTGTCGGATCTTCTTCAATACCATGAAGTACTCCGCTAGAAAAGAAGGATGCCTTCGAAGCTTCAAGATCTTCTCGAGAGCGTCGAATTTCGTCGCTATCTTCTCTGTTGTTTAGACCATTGACAATCATATATTCCTTGACATCAAGTTCGACGAGAGCACGTGAATTACCTATGTGCGTCAGTTATCAGAAGCAAAAATCACATTTAAGAAATAACATCTAGATGGGAAATAGATAAAATAGATTTCTCAGAACCTACCTTTTGCGAGCGAGTCTTTGATTTGTTTCATTAGGCTGCTGTCACGTTCGAATGTTGACAGTTTTCCCTTCGGTAATCCGAGAATTGGACGAGGATGTAACCACTGACGTGCTAATTTCATAGGCTTAATTGTTAGAACGCTTGGGCCATCGCGTTCTACTCTGAAAACGCTTCGAATTAAAAACGGGAAGTATGCAGTGTGAAAGCTGTGGTATGGTGAACACAAAAACTTACGTCATAAGGTAGTCTAAAGTTTTGGTGCCAATGTTGCTTCCCTCTTCTCTGCTAAGGCGATTGGCTGTTGAAAAACTTCGCTCAGGATCAGCATTGCTGGCAGGTATGACGAGTAAGCATTTAATAGCCTAAGAATGTGATAATTACTGAAGTGTTTACTTTTTGGAAAGCGTTCATACCTCAAGACGGAATCCCGAAGCTCAAGCTCTTAAGCATTATTGAGAAGTGTTTGGTAGATTCTCAAGCTGTTGTCATCCTCGCGAAGGTCTATCGGCCATGACGACAAACGCTCGACATTGCGGGCGACGTTATCGTAAAAGTGTAGAAAGTCTTCCTCTGCTGATGGCAAATTGCAGTACTTTTCGATAGATTTGATGGAGCGAAGAATCAACTCCTTCCGATCAGATAAGTGTACGAAGTTGTCTTTGTCGACGTACGCAGGATATCCTCTGGTTTCGGGACTCGTGTCTTTTGGCATACATGTGAGGAAATGATTGAAATCACCTTGGCACTCAATTATGTCCAAAATGATGTGACGAACCAAAGTGTACGAGAAGTCTGCTGCTGGCTCAGACTGTCGCTTACCGAGAGTCATATATAGGTTCAGAGCATTTTTTACTTCATCGTAGAATGCGTCTATGTTGTCTTCTGCGGTTTGAGCCTTCATTGTATTGGCGTAGAGTTTTCCGAGAGTTAGGCTTGCAAACTGTCTGACGTCAAAATCGGGTGCGTCTTCCATGTGATAGGCGAGGTCGATATCTAGATCAGGTTCAGCTCCTCGTTGACGATGATCAAAACTTCGGAAAAGTTTGACACTTCTTGCTCCTTCGGTGGCCTCGCGTGTCCGACTTTCCATCTTTTCCACCTGTTTCTGTTTATAGTCGTCGAATTTCACTGGGTTATAGGCCAAAAGGAAGGCCACGGATTCTGCATCAGTACTGCCCGTGACATATGTGCAGTATCGTCGGAGATGATCCTCTTCGACATTCCGGAAGTTTCCGGTACGGGGGTCATGTTCTAGCAATTTTCTTTCTTGGACAAGGCATTTGTGAACGTTCTGCTTAATCTGTTTGTTTTCTAATAGAAAATTCAGATGCCTCCATCGAGTGAGGTGATCAACAAGAAGGCTTTCTTCATTTTGCAGAGCTTTGGACAGTGTAGTCAGATGAGAAAGCACAGCATTTACGAGGTGGAGAATGATAAAAGTGCGACCGTCTTTGAGAACCCATTCTACAATTTCAGCTCTCTCGCGCATGTTTTGAGCCATGCTGTTGTCAGCGGCCACTCTATTCAAAGCTTCTATCAAAACAGGATACATGCGGAGTACTTTCAAAAGTGAATTTTGAAGGCTCGCCGACCACCTCACTTTATGTAGTTTGTCCATATGTAGGGTGTCGAAGCCCATGTCATATGCAGCTTTGTTGTAGAATGCTCGTCCTTTCGTTCTTAAGTTTGAGCCGAATAGATGGTGCATTTCCATTATGGCGGCCTGTGCCAGTTTTATACCTTAGCCGGAGAGAGATGCAACTGCAAGGTTTAGTTTGTGGGCGGAGCAGATTGACAAAAGCAGGTCGGTTCTTGGGCTGTTCTCGGAAATCGAAATTAATTGTTTTAGTTGAGCGTGGACGCCGTTGAGGCTTCCTGTCATAACTGACGCACCGTCGCTTGATAGAGCGACAAGTTTTCTCATTGCAAAGTCGTAAGGCTCTGTCCACAAACCGTAAGGTCCAGCCCACGAATTATATTTTTTAGGGCACCAACGAAAGCCTTCACTATGTCGTCCGCAGTCTCGCTTTCAAGCTCAACGAGAGAAAAGTGGAAGGTGATAGGGCGATTCGCTGGCGAAACTGTTCGGAGCAGGAACACAATCCACTTTACTCCGTCGTTCGAGGTTCCATCGGCCAGCAGTGAAAATGGTAGATCATTGGATATGATATAGTTTAGCATGTCGTATTTTATATGTACTGCCAATTGCTTCACCATTCTTTGCGCTGTGGTTGCTTCATAGTGTGCAGTAGCAGATACAGCTCCACATTTCATTGCCATGAGTATTAGAGGAAATTGCTTCGCAAACGGCAGGCCCTCTTTTGCTATCGTATAAGCTGTAAGAGTTGACGTCACAGTGGCTGCCATTACTTCTGGTGACAGACTTTTGTCGAAATTTCTTACAGCTATTACAAATTCGTCAAAATTGCGTTGATGTTCAGCGGACACTTTTTCATGACGCTGTAATCTCTCAATGAGGCGAGTTATTCCTGTTGCTTTTCTCGAAGTCGATTGCCCTCTATACTGCTTGAGGCACAAAACCTGATTTGCTCCTAGAAGGTTAATATCCGTCCAATGTGTCGTTTTTCCGGGTCCCTTTCTCTTCCTTTCTCTTCGTACCGCCTCTACGTCCAGCGCTTCGCATGCTCCATGGTCTGGATCGGGGTTGTAGGAACTTAAGGAATCTCTGTTGCACAGTTTGCATCGAATGCAGTCAGCGTTTGGACGCGAAGGACCTCTGTAATAGCTGAGCCAAGCCATATTCATAAGTAATCCTTTTTGCTTATAACTTAGCTTGTGACCGTCAATATCCAGTTGCGAAAGGCCTTTCATCAGGAGTTTGCGCTCGTCGTCGTCTCTATGCAGTCCAAACTCTTTTTTCTTTTCTTCGGTGCCGAGTTCCAGTCCCTCTTCGTAAAGAATGTTCCGTTCTCTCAATCCCGAGGATATCTCTTGTGCGCATTCGGATATATCATTGATTTTGGAATCGAAAATGCGCATCCAATTCAGTACGGAGTCCACATGGCCCGAAAACTGTGACACGTGTAGTTGTTGTGAAGAGGTAGGCGGTTCTTCCGAAGAACGATCGACGGGATAACTTTCGGCTTCATCGGTATCAAGTCGTTGCGCCCCTTCGTCTGAAATGCATGATGTGGAGGAGATGTGAGAATGCAGTGATATTTTTGGTAGTAGCCTTTTGAAATTTTCCCCTTCGCAGTGGTTGTCGCTCCCAGGAGATCTCACAGTAAGAGCCCAACGGCACCCACACAGAGACACAGAAATGATGTCGTTGATTGCGCCCGGGGGAAGGTGATGAAGAACGATTGTTGTAGGACATCCAAAAATCGGTATGAGTCGATCCATCGGCAACATTTTGGTATGATCGCTGGTTGGAGAAAGCGCAACAATGTGCTTCAGCCTGGTAGAGAGCCACCTTTGCTGATCACTCGAAACATCAAGATGATTCCTTCGGTATACGACATTTCTACTATCAGTAGTTTTTAAGAGACTGAAGTAGGTTTTGAAGAGATTGGCGTCGTTCGCATTAGGGAGGTGCACGAGTGCGAAGACTGTCTGCGGCATTTCAGTGTTTCGCTAAGGTGTTGACAGCGAAGTGAAGAATGTGTCAATCTTGCTCGCTTGGTGTGGATCTATCAGTCGAACTAGGCATTGTGGCCAGTTCACGAAACGAGAGCACTGTGCATGCTTGTCAGCGGTGCTGTAAAAGTTCCAGTCAATCGATGTCGTTTCTACTGCAGAGCTTCCAATGACAAAGTATTTTGCGAGTTCTCCGTCTTCACGAGGCCATTTGTGATTTCCGAAGTCGACGAATGTGATAGTGTTGAAGTGATCAGGCTTCTTCACCTAAAAGCCCAATACGTTGAGGACGGTTTAGTAACTCACATGCGTCGTTTGTTCAATGAAGCACTTAATGCCGCACTATAGAGACGACTTAAGAAACGAAGAGCGAAGAAAGAATATTAGATTACCAGTCGTCAGAATGGCCTCTCGGCCGCACTGTCGGCTTTTTAACGGCTTCGCAGTACTAATGACTTCTCATCACTAAATGCAGCTGCTGTCTATGTCATGGTTTTCGCAGGAAGAACACCTAATCTAAGTCGATGGGGCAAGTTAGAAAGAAATAGAAAAACTGAACGACATCCAAATAAAATCGATAATTTGATCAATATCGATTGGTGTCCATCGAATTTTCAAAAACGAACTTTAGATTCGTGTACATCGACCTCGATCATCCCCAAGGCAAAAGTTTCGGGACGCTGTCTATCCCTGTCAATCGTTTAGTATCGCCAATACACCGCCCCCCCCCCCCCCTCCAGTTGTGACGGACGGACGGAAACACACACACCCACAGTTTTTTATATATAGTATGATCACGATATCTTATGGAGCAACCTAATAAACAGTAAGAAAGTACTTCCATTTTTTCCAACAAAAAAAACTCACTCGTCGCGACTTCGTGTTCAAAACAAGGAGACCGTATTCGTTCAGCTTCACATTCGACTTGCTATTGCAAGCGTCATTCAGTGCGAGTTCAAAGTACTGCGTTGCAGCTGAGGTGGTGAATCGCAGCGACGAAATTTTCGTTGATGATGGATGGGACGGCAATCGCTAGCCTGCGAAACGCCAGAAAACGAGAGGAGTATCGATGCAAGAGCAAAAGGACACATATCACGCCACAACACCGCTTACATAGATAAGGCCAGCACGTACTTAGAACTTCGTGTGATTAAGAACGATGGAGTTCTGGTCGATCGCTAGATTTGACTGAAAGGTGTTACACTTGCACCTTGTTTAACCGATCGTAGCTCGTTCAGTTTTGAGAATTATGCAAATGCGGGTGGCACTCAAAATAATATAAGAAATTCTCTTTCTTATGAGCCTAAAATCACCTTTCAAATAGGCATCTTAATACGCGGTCGGGGGATGCGATTTTTGCTCGAAAAAAATTGGAGTGATTTCACAAAAACGACCATAACTTGATTACCTTTGAGAGATGTGCGAATGCGGGCGGCATTCAGAAAACTAGAAGAAATGCTCTATCTTATAGATGCAAAATCGAATTTTGGAAAACTGATCTTCATGCGCGGCCAGGGGATTCAATTTCTCGTTGATTTTTGCAAAAATACTTGCCAAAAATCGCACCCCCCCGGCCGCGCATGAAGATGCCTTTTTTGAAAAACGATTTTGTACTCATGGGAAAGAGAATTTCTTCTAGTTTTCTGAATGCTGCCCGTATTTGCACATATCTCAAAACTAAGTGAGTTGTGATCGTTTAAGTGCCGGCTACTTCGTAAGACATCTCCCTCCTGCGAGGCCGCAGATTGCGGATACCCGCACTTAAACGACCATAACTCGCTTACCTTTGAGAGCTGTGCAAATGCGGGTGGCATTCGGAAAACTAGAGAAGATGCTCTTTTTGACGATCACAAAATCGTCTTTCAAAAAAAGGATCTTCATGCGCGGCCGGGAGGGTGCGATTTTTGGCAAGTATTTTCGCAAAAATCAACGAGAAATTGCATCCCCTGGCCGCGCGTGAAGATCATTTTTTCAAAAATCGATTTTGCACTTATAAGATAGAGTATTTCTTCTAGTTTTCCGAATACCGCTCGCATTTGCACGGCTCTTTAAGGTAAGCGTGTTATGATTGTTTTTGTGAAATCACTCCAATTTTTTCGAGCAAAAATCGCACCCCGCGGCTGCGTACGAAGATGTCTTTTTTGAAATGTGGTTTTACGCTCATAAGAAAGAGGATTTCTTGTAGCATTTTGAGTGCCACCCGCATTTGCATAACTCTCAAAACTGAACGAGTTACGATCGGTTGAACAAAGTACATGTGTAGCACCTTGCAATCACATCTACGAGCAATCGACCAGTGATCCATCCTTCTTGATCACATCGAAAATAGCTCCAGATAAGCTGAATTTTTTACTATGTATTAGTCAAAGATTGAGCTTTTGTGAAGCTACATTTCAGCTCTAGAGATCGCTCCGTTTAGGTAGAAAAATCTTTATTTCTGAAAAAAATTGAGCATGACCTCACCTGATCGCAAGGAAGACCGCATAAGTAAGACTTGATTTTTTGAACAAGCGCTAAATAATATCTGTGCTGTTGTGAACTCTAGTTTCAGTACCAGTAGTAGCCTTGTTCAGGAAACATTTTGCTTTTGAAAAATTCCAAGGAAAATTCCAGGAAAACCACTCCACCTGATCGGTTGAAAGGTTGCTTTGGAGAGGCCTGATTTTTTTCCTGCTACAAATTGAAGGTTAACTTTCGGTAAAATCTATATACAACAACTAATACAATAACTGTCCAAATTTTCATTGAATTTCAGAATTTCAATAATTTAAGAATTTCAGAATTTTGAATTTTTTATTGAGTTTCAATTTCAACTGACGTCTTCTTTTCGTAGAAAATGCAGTGCTCAGGGTGTCGCAATATCGCTGCCATACCTAAAAAATCTTCAGTTAATCGATTTATTTGCTTTAAAACCTTATAAATTGAATATTAATTATTTTCCTTTCTATCACATTTTCTAAAACTGTTTGCAACATAAAAGGCAACTTAACGTTAAAATCCATCGATTCTTTCGAAGGGGGGGGAGGGGTCGTACCAAGACCCTCCTGGTGAGGGGGGGTCGAAAATTTTTGGCAGAAATCACACCCCACGCTTGAGCCTGCTTCTGGTTTGGTTCTTGTAGCATTCGCTGACGATTTTGCGAGCCTGCGTCTGTTATGCTTGACAGTTACGAGCAATTCCTTCGAAAAGGCAATTAGTTGGTCGTGGACCCAAACTCGCTGATTATCTGAACTAGACTACAACTATTTTCTTAACACAAACGATTTCCACTATGGTCCGAGCTGTGATGGACTGACATTTCGTTCTTCAGCTATCGTCCATTTTTCAGGCAGCGAACAAGGCCGGTAGCCATCATTCTGTCGGCCGTTGGTACATAATATTTTCGTGCAGTTGATGCATTGTCATCATCATCACCATTTTCATTAGCGTCTGTCCCGCTTGTGGCGGGGTCCGCTTCTCTGGTGTGGTGACGCCAGTTCTCCCGATCAAATGCTTGATCAGGGTGCACACCAGCCATCTTTAAGTCCACGTGCAACGTATCTAGCCAACGTTGCTTCGGTCGTCCCCTGGGCCGCTTTCCAGGGACCTCAAGGTTCAGGCCAATCTTACGGACGGTGTCGTCGTTAGCGCGAAGGACATGGCCGTACCATCGAAGACGAGCTTCGCGCAGCTTCTCGGCTATCGGGGCGACACTGAACCTCTGTCGTATGGCGTTGTTGCGAATGCGGCCCAAACGCCTAACACCAGCCGTCCACCTTAGCATTTTCGTCTCCATTACACTGAGGTCTCCATTACTTTCAATTTCCTTCGTCACGGGCCAGCACTCAGCACCGTACGTCGCTACTGGGCGGGCGACTGTTCAATAAACCTTCGATTTGAGGTGCTCAGGTATTGTCCTGTCGCAAAGCACCCCAGTCAGTGAGCGCCATTTGGACCAGGCTGCACTCACGCGCGCGTTCACCTCCAACTTTAGGCTGCCATCAGACAAGACTGTTGATCCGAGATACTTGAAAGATGTAACTCGTGAGAGCTCAGTGCCATTGATCCTAATAGATCAGTGCTCAACCACATCCGTCGTCAAGTACTCCGTTTTTTTTTGACGTTTAGCTTGAGACCGAACAATGCCAAGCGATCGCACCACGCCTGTGCCTGTCGCTCGAGTTCGGTTTTATCTTCACCTGCAAGCATGACGTCGTCAGCATAGAGCAGCGTCCAAGGTACCGCCATCTGGAGATCTCGTGAGATCACATCCATCACGACCACAAAGAGCAGTGGGGATAGCGCAGATCCCTGATGTACCCCTACAGAGATGGGAAATTCCGTCGAGGTGCCCGCTGGCGCTCGCACTCGATTCCTTGCGAAAGAGTACAGAATGCGCACCCGGTCCATAACCTCTTCAGGGATACCATGTTGCCGCAACGCGTACCATGTAACTTCTCGCGGAACGCGGTCGAAGGCCTTCTCCAAGTCCAGGAAGGTAAAATGCACCGGTTTCTGTTTCTCGCGGTGCTTCTCTAGCAAAAGCGAACAGCGTGAATGGCATCAACAGTGCCACAGCCAGAGACGAAACCACACTAATTCGTGGAAAGCTGGACGACATCACGGATACGTCCATCTACAATTCGCTCAAAGATTTTCATGGTGTGCGAAAGAAGGCGAAAGACGGTAACTAGCGCAGTCCGCAGAACTCCCTTCTTCTTCCAAATCGGGATGGTCGTGCTTTGCTGCCCGCTCTCGGGCACTTTCTTCTAAGCAGCAACCTGATTGAGAAACTCTGTCAGCCAGTCAGCAGGGCACCAGCCCTTCGACTTCCACAGGTCGGCTGGAAGATCATCGGGACCAGAGGCTTTGCCTGACTTCATCTTCTTCAAAGCTGCTTCGGTTTCGCTCACTGTGATTTTCTGAACGGGACCGTATACAGGAGATGCAAAAGGAATAGCAGGATGGTCAAATTCAACATTCGAGATTTCCTCGAAGTAGCCGTGCCATCGCTTCACAGCCCTCTTACGATCCATCAGAAGACGTCCGTTGTCGTCGTTAATGCCAAACAACTTCTCGATGTTTTCTGCTTGGATGCTTTCGCAAGTCGGTAAAGATAACGCCCACCATCGCGCGTTTCCAATTTTTCGCTGACATCAGCGCAATATGCGGCTTTAGCGGCAGCCACTGTCTTCTTTGCCGCTTTTTTCGCTTCTCGATAATTCCGCCAATTGTGAACTGTTTTATCACCGATCAATACGTGATAGAGCCGTTTCTTTTCTCGGACTTTTTCTTTGACATCGTCAGTCCACAACCATGCCTGCTTGTCGACCCAGCGTCGTCCAGGCTTCGTTGTGCCAAGTTCGAAGCGTGCAGCCCGAGTTATCGCATCGGTAGCATCCTTCCAGGTTTCGTCGACAGTTGTCACCGTCGGCAACCGAATGCGAGAAATAACTGCCGCTTCCTTCTCTTTTAGTCGCCACCATTTGATTCTAGCCGACCCGCATCGCTCCACATGTTTACACCTCGGAGGTGTGATCTTCAGCGAGCAAATCAGTGGGCGGTGTTGCGTGGCAACCGTCTCGTACGGCACGGTCTTCGCATCTGTGACAAGGCTTTGGTCTCGACGCCTAACAAGGACATAGTCAATCTGCGTTTTAGCGTTGCAGCTATAAAACGAGATGAGGTGGGAGTCACGCTTTCGAAATTTGGTGTTCACGATGGTGAGGTCATGTGAGTCTGCATACTCAAGTATACGCTCACCATCGGCGTTGCGCGACACATATCCAAAACCATCATGATAGCTGTAGCCGTCTTTCGTTGATCCGACGTGACCATTAAGGTCACCTGCCACAATAATCATATCTTCTGACGGCACTTCCGCTGTCTTCTCATCAAGCAAGGACCAGAACTCGTCCATGGTTTGCTCGGAACAACCAGACTGCGGAGCATATGCAGAAAAGAAATGACATCGTCGCTGTTCTACGGCGACAACAATCTTCATCAAGCGGTCATCGAAACGTTCTACGCTTGCAATCGCGTCACGGAAACGTTCGGGGACGATCATACCAACACCACTGGTGGTCCTGGGACTGCCGCACAAAACGGCCTTAAAGCCTCGTCCTATGTCCCTCGACTTGCAGAAGGACCACCTCGTGTCCTGCACCGCACAGAAATCAACTCTTCTTCGCTCCAGTGCTTCTACCAACTCGCACGAGCGGCCCGTCAACGTACCCACATTCAACGTTGCTACGCGGGTCTTGCCTACGTTGCAGGACTTTCGGACTAGCTCAGTTGCCCCCCGATGCAGTCCTCGCATCAGGGACCCTCACATGCTTTCCTCACTCGCCGGGCTTTGCGAGTGCGCGTCGGCTCCCGCGGACGCCGTAGCACTATCTCGAAATTTCTTAAGCGTCATCAACCATGTGATGTGACATGGGTCTTCGTAGGCCGGCCTGTCACAAGGGCCTGTCGCCTGCAATCGAATGTCCGCGATTAGCTTAGCTCCCAGAGGGAGCAGTTTCCAGTGGCACCACGTGGAGGAGCGGACATCGCCACCGCAGTTGATGCATTGTATTTCCCAATAATTCCCATCGATGTAGGACCGCCCAAAGTTCAACTCAGAGAAGACGAACAAGATGCTGTCTGATATTGTGATCTGTAGCTACTGTCCAAGGAATCATGTCATTACGGTCGGACACGGATGAGCATTACTATACCACTACGTCGGTCTATGCCCGTAGACCGGATGTCCCAAGTACGATGATGTGGTCAAGCTCAGTTTTTGTAGACACGTAGGACGGATTGAACGGTGAGACACGTGCTCGGTAACATCACTTTATTAAAGAATAAATTCACAGAAGGGTAGATGGAGGAGGACGAGGCTGGTAGAATCCGGTGGAGGGCAGGGTGAAGATCAGGAGAAAACGAGTAGCTTTTCGGGAGCAACGAGCCGACCTAAGATAATCCTGTAACTACAGTGCCTCATATACCTCATATACCTTTTGCATTCGTGCACATTCCTAGGTCAAGCAGATGATCAGCTGACGCGCCCTACCTTAGACTCCCTTCGATCACCGCCTGCCGTGACTTGTGTACGACTATGGGGGGTCACGGTGATCGCGCGCCCAGCCGCAGGGGTGCGTGCCCCCTTGCGCCAGAGGCGTGCCAGTTCTGGTCGTCCTCCGTCGTCGCAACCGCCAGTGGACTCGTAGCCGGTTGTTGTCCACTTCGTCATCTGCAGCCAGCGTCTTCGTCAGCCATAGCCCTCAGGGCTCTTCGCCGTCGTCTAGCATCGGCCGCTGCGCCGATTATTCGCTACCTCTATTCACTACGTCGTCCTCGTCGGCGCTCTCCGCAGCGAACGTCAGGACTGCCCGTCGCCTTCCTCATCCATCGACCAACACCAGCCGCAGGACGCCGAACCACCGTCAGCCGCAGAACTCGGGGTCGTCGCATCCCCCACGAGTAATCGGCCGTAGCTGGCGTCGTCAGGTAAGGCCTATGTTATACTTCGGCGACGCGTCGCCGACGCTGCGACCCGTCGCCGACAGCCCGTCACCGACGTCGGCGACGTCGCCACAGACGCGTGGTCGACGTCGGCGACGTCGTCAAGAGATTCTGTGGCGGCGTCGGGGACGACATTGACAGGAGAGCATCGGAGCGAGTTTTCAATGTCATCGTTTGGTAACCAGTCTACCCCTAGAAAAGCTAAGTGATCACATCTGCCTCGAATTTGCATACATTTTGAGCTTTTCTTAATCTTCAAAAGAAAATTTAATTCTTAATTCTTCTTAATGCTTCAAGACCTGATGATGATTTTTTGTTTTGTATGTATGGTAGTCTGCTCAACCATTGTTAATCTGCCGAATTTTCTCTTACTAACCAAATTTAGCTTTTAGAAGGATGGATAAGTGTTCAAAGGTTTCACTAGCAGCAATGTTAGAACCATTCAAAAGTACCTGTATTTTTAGGATACCCTGTATTTTTCGCAAGGCATAGTGTGCTTTTAGGTTTTAAACTTTAAAAGAAGCACAAATCAATCGATACGAAGATTAAAGGAAGATTTGTAAAAAGGTTATAGGAAGTATTCAAGCGAAACAAAAATGCAAAATAACAGACGAGGGCATGGTGCAGTCTATCCCGATCATACGTCAAAAAAAGCGTCGGTTTAGCAAAGACCTTTTTCGTTAAATCGTATTTCAATTAAATTTACGCGGAATTCTCGAAGTTCAAAGGAAAATTTAACTCTTATTCTTTAGTAAGAATTCTATCTCGAAAAAACTCTTCGCAGAGGTTTGCATTACCATTTGAGAAAGCGAGGAAACACTAGTAATTTTCTACACATTACTGTTTAGTATTTTAGTGTCTACAAGGAAGCAAATAGGCCTAGAAAATGCGAACAGAACGGCTGAGAAGGACACAAAAAGGAAGAAAAGTGACAAATTGAAGGGAAGCTAAGGTTTAGAGCCTCACTCCCTCCCAAACATTCAGTATTCTAATGAATTGTGCTTTTTGTGTTCGTAAGACGGTGTCTTTTGCACTTCTCGATTTCGCAATTCGAAGTACCGTGGTGATGATGGCAGTTCCGGGAACGAAGAACCAACCCACAATCATAACATTCCATCGGAGCGCATTTGCTGCCACCCTTGGATGACGTCGGCGACGTCGGTGACGGACTGTCGCCGTGCACAGCACGGCGACGCGCTGCCACCGACGTCGGCGACGCTGACGTCGTCGGCCCGTCTGTGGCGAAGTCGGCGACGTTGGTGACGCGTCTGTGGCGACGTCGGCGGCGTAAGTATAACACCCCCTGCGGAGCTCTCGGCGACGTCGCCGGCGACGCTGTGATGTGCGGGCTGCTACGCAGTGCGTAGCAGCCCCTACAGCATAGCGTCGCCGACGTCGGCGACGCGTCGCCGAAGTATAACATAGGCCTAACCGCGCAGCGGCTCCTATCACAGTTAGGGCTGTCCACACACGTGGCAGTCCACTGTGATAGCCCGCCGCGTGGGTCGTTACGAGGTTCTGCCCACCATAGGATCTGGGTGTGGCTCTCCCTCTGACTCGTAGGGAATTCTACCTCATGTAGTATATTGTAAATATATATCGAAAGCACATTTATAACAGTATCGTGTACTATGTCGAATGTGAAATACGGTATATCTTTCAATACCTCAGTGTGTGTGTGTTAGTGATTGTTCGATCCGTGGAAGTGAGTGGTCATGCAAACCCGCAGACGGGAGCTATTCTAGCAAGGCTTCAGTCTATGGGATACGCAGTGAATGCGAACAACTAGTCTACGCAGGACGGGGCCGCAGGAAGCGGGCAAGCATAGGTGCATAGGGATGACGCCCCTTAGCCTTCGTATGACGGGGTTTTGGGTCCGCAGGGCCTGTAGTATTGTAGCACGTGGTCGTGGCCATAGGCGAGCCGGGATCCATACTTAGCCAACCCCAGGTTCACGGCGCAGGGTGACGCCTTCGCCCACCGATGCGTAGCGAAGCGCTACCCGGCGTCGCGACACCGCCCGCCTAGTAGTGGCGCCGCATTGTGGGCCGATCTCTACTCCACAATGAGGACAACATCTACCTCCACTTGAGGAGGCCATAAGGTCTCTCCATAGCAGGGGACATGGACGGGCACGAGGGGATTGGCCGAAGAGGGGTGGAAAGGGTTCATGGGGGTAAAGGGAGCCTAGATGTAGAACGAATTCTCGACCTGGCTATCGCCCACAACGTGGCTGTATGTTGCACATTCACCGCGAAAAGGAAGAACCAGAAGGTGACCTATGCTAATGGAGGAAGGGGGACTGAAGTTGATCACATCCTAGTGCGAAGACCTCTCTGAAAACCATCCGGGATGTAAAGATGCTTCTGACAGAAGATGTAACATCACAGCACAGGCCCTTGAACGCCGATCTGATAATACCTCTACACAGCAAATCCAAGGTAAGTACAGAACCCAGAATCCGACGGCGAAAACTGCGGTGTCCAGAGCGCAACGAGCTACGCAGACCAGTGCTCGCAGCAGGTTTCTTTGATCCAATGAGTCCTGTGAACGAGACCTGGAGGAGGGTGACCCAAATAATCCTCCGAGTGCCAAGGAAACCTTCAGTGAATAAAGGGAGGAAAAGGAGACAAGGCGGCATGCTTCTGGGATGAAGACGTGGAGATTGCGGTAAAGAAGAGGGGGCCTACAAACTGTGGCAGAAGGCGAGGGCGCCCGAACACCTTAAAACCATAGAAAGCTGGAAAAGCTGGCAAAAGCAGCCGTAGGGTAGGCCAAAAACGCGGAGATGGATGCCCTGTACGAGGAGCTGGGCGGGCCACGGGACGATAAGCTCGCTATCACGCTATCCAATGCACGGCACAGAGCTATTCACGATATTCGAATAGTCAAGACCGTGAAGGGTGCTAACAGTAGGGTACTATGGAGGGCAGTCGAGGTCGAAAAGAGATGAAAGGAGTACTTCTGGGAACTCCTGAACGAGGAACGCCAAACCCCCTAATGTGACATTCATATAGCATCGTTGGGCGGTATTTTCGTTGTTAGAGGGCGGTAAGCGGTTGATGAGTCTGGTCGGTTGATGATATTCTGGCCCCTGATGCCCAGACGAGCCTAGACAAATTCCCAGATTTCGCACTCAGTGACGTTTCCAAAAAAGCGAGTCATCAGACTTGTTAATTCTTTTACTTATTTAGCAATTTACTTAACAAAATAAAATGAGGAAACGAGAGGACGCCAGAGAGCCTTGTTGACTGTGGATGAGTGCATCAAAATTCTGGCCAGTTGCAATTTCCACAAAAGCAGATCTCAGTACAATTCTGGAGCATCGTTTACTTCACGGAAGTCGGATAATACATGTATCGTCACGGATCTGCCTTCCCCGAGTGTTGAACCTCCAACGCTCCAGCGACGTCGGCGAAGACTGGTGCTGCGTCACCCCCCTGCAAGGCCACTCATCAGCGTTCCGATAGGCGTACTCGGTGTTAGGCAGATGCGACCTTCAGTAGTCAGATACCTTTTTTGTGTCCGAAAATGCACACTGAAGTGATCTTAAGAACTGATTCCATTCCCCCCCCCCCCCACTCCTCTGTGGGTTTCTCCACTGGTGTACGTCCTCTCCAGTATTGTGTCGATGAGCATACATAAAGTTCGGAATCACCAGCGCCATCTATCCGACATATGCTCGCAGTCCCTCATGAAGGACAAATCATGTGAAAAATTCTGCTAACCAAGCACGAATAATGAGCAACCCTTAGCCAACAAGGGATAGACGAAGGATCCGACCTCCATGTGTAGTATTTTCTGGCTTAACGTCGCGTCAATTATTTAGAATACTGCATTTGTTTGCTCTGAACATTCGAACACAGTGTTCAAAGCTCACAACTTGCCCAGCAACCACTATTAATAACAACCTCATGAGCTGCCGTATAATAAAATCAGAAGCAGGGAATTTTGGTGTACTGTAGCGTAACCCCTGTGCAGTCCACAACCGTCTAAGGACACGGGTCAACCAGACGAGCAGAAAGGCGAGAGCGCAGAGAAACAGACACTCCGGCTGCGATCCGACGGCTGGCGGCCAAGTGAGCTGACTCAGCGCGCCGATGAGAGTACCCTCTCGTCGCGGGGGGAGCCCGGTTTTCACACCGGAGAGGTCTCCGCCCGCAGAGTCCCCGCCTCCGCCCCCTTTTGCCCCGCCCATTCGGATCAGTTGACGGCGCACACTGCCTGTATTAATTAGACGTCGCAAAGTGGAACATTTCTCTTCTCCCTGCAACTAATGCTGCCGCAAGATTAATGAGCTCTGCAGCTACTACTACGACTACTATCCTGCTATTATATTACCTCGACTACTAATGCAACGCCATTGTGAGCGTATGAAAAACGGTAAGTTAGAAAACGCTTTCTAAAAGTAACATGTCCTGGTTGTGAACGCTTTCATAATCGCTTCTCCATATCCACTGCATTCGTTTGCTATTTCACTGAGGATTCTGTGCATATTTGACTGCACAGATCTTTTTTGATAAGCAAAACGATGCAGAAGTATTTGTCTTATGAAGAGATCCACTACCTTGGTACCCATTTATTCTAGTTTCACCTTTTAATTTGAGCTGTGATATTTTTTAAAGCAGCAGTGCCAAGTTCAAACCTAGAGAGGAGATCCATACCGGATGTCTTACTAAACTCTAAGCCCTACCCTGAAAGCAGCGAACTATATTCCTCTGCATTTCTAATTTAGGTGTGAACGTGCTTAACGTTCTTATTTTAGAAGTTTTTTGACTCTTGGCGTTCTGATCATTTGGCAGGGTGCCCCTCCCCTCCACTCTAGAGTTGCTCACAGTGCCATATTGATCCCTCATTTAGACATTGGTCCCTGGATTGGAGTAATTGCTCGCTGGTCCTGTGCGTTCATCAGACCTGTGTCGTGACCTGTGCCGCTCCTCGCACCTTTTACGGTCCTTCGCACCTACCATTGGCTGCCCTCAAGAGATGCTGTAGGCGCCTCTTGGCAGACGTAAGAGGCGCCAAATGCTAGGAATCAAAGTACTGATCTTCGAAGAGGCCCACGGTTGGAAGAAGTCCAAATAACTTGTTTAAGTAGAGCACAATTAATCAGGGATAGGGTAATATGTGCTCAATTTTGTGCGCTGACTCCTTCGGTATCCTGCGAGACTCGACCTTTCGTTTCCTTCAACAGAAAAGGGAATTTCGAACAACGCGCCTCAGCTCACAACAAATAGATAAAATAATCCGTTTGCCAGGCATTTAACAGTGGAGTAGACTTCGGATTGCGTTGGTTTATCCGCTATATGACATGTGATGAAGTTAAGCGATACCTTAACAGACCTTTTAAAGAGTAATCGACTCCCTCTACCAATCCTTAGGTTTTAGGTAGTAATGTGGGGGCTAGTTGGTCGATACCCTGCGACTTGACCTTTTGTCTGCTTCAACAGAAAGTCTTTCGGACAAAGATCCCCACCCAGAACTGCGACAGGGCCTGCGATGAAGCCAAAATATATTAGCAATCATTTTCAAAAGTAAACGGTTCGGCTGCTTCAACAGAAATTGTTTTCCGAAC
The DNA here is from genome assembly GCA_947396885.1 of Heligmosomoides polygyrus polygyrus. NCBI lineage: Eukaryota > Metazoa > Nematoda > Chromadorea > Rhabditida > Heligmosomidae > Heligmosomoides > Heligmosomoides polygyrus. The sequence goes on from OX377203.1 coordinate 69,419,719, forward strand.
AACACTTCCCGCCCCATAGGACGCGACAGGGCCTATGGTGAAGTTAAATGATAATTCGACGATGTTAAAGAGTAAACGACTTCCTCTAACAATTCAGCGACCTAGCGGCTGCAAAACGACTTATCCGCTCTCTATCATATGTAGCGATTTATTCTCCGAAGTATCCATTCTTTACGTGACGAGGAGCAGATTGTGAGAGTCTCTATCCGAGCTGCTTAATTTGCAGAAACACAAATAAAATCAATCGGTATTGGTCGACCGGTCGACATCTTTTGCTGTGGGACAACTGTAATACTCCTCCGATTCTGTAGTCATTCTACCTTCCACTCTCCCATCCCCCCCCAATACCAGCTCACCGATGTACCGGCAGAGAAACGAAGTGAGAGTCAAGCACGCGCACGCTCGTTCCAAGAAGCTAAAAGGCCTTTTGAAAATCCAACGCATGCTGTGCAAAGTCTGATCTGTGGCACGTCATCTGGATCTGAACGCACGTTATCCGACGTCTGTGTTCCGTCTTCTAGATCCGAACACATGTTTCATAACGTCTGTGACACATTTGTGGAGTCCCGACGCACGTTTCACGACGTTGCCACAACGTCTATGATAGGTCTTCTGCACCCCGACACACGTGGCACGACTTCAGTGACACGTCTTCTGCATCCCGGCACACGTGCCTCGACGTCCGACTCACGTTGGACGATCACCTGTATCACCTGTCGTCCCGTTGATCATCGAATTGCTCGAGCGGGCGCCAGCAGCGTCTCCATTCGTCGCTGTCGCGTGCCAGAGTGCTCCAATGGATCCTCCTCGCTCGAGGGACACGAAGAGCGTCATAGCGGTCGTTCAGGGCTTTCAGGAAGAAGTCCGACCAACGCGTTGGTGGGCGTCCTGGTGTTCTCTTGACATCCCGCGGAATCCAGTCGGTGACGGCTCTCGTGCAGCGGGTGTCTGCGAAACGCATTACATGGCCGGCCCACCTAATTTTCGACAACTTGGCCTACGCGACAGCGTCTCTGATCTTCGAACGTCGGCGAAGCTCGGAACTCCGGAGGCCTTCTCTCACTTGCGTGAGTCGTGTCACTCCGAGCATCGTCCTCTCGATTCCACGCTGCGCGACGCTGATCGTGTGTTCATCCTGCTTTCGTATAGCCCAGGTCTCTGAGGCGTATGTTAGAGCAGGAAGAACAGTGGAGTCAAATAGGTGGGCACGGAGTCGGACGTTCTTCGTCTTCTTCGCGACTTCTTCGACGCTCTTGAAAGCTCCCCAAGCCGCTCGTTTCCTCCTGCTCAGCTCTGGTGCTAGGTCGTTGGCCATGTTGACTTCGCGACCCAGATACACATAGCTGGAGCATTCGGAGATGTTCGTTCCGTTGAGCGAGAATGGGGCATCAGAAACTTGTCCGTTCCTCATGAACATCGTCTTCGTAAGATTCAGCTGCAGTCCAACGTTCCTACATAGACGATCGAAGTCGACCAACATTCGCTCCGCCTGATTGGTGCTCCTTGTTATGAGCAGATATCGTCAGCGAAGCGTAGATGACGCAACTGCCGGCCGTCGACCTTCACTCCCGTGTCTTCCCATTCTAGTTCGTGCATGACGTTTTCGAGAGTGGCGCTGAAGAGCCTCGGAAATATGGTATTCCTTTGCCGAGCCCCTCTTTTCACGTCGATGACGACGTCGTTGTAGAATGGAGAGACCTTGGTCGTGAGTCCACTGTACAGCTCTCGAAGGACTCTGATGTACTGAGTAGGAACGCCCTGAGTGTGCAGGGCTTCGAGGACCGCTTCAGTCTCGACGGAGTCGAATGCCTTCTTAAGGTCGATGAACGTAAGGCAAAGCGGCATCTTGTACTCTCGTGACACTCCGATGAGCTTCGTAATGGTGTGTATGTGGTCGATCGTATCCAGCGTTCTGCTGATCCTATTCAGGATGACTCGAGTGAACAGCTTGTAGACTACGGGCACAGGCAGACCGGACGATAGTTGCCAATGTCGTGCACCGACCAAATAGTCCTCCAGAACGCTGCGTCAGACCAAAGGACTGATGGAGTGTTCGTTTACTCTTCAGGAGTCGGTTAAGGTATCGCTTAAGTTTCCGTCTCGGTGTCGTGGGGGTGGGTCTTGTTCGGAAAACTCTCAATCGAAGCAAACTAAATATCGAGTCGCAGGAAACCGACCAAATAGTCCTCCAGAACATTGCGTCAGACCAAAGGACTGATGGAGTGTTCGACGACTCTTCAGGAGTCGTTTAAGGTATCGCTTAAGTTTCCGTCTCGGTGTCGTGGGGGTGGGTCTTGTTCGGAAAACTCTCAATCGAAGCAAACTAAATATCGAGTCGCAGGAAACCGACCAAATAGTCCTCCAGCACACTGCGTCAGACCAAAGGACTGATGGAGTGTTCGACGACTCTTCAGGAGTCGGTTAAGGTATCGCTTAAGTTTCCGTCTCGGTGTCGTGGGGGTGGGTCTTGTTCGGAAAACTCTCAGTCGAAGCAAACTAAATATCGAGTCGCAGGAAACCGACCAAATAGTCCTCCAGAACACTGCGTCAGACCAAAGGACTAATGGAGTGTTCGACGACTCTTCAGGAGTCGTTTAAGGTATCGCTTAAGTTTCCGTCTCAGTGTCGTGGGGGTGGGTCATGTTCGGAAAACTCTTAGTCGAAGCAAACTAAATATCGAGTCGCAGGAAACCGACCAAATAGTCCTCCAGAACACTGCGTCAGACCAAAGGACTGATGGAGTGTTCGACGACTCTTCAGGAGTCGGTTAAGGTATCGCTTAAGTTTCCGTCTCGGTGTCGTGGGGGTGGGTCTTGTTCGGAAAACTCTCAGTCGAAGCAAACTAAATATCGAGTCGCAGGAAACCGACCAAATAGTCCTTCAGAACACTGCGTCAGACCAAAGGACTGATGGAGTGTTCGATTACTCTTCAGGAGTCGGTTAAGGTATCGCTTAAGTTTCCGTCTCGGTGTCGTGGGGGTGGGTCATGTTCGGAAAACTCTTAGTCGAAGCAAACTAAATATCGAGTCGCAGGAAACCGACCAAATAGTCCTCCAGAACACTGCGTCAGACCAAAGGACTGATGGAGTGTTCGACGACTCTTCAGGAGTCGGTTAAGGTATCGCTTAAGTTTCCGTCTCGGTGTCGTGGGGGTGGGTCTTGTTCGGAAAACTCTCAGTCGAAGCAAACTAAATATCGAGTCGCAGGAAACCGACCAAATAGTCCTCCAGCACACTGCGTCAGACCAAAGGACTGATGGAGTGTTCGACGACTCTTCAGGAGTCGGTTAAGGTATCGCTTAAGTTTCCGTCTCGGTGTCGTGGGGGTGGGTCTTGTTCGGAAAACTCTCAATCGAAGCAAACTAAATATCGAGTCGCAGGAAACCGACCAAATAGTCCTCCAGAACATTGCGTCAGACCAAAGGACTGATGGAGTGTTCGACGACTCTTCAGGAGTCGGTTAAGGTATCGCTTAAGTTTCCGTCTCGGTGTCGTGGGGGTGGGTCTTGTTCGGAAAACTCTCAGTCGAAGCAAACTAAATATCGAGTCGCAGGAAACCGACCAAATAGTCCTCCAGAACATTGCGTCAGACCAAAGGACTGATGGAGTGTTCGACGACTCTTCAGGAGTCGTTTAAGGTATCGCTTAAGTTTCCGTCTCGGTGTCGTGGGGGTGGGTCTTGTTCGGAAAACTCTCAGTCGAAGCAAACTAAATATCGAGTCGCAGGAAACCGACCAAATAGTCCTCCAGAACACTGCGTCAGACCAAAGGACTGATGGAGTGTTCGTTTACTCTTCAGGAGTCGGTTAAGGTATCGCTTAAGTTTCCGTCTCGGTGTCGTGGGGGTGGGTCTTGTTCGGAAAACTCTCAGTCGAAGCAAACTAAATATCGAGTCGCAGGAAACCGACCAAATAGTCCTCCAGAACACTGCGTCAGACCAAAGGACTGATGGAGTGTTCGTTTACTCTTCAGGAGTCGGTTAAGGTATCGCTTAAGTTTCCGTCTCGGTGTCGTGGGGGTGGGTCTTGTTCGGAAAACTCTCAGTCGAAGCAAACTAAATATCGAGTCGCAGGAAACCGACCAAATAGTCCTCCAGAACACTGCGTCAGACCAAAGGACTGGTAGAGGGTTGGTTTACTCTTCGGAATCCTGACTATAATGCGCTCAGAAGCTATTATTTGGTAGTAGCACGCTCCGTCAGCTTAGGATCCTACCGTTACCCCTAATATACCACTCGATAACTTTCCACTCAATACCATCTTCTCTGGCAAATACAGATGTGATAATCTAGCATCCGCCATCAGCGCCGGTAATCCCGCCTCAGCCCTAGTTCCTGTGCACTCGGACAACTGGTCCTCAATAAGCGGTGGGCGCGCCCCTTGCCCCGCCCCTTCGTATGGGCGGTGTGAAGAACACTGTTCCGCCTCTCGTCGCCTGCTTCTTCGTAACCGCTAGCAGTCGCGGAGTCGTGCAGTGCAAGAAGACCGAGTTTCAAGGAGGAGAATTGCAACTTTCGTAGCTTACGGGCTTCCTAAAGGTCACGAAACAGTCGTCTGGAAGCTGCTACGTTTTGGGTGGCACGACAGACATCAATTGGTGAAGGTACGCAGGTCTAGCAAAACTGGATTTGTAAAAATAAATTGGTGGGGACAACGTTTGGGTCCTGCTTACATAATGGCATGGTTTTCACGGAAGCACATGCCAGTGGAAGACAGGAAGCAGCAAACTTAAGTGTATCATACTCATGATATTCTATTATTCGCCTTCCTTGGGCAGAACATTTGCGTTTATGAACAGATGACAATATTTAAGGCCGTCTCTGATTCTTAAGCTTTCTGGGAGCGTTAGGTCTGTTTCTTTTTACAGACGATAGTGATGGAATATACTCATTTGCATACAACTAGAGGCAATGAACCTTACGATAAAACTTATAAAAAAGGGCCTCGTTTTGAGATAAGAACCAATCAGTGTTCACACAGCACTGCAGTAACTGATCTCCGAAGCGTTCTGCAGCCAGGTTTCGAGAAGTAGCGGACTTGAAATCCCATTGGTCTACACAAGAAAAGCGATATAACCTATTCCAAGCCGCTCAGTACTTTGCGTGTAACCTTAACCAACCAATCAAGCACACCACTGTAACGTTTTGGGTAGTTCACAGCGTGTCCCAGCTTCGCTGCGCAGGAGGCATCGAGTCTCACCTTTGAGCCGGGACAGTGGTTGCGAGTACTATTACTAATGTCCTTGGTGTGACATTTTTTTAAAAAAAGTCGAAAATGTAAGGCAAGACTATCCCATCGCATCAGCGTGTCAAATAAGAGAGGTTGCCTAAACGACATCCTTCGTATGCGAAATAATGGTTTATGAAGCGCAGTCCTCGAGCTGCCCTATCTCGCCTGCGGTAGAGGACTGGTAGAGGGTTCGTTTACTCTTCAGGAGTCGGTTAAGGTATCGCTTATGTTCCTGTCTCGGTGTCGTGGGGGTGGGTCTTGTTAGGAAAACCCTCAGTCGAAGCAAACTAAAAGTCGAGTCGCAGGAAACCGACCAAATAGTCCTCCAGAACACTGCGTCATACCAAAGGACTGATGGAGGGTTCATTTACTCTTCAGGAGTCGGTTAAGGTATCGCTTATGTTCCTGTCTCGGTGTCGTGGGGGTGGGTCTTGTTAGGAAAACCCTCAGTCGAAGCAAACTAAAAGTCGAGTCGCAGGAAACCGACCAAATAGTCCTCCAGAACACTGCGTCATACCAAAGGACTGGTAGAGGGTTCGTTTACTCTTCAGGAGTCGGTTAAGGTATCGCTTATGTTCCTGTCTCGGTGTCGTGGGGGTGGGTCTTGTTCGGAAAACTCTCAGTCGAAGCAAACTAAAAGTCGAGTCGCAGGAAACCGACCAAGTAGTCCTCCAGAACACTGCTTCATACCAAAGGACTGGTAGAGGGTTCGTTTACTCTTCAGGAGTCGGTTAAGGTATCGCTTATGTTCCTGTCTCGGTGTCGTGGGGGTGGGTCTTGTTCGGAAAACTCTCAGTCGAAGCAAACTAAAAGTCGAGTCGCAGGAAACCGACCAAATAGTCCTCCAGAACACTGCGTCATACCAAAGGACTGGTAGAGGGTTCGTTTACTCTTCAGGAGTCGGTTAAGGTATCGCTTATGTTCCTGTCTCGGTGTCGTGGGGGTGGGTCTTGTTAGGAAAACTCTCAGTCGAAGCAAACTAAAAGTCGAGTCGCAGGAAACCGACCAAATAGTCCTCCAGAACACTGCGTCATACCAAAGGACTGGTAGAGGGTTCGTTTACTCTTCAGGAGTCGGTTAAGGTATCGCTTATGTTCCTGTCTCGGTGTCGTGGGGGTGGGTCTTGTTCGGAAAACTCTCAGTCGAAGCAAACTAAAAGTCGAGTCGCAGGAAACCGACCAAATAGTCCTCCAGAACACTGCGTCATACCAAAGGACTGGTAGAGGGTTCGTTTACTCTTCAGGAGTCGGTTAAGGTATCGCTTATGTTCCTGTCTCGGTGTCGTGGGGGTGGGTCTTGTTCGGAAAACTCTCAGTCGAAGCAAACTAAAAGTCGAGTCGCAGGAAACCGACCAAGTAGTCCTCCAGAACACTGCTTCATACCAAAGGACTGGTAGAGGGTTCGTTTACTCTTCAGGAGTCGGTTAAGGTATCGCTTATGTTCCTGTCTCGGTGTCGTGGGGGTGGGTCTTGTTCGGAAAACTCTCAGTCGAAGCAAACTAAAAGTCGAGTCGCAGGAAACCGACCAAATAGTCCTCCAGAACACTGCGTCATACCAAAGGACTGGTAGAGGGTTCGTTTACTCTTCAGGAGTCGGTTAAGGTATCGCTTATGTTCCTGTCTCGGTGTCGTGGGGGTGGGTCTTGTTAGGAAAACTCTCAGTCGAAGCAAACTAAAAGTCGAGTCGCAGGAAACCGACCAAATAGTCCTCCAGAACACTGCGTCATACCAAAGGACTGGTAGAGGGTTCGTTTACTCTTCAGGAGTCGGTTAAGGTATCGCTTATGTTCCTGTCTCGGTGTCGTGGGGGTGGGTCTTGTTCGGAAAACTCTCAGTCGAAGCAAACTAAAAGTCGAGTCGCAGGAAACCGACCAAATAGTCCTCCAGAACACTGCGTCATACCAAAGGACTGGTAGAGGGTTCGTTTACTCTTCAGGAGTCGGTTAAGGTATCGCTTATGTTCCTGTCTCGGTGTCGTGGGGGTGGGTCTTGTTCGGAAAACTCTCAGTCGAAGCAAACTAAAAGTCGAGTCGCAGGAAACCGACCAAATAGTCCTCCAGAACACTGCGTCATACCAAAGGACTGGTAGAGGGTTCGTTTACTCTTCAGGAGTCGGTTAAGGTATCGCTTATGTTCCTGTCTCGGTGTCGTGGGGGTGGGTCTTGTTCGGAAAACTCTCAGTCGAAGCAAACTAAAAGTCGAGTCGCAGGAAACCGACCAAATAGTCCTCCAGAACACTGCGTCATACCAAAGGACTGGTAGAGGGTTCATTTACTCTTCAGGAGTCGGTTAAGGTATCGCTTATGTTCCTGTCTCGGTGTCGTGGGGGTGGGTCTTGTTCGGAAAACTCTCAGTCGAAGCAAACTAAAAGTCGAGTCGCAGGAAACCGACCAAATAGTCCTCCAGAACACTGCGTCATACCAAAGGACTGGTAGAGGGTTCGTTTACTCTTCAGGAGTCGGTTAAGGTATCGCTTATGTTCCTGTCTCGGTGTCGTGGGGGTGGGTCTTGTTAGGAAAACCCTCAGTCGAAGCAAACTAAAAGTCGAGTCGCAGGAAACCGACCAAATAGTCCTCCAGAACACTGCGTCATACCAAAGGACTGGTAGAGGGTTCGTTTACTCTTCAGGAGTCGGTTAAGGTATCGCTTATGTTCCTGTCTCGGTGTCGTGGGGGTGGGTCTTGTTAGGAAAACCCTCAGTCGAAGCAAACTAAAAGTCGAGTCGCAGGAAACCGACCAAATAGTCCTCCAGAACACTGCGTCATACCAAAGGACTGATGGAGGGTTCATTTACTCTTCAGGAGTCGGTTAAGGTATCGCTTATGTTCCTGTCTCGGTGTCGTGGGGGTGGGTCTTGTTAGGAAAACCCTCAGTCGAAGCAAACTAAAAGTCGAGTCGCAGGAAACCAACCAAATAGTCCTCCAGAACACTGCGTCATACCAAAGGACTGATGGAGGGTTCATTTACTCTTCAGGAGTCGGTTAAGGTATCGCTTATGCTCCTGTCTCGGTGTCGTGGGGGTGGGTCTTGTTCGGAAAACTCTCAGTCGAAGCAAACTAAAAGTCGAGTCGCAGGAAACCAACCAAATAGTCCTCCAGAACACTGCGTCATACCAAAGGACTGGTAGAGGGTTCGTTTACTTTTCAGGAGTCGGTTAAGGTATTGCTTATGCTCCTGTCTCGGTGTCGTGGGGGTGGGTCTTGTTCGGAAAACTCTCAGTCGAAGCAAACTAAAAGTCGAGTCGCAGGAAACCGACCAAATAGTCCTCCAGAACACTGCGTCATACCAAAGGACTGGTAGAGGGTTCGTTTACTCTTCAGGAGTCGGTTAAGGTATCGCTTATGTTCCTGTCTCGGTGTCGTGGGGGTGGGTCTTGTTCGGAAAACTCTCAGTCGAAGCAAACTAAAAGTCGAGTCGCAGGAAACCGACCAAATAGTCCTCCAGAACACTGCGTCAGACCAAAGGACTGGTAGAGGGTTCGTTTACTCTTCGGAATCCTGACTCAGAAGCTATTATATGGTAGTAGCACGCTCCGACAGCTTAGGATCCTACCGTTACCCCTAATATACCACCCGATAACTTTCCACTCAATACCATATTCTCTGGCAAATACAGATGTGATAATCTAGCATCCGCCATCAGCGCCGGTAATCCAGCCCCAGCCCTAGTTCTTGTGCACTCGGACAACTGGTCCTCAATAAGCGGTGGGCGCGCTCCTTGTACCGCCCCTTCGTATGGGCGGTGTGAAGAACACTGTTCCGCCGAGAAGCGCGGGGGTGCTCCGTTGTCTGGACTCTAGCGCAACGGTGGAGAGATGCAGCGAGGCAGGAGAGCGGGATCTCTAATCGAGAGGGCGCCGACGGCACGACGAAACCGCCGAGTATGAGTCATGGTTGACCCGTACCCTGTAACCGTCCACAACAGACGACATCATGATTGACGGCAGGCGTTTCATTTTCTTAATCGTCAATTATGCCAGATTACCGAGTTTCTATCGATTTCGTCGTGGCATTTGATGTAGTTGAGGATCATTTGTAGCCTTATCACCATGTCGCTTGAACTGCTGGTCGCGTGAGTAGCACGCTTAGTAGGCGCTTCGGTACTATTGTACTTTTGGTACCCCACTTACTCTTGTTTAAAATAGGTCTACTAGGGGTAATCTGCCATGGGAAGAACGAATATCATAGTCGTTTATTGCGGAAATGTCTTATAAGCCCGCTATATTAAGTTGGAATCGCCCAAGGCCTTGCGAGATAGCGGGCGATGGTAAGAGACGCAGAGACTCCGCCCCCTACACGCATTCGCGGCCGTCTCGAGTGTGGGGGTGGGGGGTTACCATAGTATGCCGTGGCGCGCAGGCGTAGCGACTAGATACTCGCAGCGAATTAAATGCAGTCTTATCTCCTCGTTTCGATTACAGATTCGGGTCTTATTTTCTTCCGAATAGGGCAAGAGAGGGACCTCTAGGATGAAGGCAATTTTAACACGGGTGTCCTAGTGGGCCCACACCCCGGAGTCCCTTCCCCTGTCTAATTATGCGCTCTCCTCCGCGTGAGCGAAAGAGAGCACACAACAGAGCTTTCAAGCCTTTTCGAGATTTCAAGGCTTATGCCCTGGCTAACCTCTGCTGCAGGCTAGGAACGGCGAAGTAGTGCGCATGGATAGGAGGCGGAGTCTCTGCGTCTCTTATCAGCGCGCGCTATCTCGCAAGGCCTTAGGCAATTAGAGCTTAATATGACGGGCTTATAAGGCATTTCCGCAAAAAACGACTATGATATTCGTTATTCCCATGGCAGACTACCCCTAGTAGACCTATTTTGAACAAGATTAAGTGGGGTACCAAAAGTACAATAGTACCGGCGCTTCCCTCAAGCCTCCCATCTCCTCGTTTAATAACATTTTTTCAGAAAAAAAAAACAGGATTTACATAAACACTCACGTTAATGGCTGAGGTGCTGAGTACTCGGTTCGAATCCGATGACGAAGATGGGCGATGTACACCATCACCAGAGCCTGAAACGAAAAAGAGGTTAGTTTAGTAGTCAGTGATGCCCTCATGGCTTGATGCCACGGCGACTACGCCGAAAGGATTGCTCGAGCCCATAAATCCGTAAGGCAAAGCTTCCTCTATCTATCGTCGTCGTTTTCGCTAGCAACCGATTTATGGGTACGTCCTTAGCATCCTTTCGAAGGCAAACATGAACTTGACTCACAGTAGTTTGAATCAATCGTAAACCACGGGCGCAATAAGGGAGTGGGGGGCACCCCTAGGTCGGCGAGTTTCTTGCTATTTCTCCTACTAGAATTCAATGTTCTAGAGCAATCCTAGTGCTGGGTTGGACCACTGCTGGGAAGGTGAAATATTCTATCCTACCCTAGGCCGTATGAAGAAAATATCCAACTCCACAAGAGACTGCCCCCCCCTTCGCATTCCCATATTGCGCAAACGAATAGTAACAAAAAGAATGTAACTTTCAACGTGAACTTTCAAACTGTACTTTAGCTAAACTAGCTTTAAGGCAAACCTCTTCATAGCATTTAAAATGCGACGTTAAAATCTTGGTTCTTCAGGAGTACATTGATTTCTTACGAGAATGAAACGAATGTCGTGTAAGCGAAACACTAAACTAGTTTGGTAGGCACAAAAGAACAAGGGATTAGAGTTTTTGCTCTTGTGCCTATGACAGTCCTTCTATTCCCCTTCGTAATGGCTAATCTCATCTCAAACTTGTGTAATTAAACAACTCATGTAATTAAACCACTAACTAAACATGGGCGCGTAGAGCGCAGTCGGAGAAGGCGCCGGTTGTCGTCTGCACCCGATACCAGGCTCCTGGTTCGGATTTTCCGCCCAGGCCAACCAAGCCTTCCATCCCTCCGGGGTCTGTGAATTGGTACCAGACGTGTCTGGGAGGAGTAAAGCGCTGACTTGTTCATCGGCTGGCCACCGCAAGTCATTGTATGGCCAAATACGCATTCAACTCGACTCCACGACATCCCGTAGAAGTAGAATGCGTGGCGCATCCCAAAGGGATTGAATAACGCCGTCCCTTATCCTTTATCCTTAATTGCTAATCGACCCTTGAGACACGATAAAATCCCGATTTGTGCTTCGACTGGCCACCATATGCTCACAATGGCTAGTGATATATATATATATATATATATCACTAGCCATTGTGAGGTAGTGATATATCACTAGCTAGAAAATACAATGGAGCTATGATAGCTACAAAAGTCTACGAGTTCTCGTAAGGGATAGTTGATCACTACATCAGAGCCAACGTGATTCTGATGTGGCTCAGTGAAACCACTGTTTGCTCAACTGATCGTTACATGCGATACGGGTTGGGTGAGGGGTCAACATCTTCAAACCTGGTTGTTTTCAACGCCTAGTCTATCCTAGTATGGAATACTTCGCTTTCGTGGCGATAGCTCAGCTCAACACTAGGGTAAGACTAGAATAATGAACTGGTAGAAGAAAAAGTAAAAAAAAAACTCGTACCAAGAGTGCTTCACTCCCTAGCGCGTTTAATGTGCACTTTGTAGTTTTGAGTTTTCATACGCATTGTTTGTTCGTGTAGGGCGAATTCAGTGTGTTGAGCCACGTATCGATATTTATGTGATAAGAAAAGTAATAGAAAAGTTGGAGCCCAGGAATGATGCAGATTTTCACAGAAGGTAAGCTTTATCTCAAGAAAGACAATGTTTGTAGAGTTCCTGAGGTAAGCAAAAAGTCCTAGGTTTTGTGTGCGTCGGAACAAATGGAACATGTATTGCTGACAGAGGGTCGTTATTCAGTATTATTTTTAGATATACAGTCCTACCTGAAGTTGCCTGTTCATGACTAGTACGCACAACAGTGAGTTGGCTCCACTGCCCCCTTGGCAGGAATATAATTTTCTTGTTAATATTTGCTCATCCTGGCTTGCCTCTGCCCCTGATTTGTTGCATATCCCCAGAGTGTGTACCTCTTCTCATCTTTCTTTGAGTTTTATACCAGCCAGTCGCAGTGTCTGCTATTTTTGTAATCCGCCTATTAGAGACGTCGTCTGCCGTAGTGTCCACATGAACAGGATTTTCTTCGTTGCAATACAATTTCCTTCTCTCCACTTTTCTTTGCGGCTCCTTGTGATCGCTTTCTGGTTGCCTTGGACACTAGAACAGCCCTACGAGATTGGCTACCTGGTCTTCCCAGGACTGCCTATACTCATTTCACTTGTTGCACCTTTACCCTAAGCTGGATCGCCGCATGACATCTTCTTTCCCCATACCCACATGCTCATCAGAATGTCGTCATTTCAGAAGTTAGGAGATGCGCGCCTCACTCAGACCCAGCACTCACTTTCGTACAGGAGGAAGCGCCTGACCACTGTGGTGTAGCTTGCCATTGAATGCTCTGCATCGTCTGTGATCGTAGAGAATTCCAGTGACTTCTTTCCGCTTAGCTCAGACTGTGTTCATCCGTTGCTTGACGCCAACGACGACTTCTTTCCTCCGATAGGCCATTTCCGAGGCATCGAAGCTCCTCCAACTTCTCGACAACCCCTCTTTGGTTACTCAGAATGAATGCAGTGCTCAAAGCTCAGTGAATGCTCAAAACTCATGTACTTTTTCACGTTCAGCCGCAAGCCGTTGTCTGCGAAGGATTTGTGTCGTAGATGCGCCCTCTCATCCTGCTGTCAGCCATCACAGCGACGTCATCCGCGTGGTGAATATACATTGGATCCGATCGAGAATCTTCGAATAATTGGATGAATCGGATCGGGAATCCGAAAATGATTAATTCGGATCCAGTGTATAGTAGTGGATGCAGTCGCCTTCCTCTAGATACTTCATTATGCTGCCGAACGTCAGCAGCAGCTCGAGGAGGAAAGACGCCGTATATTATGCACAAGAGCGTAGAAATACCTGAAGACGAAAACATTAAATACTAGTCGCAGAAAGTACTCTAAAAGTAGATCTTTGTTTTTAAAATAAATAAATCTGGGTGCCCGTCTAAGAGGCAGGTCTTCTTGGTATCCTGCACGCGGATACAGAGAACATTAATTCTTAATTTGATTAGGTTTAGTAGTGCCGAGTCATCTTTTATAGGAAGCTGTCTCCGCTGCGATTGCTGCACTCAGAAGTGATGAAGGGAAGCGAGGCAGACTATGGAGACTTTGTTCTTGACCGTACGGAGTCTATCAATCTCGATCCCGATGATATTGCCATAATGGAAAGCTCTTCGGGAAATGACGATAGGTTGGTTTCACATGCTTCTGTCGTTTCTGAAAATGGCGTGATCATTTCTTTGTCCCTGGTGTTTCAAAGATGCCGTAGTGACTGTAAGTTTATTTATTTATTCATTTATTTATTCAAGGAATAGACAACTGTCTAGCAAACAAATTGTGAGGAAACACAAAAAAGGAGACAACATGAAGCGGGGTGAATGTGACCATCAGCCATGTAAGAAACTATTACAAGCAACGTATCTAGCGGCCCACTGTAGTATTTAACATCGCATAAATCTTCTACAGGCCTGGGCGGAGAGTCTCTCTCAATCTTCGTATTTGCCCAGCAGCAGGTTGAATCCTTTGAGGATTCGATAGGTTAAGAAGTCTGACCTCAGTCGCGATTTAGCCACTGAGACTCGAAGTTTCAACTTACCTCTCATGATTTTTGTCAGAATACCATCAAAGAACTTTCTCGGGTCAACGGATACCTTATTTGCGAGAAGTTTATACATCATGATAAGGTCAGCGATTTTTATTCTTTTCTCAAGGAAGAAAGACCGAAGAGCGTAGTCCGTTGAGCACCGTTAGGAATGCAGCTAAAATCCACTGAGAAGCACCTCATCATAAGTTTCCTGGTGAAGCTGTTTTGAACACTTTCTAAAAGATCTATATCATTCTTCTTCGTTGGATTGAACATCGATGTCCCACTTTCTACAGTAGGTCGCACATAGGTTCTGAATCCATGTATGTAGACCTCAGGAACATTGGGTTTCAAAGCCCTGAACAAATTATAGACATGGTAGATGGCTTTTTTTACTATCGCACTACAGTGTCTGGAGAAACACAAGTCGCTCCTCATTATGTATCCAAGATATCTCACTTCATCGTTATGATATTATTCAAGTTCGTTCTGATATTGATCAGAATTGCTAAATGGAACTAGTCAAAACGTTGAGGATCTCAAGGTTGTTGTTATAACTCGCTATAAAAATCTAAAGTCAGCGTTAAATCGAACACATGTGGCACCTCGCTTTCTAGCTCCACGTTACATATATTGTTCTGCTCATTTCTATTTTCAAACCCGTGTTCAAACACCGCTGACTCATCTGCACATTCCTTGAATAAAACAACATGCAAGCTTACTTATTGAAAGTCCCAGTGATCTGAGATGGAAAAGTTTAGTTCTTGTTCTAGTTCATTATGGAAGGAGAAGATTCTTTCGAGTTTGTTGACCGGTCAAGAAGATGAGAATAGCAACCATTCCGTCAAGAAAGCTGCTCCGAAAAAGGTATTGTAGTTCCATTGTTCTTATTTTTCTTCATTTCCATATGCTTGCGGCCTCGAACGGCTGTACTCTTGTTAGCTGGGCAGTGTTGATATACGGCAGTGTTCCTACTTTTTTGGTCAACTCTAGTAGATCACAATTTATGGCAGTGCTATTTAAGCGGCACAGCTCTGGACTACTAATATAATATCACTTTGCGGCGCTATTCTAAATGACTTCTTTTAAAGAATAACGGATGTTTTAACTGCGACGGCGATCATCATCTGAATGAGTGCCCCGAACCGAAGGACATGAAGAAGATTCGAATGCGGCAAACTGAAATGCGAAACAACAGAAACAACACGTTTGTTACCTGGAGAATATCGAGACCGCTTGCCAAAGCCGGAGCGTTCCTCACCTGTTGCTATTTTTAGATCTCGCTATCACGACGGGACGTCAGAAAAGAAGTTTCGAGCTGGTCGAATAAGCGACGAGCTACGGAGTGCTCTTGGCATAGGAAAACACGATATACCAGAATATATCTATCGGATGCGCAGAATGGGTTTCATCAAGGGCTATCCGCCAGGTTATCTAAAAAAGTGAGTTCTTTTGCAGTATCGTGGTCTTGAGACCCATTGATGTGCAACTTGCAATGCTTAGGCTACTGCTTCAAGCCATGCTAGCCTTCGTTCTTTGACACACTGTTGGCAGAGCCCCTTGTCTAGACTGCAGTGCGAACTTCCAGTCCCCCCTCCCCCTTTTTAATCACCTTTCTTTGTATCATCCTCCTCTTCAGAAATTGAGTGACGGGTCTGCATTTCCTCAAAAAGTTAAAAAATTTCTGCGTCTTTACACTATGATGGAGATGTTCAAAGAGGGTCTGCAAGGTCTTGGGACCGTTTTCTTCAGTTTCGAAACACCTTCCATTCCCCTTGATAGGAGAGAATGTCGTGTATCTAATTTTCGTATATCTTTATTGCAAGTCATGATATTCCATAAAACGATTATAGCTCGACGTTTGCCAGAACCTTCGAGCGTTCGATTTCAAACGGGAAATAGAACCAGAAAATCGGCCTAGTGCTAGGACAACCTGAACGAATTCTCCAGAAGAATTGGTGACTTGGCAAGGCATTTTATGGCTTTCCGTGATCTTGCCTACGAGTTATCTTCCCATATAACCAGTGGTGTACCGTAGATTTATTCCTTCTCCCGAGCCCTTCACGAGAGAATAATCCGTGTCGAAGTTGAGGCCGGTCGTGTTCTACGTCTTATCGGGTAGCACGGATTCATTTTTGGAAGTGTTTTTCAAGAATCTTCCTTCTCTTCAATTCGTATCATGCTAGATGTTAGGGTAGTCATACCACCTTACGGTGCTCACCGAATCTGTCTTCTCATCACCTGAATCTTGACTTGACCTAAAAATGCTAGCCACAGCATTCAAGAGTTGGTGAATTTGTTTCGCATTATACTATCCCGTATTGAAGATTAACTCACTGGGCACGCTATCGCGTGCAACGCGGGTGGAGCGGTGTTCGGGTCCTACCTAGGCATACCAAGCCTTGCTCCTCTCAGGGGTCAGCTAATTGATTCCACACGTTTTGAAGAGTGTTAAGCACTGTCCCCTTCATCGTCCGCCCACCACAAGCCATTGCGTGGGTCAAGTACGCCTTCAAATTCCATGAAGGCACTCCTAGAGTGTGGGACGCATCTCAAAAGATTGACAAGCACCGCGATGGTTATCCTTCCTTTTTTAAATATAGGGACTATCTGTAGATGTTACTACCGTTTGAGCCACATTTTTGTGTATTGCTCATGACCGCCGCACTTTCAGAGCAATTGAGCGTGATGACTCGAGCGAAGTGCTTGAGTTTCATATGATGGACGACGTCGCCGTCGCCAAGAAGCAGTCTGAGCCTATAGACTCACAACCACCGATTATTAATAAGGACAAGATGATTTATTATTGTGGTTTTAATCAGACCTACCGTGACCTTCGGGACGTAGGTCTTATCGAGAGTTCCTCTTGCTGCTTTCGCTTCCATGCCTTCTAATTTGCAGTACGAGAACTTCCGTGTGCCGCCTTTCCTTGATTTTGTGGCATTCCACCAAGAAACGCTGAACAAGATGCACGAAGAGAAGCTGAAGGAGCAGCAAAGAATGCGCGAGAGGAACGCTAGGTTGAAGAAGAAGAGAAGCAGTGGTGAGTAGAGCCTTGGGATTTGCACCGTTCTCTAGCCAGTGAAGGAAATATGTTCAGTTCGCCGTTAGATTTAGCGTTTTTAGATAGCCCACTCACTTTATTAAATGAGCATGTACAACTGTAAAACGAGCGAGTGATTGTCAGGGTAGGAACCTTTCATAATTCCGCTCGACTGTTTATGTGACTTTCGCCGGGAGAGACACTGGTCCAAGGCGACATCGCGTCCTTGCCGCGTGTCGGATATTCTATTCGCATTGGGTAATGTGCTAATTTACCACTAAAAATGAGCATGGTCATTTTAAAATTCATACGACTTTTTGAGGAACAAGTAATTATGGAGGCCGAGAAAAGAGTCGAACCAAACGTTCAATCCCGGCGACTTGAACTTTTCTGAAGATGGCTCACATCAAATACTGACGACTAAGCCTTTTGACAGTGAAAAAAAAACGGAGAAAAAGCTTGAAACTAAGAAGAGTTTGAAACATCATCAGGGACGATTTGAATATCGTTCGTCGTCTCAAGAAATTTGGATTTTCGGTGATTTATAGTAGTCAAAAGTTTTCAGAGCTGCTGGAGGAAGGGGAAATAGTGATTTTGGAACCGCCTCCACCACCTCCTCCGGTGATGAATGGCGATGATGATGTTATCATCATAGATTGTAGCCCAAGAAAGGTAAGCTCACTCAGTCTGTCTATGTTCTACCTATGTTCAGTTGAGTTTGTTCGCAAATAACGATTGGGTGCTATTTGGAAGCAACGGTGTGTGCGAGCCGGTTTTCTCCTCGGTGTTCACCATGGGCGGGTATCGCTGAATTGGAAGGCATCACTCAAGTTAGAGATATACGTACAGGTTCACATGCAAGTCAGAGCCGCCCAAAAAATTGCAAGAGACGTTTCTGAATATTTGTTCCGAGGTGCTAAGTCGCAACTTCTGTGGAGGCACAGACTTTTTAAGTACTAACAAAATTGGAATTAGGGAAGGGGTTGCTGCGAAATGTAATGAAGGACTAACTCGGTCGAACAAGCCTAGCACCACACCACCACATGCTTCTGACCGGCAGATAGCAGCAGTTAACCTAAGCCGAGGTAAGCCAGCTTTCCGAACAAGAAACTGACCAAGAAATGCCCGCGACCGAACCCGCCCTCTGAGCACGAGCTCCCGATCCTAGCTTGCATTGTAGGTGTGAAACCTGCTTTTAAAGGAACTAGTTCTTGTTTAGTTAAAATCGAGGAAACGCCGTCAGAGATATCCTCTAAGTGTTTCCATTTCGACTAGACATCTTGCTATGGGGTGGGGAAGCAAATCTTCAAGTAGTGTGCCTCAAAAATTGTGCACAGCGCTTGAATGATAGAGGAATTCGTAATCAATAGTCAAACGTAATGGTTTTGTTAAAAAAAACAGGAAAGTGCGAATCTTCCCACTTGTTGTATTTCACGTTATATGGTAGGATTGCGCCACGCACTCGCCTTGCCTGCGTTTATGTGCATTATGTTTTGGTGGTGATCGATAGTGGAGGCGCCTGTTTGACGTAAGGTTTTCAGATCGAGTAGACTAGAACTGTCCGTTTTTAGCTTTGCATAATCTTCGTGGTGAGCAGAGCCATTGATTTCTGAGCGCATAAAACCTAGAAAATTGGAATTAGTGCTTCAGGTAGAACTCAGAATTTGAGTAGCCCAATCAATTTTCGAGTCGACCGATGATTCGTATTTGTAAGGTCGTGTTGCACATTCAGCAAACAACCTCTGATGGGCGCGTGAAGCGCAGTCGAAGGAGGCGCCGGCTGTCGCGTGCATCCGATACCAAAATGGTCGAGGAATTCCTGGTTCGGACATCCCGCTCTGATTAGCCAGTCCTACCATCCCTCCGCAGTTGGCTGCCATTACACAGGATCTTCAGAATCCAGTCCCTTGGACATTACCTTATACTGGTGACGTAGTGTGCGCTTGCGAAGATAAAGGTGAAGTCGAGCGAGAGGTGCTTGGTGTGATCGCTTAGAGCGGTTGGAACTAAAATTCATCGTCAAGAAGACCGAGCATCTAACGTCGGACGTGACCGAGTCCACCTTCATCAACGTTAGTGGCGCGAGCTTCCATGCACTTCGGTTTTTAAGAAAGTGGGATCAGCATAGTGTCTGATGGCAGACTGATGGTGAAGTGAATTGACGCGTGAGTGCAGCTTCGTTTAAGTGGAGCTCGCTGACTGATCTCGGGGAAGATGACAGAGCACTTAAAGTCAAGGATCTATAGAACCGTCGGTTGGCCGGTAGCGTTGTACGGTGATGAGTGCTGGCCTGCGACGAAGGGAGCAGAAAAATCAGCCTCAGTGGAATGAGACGAAGATGCTGCGCAGGATGGCAGGAGTCACGCGTCTGGACCGCATCCGAACCGATGCCATTCGGCAGAAGTTCAGTGCGGCGACGATGGCTGACAAGATGCGCGAAGCTTACCCGCGATGGTACGGCCACGCTCTCCGTGGAGAGCGGCCTAGAGGGCGTCCGAAGCAGCGCTGGTCTGATACGTTGCACACGGAATTGAAAGTGCTGATGGCAACCCTGATCTACCGCTGAATCGGGAGAGGTGACATTGTGGTACCAGGAAAGCGGACCGCGTCACGAAGCGGGACAGACGCTAAGAAGAAGAATCATTTAGCGGCGCGGTATATTGGAAAAAAAGTATGCGGAAACCTATGAATCTAGCATACCAGAAGATTTCCTCTTGAATACTGTATAAACAAACAGCAGAAGTTTAATGGTTTGAAAGGAGTGAATAAAGACTTCCTACGTAACAGTGCGGCAACTCTAATTAAAGTAACATCAAACGCATAGTACAAAAACCCTAGCCAAAATCAGAACTCGGAATTTAAAGCTCTACTTGATTCTGTGTAACCTCGCATAGGCAGCATTATTTTCGAAACTCTGAGAAAGCTGTAGAGGAGAACGTTGATCGTGTACAAGAGGGTGTCAATAGGATATTTCGCCAGCTCGTGAGCTCTAACTGCCAATCGCCAATTGCGTATAAGTAGAAAATTCTCCATGCATTTGTTTGAAATGCGTTGTACTTGTGTCAAAAGTGGTTCTTGTTTGGAAAATGTAGGTGGTTTCGTTGTATCGTTATCTTCACGCTTCAGACACCATCGCCTCCTGCAGAAGATTGCAATACTCCTATGGTATGTTTCCCAAGCGGCTGCTCTTCAGCGTTTTTCTCCAAAAATTGTCGTGGTTGGACCGTAAATTTCAGGGTTGCTCGACCGGTGTTGTTCTCGGCACTCCAGTGTTGAGTCGAAGGCGGGAAGGTGTTGAGAAGAGCATCATCGATGAGGCCAAGCCCGCACTCGAAAGCTTCAGCAAAGGAATCGTTCCCTTCGAGGCTCACGAGGAGGATACGCCTCACAAGGGCTTCTTGAAGAAAATCATGGGAAAACTGAAAAAGCTCACTCGCTGAGGCGTCTACTTCGAGACATCTGAAGGGCAGACGTGGAAATCTCTGCGTTGTTAGCGATGCAAAAGAGTATATTAGCAGTGATAAGATCTCGTTCTGATATGTTGTGTAGCATGAGCCTCGGGGCTCGGCATTTTTCGGCGGGCGACGCTCGTAAGTTCTTTTAGAAACTGTGTCTGCGCGAGTGCTACTCGTCTACAAGCAGTTCCCATCTTCGGAAAAGGCCACTCATTTTGGCCAGAGTGTTCAGCTGAGTTCGGTGTCGTTTTATATAACAATATTTGTTGAAGCATTGGTGTATAGGTGGGGTGTGTGGTTCGTAATAAAAGCTCAGCTCGTTCGTCTGTTTCGGTCTTTTTTTTATGGTTAGACGTTTCCGAACGATTGAATGGGCTTAATATTGCGACTCTGAGCGGCGCCAGATCCGTGCCCAAATTTCGACTCTACAGATCTGATCTAAAGCGCGCTACGGTACGCTACGGTAGCTGCCTCAATGTAAGCGGAATGTCCCAGTTTACGCTATTTACGTTACTCCGAGCGGTTAGCTGGCAGTGAGAGCAGTCATACGCACCTCTTCATGAGGAAAATCATCAGAAAACGATGGTGTGCCCTGTGTACTTCAGAAAATATTAGGTAACGCAAGACGCTAGGTCGTGTTTGGGATTGGCTTCTACGCCTCTCTACTTACCACAAAATTTAGCTAATTAGATAATAATATAAAATTAGCTAAAATTAATTAAACTAGATCCACCAGAGTTGTTATTGTGGCTACGGCGCTATATCAGCGAACATTCCTAGTGACAAAATCAGGTGGCAGTTGGCTCCAAATACGCTCTGATAGGCAACGCATCTCGGAGAACTGCGCTATTTTCTCAAGTGGTAGTTTAGGGGATTGCTCAAAGATAGGAGCAGTTTATAGGATTGCGTGCCTGGAATGTAGCGCAAAATAAATAGTGGAAGCAGGAAGGGCACTGTAGGTATGCGTAGGGGAGGATTTATCTGACAAAGAAGATGGATTGCTAACCGGTCCACTTGTAAAACATGGGATTGATGCACATCTCAGCAATGGTGAAATGATTACGAGGTGAAATGCACAATTTTGGCCATTGGGAGAGATATTTCCGCTGGAAAAACGGAACCGTTTCGGATTTTCACAACAAAAACGAATGAACAACCAAAAAAGTGCCTTTATGTCACCGCGTCTTTCTGTCGCCTGTGTCTCATTGTGAACAGCAAAAGGACGGTAGTGCACAGTGAGGTTCATTCGCCGTTATGGACAGCCGACGTGGACGAATCCGCCTTGGCTGATGACGATTCCGCTGATGTGTTCGCTTCCTCCATTTCTACTCTTGTTGTGTTCGTTGGTGAAGGTCTAAAACGCTGGGGCAGTTCAGGCATTTGGTGGAGAAGAGCGCAAGGTGACTTATGCATCACGTCCAAGTCTCTGAGGACGAAGAGAGGTTGCAACGTCGGGGGCCTGTTGAGCAAAGATCCAACTGAAAGACTCGACACAGATTGATTAACATCTTTCAGTGGTTTTCACATTTACCACGATGAAGTCCGCTACTATGTACGATTATTCCGTAAAATCCGAATTCCGTTTTACTCTCATTCTGCCGACCCAAGTACAACACCTGCTCCAACAGAATTAATGGGAGATATTGTTTGAGAGAAAATTGTGGTACATCTGTCGGGATTCAGATTTGTTGCTTCTGAGCGGTCCAGTCTGACAGCAGGAGCTTCTACTGCCGCAAATTGATAAAAGTGTCCTCTGGAACGATAAAAGAAACACTGATCAGGGAGATACTGCCCAACGCTGGCAAGGAGGAGCGATGAAGAAGGCGACAGCCGATCAAATCACTCCTGTACAATTAGGGGCACCTTTTACCGTTGTGGTTGAGATCTGGAGCAATGTCAACCCCGGGGCACGGGAACAAGGGGCTCCGCCGTTCCGCCTTCTTTGTTGGGTAATATCTCCCTTCTTACCGAAGAAACAGAAAAGAAAGAGGGTGTGTTTGGGTAGCCACTCAGGAAGGCCGCGAGCAGTTGACAATCTGACCATCGCCTCTATATCGCAGTTTTGGAATGCATTGTTCAGGAGAATGGCATGGAAACTTTCAAAGCTATGTGGAGTCTTCTGCGGAAGTTGGGCTCGTTATTAATAGCAAGGAGAGGAAAGCAATATTCTGGATAGCGTCAGAGACACTTGAACCTCCCAGCTGACAACGAAGTGTTTCTCAGCCAGCATGCAACACCCCACCGGCACCCATGTGTGCGTTCGCTTTCGACTTCATGCTGCCATCAGATGCAACTGTTGGTCGCGGTCACTTGTCGCGCGAGTTCGGTTTCTTGTGCACGATTTCATGAGCATGCGAAAGCGGCCAGGGAGGTCCTTTGTGGAAACCTCGTGAGATTGTATCCATAACGACCACGAATAGGAGTGGAGAAAGCGCGAGTCTCGGGCGCACTGCGACTGAGCAGTGGTGTTGCATAGAAAAGCCTGATGGTGCTGGCACAAAGTAGAGGGGGCACACCCAAACTCCGTCGTTGGGAAGCCTCGACGGCCTAGGCCGTACGTACCACACAACCTCTCGCGGAAGGCCGCCGAAGTAACAGCGAGAGTCTGTCAGGTTCTCTGAAGCAAGCCTGGATTAGCCTCTGCAAGAAACGTTTCGGCATATTGAGGGCTCACAATCTGCCACATTTAACCGCTCACTAAAATGAGGTAAGCTCACACCAAGCGGCATCAGTGTCCTTTGTTTAGCTACACTGCGGTTTCTGTTGGTAAGAGCACTTCCAATCCACACCAGGGGTGCACATTTAACGGCTAACGATTTAACGAATTTAACGGATTAACGGCATTTTTCGTCAAAATCTGGCTCAACGACTTATCAGAAATTTTTAGAAATTTAAAGGAATTTTTAACGACTTTTTTCTCAGCTAGTTTATCACATTTACCCTTAGCCTTCAGTAATGTCGCAGGTCTCGTCCTCCTGATTAGGACTGTTCCTGAAAGAACGGGTGAAATCAGCAAGATATTTTCATGCTTTCACGAATTTGTTTTGAATTTTTGGAAACAATGCATTTTGGGGGTGCGTGTAGCTCAGTCGGACGAGGTGCCGGCTATCGCGTACACCCGATACCAGGCTCCTGGTTCGAATTCCCCGCTCAGGCCAACCAAACTTTTCATTCCTCCGGAGTAGAAGGATTGGTACCAGATTTGTCTGGGAAGGATACAGCGCTGACTTCAATGAAAGCCAAATACGCATTCAGATCGCCTCCACGATATCCCATAGAATTAGAATGCGTGGCGCATCCCAGAAAGGATTGAGTAACAACGTCCTTTATCTTATCGTTTAATGCATCTTGGAGCTAGAAAGCTCCTCGCCGATCCCCCAAGTACGTCAATGAACAAGTTATGCACTCCTCGCATGATGCCTATCCTCACCTGGCAAGGCCCAGAATACTTTCGCTCGCCATCTGGAAATGTTAAAGCAGAGAGAATGCTTTCGGCCGCTGGACGTATTTTGAACGATTTAGAGAAACGCTAATAACAAAAATTGGGAATGCTACTTTTCCTGAACGTTAACACGTTGACGACGTGTCACACAACGACAACAGCAACATTCTCTCTGTCTCGACTTTCCACACCTTTTCGGCAGTGTGGGACCGTGTAACACGATGTCATGTCACGGTCCCGGCAAAAAACAAGAAAGGTGTCAGGTTTTTCCTTCTCCTGTAACAGTCACACAAAACGGTTTCGCAAAGAACTAGGAAGGGTGGGAACTGCGGGGGTTTGCCTGATCGTACATGTTAAGATGCCTTGTCGGTGACCGTCTTGAACGATGATTCCATATCTGCTCTTATTGAACACCCTGTAGATAACTTGTAGCTGAAGACTTGTTTATTTTTCTGCGCTTGTTGATGTTGAATTGCTTATTTCACATTGCAGTGTTACATCCTATTCTTCGAGTTTAGCTGTTAACCTCTTGGAGCTGAAACGTATAAGGTTTCCCTTGATTTCTTTCACTTGAAATAATGATTTGCAGCTAAGTGTATTTTTCAACGAAATTTAACGATTTACCGGAAATTTAAGAAAAATTTTCCGTTAAGAAATTTCGTTAAAAAAATTTAACACGCATAATTTTGTGTGCACTCCGGATCCACACCAATCGGGGGACGTTCGCAGCGGAAATCGCGTTGGACTATCTAACGATCATCATTGGCTAGTGGCAAACCTATACTCTACTTTATATATGAAGAGCGATGTAAAGGGTGGTAAATATGCATGCGGCGTTTATCGGTTTTTTGTTGCTTCACGCAATCTGACACCCCTCCTGGCGATGTTGCTGAGGGCGTCTCGTTCATGTCAAATTTCTTCGCATCTCTATTTCCATGGGAAAGGGATTAAGAAGGTGATTTCCGTCTACAGCTCCGATGTGTGCACTGTTTACGATCCTGCGTGTAAATCGATTCGTAGCTTGCTCGCCCATTCTGTTTGGATAGAAGTGGAAACGATTCAGCGGCGATGATATTGAATGCGTATACACACAAGAATGTCTTCGTGATGGGCAATGATGGACGTCATCGACAGAGGCGGAACGAGTGCATACATTTGGTAGACATTTCCGACTCCCTTTCGCTCCATTCCACTGCTCGACTGATCTCCGCCTCCTTGCATGATAGCGCCGTGAGCGCCCGAGGCTGATCTCGTTAAGCAAAGCCGCTGGATCGTGCGAAGTCGCATCTTCAAGAGAACAGAATCTTGAAGCGACTTCCGCTGTGTCAAGCGTGGCGGCGTCAAAGAGCGAGCCGTCCTGACCTTGTGGAGCCTACGCTAAACTCTGCTTTACGTGTATGTATCATCTTCGACTGTTTGAGATGTAACATTCGGTTTTAGGAGCGCCCAGCTTGATTTGAAATGTGTCCAGTTGCATTGAAAAGTCTCCAATTTGACTTGAAAATTGGTATATTCTGCTAAGCAGGAATCTCTGCATCCCTACCGCTGCTTGTTAGCGATCGCGTTTTTTCAAGTGGGAGGTTGACTTCAGACCTGACTTTTCGCCCGCATCGTTGTTTTCAATAAGCGCCCCGTGTTATATGACTACGAACAGTGTATGTATGTCATAGCAGGCCTACTGAATTAGAAAGCAACTTCAAATCACCTCCACGTCTCCAAATCTGTATCGAAAAAATATAAACCGACCTGCAAATTCGCGTTCTCATTCAGATAGAAGGGTGCAGTATGTGACTTATCGCCAGCCTAATGCAGGTCAGTGGCCAAAAGGGAAGCAAATCCGGACGACGTCATCCGTGTGTGCACGTGGAAGAGCCAGTTTACAACGTTCCAAAGATGTCATTCATCCTTATTGGAGGAATTATGATCTCCCTTCTTCTCTCAACGGAGCGTACATCTGGGAAACACCTCCAGCTGTGAGCACCTACAGGTGTTTATGCTCATGTCTGTGTTTATGAAGTCGGCACGATCATCGGCCGAGTGATGGGGCTAGGGCAGGAAGACACAAGAGGCTTCGAGGGCTTTCAAGAGCGTCGAAGTGGTGGAGTAGACAAGGAACTTCCGGCTCCATGCTCACGCGTTTGGCTCAAGTGACCATCGTTCCGTGCGCGTCAGAGACCTGGGGCAGGCGAAGGCCGGTCGAGCACGCGCTCAGCACACCGCACGCATGAATTGAGGAGACGATGCTCGAAGCGACACGATTTGCGCAAATGGGAAAAGGCCCCGAGAGTTTCGAACATCGTTGACGTCGAAGATGAAAGACGCTGTCGCATGGGCTAAGTCATCGAAAATTGGGTGGGTCGGTCACGTAACGGGTTTCGCTGACACCTCTGGACGAGACCCGTCACCGTTGGAGAATTCTGTGGATTCCGCGGGATGTCAAGAGAGTAGCAGGATGCTCACCAACGCGTTGTCGGGCTTCCTCGTGAAAGCCTTGAGGTGCAACACCCTTCGCGATGCTCGAGCAAGGGCGACCCACTAGGCTACTCTTGCACGCGAGAAGGGGGATGAAGAAGTTGCTGGCGCCTGCTCAAGTAAATCAAACCAGGAGTGACGCAGTGTGCGCCACTTCTCCTAAATCTCCTCAATCAGTATCCTTCAGTGCAGTCGCGTCAAACAGAGGGACTGTGGAGGGAGAACAGTAAAGCGGAGCGTTCCGCTCGCTGCTAATGAACGGACCTCGAGTGGTAAAGGAGCCTCTATAACTTGATCGTGAAGCTTTCGATGCAGCGAGATGTTGGAAGCAAAACAACCCAGTGGTGAAGCATTGCACAAAAAAAAACTAGTTGGCAAAAGTGCAATAGAAACGGCTTGACAGTCCGTAGCAGAAGTGTCCAACAAGGAGAGCCTGTAAGCCTCAGGGCCTCAAACCTCACCGCCAGATTGGAGGCTCTCCTTGTAAGCTGCAAACGCAGTGTGGTTCTGAAGGCTGTTGCACACTCGTTTCTCAACGTTTGTTATTTGGGGGAGAGCGTGAGCACCACCCCATGTAGATCGGAGCTGATCTGGGCACTTGCAGTTTCCCGCCACCCAGATGGTCGCTTTCCGAGACCCCATCGCCGCAGTTCTCGCTCTGCTTGAGCTCCTATGGATTACCCGATCTTCTCCTTCTCGAGATTGATGAAAGCTCAATTACAGGCACACAGAACCTTGTCTTTTCCAGAGACTGGGTTTCTCCGGTGCCCGCATTGATTGCCGCTCTTGTCGTACTAGTCGGTGCGAGCGAAGAACTAGTCAGCTGTTTCGGCTCTCCAGAAAAGTTTTTTCCGAGCAAGCAATTTCGTAGGAGCCCGCTAGTCACGTGCGAGTGTTGCCCTATGCACTTCTTTCGCAGAATGCTCACGTCGTCGAGGTCCATCATTCATAGATTGCTTCCAGCATTGCTTGCTGCTGTTTGCCTGGCCCTAGACTTTCCCATGTTCGGTGCAAGTGCTGCATCAATCCTGGTGTGCTCATACCAGCATCATGCCGACTGGGCCGCACCGTTGCAAATCGAGACGGAGAGCTCTTATTGTTGCCCACGATGTGAGAGCTCTGGACTAAACTCAGCGCATTTGGCGCGTAATGAGCACAGCAGTCGCAATCGCGCTTTCCATGCCTTAGGGTCGACGACTTCGTACCAGACTTCTCTGACACTGGAGAGTAAAACGCTGGCTTGTCCAACGTTGGCCTTCGAAGGCCATGGGCCAATTTCGCAAAATTCTTCCACAACAGCTAGATCGCGGGGCGATTCGCGCATCTCGTGAATGAGCAACGCCAACCTACAGTCTCCTCTTTCGTCTTCAATTTTGGACAGACCACAACAAAGCCGATAGTATTATAGTTTGCTCCTTGCACTTGATTATGCAAAGAGCGGACGACTGTCGGCACTAACTTCTGCCTCATTCCTTCTGTACGCACTTCGGACAGAGGACGTGGGGGGGGGGGGGGGAGCGAGTGAGTGTGCACTAAGCGTGGATATCCCTGACATAAAACCTATGGCGGTGTAGCAAGTTGTGTCTTCGTAGCGATAACGCACCCCGCAACATGGTGATAGGATCAGAAACTCTCGCTTTAAAAATGGATAAAATCATCTTCTTCTTATGGTTAGTCCTATCAATCTGTACTGTCTTGCTTCTTTTTATTGTTCACAGCAATGTTATGCACCTCAGCGCTGTATTCGTCAGACATTTCCAAATATTCTGCTCCACATGGGAACTGAGTGAGCGAGAAAAAGTAACTGATTTGTGCGTCCAGTTTTTACATTATAGATTTCTGTGTCAAGTTCAAACGGTCTGATAGCGTACTTTGGCTTATCCGGCAAAGTCAGCATTACCCATATTATTAAATGATTTCCGGAGCGCAGTCGGAGGAGGTGCCGGCTGTCACTTGCAGCCCATTCCAGGTTCCTGGTTCGGGTTTCCCGCCCAGGGCAACCAAGCCTTTCATCCGAGTGGGGTCGGTAAACAGTAGTAGGCCTATCCAGGAAGGATGAAACACCTATTTATTTGCCAACTTGGCCGAAAATTATTGTATAATCCAAATGCGCACTCAAATCACCTTCACATCCTTTAGAAGCATAATGCGTGGCGCATCCTAAGATGCGTTGATTAACTCCGTTCTTCACCCGTTTATGTAATCCGGGCTTTTTTTTCTACCTAACAAGCAGTACGACTTTACCTCTTCCGCCCAAAAGGAGCTATCCTACCTTACTATGGCAAGTCATTCCTTCTTTATCCCAGTGCCGCGTGTTTCAAGTGGGTTCCTTTGAACATCACCACAAAAACATCGGGTCATTGCTTCTCCGAAACGTGGGGTTTTTACGACGCCATCACGAGTGGCTGTCTCGACGTCTTCAGGAACAGCGTCGCACTTGAAACTCGATGGCAGCCCCCTCTCCTCCTATGATCCCTCCCCTAATCCTCGCTCGATATGCTCTTCGTAAATATGAGCTTTGACAGAAGTCTTAGCGTTAAACCTGAAAATAAAAACGTGAACTGCCAGCGACAGACAGCAATTGCTAAGAAGGTGGCAAATTTTCTTGCGTGATTCCGATTAGAAGCAGAAGGAAGCAAGTACCTGCTGCTCACGAAGCCTTAAAATTTCCATCAGTTCCTCTGTAGTGACAAAATGTCCACATTGGCTTACCGCTGAATTGCGTTCCATGGCCAGTTCCTCTCCAATGCAGCTAATTTGGTTCCAAACAAGTGGCTCTGTTCCAATAGGAATTTCGACGGTGGTGTAGACCTTCTCATCGCCGTCTCCAACTCTGTGATGGAGGCACGGGTTGTTGGTCGGCGTCTGCGTCACAATCCGGTTTCATCTACTAGCCGGCCACTTCTGTTTTCAATTTCTGGGTGGCAGTTCGTTGTCCGAGCATCATCGCCGAGGCCGAGTTACATGAACGCTGCTCCCGGAGCCCGTCGGCCTCCATACCCTCCAGCCGGGGTCGTGCTCACTTTCTCTGTCCCTGACGCGCCCTCGTCCGTCTACGCACTTGCTCGTCTCCATGCATAAACACGCAGGTCCTCCGCACCCCGGTGTTTTTCTGGTGTTGTTCGCCCGCCAGTCTAATCGATTCCACTTTCTGTCAATCCTTGCCACCTCACCGGTCGAACCGACTCATCCTGGCCTGGAGCCGTCCAGATTGGCTTTGCCTAGCCGGGCGGGTGGTCCACGTCGAGTTTCGTCGTTGCCGCCAGCCAGCTGAAAACGCCGACCACCGGTTCCGGGTTCGTGATCGATACCGCCCCGTGCTTCCGATAGTTTTCGGCAGGCCGGGCACCACCATCGATTGTCTCCAAACGGTGCAGCAATTCTGGCTCGTCAGACAGCCGCTCTGGGGGCATCTTGGGCAGTCGTTCTGTGTTGAAGCGTCCGATTAATGTGCAGCAAACGCACGCGCCAAAATTTGTCCAGCGCCTCTTAACAGACGTTCGAGAATGAGGTGCGAATTCTGAATCATTCCCCGGTGGGAGAAACTTCCCGTAAGGAGACCATCCGCAGAAGGGTGCTAAAAGAGTGTTGATGTATTTGAAGACTATTAGATAGTCTTTGGATAAGTTTTGGACAGATTTCGGAATGCTCCCCAAGTTTTGGCATGGTGTGAAGTGAATGGAGAGGCATTTTTAACTAAACAAAAAAAGTGAATCCAGTTCCAGTTTCCGAAAGTTACTTGAGAAGCTGATCGTCTTCCACTACAGACACATATTTTCTTTGGCCTGGAGCATTTTCGCAGTTTTAACGGAAATCTTTCACGGTGCGCAAGGGATGTGCATCCGTTCGCGTACAAGGACGGGGTCTTTTAATCCCAGAAGCAAGACGTAAGGAACTCTTGCAAAAGGCTAATCTGAAGGCGGTGCATCGAATGCACTTTGTGGGAGCGTCCAGCTGACCAACTCTTGGCCGGTGGGGGGCAGTGGATGGTGCTTTCTGCTGCATATGTGTTTAGTGCAGGTGCCACTGGATTCCCAGACCGGTTTTATTCCTTTTTTAGTGGAAAGTGTCGACTAACCATCACCACCTGAGTGCTTTCGCAAGCTGACTCGCGCGCAGTAGAGCTTATTTTCGTTTGCATTACGTGCCTTCTGTTATTTCTGCTAAAGCTGAAAAAGTTCTCAAACAAAGTCAATCGCTTCACATAGTTGGCAGACCAATACCGTAGTTTCTGTGAGCCGCTTTCTTACTTGCAGCGAAAGATTCCTCTTTTATTGACCTGCGTTTCCTAATCAGTGTTGTAATGGTCCCTGCTCACTTCGAAGTGCTGATTAATCTTTCAACATAGAATGCGACTCTGGTCATACAGATCATAGCATCAGGATAAACACTACTCCAGTATGAAAGAGAATCCTGCAGCACAGTCCTCCTCAACGTCTGTGGGCGAAAAAGAGCTGGACTTGAAAACGAGTTCGTCCTAGTAAGCAACTAAAGACTAAGGACTGATATCGGGAGGAAAAGAACAATAGGTCGATTAACTGTTGCCTACAGATAGAGATCATCTAACTTCCGGGAAGGGGATAGGATGCCCATGATGCATTCGTGATCCGCATACAGTCCAGTCCATACTATACTTATGCTCTCGCAAAAATTTCGAATATTCAGTGGCCAGCGCAAGTCATTGTTTAAGCCAAATACGCATTCAAATTGCTTCCGCGACATTCGTAGACGTAGAATGCGTGCCGAATCTCAAAAACGACTAACCAACGAAGAAGTTCACCTTACATGAGGTTGTCCCATAAGTCCTTGCCGATTTTTCAACGATTCACTGCAGATTTCGCCGGCGTTCTCTTGCATAGCGCTGCATATCTTTCGAAAGAGAATGACCTGCTTTATCAGAAATTGTATTGCGTTTCTTTTTTCATCATGAATTTCGTCAATTTTTAGGTCGTTGAAGTGAAAAGTGAAAAAGTGAAAAAGTAGCCATTTGCGAACTTGTTCTCTCCGCTTAAGTTTGCAATTTCTTGCGCAGTTTTTTGCAGCATTTGGAAGACAATGTTCTGTACTACAAGAAGGTGTGTTGGTTCTATTTTCTCATTTGTCCTTTATTGATTTTAGGCCATCAAATTGGGACGACCGAAGGAGGATGGTTGTTTTTGCCGACAGCTCCTGCTCTGTGGTTGGACTTTTTGGGTTGGTGTTATATGTCATTCGAAAGAGAATGTCTTGCTCTATAAGAAAAATTGACTCTATGTCGCGTTTATTGATTGCTATTGAATATCAACAAAATGCCAAAAAGAGGAAAATCGTCTTCACCAACAATTCCTTCTCCTTCTTCAGTTGTTGACATTCGACAGAAATCAGCGTGAGCCAATAAACGCGACACAATTCTTATTGAGCTAGACATTCTTTTCCGAACGACATATAACACCAAGCAAAAAAGTCCAACCACAGAACCGGAGTTTCGGTAAAATTTCGGACGGAAAAGTCGGAATTCCCAATTTGATGGCCTAAGAATCAATAAAGGACAAGTGAGAAAATAGGACCAACACATATTCTTGTAGTACAGAACATTGTCTTCCAAATGCTACAAAGAACTGCGCAAAAAAAATTACAACCTAAGCGAAGAGAATAGGTGCGCAAATGGCTTCTTTTCCACTTTTTCACTTTTCACTTCAACGACGTAAAAATTGACAAAGTTCATGATGAAAAAAGAAATGAAAAACATTCTGGTAGAGCAATACATTCTCTTTTGAAAGCTACGCAGGGCTATGCAGGAGACCACCGGCGAAATCTGCAGTGAATCGTTGAAAAAAAAACGGCGAAGACTTATGGGACAACCTAATATAAGCTTGTCCGGGAAGTTCTCAGCGTTTTATTCTACTATTTTTCATTCGTCTATTACTAGGTAAAAATTCAACTTGCAGTGCGCATTAATGCTACTTTCCGTACAGAATTTTTCGTTTTACCTAAATAAATATCTTATGTTTCAACGTTGTTATATTTCTGCTTTTGAAGGGCTTATTGAGGTATGTCGAAGGAGCAATTCCGAACGATATTTTATCTTTACTTCAAATTGGAACAATCCGCAGCCGAGACAGCTCGACAAATCAGTCAAGTGTGGAGGCATATTACTGTTGGAGAAAGCACTGTGCACCAGTGGTTCAGTAAATTTCGGACCGGAGATTTCAGCCTTGAAGATGACCCCCGTTACGGTCGACCTATAGCAGTCCTGGACGACGAGTTGAAGGAATTGGTGGAAGCTGTACCATCCCAAGTAGCAGTTCTACTGACGTCTAGCTCTTCCACGTTCGCGGGATCGTGGAAGAGCTAGACGTCAGTAGAACTGCTACTGCGGATGCTTTGAAACATCCTTGGATGGTGAAAAAGCTCGAAAAGTCCCACGAGTTGAGCGAGCGGCAAAAATTGTCACGTTCCGAGATTTGTTCTTCCCTAATTTACACAACAATACTGGCCCGTCTTTAGATCGAATCATCACTCGTGTGAAAAGTTGATTCTGAATGAAACGTTCTGAGTAGTGGTTGGACGCCTACTGTAAGGAAATCGACGAGATTCACCGAAAATTGCGTCAGCTTCAGCCAGCATTGGTCAACAGAAGATGCCCGATTCTTCTGCACGATAACGCCCGCCCACACGTTTCACAAATCACTATTCGAAAAATGAACGAAATAAGCGTTGCGCCCCACCCGCCACATTCTCCAGACCTCTCACCAACCGACCACCATCTCTTCAAACACTTCCAGAACTTTGTCGCTGGTAAAACCATCACCAATCAGGACCAAGCCAAAACAGCTTTCGTGGATTTTGTCGAATCTCGACCACCTAATTTTTTCGCTGATGGAATAGGTCGACTGGTGACCTGTTGACAAAAGTATGTTGATTCGAACGGTGTTTATCTCGACTAAATCCAATAAGATTTGAGAAAATTATGGTAGTTCAAAGTGAAGCACTCAAAACGCTAAGAACTTTCCGTACAACCTAATAATATAGCTCTTGCGGAACCGTAGTTGTAGAAACTAAAACCATAAGAAGAGCATTCAGCTACCACGGAGGAGCAGAAGATTAGAACGAGTAGGGTGATGAAAATCACAAGGCTGACTCCATAAGGCACTGCTTTCCACGAGGAGACACCGGACGTGACACAAGAGCGAAGCGGCCCTGTTCACCATCACTCCCATTCGGCAGACATTTTATGACTAGACTCCTAACCGCCGCGTGAAGCACAAGTAGCGTCTGTTTGAATCGCCTTCTGAATCATCATTTTCAAGTTTTTTCTGCAGTTGAGAATTCCTGCTCTTCCTCGGCCGCTTTGCACAGACATAATAATGACCAGAATCGACGAGGCGCTATCCTAACAGAGATTTGATTCACAGAGAGAACCGTTTTGGAGACCCTAATTACCCGAATCAGAATACGCCGTTACACAAATTCTCGCTGGGCATGAATAACACTTTTCGAATACTCGAATAATTTTGGCTTCCTGGGAAATCTTGAATATTCGAACGGCTTCGAATACCGAAAACTTTCGAGCATTCGAATTCGAATACATTCGAAAAACGCGATTTTTCAAACATTCGAATTCGAATATAAATCATTCGAATACCTATTCGAATGGGTCATTCGAGCATATGTATAGTCCATACACCCTCTCAAGTTTGCGTCACAAATAGGCTTGATTAGAGCTGAAGCCCTTATCAAACAGATGTCATTCGATTTTCTCTGAAGTGGCTGAAAGAGTTGATGTGATGAATTGATCACGCAATTGTCAAAATAATTAGCTGCTAGTGCGAAACTACAGAAGAGAATGTCCGATTCGAGTCTCCGTTGTTTTCGAGTCTAGACTTTTCAAATCTACTGCAACTATGGGCGCGTGGAGTGCAGTCGCAGGAGATGCCGATCGTCGTGTGCTCCCGATACCAGGTTCCTGGTTCGGATTTCCCGCCCAGGAAAAGGAAGCCTTCCATCCCTCCGGGGGCGGTGAATTGGTACTGGACTTGTCTGGGGAGGATAAACGCTGACTTATTCACCGGCTGCCCACCACAAGTCATTGTATGGCCAAAAACGCATTCTGATCGACTCCACGACATCCGTAGAAGTGGAATGCGTGGCGCATCCCAAAAAGGGATTGAGTAACGTTGTCCTTTATCTTTATCATTTTCAAATGTTTAGACGCTTTTTCTGCCACCAAAGAAATTTTCGTGTCAGACGGCTACTTGCTCTTTGACTTGAAATGTTTTGCCAACTGTTGCCTAAATGCCTCAACCGTTCGCTGCTGCATTCTAGCGACGTACAGAGCTTGACTAGCTAAGTTCTGTGGGCAGTAGGTCAGGTGCCGACATCCTGAACAGTCGAACGCTATGCACTAAACTGGCCACACTGCCAGTTTAGTGCATAGCGTGCGACTGTTCAGGATGTTTGGAATTGTGCAGCGCCTTCCGTTTAGCTGCTGCTTCCACTCACTTTTCTTTGGATTTGACGATCAGAAAGCCATCACTTAGCTAGTCACGTTCGACGTTGTTTGTGATCGTCCTCAGCATTCCCCGAGCGAAGTTGAAGTCGCCAGCGACCAGACAACTGCTCGCGCTGCTGAGACAGATGATATGATTACTGCACGCTTCATCCTGTTTGTCAGGACAGCTTTCCGCTTGTTCACCACACTGCCTAATAATCTTCCTTTTGTGAACATTTTGGTGAGAAAAGGCAAATTCGGCCGCTGCTCATTTTCATAGACCTAGAAACAGGTGTTACGTTTGATCAGAAGTAATAATTGTTTTTGGGCCTCTGCAGGAGCTATTATTTTAATATTATATATAATATATCTAATATTTTATCGGTGACACTTTTCCACGACCTTGATTTGATCTAACCAGAGGTAAGAGATCTTGTCCAGCTCTCGCACCTGGAAGTGACATCGGAACAAACTTTTCTGGATTAGAAAACTTCTTCTCGATGAACTTCTGTCTGCTGACGACAGTTTGTCTGTGCTTAATGACGCGATCGAGCTTCTACTTTTTGAAAATTGGCCCTCGCTTTAGCTTCATGCCGATGCCAGTCTATCACTAATTCGTTGAAAATCATTGCGAAGACCGTTTGCAGCACGGTTGATTGAAAGTCGGCTGTTTGGGTCCGACGAGGTTTCCATTCAAGGCAGGGACATGAGCTGCTTGAAATCGGTTGACACGTCGAAGCGATTCTCCGTCTCCTTCTGCATGTCGCCTAGAACTTTGGCTTTTCCACCGTAGCGCAACACATGCTGCTCCTCGATGAGCTGCTGTTGGCGATTGGTTTTGCATTCGTTTTCGCTTTTGTTTATTTTCGTTTTCCTTTTTTTCAGTGTTCTTTAAAGTGAGTACTCCACATCCCCACGAAGAGAATGAATGTGCGTTGCGAACTCTCGCCCACATAGTGTTTCGTTGTTCCTGGGAAATACATTCCTAAGAAACGCAACATTTGTGCGAGAGCAAGCGTCGAATATTCCAATTCGGAAACTGTACTGGCGGAGCAATATCACTGCTATATCAGTATAACAGATCCATCTTAGCGAGTGCTGATGTGTCCCACGAGGTGTGGATGTTGCGCTCGATCAAACAACGCCAGTAGTGTAATGGCGTGGAGCATTCTCGCCCGGTCAGAGAGAGGTGCGGGTTCGAGTCCCGTCCGGCGCTGGAGTTCTGATCGCATCAAAACATCGCTATGAGATTTGAATTAAATTTGCGAGCTTTTCGGTCTCGTGATATGTTTACACTGCACGCTTTTTGCTGCGTACGTGAGGGCAGTTCTGGAGTATTGTGTGTACAGCATGATGGTCGCCTCTCAAGATGGCCTACATTAGTCAATCGGAAAAGTTCTGAAAACACTTACGAATACAGTTTTCTCTCGAAGCCTGTCTCCTGCTAGCTATAGGGAAACACTTGCAGCACTTCGTGAAGACTCACTTCAAGCAGGATCGTGAGTGTATGTAACTTGAAAAAGTACTTTGTCTATACATTGACTTGCGATAGACAGCCGATGAACAGCTCAGTGTTTACGTTTCTTAGACAGGACTGGTGCCAATTTACCGACCTCAGAGGGATAAGAGGCTTTTGTTGGCCTGGGTTGGCAACAGGGGTGCACATTTAACGGTTAACGATTTAACGAATTTAACGAATTACCGGCATTTTTCGGTAAAATCTGGCTTAACGACTTAACGGAAATTTTTAGGAACTTAACGGAATTTTTAACGGACCTTTTTCTCAGTGAGTTTATCACATTTACCCTCAGCATTCTCTAATGTTGCTGGACTCACCCTCCCGATTAGGACTGTTCCTGGAAAACTGCTGAAATCAGCAAGAATACTTCGATGTTTTTATCAATTCAATTCGTTTTAAATTTTTAGAAATAATACATTTTGGGAGCATGTGTAGCGCAGTCGGAGGAGGTGCTGGCTGTCGCGTGCACCCTATACCAGGTTGCTGGTCCTTCTTCGGGATTTCCCGCCCAGGCCAACCAAGCCTTTGATCCCTCTGGGGTCGGTGAATTGGTACCGAACTTGCCTGGGAAGGACAAAGCGCTGATTTCTTCATCAGCTGGCCATCGCAAACCATTGTCTCAAGGGTATCCCATAGAAGTAGAATGAGCGGAGTATCCCAGAAGGGATTGAGTATCGCCATCCTTTATCCTTATCCTTTAATGTACTTTGGAGCTAGAAATTTCTTCGCCGAGTCCCCAAGCAGGTCAACGAATTCACAAAGATACTGGTCTAACCTCGTAAGATACGCCTGTTCTCACCTGGCGCTGCTCATCTCAAAATACTTTTACCCACCTGGAGCAGACGAGACGGAGCGAATGTTTTCGGCCGCTGGACGTATTCGAGGTATTTTAAGCTATTTTACAAAAACACTAATAACAAAAACTTGGAAAGCTACCTTTCCTGAACGTTAACACGAAGACGGCGTATCACACCTTCTCGGCAGTGTGGGACCGTGTGACACGATGTCGTATCACTGACGCGACGTTGCAGAGATATGATTGGTCCCAGGTACCAGGCGCTCAAAAATTGTGCGTTCGTCAACGTGTTAACATTCCACTGAAGGGGTTTTTACTGTATTTTTATTAATTCTTTCTGTACTTAGTGGGCTGGTGCCTGTACGGTGATCGCACACGTTCGTAGAACAGTCTAACAGAAGAACTAGGAAAGGGTGGAACTCCGGGTACCTGCCTGATCGCACATTTCAGGTTGCCTTACAGACTGATCATCTTGCCTTGAATGGTAACTCCATAGCTGTTCTTATTCTATACCCTGTAGATAATTTTTGCTTAAGGCTTGTATATTTTTCTATGTTTGTTGATGATGATTTGTTTATTTTATATTGCAGTGTTACACTCCATTCATTGGACATTAGCTGTTGAGCTTTTGAAGTTGAAACGTATGGTTTTCCTTTTTTCAGTTGAAATAATGGTTTACAGCTCAATGTATTTTTAACGAAATTTAACGATTTACCGGAAATTTAACGAAAATTTTCCGTTAAAAAATTTCGTTAAGAAAATTTAACGCCCAGAATTTCGTGTGCACCCCTGGTTGGCAACCCGAACCAAGAACCTGGATTGGATGCAGTTGACATGCTTAAATGTTTGCAGAATTAATACTTTATCATTACGTCTGAGCGAATATTTATATTTTTACCTATTATTAGGGGGGGGGGCCAAAAGTAATGAGACACCCCATGCCGTTTCCATATATCTCGTGGCTGGAGTCTGGTTTCGTGCTTATCTTATTTGTATGTTTGTATGCTACTTACTGAAGCCCATCTGAAAAGTTACCACTTCCGCCCTTTCCAGGAGCATGCCAAAAACCCCAGCCTGTCTCATGCCGAAACCCCAATCTGACGAGTCGACCTGTGTCGCGCAAATCTCCCCCAATTCCCAACCCCGAGCAGCCTGGGCTCAATATTCACGCAAGATAAGAAGTACGTCTTCTACCTTAACCCTGCCAAGCAGCGGGTCTGGGTGAGGCCTGGTGACCTGTTACCGACCTTCGTTCGGCGAGATATTCACGGCGAGAAGCATTTTTGGAGCTTTTGGGTCTGCGCCCATGGACCGGTTTACCGGAGGCTGTTTCCCAAGAGCACCGCGATGAACTCCAAGGCCATGGTGAACGAAATAGAGGAGATGGGCCGGCGACTCGCTCTTATTCATTCGCAGCGCTTCAAGAAGGTTCTCCTCTTCGACAACGCCGCACCCCATCGGGAACAAGTGACCACGGATAAGCTTGCCCAGCTGGGCTACGTTCACATGCCTCACCCACCGTATTCGCTGGACATCTCTCCATGCAACTACCACTACTACTTGAGCCTACAGGACTTCCTAGTCGGAAGGGACACAAAAACCCAAGGAGTCCTTGACAACCATATCGAGCAGTTGATCAACACCGGGCTCAAGCAGTTCTGGAAGGATGGGATCAGGAAGTTGGCTGAGCGATGGCAGCAAGGTCACTGCCCTTAATGGCAAATACATTCCTCAGCATCGTTGAGTTGTAATTGAGTTATAAGGAGATAAAGATTTTTTTTCATTTTGTCTCATTACTTTTGGCCCCCCCCCTAATATTACTACTGATGTTCTGCTGCCTTTCCTCTTGTCTTCTGACGTTTTTTTTTACTTCGACGCGCTTGATTCCTCTGAGTAAGAACTGGATCCATTGCTGTGCATTTTGTGCTTTTTAAATTTCTAGTTGCTTCTGTTTATTAGGCTGTCCCAAAATTAATCTCTGTTTCGAGGTTTGTATAAATAAATAACTTTTTACCCTAAATCATTCCGTCTCAGGGAAAGCCAACATACCGTTCGATAAGATTTTTTCCTGCTCTTTCAAAAAACATATGTGGATGTCGCTCTAATTTTTCTAGCCAACCTTTTCCAGGGCTCCGTAAAATCATGAACCGACGCTAGTATCGAGTCATGATGCTTTACGATTTTAAATTGGGACATTCACAGCAAAGGGATCCTGTAACTTTAGCACTGCTTTCGGGACGGGCTGTCCTTGCGAAGGAACGGTGAGGCTCTGCTTCGAAAAATTCAATTCTGGAGATTTTGATCTCGAGGAAAAACTGGGTCGCAGGCGCAGGTCGTCGTTCGACGATGAAGTTTTGAGGAGAGGCGTCGAAGCAAATCCGGGACGAATGCACGTAGCAAAGGACCTTGGCGAACATAATAGTACGGTTGCAAGACATTTGGCGAGAATCGGCAAGGTGAAAAAGATGTCGAAGTGGGTGCCCCATGAGCTGAGCGATGAGCAGCGTCCGGCACGTTTCGATCCTTGTTCCAACCTCCTAGTTCGCTTCAAAAATGGGCCTTTTGTAAGCCGTATTATAACTGTAGATGAAAACGGGTCCTTTACGATAACATGGAAGCAGGGATTTGTCTGGGTAGTTAAGGATGCTCCTCCAACATCCTTTCCCAAACCCGACCTTCACCCTACAAAATTATGCTTACTTTGCGGTGGTGTTGTAAAGGTGTAATTCATTGCAGCTTTTTGCCACCTAGTCATGCCGTCACAGCAGAGTCTTGCTGCTGTGATTTGGACCAAACGCATGAGAAGTTGCAAAAAGTGTGGCCGGCAGTGGTGATTAGGGGAGGCTCTCCTGTTGTGGGACAACGCAAGGCCACACACCTCGCAAATCACTCGGCGAAAACCATTTTGACCCATTTAGGTATCGAAGTTTTCCCTCACCCGCCATATTCTCAGGACCTTTCTCCTACTGGCTATCACATTTTCCGAGCTCTTGATTCTTTCTCATTTGCGTCAGAAATAATTCACTAATTTGGCCAATATTCAATGTGCCCTCCTTGATTTCGTTGAATCCTGTGATCTCAGTATTGTAAAGGATTATGTTCATGACCTGTTCGTTGGCGAAAGTGCATGGACTCTGGTGGTTTTTACTTCGATTAATAACGTTGCGTTTAAGCTGAGCTATTGCAGTTTGAAGAAACCGGTCCGTTTCGGCGATTAATTTTGCGACAGCCTAATACTATTATCAATTTTGGATTAACCAATGAAGTCAGAGGGGCAAAAACGGTTGCATTATGGATTCTCATTCTGTGGAAGTGCTTAAGAATTATTTGGAGAAATATGTATGACCAGCCTTTGTCTTCTAAAAGGGCATCACTATAAAATGGAAGCTAAGCCTTCAAATGATGTACTTTTGAGAGGGTGCGAACGCTGTCAGAACACTCTTTACAATCTGATATTTCCCTCTTTTTAATTGCTGTTCACTCTCGCTTTTAGCCTCTATGCTTATCTTTCCCGGATCACCATTTTCATCTTTTTTTTTGCTGGGCGCTTGAGGACAGCTCCGAGGAAGCAACATTTCGCATTGCACCCCTCCTGGGATTAATTCGCTTCTGTGCTTAGGCCACTCATCACTTCCGAGATGGTGAATTGTTAGACGATTCTCTTGGAAATGGCACAATGACTTGCCCGTCAAGTGACTGCCACCTAAGCCAAATTTCTATTGAAAATATCTCCAAGATCCAAGACTAGGACAGGTGTCACACCCACTGGGCTCGGATTGAAGCGGAAAGGGCGACCTGGCTCTAATTCTCAGCGTATCTTGTCCGTCCAGCAAGGAAGCGCCAACAGGTGACAACTCTTCATAGTTTTGGCATGAAGCTTAAAGGATCAGGGTTCTCGTTAATGAGTCCCTTTGTGGAATACGCCACGCATTCTCCTTCTCGTGGATGTCGTGAAGGCAATTTGAATTACACCTCCGACTGCTCTGCCGTGCTGCCGGC
The DNA here is from genome assembly GCA_947396885.1 of Heligmosomoides polygyrus polygyrus. Lineage (NCBI taxonomy): Eukaryota > Metazoa > Nematoda > Chromadorea > Rhabditida > Heligmosomidae > Heligmosomoides > Heligmosomoides polygyrus. Next base: position 69,460,778 of record OX377203.1, read on the forward strand.
GATAAGCATAGCGCCTTAAAACTTTTCAACTTCAATGTTGAGTCGACCGAGTCAGACTATAAGTTCGTGCCGCCAACTGGTTGACGCAGATCGTGATTGTAGTTGCGCAACCAACGCAACCAGATTTTGTACTAACACATGATGCCACCATCGTACCATTGTACATGCTCTTCAGTTCCGCGTGTGCGTGCTCTTTGTTGGTCAGTCTGTAACTGGTTTGGCAGTTATTCGCAGACGAAATTTCGGCTTCTAAAAACACGCGTTGTCAAAGTTTTCGTCTCCCTAGGGGAGGCCATAGCTGGATTTTATTTGCTAATCATCTCGTTTCCTAACGATGGCATAGGATCTACTAACTAAACAACTTGTCAAGAGACTTTGCTGGCGAAGTGGCACCGTTCCCGAACGTTTTCATCCTGTTCCTTTGTATTTTATTCTTCACTACGCTTCCATTTTAGCTCTCTTTTCCCACATTGTAGTTCCTTTTTATCACGAAACATGCGGTACTTGAACAGAGCTCTAAGCGCTAATAAACTTTGTTTTGGTCTGCATTGTTTGCCGTATTCATTCTTTGTGGTTAGGTCATCTGTTCGAGGCAAAGAATGTTAAACAAAGTGAAACGCACACCCAAGTGACTTTATGAACATGACTCTAAGGTCAAAATGTGGTAATCGCTTCTGCGAGATAACCGTGTGACGCATCTGTTCATCATGTCATGCCTGCGTTCATTTCAATGCGTGTTCCCCTCTCTGCTCAGCGTTTTGTTCCATCTCCTTTTCGCCCGTTGTTTAAATATTCGATATTCGTCGTCGCTGATGTCTGTAGGACTCATCTGCTGCAATCGTTTTTCACGTGGTAGATTTTGAGTTTCGCTGCTCTCTTCTGAATACAGTGTTCACTACAGGCGCTTGTTCCAGGGCTGATCGTCTTCTTTTCTTCCTAGAGATGTCGCTCCATCTACTGCGACAGGCCACGAGCCGATCATTTAATGTGAGTTTGGTTTGTGACCCGTCAGCCGCCAAGCTCTGTGGAAAAGTTTTACCCATTTACGGCGTTCACAGGTCGTGATTTCTGTTTTAAGGCATTCCGGTTATGCACGACTGGCCCCGGGGTCTATCAGCCTCTGCCGATCGACCCTACCTGGTCCGAGATGGCGAAGAAGGCCATGAAGGGCAAGGATCCTGCGACACTGATCTGGAACACTCCCGAGGGTATTCCGATCAAGCCGCTGTATCTGAAAGAGGACAGGAAGTGTGACGAGCATCGAAAGGGCGAGGTAGGAGTAGACGTTGTTTAGTACTGGAACGCGGTGTATGACTCCGGAAGTGGCTAATCAGAACGTTAGTAGTTGCTTTTCAAAGATAGCGGTGTAGGACCAAGCGGTTTCGGCGGAGGGCCATGCGCACACAAAGTACTCCAGGACGTGGCCCACCTACCGCACCTCCAGGATGCGCTCAGAATTGGCCGCATCCTGGAATTCCTTCCCTTGCTCAGTCCGCGTCAGCCACCCAACCAATAGCATTCATTTTCTCGGCGCTGCCGTCTGCGCTATAAATAGCGACCAAACATTGGATTTCTAAGTGTTGTGCTGGGCTTGTGCTTCAGCCGCACTCATGTGATGCTTTCGTCATTCCAATGCAGTGAACTGCTTCACTGAAATATTTCTGAGGAAACAGTATCAATTTCGTGACGTGCTCCATCATGGCGACGAATAAGTATCCCTTTAGCCGATCTTCCGTCGTTAATAGAACCGAAGCATGACCTTGCAACAAGACCTTTCTGCAATGTCTTTGGTCTGAAGCCAAATATATTGTAACAAATATAAATATATTGCTAACAAATACATCGAAGCGCGTGTCGCCTGTTCGAGAGAAAGGGTCATGTTCAGTCGCATAGTTGAGGTGAGGCGCTGTAGAAGTACAAGGCGTATCGCAGTGGAAGCAAACACTGGTAGGGAGTTCAGTGCTGTTTATTTATTTTTACTTTTCTACTTTTTACTTTATGTTTGAGGAGTAATGGAGTTGGTTAACAAAAGATTACGGATCCCACTGATTGCGCTAACCGCACCTGTCCGGCACATAGATACCGTTTCCTGGCGGAGAAAGTTGTTGACGATTGGTGGGCTTTGCACTTTAGAGATGAGCGACGAGGAAAGTTGTGTTGAGGCACTGAGAGTGCACTTTGTGTTGCAGGCAGCTGCTCTTAAATTGTCGAGAAACACTGTAGCTAAGTAGCCGGTGGTGGTACACCCAAGGCGACCGAAGATGAATTCCTGGAGAGTGGGTTACAACTGAAAAAGCACACGTGGAACTGTTTGCGATTATCAGCAGCTCGCTGCAAGGCGTACAGGGGTGTGCGCGAAATCCGAAATTTTGTAAATCGTTACGACGAAAATGTCATAAATCGTAACATGACTGAAGATTCGAAGATGACCTCATAGAAAACGATCCGTGTGTTGCGCCGCCACGTCCACCAGAGACGTTGTTTCTGTGCGAAGCAAAAGCAAACGAATATGTACCTTCGTCCTTTTTCAGTATATAAATTGGTACCATTGCTTTCAGAGAAGAGAATGCTTGCTTATTGGTTCACCCACGAATCAAAAGAATCATAAGTGACAACATAGAATAGAAGCCCATCACAAAAAGGTTCTATTACATATCGACTATCCTCTCTTTTCAACATTTTCTCACCGCTAAATTACGCGAGTACCACCCGTTGTGAGCTGATGTTAAAGCGGATCTCCTGATATAAATTAAAGGACAAATGCTGCCAAAAAAGCGTAAACCCAGACGATTCTTGGCACCACTGTCCACGCTGAGCCAAAATTCAGGGGAGTCCGCGCGAAGAAAATGAAGAAACGGCAGTGTTCAAGGTTCTGGACAGCAAAATGTTTTGGTACTGAGAAGTGCGATTAAAAGATGCACTGCAATCTACATTAACGTAGAAGTACAGAGTATCCCAAAAAATTTTGTCACTGCCTTGTAGCTCTCTTTAAAAGCAGAAAGACGGAATTCTTCTAATGACTGCTTGTACGACGCTGAACGAGGCTTAGATGAAAAATCAAAAATCCACTAGATTTGCAACCTTTTGAACGAGATGTTTTTGTCTCACGCTGCCTCAGAGCTTGAGCCGCGGTAGAGAAGCGTGAATTAATAACGATCTGATGAGTATCCTTGCACCCTGTCTTCAATCTAATGGACACATATTATGCCAGCTTTACCTATATATGCGAATTCTTGGCTGATCATGGAGTAATACGGCCTTCCAATCGCAACTAAGTTTAGGGGTGTATCAGAGGTGACTTTGTGCAGCTCCTTGAAGAGTTTCGCACTTTCGCGGATTCATCGCAAGGCAGCGATCGTCAATTCGAGATGCACCATGCAATTCTCGCTTTCCTACGTTTGACTTCTGTGGCATTTGCATTCCGCTTCAGCCTGCGCTTTCATGCATTTTCTCGCACAACTGGAAGACATGTTAGTCCTTTATCCGTCGTAGGCAAATCTGGCCTACGATGATGGTTGAAGGGGACCTTCGTCAGGCCAGCCGAGAAATCGACTTATAGCTTGTTCGAGCACATAATCTGCAGTTCCACTCATCGAATCTCCAAAATGTTGGTGAAAGCAACATCGCTTAATACTCCACACACAGATTCTGTACGTCTGTGGAGCTGTCTACTGTCAAACATTAGGAGAAGGTACACCTAAACTACGACGCGATAGATGTGAGTGTCTGGTGATCAAGATGACATTTACGAAAATTTTCGATTTACGACCCAAAATGTCGTAAATCATAAATCATAAAAATCCTCAAAAATCGCCGTAAATCGTAAAATCGTAAACAGTAAATCGTAGTTGCGCACAACCCTGAAGACGTAGTTGTGAAAGGTGGAGAACGAGGAAAAATGAAAAAAATAGTCTAGTAGCTAAGCACAACTTATTCGTTGCAGTCTCACATCCTCTGTTCTTTCAGCTTCCTGGCATGTATCCGTTCACTCGAGGACCCTACCCGACCATGTATACACAGCGTCCGTGGACGATCCGTCAGTACGCTGGATTCTCGACGGTCGAGGAGTCGAACGCCTTCTACAAAGAAAACATCAAGGCCGGCCAGCAGGGACTCTCAGTCGCCTTCGACTTGGCAACGCATAGAGGGTAGGCTACTCCTCATTCGCAGACTACTTCGCAGACTGTAGGCTACTTCTCCTCCAGTCGTTTCCCGTGTACACCTCTCACTGCTTAGCCAGACGTTTTCGAACACCTTTCCAGATACGATTCGGACAATCCGCGTGTGTACGGCGACGTCGGCATGGCCGGAGTGGCTGTGGATTCGGTGGAGGACATGAAGCAGGTGAGCGTCTGGGGTAAGGAAGTGTGGCTCATCTGTGCTCTGATTTTTTCGAAATGGAGAACTTCAGCTGTTCGACGACATTCCGCTTGACAAGATGAGCGTCTCGATGACCATGAATGGAGCAGTCATTCCAGTCCTGGCCATGTACGTCGTCGCCGCAGAGGAGTCGGTAAGTTCAGCGTGGAAACATATTTGCTCCGCAATTCTCGTTTCTTATGTATTTCATCTTTTGTCCTTAGTTTTCCTTCATAAGAAAGCAATCGGTTGCTTCAACACTTTTGTGCCACGTAGACAATGGAGCAAATTTATTTGGACCTGACTTTTCTTCAATTTCGTCGTTTTCAAAGCCTGAAAAAAGATTGAAACCCAGGCACTCATCTCAAATAGGAGTAAGTTACAACTCGACGATTCTACATAAGTGTTAAGGTGAATCTCACTGAAGCAAACCGACTCACTGTTGTTCCACCAGCACTGAGTGAGTAGCTACATGGCTGCATAAAGCAACTGAGACCTAGAAGGTGCAAATCTATAGTGATGTTAAGCGTATAGAAGTACTTGGTCTCAGATCCCATGCACTCGTTCCGCTTGTTCATTGTCGGATTACGCTCATGAATACGGAAATATACTAAAATCGTCTCCACTGGGCATGTTCTCGATGTTTACCGAGTGGGGAAGGGGGTAAGCAAGCTATGCTTTTGCTTACCAGCCAGGTGTTCCCTGATGTGAACACTTACCACTTACCTTGGTTAGTGCCTTCCTAGTTTCACCTATGTATATCTCACCCAGGTTATACCCGGAATTTGGTCAACAACACGCTTCTGCGTACAGTCTCTACTCCTTCCATATGGGCAAGCCACGGAGTCTCTCTTTATGCATGAGCGATCGTCAAGTCTATTGCGAACTGGGAGCCGTTTTATATTGTTTCCTGGCATGTTATCCGGCACCGACTTCATCGTCCAAGCTTTCTCGCACTGGGCGAAGACGTAGAGCTACCATGTTTGTTGTCGTTGTTCGTCTCGCCGAGAAGCGCAGTATTGGAGGCCAGCATGCGTGACTCCTCTCGCTCCTCATGTCCCTTGCACACACCCATTACCGTTCTGCACATGTCGCGGAGCACAGTACGTTGGACAGCCAGAGGATAAACGGATTTTGCGTGGACTACGGTATCCTTAAGCTACCTTTACGATACCATTTGACATTAAAAACGCCAGACTCGATTGTTCAGATAGGGTAGAGAGCCAAGTGGATGATGGGTTATTCAACATTGAGGATAATACAACAACCAATATTCGACAGTACATTTTGGAATGGCGTTCGGGTACTGGTCGTTTAATTCTGCTCATAAGGCAAATTGCTGCGGTTGGAGCTAAACGATGTCCCTTTGGAAGGCCTTTACACTGAAATATTTCTCGGGCCACCTGAACGCTTTGCCTTCCAAGCATACTTGTACCAACATCATTATGTATGATTTGCTCAAACCAAACGTAGTAATTCTTCCTTCATCCTCATCTAGCATCTCTGAAGGTGCTTGTAAAACAGCGTTATTATCTACGCGGTAACGTCAAGAGATTCAATCACACAAATTTGCTGAAGCGTGCTAAAGCCTGGCGGTCTAGAAACTTCTGTTCATCAGATGTGATGGTATGAAGCTGGGAAGCTGACCGACAATTTTGTTAAGGAACCATGAGACTCATTGGTCAGTCCGTCAACGCAGCATATTATGGGTTCGATTTTATGCGTCTGCATTCAGAGAGTTTCTATCTTCTTCAGGCAGTTGATATGCTTTGACCAGATGACAGAATACTGAGCACGTGGGGGTGTCTACAGCACCGTCGATAAATATCGCCAAATCCGCCGTTTCCCCGCTTTGCCTCTTCAAGTCGATTATGGATTCAGAACAACATCTATCCATTGACAAAAAAGCCTTAGCAGGATTTTAGAATTCGTGAGTTCGAGATGACTTAAATTAAACGAGGCCGCGATTATCTCGACTTGACTCGCATTCGCTACTTAGTCTCTCCTAAGTATGCCTCCTGGCAGGAGAGGATCTTCCCATTTGGATTTTACACAAAACGCTGTCAGAATGTATTTCATGCCAATTTTAGATTTGGTCTCATCATGGCAGTCTATTTGATATCAAATTTGAATAGTTTGGCTCCATGTTTATCATTCTATGCATTCCAAACTGTCGTTTTTTCCGTTTTCGCCAACTGTTTACGAGCGCACCATTTTCGTTCCATGGCTGGTTTTGCTCAAGTTCTCGGTTGTGATATATGGATTAGAGCTGTAGGAATTCGATTTACCTTGATCAAAAGTAGCGTACCAATCAGCTATCAAATTGGCAGTGCACCAGGCTTCCGAGGAGACACGTCCTGCAAAGGCTACTTCACGCGTGTCGATGTGTCCGCACTCAGCGGATCAGTATGGAAGCTGGATATGTGGTTAAACTACATGCACAGATGCTGCCCCACGAAATGATGAAGTTGGCAGCTCACGTCTGACAGCTTCGCTGCTTCAAAAGGGATACTTTCTTCTAGTTTAACCACGAGACTCAACGCGACGTCAGTCCAAAATAGTTTATATCATTTAGCGAAGCCCAAATTTGTAATATTTTCAAAAAATCCACTCGACCCTAATCTGATTCATTTAGTTCAGAATCCAGACTGTTGCTGTAATTGCAGTGACCTGGCCTGCCTCGCCAAGCATCCACCTTGGTTCCTCTCCTCTCACGACTCACAACCCCATGCAGGTTCAGGCTTGAGAAGAAAGAGGACGTACACTGACGACTTTTTTTTTGGGGGGGGGGGGAGGGGAGGGTTTGTCTTGTAGTTAGTTTTGGCAGAAGAGCTTCTCTTCGAAGAATTCAGTTGTTTTTCTCTCCTATCACACGTTAAAAACAAGCACCTCCGTTGCAATCTTCGATATGATTTGGGGGATCGTCTTCAAGATTCTCGTTGTTCATGAAAACAAAATTTGAAAACATTTTTTACGCTAGAACGTATATAGCTGAAATTATGCTTCAGATAGTTTCAAGTTTTGCTTAGGATGCTGAAAAAATCACGGATTTCAGAAGAGATCTTCAATATAATTTGGACTCCCGATTTTTGTCTATTTGTCAAAAAAAAACTGTCCCAAAAATCGAATGCCACTAATCACATGGAAAATGGACAAAGGCTTGCCTTGCTCTAATACTAAAAGCTTTAAATTTGGTAAGGTACAATCTCGTTCTCTGAAATTTTTCCTTCGGATAGAAGAAAATTATTACTCTTGACAAGTTAATCCTTCTCATACCACCGTCGAAGTCAGAGATCGCGGTTGTCTGCACTTCAACTGCCATAATTCGGAGAGTGTTTTGAAAATAAACGTGAAATACATTTTCGAAAGCATTTTAAAATTTTAAAATTCTACTGGGCAGATCCATTCCTGCGACTGAATAATTAGTAGAGACCAAGGAGCGAATTTGGGTCAGGTCAAGATAATTACGGGCTCAGTTGATTTAGGTAATGTTGAACTCATCAATTTTAAAATCCTGCTAAGACTTTTATGCCAGCGAGTAGATAATGCTGTTCTGCATGCAGCAATGTGCTTTCCTTTGGATATAATCGGTTTTGAAGAGAGTTATGGCACAGCGGCCGCCGTGTTCTGGCGGAGATTTACCGACGGTACTGTAGTTTCAGCCGTTTGAAGTCGCTTATGAAGGGCCAGCCAACAGATTTCCAAGCAGCGTTTAGCCTGTGGCATTGCAAATGAATTTGTCTCTTCGAGCACTCGGCATATCGTCAGCGAGGTGGTGCTCAGGTTCCATCATATCAAACTTTCGAGGGACAGCTCAGACATGCACAGCTTTCATCTCAGGCGAACATGGAGAATTGTGCAGTCGATTGCCTTCCTTTGGTTCTTGGACTGGAAAATTCCTATCCTTAATAGTTGATGTGACAAAAACACAATAAACCATCACTAAAAGTTAGTTGATTTCTCGTGTGCTCTGTTTTCGATGATACTATTTTGACCAGTCGAGCGATCTTGTTACTGTTGAAGTAATTTTAATGCAGAGTTCATAGATAGAATGTGGTTCAGGGAGTGGATCGCAAACAGTTGGCTGGAACCATTCAAAACGACATTCTGAAGGAGTTCATGGTGCGAAACACCTACATCTACCCTCCAGAGCCTTCAATGCGTATAATTGGTCAGTCTCCCAGATCTGCCGAACATACTAACGCGTGGTGCTCAATCCGCTCATCATCAGACTTCCATATAATGTGTTTCAGGTGATATTTTCGCCTACACGAGTAAGGAAATGCCGAAGTGGAACAGCATCTCCATTTCCGGATACCACATGCAGGTTCGTGCCTTGAGGAGGTGGTTAATGCGAAGTTGAGTCGAAGCGTTTAAGTCGATGAGGTCGACTCGAGTCGACTGACCTATTTTTCGATTGAGTGTACGGTTATTACTGCGGTCGAAGGAGGCCTGCAATATACCGCTAAAGTCGATACGCTCCCTCCAGAATTGAACGATTTCGACCTCCCGAGGTGATGCTTGCGACTTTGGTACGTGGTACCAACGGCGTGGCAGGGAATGGACTAGCCCATCGAACAAACTGGCTATCAATAGCAGCTGCTCATTCTCGCATGTACTATGTATGGGCTGTGGCACGAACACGCATTCAGCGTCATGCAGCGACGAATCGAGGGGACGATGTGGCAGAACTCGCGCTAGTGTGGAAGGGCCTATGCCTCGTCGAGGATCTGAGACGCTGCCGCATGGGGCAACTCGTCGGAAATTAGGCGGGTCGGCCACGTACTGCGTTTCGCAGACACGCGCGTGCTGAGAGCCGTGACGGGCAAGATTCTGCGGAATATCAAGGGATACCCAGACGTGTTGTTGAACTTCATCAGTAGTGCGCAGAACTAACAAGGAGAGGTTGCCAACTCATGGTGAGCTTTTGCGATGCTATTTCGACAGGATGTAGGGTCTTGTGAGCGGAGTCCAGAATTGCAGTTAATTTTTGCTGAACGCTTTTTTAGAGGCCGGAAAAGAGATGTGAAAACGTGTGCGCAACAATCACCAGTCCCTATGACATCCACGAGATGTGCGTCGGCGACGCAATCGGTGGGAGTGCCGTCTCATAGGAGCACACTAGGGGGCTTTTGAGTTCGAGTCCCGATACTGCCAATACTTTTTCACACATTAGTTTGCTGTTATTAGTTGTAAGCGTGCGACGCTTTTCGTGTCCCTCGAGCGAGGAGATCCCCCGGACCACTCTGGTACGAGACGGGGACGAATGGACCCTTTGCTGGAGCAATTTGACATTCAGCGGGGCGACATGTGGCAAATGATACAGGATGAAGCGGTTGACATGGAGAGGATGAATACAGTGCGTATCATATGTAGGGTCGCACTGATCCACTGGTGTCTTTTGGTATTCATCGTTCTATTTGAAATTTTTCGAAAAATAAGATTGTAAAAGCTGTGTTTAACAAGCTGACGAGATGAATTCGAATATGAATATAAGAAAGAATGCTGACTGCTACGCAATAAGACAAACTCCCTAACCGAGAATACAATGTACCTTGAAAGAAATCTGGACAAACTTTTTAAGAGATCATAAAACACGCTCTATTTTACATATAAAGTATACGTTAGATCTAGCTCAAATCGCATGAAAGTGTCTCCGCATGAATCGCATGAAAGAGTATGCAGTAGTGACTCCGTGCAAGTGCATCATACTGCTATGTCCACTTGCTAAGTGAGAACGGTAGCTTCATTCCTAAAATAGCTTCATCAATTATCCTTTCCTTGAAGCGCTTTTTGTTCTAGTTCGATGTGTGACGCTTCTTCAGTACCATTTGTAGAAACCAAATCTCTTCTCATTACACAACCTCCAAAAGAAGCGCAATGGTACGGGGTTATCGACGCCTTGCAAGCAAATTTTCACGAGTACCACCAAATCTTTTATTAGCCCACATCTTTAGACGCTTCTCGCAGTTTCAGTCTATAAGCACACTGCGAGAAAATCCACACAAAGTTGCTTCATTTTGAAGGAAAACGGAGTTGGAAATTACGCAGCATAAATGATGCGCATTGTCCTCAACGTGTTAAAAATCTTTTTGTTTACCGCCTTCTCAACCTCGTAGTGGCTTTGAAACGGCTTTTTATTTAACAGGTCTGCCTATGCCTTAAGGGCTTGAGCAGTTGCTGTTGAAAATGATTTAAGTCAGAGCTACAGAAAGACATAGACCCGCTTCCCAGCCCAGTTCATCCTGCTTAGAACCAGGTGAAGCGTCGGGCGTTGTCACGGAACGGGCGAATTCGAAGAGATTAGGGCCTACTTTCATGAATGAATCCTGCTTTTGTCGTCTTCAGTGCACACTGTTGTTGATCTCCCTTCACTTCTACAACAGCTGTTGAGTGGCATACATATCCTGCACCCAAATACACAGGCAAAAGTTTCTTCGAGAGGTGATCGAGTTTTAGCTGGGTTGACGGCTGCATTTTGTAATAGTGGGGTATCATCGTGAGCGCTGGAGCAGGAAGGTACCCAATTTCCAGTGATATTCGTCCTTAGAAACCTCTGTTGGAATGCTGGAAGACAAAATGGCGGGCCTTCACCCACAGCTTGCTACCGTCAAGGAGAGTTCGGCTAAAACAGCTTCGAAGTCTGAACCGTCCGCATTCCACACCATTCCGCAACCTGCTTGGTCATCGAGCGGTTTCTTTCCATTCTCGCCGTTTTATTACAATGTTTTATTCCCACCGTTCACGACTCCATATTAGATGTGGACTCCCTCAAGTATAGAAAGACATGTAGTTTTAAAAACATAAGGATAAGGATAAAGGATAAAGGACGGCGTTACTCAATCCCTTTTGGGATGCGCCAGCGCATTCTACTTCTACGGGATGTCGTGGAGGCGACATGAATGCGTATTTGGCCATACAATGACTTGCGGTGGCCAGCCGATGAACAAGTCAGCGCTTTATCCTTCCCAGACAAGTCTGGTACCAATTCACCGACCCCGGAGGGATGGAAGGCTTGGTTGGCCTAGGCGGGAAATCCGAACCAGGAACCTGGTATCGGGTGCACGCGACAGTCGCGCCTCCTCCGACTGCGCTACACGCGCCCCGTGTTAAAAACATATGAAACTTAAAGGATGACGGCCAAAAACTGAAGAATATCGACCACTTTTTGTAGTAACAGAAATCCCTATTTTCGCGTCATGGAGCATTATGGCTTGAATCTCGGAAATGCGAAATTGGAATTAAATCAAAATGTAGGTCTTATATTAGGAATCAAAATGTCTGAAAGAACTATGTAGCACTGGAATGCTGACATGAGGCACTTTGAAGTAGGGATAGAAAACTTTAAAATAAAAGAAAACCTTGTTCAGAGTTGACGATCGCAGAGGAACGGGTAAAAGCGGAGTCTTGGAGATGTTCCATTAATTAAGCTGAAGGTTTGTAGTAACAAAAGTATCCTGCTGAGTCTCCTCCTTACAGAGGAAAAAGAAATAAGTTCACTTTACGATCTGGCGCTTCGACAAATAGGTGTGCCATCTATAATGTCTGGATTCTTTTTTAGAGGGACAAGGTCCGAAAAAATTCCAAATGTCAGTTGTTTATTGAAGATAGGATCAATAGGGAGATGGGCAATGGGTAAAAATTGGTTTTTGTGGAGGAGGTAGATTTCTCCAACCATCGTGAAGTTTCTGGTAACATTCAAGTAACCACCTTGGTATTCGATTATCTTATTAGAGCAGAACATGGTGATTGCGATTAGAATGTGAGAATAAAGCACAAAAATCTGCTGAAAATGTACCCTGCTCTGATAAATGAAAAGGTACAATCTTTGCAAGCGACATCTCCAAATAGCACCTCGTTAAATTCGTCCGTTCAAAAGCTGTAGGATTCGGAGTTGAAAGCTGCCTTTATTTGATCTCCGTCCATATACGTTGCCTTCACTCGTTATTTTCCCGTATTTCATAGATTGCTTGTAGAGAATTCTCACTGCACATTCTTTCCTTTTCTTTCCTTTGAATTTCGAAATACTGGATATTTACACCTAGCTATTGCTAAAGCGCTAATAGCTTTACTCTTTTAGAGTAACCTCAAATGAGCTTTGCAACTCCACCACTGATCCCGTCTCAATTTTCTTTAAGAAAACTACTTTGTAATTTGAAGTGATGGTTGGGGTGGGAGTGCTGCGGATGTTTCTGACTTTTCCAGACTCTGAAAAAGGCAAAGTTGCCGAAATGTCAACGTAGTGCAGCTATTAAAAAGCTTGGTGAACAGCTTGTGAAGAAGTACATCGTAGTTCAACAACGTCATGCCAAAATTTATGGAAGATCGAACCTGGGCAGTTCTCACTGCGTACAAGAGTGACGCAAAAACGCCTTTCGACAGTCTATGCACTCGTACTGTCCAATCGTTCACAGTTCGTTTAAAGGTTGCTACTATTGGGCTTTATTGGCAGCGATAGTCCAGGTGTAGCAGTTGCTAACCTGGCTAAAATGGCTGGCAATGAACGAGGTTGTGATCGTTTGGGTTTAGAGGTCAAAACGGTGGGAACTTTCCCTACAGTCTAATAGATGCCACGAGCTGTTGTGCTCGTGTGCAGCAGTTCCCTCGCTGCGTGCGGTGCTCATCTTGCATTCTGCGGTATTCTGTCCTGAACCGAGTTCCTCCCGGCAGAAGAGTACAGCACGAATTTGGTCTCGTGAAGCATGTCCCACGGACTAGCACTCCGGGCAAAATCTTCAGTTAACGTGGTGTGAAGCTACGCTTCTTTGAAGCCTTATGGAACGAGATTCATCAACCGCTTACCGCTCTCTGACAGAGGAAATACCGCCAAATACCGGTGCTGATGAACGTCATATAGGGAGTATAGGGACTGTACTTTCACCGTTAGAGGGCGCTAAGCGGTTCTGGCCCTTGGGCTCTCGTCGTTTTGAATGTGGTGTTTATTACACGTGATTGTCAACTATGAGGTCAACTAGGTCTTTGGATTTCTTCCGCTTAGTTTAGCCTTGTTGGTGGTCAATCACCCACCCAGATCAAGAGCGCGACGAAGCATTTTGCTGCAAAGATGAAAGCGCATCTGCTCGTGTTCAACAGCTAAACTAGGAGACTGATGTTTTTAAATAAATAAATAAATAAATAAATAAATAAATAAATAAATAAATAAGAAAATAAATATTCGCTGCTGCAATATTCGTCTTTGTGCGACTGCGGTTCGCGTCTGAATTTTCGAGGAAAGGGATCGAGAAAGGTTTTAGGACGACCTAAATTGTTAGTGCCCATAAAATCTTCAGCCCAGACTACGTCGTCAAGCGGGACAAATGCTGAGTAGGTGATGATCCTTAAAACCAACTTGGTGTAGAGAGCTGATGCACCTTCAAATGTGTGTTCTAGTCTCTGTGTTCGTTAGACGGCATACTTCAAAGCCTTGAAAGAGCTGACCCGGTTTCCTTACAGGAAGCTGGTGCGGATGCAGTTCTTGAGATGGCGTTCACGATCGCCGACGGTATCCAGTACTGTGAGACGGGACTCAACGCCGGTCTCACTATCGACGCATTCGCCCCTCGCCTCAGCTTCTTCTGGGGGATCGGAATGAACTTCTACATGGTGAGAGCTTCCCTGAGAGAAGAGCGAGGTGTACGCTCACAGTGGTAGAGTCCCTCTGCTTACAGGAAATTGCTAAAATGCGAGCAGCTCGACGACTCTGGGCTGACCTGATCAAGGAGCGATTCCAGCCGAAGAGCGCCAAGTCGCTCATGCTCCGCACTCACTCGCAGACCAGCGGGTGGTCCCTAACCGAGCAGGTAAGCGCTGCGTTTAAAGTTGCTCCGTTAACGTCTCCGATACTAATTTCGAGCCCCCAGGAAGAACGAAAGGGCGAGTATTCCAGGACCCGTACAACAACATCATCCGCACGACGATAGAAGCCATGGCGTCGGTGTTCGGTGGCACCCAGTCGCTGCACACGAACTCCTTCGATGAAGCCCTCGGACTGCCAACGAAGTTCTCCGCTCGCATTGCCAGAAACACCCAAATCATCATCCAGGAGGAGAGCGGCATCTGCAAGGTCCGCTCACATGTTTCGCTTGAAGTTTTCTCAACTTTGTGCGAAGCGAAGTACCTAGCGGCAGTTCCATGCGTTTTTTCGAACACTCGTGAACAGTGGATTTTCAGGTGGCCGACCCGTGGGGAGGCTCGTACATGATGGAGTCGCTGACGGACGAGATCTATAATAAGGCAATGACGGTATGCTGTTGACTACGGCGTCTCCTTACAATATTATGTTTTTCGATTAACAGTATTTTCGATGTTCGCAAATTTTCTTTTTGTGCTGCTCTAGTGCAGCTAGAGATCTGGCAAATAATCTCCGGAACTACTCCAGGTGGGAGGGGTTCGAGATTGCATTTCTTCACCATCTCTTCTCTTGAAATACTTAAGAACTGACATCACAGCCTCTGGGTTAACCCGATTCAACCACATTTATCTTCGTCAACGACAACAACAGTCAATGGAACGCGGTGACACGTCGATCGAACAGGAGAACATGTAGGACCGGAGATCAGCAAGAACCCTGGATCGGGGACGATCCCCAAGAACGTCGTTGGATGGCAGTCGACAAGCGGAAAGCGAGTGGCCAGCTCGCCAAGGGTTCAGCCGCGCGTCGGTCGAGCGTCTCGGTGTCCGTCCTCGAGGTTTCCCTGCCGCTGCTTATATGCGCTGCCGATCGTCCTCGCGTCGCGATCTGAAAAACAAAGGCAGCAGGCGAGCCTCGGGAAAATCAACAAAGAAAGATGAGACTTACCGATATCTGAGTGATGACTAACTGCAACGGCATTAACAGAATTTTCTAGTGCTGGACTGTTGGACTCGTCCCTTCCCTTACATCTCCCCCTTTTCGAGAAGTCCGTCCCCGGACTTAGAATTTAAGTGGGGGATGAGGAGCGGGGGCAAGGCCGTATTTTTCAAAGAAATGCATCTCCGCGAGGAGTTTTCGAAAACGACACCACGTTGTAATTCGCTGATACAATGGGACTACCTGCAGATCGGGGATGCATCCGAGGAGAAACAGACCGTCGCGTGCCCTAGACAGAGCAACGTTAAGGCGCTTTGGGTCCGCAAAAAAGGTGTGGTTAGAGTTGGGGTCGATGTGAGTTCGTGTCGTGCATACGATCACGATTGATCTTTCGCATCCCTGCGCGCTATCGACAGTGGCCACCGAGACTTGCGTATCCTGTAATGTTTTATCGCACAGATATTTCTGATCGCGATAGAGACAGATTACCAAAATGTCTTCTGCGGGGATGCCTTTGGCCTTGAGAAGGCAGACCAGCACCCGGACCGCCCTCGCCTCAATTTCATTGCTGTGGGAACCCGTCACCGATTTGACGGAGTGCCCGATGACGTTGAGGAACACGAACGGTACCTCTGGATTGGGCATTTGGAGGCGCGACAGCAAATTTTGACGCGATGCTGTGGGCGTGCCGCATTGCAGTTTGTTGTCGTAGAAAAACTCCGAGTTGATCGTCATAAGGCCAGCATGCGGACGATAGACCGTACTTACCTTGCAGACGGGAGCGTTTCCCATACGATGTGCCACGTCTAGTACGGATTGGGAACACAACGCAACTGCTTTTGGGACGTCACGCACTCCGACGTATGGGGGCAACTGCTTGCTATCCCCTACCAGGGTGTACCGGGCCTGTTGGAACCGCGAACATAGCGCAATTAGGGTGGCCTCTGGGATCATGGAAGCTTCATCCAGTAGGACGGCGCTCCATTGGCGCGAGGGGCGACGCCACAACCCATTTTTGACGGTGAGGTTTATCGCGGAGGAGATGGTGCACAAAAACACGTTAGGGTTGTAGATTTTCAAGAATGTGCGGGTAAGAGTTTTAATACGTTGCGATGCATGGTACTCAAGAAAAAGGAGCTTCTTGTGCTCACGCGTCGTTACGTGTTTCTCTACACCGGTAAACATGAATTCCCTCAGCGCGTTACGGTGCTTGGCGAAATTGGTGAAGGCGTCGAGATCTTTCTCAGACATGGAGTCCTTGTGCGTTGAGTGGAGGTTTTCCATTAGGGTGGCCATGTCGTGGGGACCGCTGTGGAAGGCGTCCTGCGCAAGTACTTCGCTTACGTAGCGGACCGGTCGCATATGTTCAGAACCGAGCTCAGCTATTTTAGCGCAAATGACGTCCAAAGCGCTGTTTTGGACCGCTGCGATCATCACAGTTTGGCCCTTTTTGACGGCTTCTTCTGCCATAACGGCCGTACACAAGGATTTGCCTGCGCCGTACGCACTATCGATGATCAATATGGGGCTTTCCTTGTTGAACCAGTTGATGGCATTGACCTGGTGCCCATTGAGCTCGACTGCGGTCCCTGACACGTTTACCGTAATAGCGGCGCGGTCGACAGATTTCTTTGCCACGATATCGGCATCGCCCGCGAGAATCGCCCGCGCAGCTTTCCATGACGTCGTATTGGGTTCGAAAACACTCGCCATTTTACTATTTTCGAGCATTGCCAAAACCGGGTTTGAACGATCGTCCACAGTGTCTAGCGCGGTACCCACTGCCATTCTTTTGTGAGGAGTACTTAACATGTAGGAACGGAACCGTGTAGTGTCTTTTAGAATGAGTTCGGCCGTGACCAGAATGTGAGAGTCATCCACGGCGAGGTGGACGATGCGCGCCCTTAGCGTGTCGGCCTGATAGGCACCTTCAACAAAACGACCGACCGCCCATCCCGATTTGTTGGACGTGGGGATGCGGAAGTTGATTCGGGCCGGGAAAGCGTTGATGTCGGGAGTGGTCCAGATAACGTTATACACTCGATGATCGGAAGCTTCCGTGGCAGACGCTGCAATGGCCCCGCACGTTGTGCTGTAGATAGGTTCGAGGAACCGCATGACTTCTTGAGGGCGGGTTTCGAACAACTTAAAGTCGGTGAGCTTACTTTCGATCATGTCCCGATATATGTTGGTAATGAGGCGGATGTTCCCAGGGACCGGAGGAGCGCTGGGAAAGTACTGGATATCGGCCATGAACGCATAAAGTTCTCTCGCATCATTCTTCGGAGCGCATGCGAACCGCATGTGATCGATCTGACGTGCACGAAAAGAGGCGACGATGAACGAGTTATCCGTGACTGCTTCGAAGTCATTGGGATCGCGGAAACGGTTCTTATTAGAGGTTACGAGCGCTCGGTGACCCTGCATGCAGAGTTTGAACGTACCGTATTGCCTGGAGGTAACGCGAGTCACAAAACCTAAGGTGTCTTTAAGTTCGCGATAGACTAAGGCGAACCTAGCGACGCGCCATACGGGGGGCCTGCGAGATAGTGATGCTTCCTCGATATTGACTGGGGCCACGATATTGGAATTTTGAAATCTGACTGTAACAGCTAAGGAGTAGACCCAGACTAAATCGCCGATCATGGTGTTGTGAATGTCAATACCCCGTTTGCCCGTGCGGATATTGATCCCATATTGGTCAAGTTGGATCGTGTGGAGGTCTAGACGATCGGGAAATGGTAACTCCAGATGGGCAGCTTCAAGTTGTGCGCCCGTACCAAAGAGTCTTTTGACGCGATAAAGAACCGGCAAAATACCGTTATCACGCTGAAGACCCTTAAGGTAAGCACGCTGGTCGGGAGGTGCGGCCAGAGCCACCAAGGGCATTTGGGGAAGTGCGCCTCCTTCAGCTCTTGCCCGTATAATGTGACTGTAGCTGTTGGTTTGGCGAAAGCTTTCGATGGCAACCGGACCGACCGCCTCAAGAATTGGTACCTCATGTCCCTTTTTAGGTTCTCCGCTTTCCGTCGGAAGGAAATCCATGGCACTATACCCAGCGGCTGTGACCTTTTCGTAATTACGCACGTCTAAATCGGAGTCGTAATGCTGACACTCCTTCGCCTGAACTTTGGGGAAAAAGAAAGAGGCCCATGGGTGAGACGTGAAGCGTTCGAGGTTCTGTGAAGGACCGAAGTCGGGTATCTGAATCGAGGTGTCCCTAGATGGAGCTATTACGATTGTAGGAACTGGTGGGGTTTCTTCGGGGACAACGTCCTCATAGAGGGACGTTCTCTCAACCAGTGAGGATAAGGTGTCGGCTAAAGCTTCGTCGCTCTTAAATCGTTTCTCTGCCGGTGGTGAGATGTCCGCGTGAGCGGCATCTGCGGCAGAGTCGTGAATTGTCTGGGGCGCTGATCCCTCACTAGAGGTAATGAGCTGAGGGGCGGTGCTTACGAAAGAATCCACGCTAGGTTCTGGAGTTTCTTCCATCATAGGGGAAGGAGAAGCTCCAGAGGTGCTCTGCCGAGCAGTGTCAATGTTTGTGGCGGTCGATTCCTCAGTAGAGGTAATGAACCTGGGTCGCTCATCAGTTTCGTGCCCAATGTTCGCTTCTTCCTGGGGATATGCGATAGATGGACCTATTTGACAGGGCTTATCCCCAACTGCGGCAGGTACCTGTGTGTGATCAGGAGACGGAGGTGCGTCCGTTTGGTTGTCAGAATGGGACGGCGCCGTGTCCACTGCCTCCTCGTGGGCGTCATCAACGACAGCGACTGGAGACTGAAAGTCGTGTTCCATGGCCTGAGGCGAGAGTCCCTCAGAAGAGGTGACGCTCTGATCACCGCTCGCGTCAGACATGACTGTCTGAAACCGAGTACGATAAGCTAGTAGGTTAAGTGGACGCTGACGACGTACGAGCGTTGTTGACGCAGCAGAGAAATATTAACGAAGGAAAGAACAAGGTGCCGTACAGGCGCGATAAGAGAGACGGATTCCTGGCGATCAAACATGAAACATCGTCCGAGGCGAATGAAAGAGAAAACTGAAGGACTGAATGAAGGTGAAGAAGCGTGGCAGATCGGGGCATCGGAGAGCGGGCTGGAAGTGGGAGTCTGTTGCGTTACATTGTTCCTTGAAGCTTCCTAGGACGGAGGTTATAGCCGGAGGGGTGTCCTACCGGTTGGTCTTGAACGCCTATTCTATCGGTAATCGGTTCGGCTGGGTGGTTATACCCAGGGAGGTCCTTCACGGGCAAACCATCCATGTAGTCCTGTTCTTCCGGCACTTGGGGGAGGGTAGATGCTGGCCCGGTAACGTCGACTACTTTCTTAATCTGATTAAGGTGGACACGACGTGGTTTAGACTGTGGGGACGTAATGCTTATTATGATGGCATGGGGGTGCTCTACTTTGAGGACTCGGAATTGCCCGATCCAAGGAAAACAAAGTTTTCGTGCCAGACCCAGCTTGCTGGTATAGTTTCGAAAGAATACCCGGTCCCCCTCGCGAATGGGAGAGGGCCGTGCTTTTTGATCATATTGAAGTTTCATAGCTGTTTTATACGATCGAACATGGTCGGCGGCTTGTTGCCACGCTAGGCGTAACGCGGAGATCAACTGCGCTTTATATTCGTCTGCGTCTGATGGACCAGGTATCTGAGGACGAGACTGGGGTTGCAGTATGCGATCAATTGTAAAAACGGGGTCTCGTCCGAACATTAGGAAATATGGAGATTCGCCTGTAGCTTCATTTATTGAGGTATTATAGCAGAACGTTACGCAGGGAACGAATAGGTCCCAGTCCTCTTGTTTTAAGTTAATAAACTTGGAGAGCATCGCTTGAAAGGTGCTAAAAGTCCGCTCTGTAGCACCGTTTCCCATGGAGTGGTACGGGGTAGCGAAGCGATGCCTTATGTGCAACAGATTACAGAACTCCTGGTAAAAGTGTGATGTGAAACTAGAGGCTTGATCGGAGACTAATTCGGTCATCGTGCCATATTTCAGTACACATTCGGTAAGCAGCGCGTGGGCGATGGTGTTAGCCCTTGCGTCGGGCAGCGGGGTGGAGATGACGTACCGGGTGAACCAGCAAACGATGTTGAGGATGTATTTGTTCCCGCGCTCGGTGGTCTTGAGGGGGCCGCATAAGTCGAGACCAACCTTAGCAAAAACAGCTTCACTGTGCACTGGGATGAGGCGCTCTCGAAAATTTGGTTTTGGGTTACGTCGCATTTGGCATGTCAAACAGGCTTCGCACCACTTTCGGATATCGCTGTGAACCGACGGCCAGTAGTATTTCCGGAGTGTCTTGGCGAGCGTCTTTTTCCAACCCATGTGACCGCCAGAAAGTGCACTATTATGGTGGGCATCAAAAATTAGGTTTTGTAAGTGTTGAGGCACTAACAATAAAGTAGAAGTGCCTTTATTGGCGCTAAGGGAATAGTACAGACAACCATCGCCTTTGATTGTGCATCTCGGTGCCAGTTTTTGAGCTTCGGCTTGGACAGAATCCGGAACGTCGGTGGGGATTGTAGAATTGGCTTTAATGAGCCGGAGGCAATGGAGGAGATCATCCTTTTCCTGTTCATGAGGAAAGTTAATGAGCTCGTTGCCACGCACGTAGGTCCTAAGCGAATACACCGTAGGGGTAGGGACGGTGTCGAAAGACACGGGTAGGCTAACAGGAAAGTCGATAATGTCATTTAGTTCTAATTCTGGGGGCGACACGCTATTTTGTCCTTCTTGGGCCCGCGAGAGAGCATCAGCGACCGTATTTTTCGCGCCTTTGATGTGAATTACTTTAATATTATAACTTTGTAATTCTACAAGCCATCTCGCTAAATTGTCGTGGGTTTTACTCTTGTGCAATAGAAAAGTTAGAGGCTTATGGTCGCTATGTAATGTTACTTGGGCCATACAGATATAAGGTTTAAACTGGCGAAGCGCGTAAATAATGGCACCTAGCTCTATCTGAACCGCAGGCCATCGGCGTTCAGTTTCCGTCAGGGTCCTACTGCAATAAGCAACAGCATAAAATTGCTTGGAACTTACCTCGGTTTCCTGCATGAGGGCGCCTGCCTGAGCTACACTGCTGGCGTCGGTGAATATGTGGAAGGGCTTGTCGTAATCCGGGTAGCCCAGAATGGGTTTCCTGAGGAGGGCGTCGCGTAGCTCCTGAAAAGCGGCTTCTTGCGCCTCCGTCCACTGAAACCTTGTGTCTTTGCGAGTCATTCGAGTGAGAGGTTCGGCTATGTTAGCGAAATTTGGGATAAATTTGCGAAAGAAGCCTACCATCCCTAGAAAACGCTTTACCTCCTTAGTATTTGCGGGTCTTGGGAACTCCCTAACGGACTTGGTGTTTGCCTCGGCTGGAGAATAGCTGTCTCTGTTGATGGTGTGTCCAAGAAAGGTTATTTGTTTCTTTGCAAAAACACATTTTTTAGGGGAAGCTTTCAAGTTGAACTGTCGAAATCGCATAAGAACTTTCTCTATGGATTGCAAGTGGCTACTGAAATCTTTGTCGTAAATAAGAATGTCATCAATATATGTCAAAACATTCGCTTCCAGGCCGCCGAGGACTTTGGCCATAATACGGGCGAAATAGCTACCTGCGGATTTCAGTCCAAATGGGAGATGGGTCATTTGATAGATTTTGTTTTCTGTTATTACTCCACATTTATAGCTACTTTCTTCGTCCAAGGGGAGTTGGAGGTACCCACTAGCAAGATCTAACGTTGTGTAAAAACTATTACCGCCTATTTTCTCGAGGACATCGTCTATCCGAGGGATAGGGTACGGGTCAGGGAGGGTTTTCAGGTGACTTCGTTAATCGGACGCCGCATATCAAGACATATTCTAAGGGAGTTATCCTTTTTCCGCACGACGACTAAATTGTGCACCCAGTGAGTGTGAGATTCCTTCATAACGCCAGCCTTGAGAAGCATATTTATGTGCTTTTGAATTTCTTCGCGATACTTAGCAGGAACCCGGTACGGACGAACTTTCGTAGGGGGATCATTGGTCGTGAAAATATGTACCTTCCCTGCGGTGCAGCTACCGATGTCGTACTGATGGCGAGAGAAAACATCCGAGTACTTGTCGAGGAGTTGGCGTGATCGATCACGCTGCTCCGGATTGAGATCGCTACTGTCGAGACTGATTACATATGTAGGGTCCGGTGGAGTAATTTCGTTAACACACGCTACAGGGAAATGAGGGTGCAAAACAGGCTCGACGGTATCCTTGTCCGTATAGATTTCGGACGCGTTAGCAATCCGCGACCCTGCGTACAGAGTCTGTGGTTGGTTAGTTGGATTGCTGACCAAAACCTGTGAATTGGAAGAATTGACGATTGCGGGAGCTACAATGAGGTCACTCCTAGATAATTGAGAAGTTTGCGAAATCAGGACCAAGTCTATATTAGAGCTAAGATTTTGAACGATGCATGAAACGATTTGCTCTGAATTTGGGGGGATTTGCATAGTATCGCGTACGGGAAGGTGGTGTTCCTCCCCGAACGTAGGAGCGGAAAACGTTGGCCCAGAGGAAGAGAGACAGAACAGAAGGAGACAGTTTTTGCTTTGAAGTCCAAAGTCATTGTAGGCAGAGAAGCAAGCACGTCATTGCCGATGATGACCTCATATGCGGAATCGATATTAGGAACGCAAGAGCCTTTTGTAGAATGAACGATTGGAAGTAAATCAATATTTGCGATCTTTATTTTGACTACCTTAGAGCCTGCCAAATGGACTGGAGTTCCTGCCATGCCAACCGCTTTTAGAGAAGAAGGAGCATCTAATTGGAAAATGCCAAGAGACGCACACAAATCTTGAGCTGCTAGGGTAATGCTGGAGTCAACTAGTGCTGATACGTTAATTCCACTCACGGTAATGCGGATGTGAGCAGACGGAGAATGGTCGACGAGACTGTAGACTCGCGGGAATGAAGAAAGGGGGTGGAGCGCTACAGGCTCTTGAGCTGGGTTACTGTGGTCACCCTGTGATTGGTCGGAGCGGGTTAGGCCACGCCCACGACGTCTACCGAAATTGGAGACGTGCTCGAGGAGTGTACTAGGGATTCTGCAAGAGGCGTACGGGATGAAAAGGCGCAGCAGGACATTAACTGTGACCAAAAAACAGCACGAAAATACCCAGGGCTTATATAGAAGCGAGACAATTGACGAAAGCGAGTAAAATGGGGTAAGCGGTGAGGAAACACTGGTAGAGGTGGAATGAGTGCTTGTCGGCACGTTGGGGGATATATGGGCAGTAAGAGCCATCTGATGGCCTTCGATCGCTGACCAGAGTTCCGTAAACTGCTGCTCCGGGACGAATTCGCTGATGCTGGTTATTACTACGTTGTGGAAAAGGGTGAGGGCTGGGCGGATTTCACTTTGTGGGCGGTTAAAGGAGTTCTGAACTCTGGTTATGCTAGTCTGCGGGACAGTTTCATAGTTTCCAGTCAACGGAAAGAATTTTGTTATAGATGTGTTAAACGGAAATTCGAAGAACATTTCGTTAGAACAGGGTACTGACGTTGCATCGTGAGTGATAATGCTGGTGAGGGGATCGATGAAAGTTTTCCACTGAGATTTGTTTGGAAGGAAGATTGAAATGGAAGGAAAAGAGAAGCAGGAAGAATTAAACGTAGCTAGTGTGTACATGGATGGGGTAAGGCTTGCACAGGCTTTTGTGCGTTCGATGTTATCTTCCAGGTATTTCGCTTCTACGTCTGAACGCTGCAAAATCATGGCTAAAGTCGGGTTTACGGAAATAGACGCTGTGAGCGAAGCACTCCAGAAGTTGACTGACTTACACAACGCTAGAATCGCATGGTGAAATGAAGCGCTTAGTGAAAGCTGCATGTTATCTTCGACGGCTAAAAGTTGTGCTGCCAATTGGTTAGTAGTTGCGTCGAGGTACCAATTTGGGACGCGGACGGGATATGATCTCGATAGCATATCCTTGGTCGGTTGGAGTCAGAGAATGGCCACAGTCCGACACTTGGGGAGAGGCAAGCGAAAATGATAAAGCAAATTCTTTGGAATCGCTCAGCCAAACTGAGTCGGCGAGTGTACCCTTCATTGATGAAACGTAAACGTACCGACAGCTTTCTTGGTCATCGTGCTTCCAGACAACTGCGGCTCCCGATGTCATCGTGCATTGGCCGTCGCTGTAGACGCATCCGTTTAGCTGGCCAATTGAGCTTTCCAACGTAGCGGAGCCGTGGTATGCGTACACAGTTGCCTGAAAGACAATGCAGTTAGTGATCGGCGTAGTATAGTCCGAACAGCAATGGAACGGCGCTGATGGCCATTCAATTTGCAGTTCGTTTAGGGTTTTCGTTACCGTTCCTACTGCAACAAGATCACCATGTGCGCAACTTTTATGAACTGTCATGCGCTTGCACTCATCGGCTGAAACAGTTTATTCTTGAGTTGTAATTATCTTTGAGCGAGCGCCAAAGAAATTGACCGAAAAAGAGGCAGTTTGCGTAATTATACGGCATACATGGGCAGTGCTCTTATAGCGAATGGTATTTGGACGGTAAACTTTGATTTTAAGAGGAGTTGCGGTTGCAGTCCATGAAGGAAGGATTTGCGTGCAATTAATTTCTGAAGGGACTTTCCAATAACTTACAGGAGCTTTATGAGAGCAGAGAAGTGGTGGTGCAATCTGCGCGGTGCAAACCTGAAAAACAACTGCTATCGCGATCATACACGAGTATGTCCAATTAGAAGATGACGAGGGGAGTGATCGGCTATGTGCCGATCGTTCCCCTTCGTCAGTATTGATGTTTAGGGCACGGGTTGCGAACGCTAAGTCCGCTAACGCGTTATTTCTTTCCAGTAGAGCGGCTATGTGTGCATCCTTTTGTTCCTCAGTTAACGAGTTTCGGGTAGCCTCAGAGGAATCGGTTGATTCCAAGGCCAAAACGTTCGACGGCGTGCCACTAGTACCCGTCGCTGGATGGAATTGAACCCTGCGTTCTCGAGGCGAGATCGCGTTACTGGGGCCACTATACTGATTATTGCGCAACGGCTGATCTCTAGGCTGATTTGCTGAAGAGCCATTAGGACGCCAGCTGTTGTTACGGTAGAACGGTCTTGGGGGAGTTAGGTTCGAGGGAGGGAGGCTATAACGGCAGAACGTCTGAATATGGCCTACCCGGCCGCAGCGGAAACACGTTACATTGGAATTAGGTGCTCTCTCATTGACCCGACGGTTGAAGCGGGAGAACTCGTTAAAGCTATTGTTACTTCCTCGCCTGCGGTAAAACCTTGGAGCGCTGCTACGGTCCCTTGCCGTGGCGCTAAGTACGTTAACAGCAGGTATAGCTGGCTGGGTGCCTGGAAAGATGCTGAGACTATTGGCAGCATCGGCGAGGAGCGACTCATACATTACGGCTTTGATCACGGCTTCGTCAAAAGTAGGGGGGTTTGCAGCCTTAACGTGAAAGCGCAGACTCGGTTTAAGCCGATCGACGTATTCATCGAGAAGTCTTTCACGTTGGGTATTCCTCGGCTGTCCCCGTGTCACCTTTTTGACGATTTGCTTAAGCCTTTCAGCGAAATCCCGTGCGGACTCGGTTGGATTCTGCTTACAATCGCAAAGTTGTTGGCGAGCAAGGCTGCGAAAGTGAGGCGATTCGAAATGATTACGCAGCAGTTCTACGATTTTAGCGTAGTCATTTTTATCTTCGTCCGGCATTTCGTCTACTAGGTCGCGTGCCTCGCCTTCAAGATGTCCTACGAAGGTGTTAGTTTTTATTTGATCTGGAAGTGGTGGGTTAACCATTCGTGCCATATCCTCAAAACTTCGGAACCAGGTCGCGAAATCGCGACCATCAGCTCCGGAGAATGACTTTAAAGTTTTGGGCGCGAACTGCCCGAAGGTCAGGCCGCTATTAGGAGGTGCCGGGGTGACGCCGTCCATAGGCGGCATCCTGGACTCGCTTCTGTTTGCCGAGACTTCCGTCTCGCAAACTTGTTCCTCAAAATGAGCAGGTGAACCTACCTCTGGAGTGGTAACTGGTGGTGAGGGTACTCGCTGTGGTAGGTGCTGCGAATCTAGGGCTGCTTTCGAACGCGTAACACGACCAATCGTAGCGATGAAGAAGACGTTGAACGTCTGGAATGTGCTGCTGCAGGCGTTGAGGCGTATTTATGGGGGACGCACGCGCAGCTTATCATATGAGCAATCTGATAGATTTTGGGGCAGCAAATGTTAGCAGACCTTTTGCTCGGCGAGGCATCCATCAGATATCGATGGGAAAGCTTCACCACATGCACTATCTGGTAGATTGGCGGCGATAACGCGCGAGAAATGGCAACGCAGACTGTCGCGAATGTCAACAGATTTGAATGCGCACGAGGCGGCCGCCAGGAACTACTACCGTATACATAGGGAGATTCGAGGTTAAGAGAATGAGGTGGTATACTTATATTATTAAAGTAAAGATAAACCCTGCTAGTCGATGCAGGGAAGTAAATGATAGCGGGCAAGACCGCGTCAGCGGAATCGACGAAATGGGATATACAGGGGAGGGATTAGCGTTTGCCTATCAGTCGGTCAGAGGTTTGGCGGTGGTGCCGTTGGCGCGCCATGGGAGGACCCACTGATGCGCGTTTGATATCATGCCGATGATGGCACTTATCGCAGTAGTCGGGTGTGCCACGCGGCGGCGCTCGATGAGGTGCTTCGCGTTTGATATACCCTCGTACAGGCGTCTTTCATGCGGCCGCGCATTTCCTAGGCCATTTGAATTGCCCACGCTTTGAATTGGGCAGGGGTCTCACGCCAACTTCGTCTTTGTGGCGCACATCTTGTTTTTGTTGAACCAGCGCTTGACGGCGTCTGCCGACGATGAATCACGATGGCGGTACATGTGAGAAAATATTTGGTTCAATTTCGAACTCATTCATGGGCACATGTGCTCACGAACTCACGCACGACACGCGTTGAAATCGTATAGGGCTCCAGGTCCCCTGAGGTAACGTGGATTATTCCTAGAAACTCGTTTTCGGTACCGAATAACCGTTCCAGTGTCTACTGCTCCAAGTTCCTTTCAAAAAGTGACGTGGACTCTTTTTTGACAGGGATCCCATTTTCCTCCATAAACGGCGTTCCGTCACTCCAAAAATGCAGCGTTAGCACAACGAAAACTACTAAGGCTGTGAAGAGAGAAGGGGGAGGAGGTATGCAAGGAAAGAGAAGACGCGCGCAAGTCCAGCTCTCCTAACCCAGCTCCCCCTCCTAAGTTCTACTGCCTCCCGGTCGAGGCGTAAACCGGTCATCTCTCTGGGTCGATTGCTCGACCCACGAGAGGTCCCACTACCTCCCGAAATCGGGGACCGCGGCCTGCTGTGAGACCGCACTCGCTGCTACCACTTAAGAACTGACATCACAGCCTCTGGGTTAACCCGATTCAACCACATTTATCTTCGTCAACGACAACAACAGTCAATGGAACGCGGTGACACGTCGATCGAACAGGAGAACATGTAGGACCGGAGATCAGCAAGAACCCTGGATCGGGGACGATCCCCAAGAACGTCGTTGGATGGCAGTCGACAAGCGGAAAGCGAGTGGCCAGCTCGCCAAGGGTTCAGCCGCGCGTCGGTCGAGCGTCTCGGTGTCCGTCCTCGAGGTTTCCCTGCCGCTGCTTATATGCGCTGCCGATCGTCCTCGCGTGCGATCTGAAAAACAAAGGCAGCAGGCGAGCCTCGGGAAAATCAACAAAGAAAGATGAGACTTACCGATATCTGAGTGATGACTAACTGCAACGGCATTAACAGAATTTTCTAGTGCTGGACTGTTGGACTCGTCCCTTCCCTTACAACATTTTCCCAGAATTTCGTAACTGGCCTCGGCCAAATTCAAGATAGGCAGTGCTCTAACGATGGATAATGAACCAGTTGACTTCTCTCAACCAGGATAGATCTTGTTTTTTTGCTAGGGAAGTGTTTCGACCTCTCATAGCACGTCAAGTTGAGAACAGGATCAATAGAAAGAGATCGGGATGCTGATTACGAATATGAGTGTCAAAATTGCAAAATGAAGCTCCTGAGCAAGTTACGCCCCTCCAAAGAAGGGTGGCTTGACTAGCTGGCCGTGCGAAGGAACTGGCGCGAAAGCGATGAGTCATTGTGGCACTGAGAGGATGGGTAGATGGGTATCAGCTGTGGCGGTGGCGCAGAGGCAGTGATCCTGCTCGTTACCTGTGCCGCCGTTGGTTCGATCCCCATTGATACCGGTTCTTTTCACGATTCACATCACGATTCATCTTCGAAGTGAGGTTTTACTCTGAATTTCTGAATTCGTGTTAGATTGAATAGCCGGGAAAACTATCGTTCCTAACAACCTTGGCATTCATGGAACAAGGCAAAAAAATGTGTGAAGCAGACATGTTGCTCACACACTGCACATCTTATACGTGCAGCCTCTCTACAACCAGCCACAAAACAGTCAATTGTAGGAAAATCGAACAAATATTCACCAGGGGTGACAAGCACACTTGGATGATCATCAATGTAACCTACCTTATGCCATGAGTATTTCAAAAAGTTTGAAAACCTAGGGGCACAAAGCACACGGTAAATCTGCGGTAGAACCTTCACTAGGTTGTCTCTCTGGGTCATATTGAACTCCACGTTATTTGCCATGGCAAACGACCTGACCCTTTTCATAAGGCCTTTGTCACACCATCGCTCACCCCGAGCGACGCCTAATGATGTGCTCCCATATCGATCGGGCGGCGCGATGGAATCGATGTGGGTGCATATCATTAGGCTTATGTCATACCACCGCTCACCCCGAGCGAAGCCTAATGATAAGCACCCATATCGATCGCGCGAAGCGATGAGTCGATATGGGAGCCTGTCATTAGGCTTCGCTCGGGGTGAGCGATGGTATGACATAGGCCTTAGGCGTCGCTCGGAGTGAGAGATGGTATGACAAAGGCCTAACGTTTTTCATCCTGCCGAGGATAAAATCGTCTAGAGGTGTCACCAGTAGGTCCGATTGATTCGCACTTAGGCGGACTTTGTGAGTCTTCGCCTCGACCAATGGCGCGCGGCCAGGCCGGGCGCTGACTCATACTGTCTGGCGTCTCCTTGCGATGTAAGGCCTATGGTATACTCCCGCGGATGTATCCGCGAACGGGAATAATCTAGCCAGGACCCAACGCGCGCCCAATAGCCGCAGTCCGCAACATCCATTTTCCGCGGAACGTCGGCGGTGGTCGGTGGACGGGCTGGTTTACTTCCCCTCCGCCGACCGACCCCGCCGACCGACATCCTCCCGCATTGCAATGCACCGCGGGAGGCTGTCGGTCGGCGTTATCAAAAATGTTATCAAGAAATAAACGTAATCCAATTCGAAAGCTGCCGATTCCATGAACTTGGAACGTTCCTACAGGGTGCGTAAAAAGTATTGACGCACCTACGTTTTGATTCAGCTCCAGCTTTTTCTTTCTACCCCTCTAGGTTTTTGTGTGTTATTTTTGTTGTCTGTATTGTGCTCAAAAAACACTCGCGAAAAAACTGAAGAAACATGATCGTCATCGTTACGGTGGCCCTTTTTTTGTCTGTTATCCAAAGAGCCGAATACTTCCTTAATAAGAGATTTAGGCGCTGTTCGAAACGGTAGGTGAGGAAAGATGTCAGCAACCCAAACGTCAGCCACGGCTCTGTCATAACAGATGATGATTACAAGAGGTTCACGCACGTTAACGTTCAAATCCGAAATTATCAACTTCTGTCCGATAACGGTAAACAGATAACGCGCGCAGGTGTAGACAGCTTCTCAGACGAGCACAGCTCAAATCCGCTGGATTACTCTTTTTAGGCGAATCCGCTGGATTACTCTTTTTAGGCGATTTTGGAGAATGAGGTCTGGGCTACTTTCAATAGAAATGACAAGTCGCAGAAAGCTACCCTGTTCAAAGCACGGGGCGAAATCCGAGCGAGTACTTGCGGCGTGTGCTCATGAATTTTTCCTTCCTTTTCGCTCCTGTATTCACAGTAAAGGAGCCAATCTCAATTACGAGTTATTCTATCGTGTTTGCAAAATTATATTCCATATTTCTCAAGTGAATATTTTAAAATTTACTGCGCAATACTATTTCCACAACCGTCATTTAGTGCGTGAATACTTTTTACGCACCCTGTAGTTCACGGAATGGTAATCGCGCTCCAATGCGATTATCATTCGGTGTCGGCCGCCGACCGTACTGGTCGGCGACCACTTTCCGCGAGGACTATACTTTCCGCGGTGCACTTCCAGTCCGCGGACGTCCCGCGGGCACTCCCGCGGGACTATACCATAGGCCTAAACCAGGGTTTCTGAGAAACCGTGGTGAGAAAGCGTTCTCATAGTTGTTTTATGTTCCGAAGAGGAGTACGCATGGTCTCTATGCACTTGTAAACAGTACGCTTTCATCCGTGTTGTATTCTAATCTCGACTCCAGGCTATAGCTATCAGGATTTAGTAGAAGTGGAGAAGAATCATGATCTCTGTCATGATTTAGGGAACAAAATGCTAAGTATAATGGAGAACGAAGAGCTCCCCTATTTGTACACATGCAGTAGTTAGGCAGTCCTGAAAGCTACACAAAAGGTCCTATGGGAACTAGTGTCTTGCAGATCAATAAAATCCAAATCATTAAAGTCAATAATCTTTCTTAATCCAAGGGCAACAAGTGGTGCACCCTCGTTTTAAGAAGTTTAGCCATATTTGCTCACGAATTCACTGATTTCTTGGCCTTCCATATGGACCAGCCGTAATTAAAACTTTGACAACACATAGAGATTGGATCTTCCCGAAGTGAAAGCAAGTAATAAAAAAAGCAAGAATCTGTATCGGCACCTCAGGGAACAAAACCACTGAGGACTAGATAAAGCTGATAGTAGCCTGGGTGCTTATGTTATTGCATTCGAGGATGAATGCCTTTTCTGCTCAATATCTCAAGAGTGCTTTCACTATCATCCGCTTCTTGACGAATATTGGACTAAGGAATAGGAGGAGCATGGACTGAAGATCAGCAGGACTACTCCTTTTCCAATCTGCACTTCAAAACTAAGGCCAGAAGGTCGACATTAAGAGCGGTGTAATATTAAAAATTGAAGCAGTTTGTTTATAATGACGTTTTCGCGCAGTTTTCGCCACTGCGGGAAAATAACTGCGTTTGCTTCACGCTGTTCTCCTCAAGGCAGCTTATCCGGACTGCCGTACCCTCCGTGTGAATGCAGACGTATGTGTCACCCGGCCGCGCGCCATCGTCGGCGTGATGATTCAGAGCGTCCGCCTAAGTGCGAATTAATCGGACCGTCACCAATATCACCATAGCAGTTCTTTGCCTTCAAGCATTTTTACAAACGTGGAAGCCGATACCCCTGGGGACCGAACCAGCGACGTCATACGTGACGTGCGCGAGCACTGCCTCTGCGTCACCGTCACAGCTGGCGGGCCTTTCTTATGGAGTCTTTGTGACTCATCACTCTTGCGTCAGCTCCTTCGCATGGTCAGCCTGTGGTCAGACCACCCACCTTCGGCAGGGAATAACTCGCTCAGGAGTCACATTTTGCAATTTTCACACCCATATTCGTGATCCTGGTCTCAACTTGAAATTCCATGGGAGGTCAACACCTTTCATTGGTTAGTGTTTCTATAATTTTTTGTTTTAGAACTGAAGTATTAAAATCAGAACAAGGCTTTTGCTTCTTAGGTTTTCTGAGAAGTGTTTCAGGGAGGTTAGGGTAAAACTGACGAAGATCGGCTCAGCAAAGATACTTTCAGGTGATCCGCGAAATCGACGAGCTGGGCGGCATGGCGAAGGCTGTCGCGTCCGGCATGACCAAGCTGCGAATCGAGGAGGCCGCCGCCAAGAAGCAGGCTCGAATCGATTCCGGAAAGGACATCATCGTCGGCGTGAACAAGTACCGCCTCGATAAGGTAACACCTCTTCGTTCGATTGAAAAACGAATGTTATATCCTTGTTCCCTCAGGGTTTTGTGTACCGAGGTTCCGTGTAGCAGCACCTGAGGGAGCCGGATAAAAGCCTTTCCCGTCCCTATCACTTTACTCTATCGTCCAATTACATAACAAAACAGTTGAGGAATATACAGTTTATCAATTATACAGACTGCGACATAGACAGACGGGGGATGGGAAAAGGAAGGGCCGAACCAGAGGAACCTAAAGAGAGAAGTCAGGAAGACCAAGTGGTCAGGGTGTTGGTGTCGTGTCTCTCTGTCCTGTTCCGTGGGCGGCGTTTTCCTATCCGGCCTCGCGCGGGTGGTCCGATAACAGATGGAGCTTATCGGCAATGTCTAACCCGCTTGACCTTGGGCCGCCGTTGTATTCCCACGATATCGCGCTATACACATCACGGCTGTTGTGTCAGGCAAGGCGCAGTGAAGGTCGGACAAGATTCTATCCCTTTATCCCTTAATCCACCCTTACATATCCCACATTCTCTACACCCGCCCATTACATCCGCGACCGTTTAAAAGTCCCGGTCCCCGGGACGTTAAGGCTTCCAGGGTGGAGTAAATGAAGACCGGGGTAAGAGCTGAGGTGGTTTGATGTTGTCGATGTTGAGTTGTCAGGATTTGTGTCGGCTGCGGAGGTATAGATGAACGAGATTGTGGTTAAGACGATGATTGTTGATTGAACGAGGATCGGATTTCTGGAAATAGTTTCTGGATTTCAATATTTGGAAACGGAATGGTAAGAAATTTTAATTTAATTGAATTTATTTTTTTTATTTTAATTCAAATTAATTATTTTTCATTTTTATTTTTTTTCAAGGGGAAGACAAGAAATCCTTGAAAAAATTGTATTTCGATTAGCAGAAAATTGAGTGTTTGGGAGGTTGTGCGCGTGTATTACTACTAGAAGCGAGAGAAAAGAATACATAAATGTATAGAATCAGGGTATCTGTTAACGTTCGCTTATTAAACGGTAGGTAGAGAGGGTTGCGTATAGCATAAAGTGAAATGAATCAGTGGCTGTATAGGAAGCAAGTGACCGCTTATTTGAGTGTTTGAGCGCATATTCGACAACGTTCCAAAAGCAATGCGTGGATTTGACTGCGATTAACTTGTGAAGTAAGAACGTCTCTATGGTGCGTTGTCATTGGTGTAATGCATAGTTTGTTTAATGGAGTATTCTCATTTATCTTACACATCGGCGCTATTACCTATAGACTGAGCTGGAAACATGGGGAATATTGGGCAAAAGAGACTTCTCCCGCTGTGAAGAGCTGATATAAGGCTGAGGTGAGGAATGCAGCACCCTTTGTCGTTAGTCAACGTTCGGATCAAGGAAAACAGCTAACCAGTTTCGGGTGTTTGTCGTCATTCTTCACCTTGGTGTAGGGATCCTGGAACAACCAAGACGGGGTATAACGTTGGTACTTTGAACAACGACTGGTTTGTACAAAGGCTGTTTTTCTCTTCGGTTGTTTCACGAGTGAGAGTTTTGCATTTCTCGCTGTAAAACCTATATGATGTAATTACGGAGCAGACGGAGCGTCCTTTGCTTGATGATCAAGGGAACGACGTTGTCGCTTGGTTTCATGCTCAGTGCTATATGTGATGGATAGCCAGGTGTGTAGTTAGTGAGCCTTCCATAAACGGTGGTTATATAATGTGAAAAAATGACATCGCACTATAAGAGTTGTAATTGTACCATAGTGGTACTAGCAAAATGTATTGATCGCTGTCAATGCTTGTCGTCGTTGGTTTTGGTGCGCAGTTGCACTACGCGCGCTTAATTCAACTTGCGCAGCGGGTAATTAGATGCACAGTCAAAGGTGACGAGGTTTGAATATTAGGTACTCAAAATAGTGATATTTGCAAGGATTACGCCGATGTAGGGCGACCCGCGTTCTTTTGCTTCCGTGATACATCCAGCCAGGTTCTAAAAGGTGGATTAAGGGCGCGCTATAGCTAATTATTTGCATACAATGGCCAGTCAAAATTGAGGCTACGATACAGACACTTTTACGCAAAAATATCGGGTACCTGTTTGGTGAGGTGTTAATTTCAAACAGATAGACTTATCTATAAATGGTCGCCGTGTTTCGCTGTAGATTTATTTATCTTCCTTGTAGTCCGTTTGGGTCGGAATGGGGCGTTAGTATTAATAACCTTGGGGTACGGTACGGATGAGAAAAATCTTATGTGTGTTTGCCTATTGTTTAGGATGTATTGATTAGGAAAAGCAGGGAGAAAGTAGTTATGAGGTGGTGCTATGACGTTATTAAAATATTTTACCGGAGTGTGGTAGGTATTTCCGGAAAAGAATGGCGGTGGTACGCTGTAGTTAGTGCAGTAGGGTTTTTTTCTATAATTAGGGGTGGCAGGGTGGCAGCTGAGTGTTCATTGGTGCATAGTAATTGGATATTGGGGAAAATTTGTGCGCAAATTTTTCCCTTTTGTTCTCTTAGATGTTTGTTGAAAGTTGTTGGTTTTGATGCTTAGTTTGGTGCAGGATTTTCGAAGTAGTTCCACTTCTTTTTCTAATTCCTTGATTTTATCGGTGAGTGTTAGTGCATTAAAATTGCCCAGAAGGACTTCTTCTGGCTTCTCTGGTTGGGAGCTCATCGTTGTAATATTAAAAGTAAGGGCTTTCCCTTTTAAAATAATAAACAAGAGGTAAAAGGTAAACGTCACGATTGGATACGGTGTTTTGGTTACTGCCTTCGTTGCTGGTAGATTCGGATATTGAGATCTGACGTCCTTGGCTGATGATGATGAGGGTACTTTTTTACCTAGCTCTAAAGGTCATTACAAATGCAGGATAGAAAACGATCTATCCTTGCGGAACATGGGAGAGATATGAGGAAAACAGAGGATGGAAGTGTTTTATCATCAGATTTATTCCAGTATCATATTTGGTGTTTTGCCCTTTATTTTTCGTGACGCTTTTGCAATAGGCCGGCGCTTACTTTACAGATTTGTGGCGCAATGATTTCGTACGATTCTTCTGAGTATGAGCACGCCTCTTTGCGTACGTCTCTTCTGTGTTTCATAATTCTAGCGCACTTTTTTGTCTTTAGCTAGTTCCTTTTTCTTATCCGAGAAAGGATTCAGAGTTGCTGTTTTAGGTTGTTCCCTTTTCTTATCCGAGAAGGGACTAAGAGTATTCAAAAAATTAAGGCGGTGAGTTTTCAAAACGACGACTAGCGTCAGGCAAAACTATGAT
Organism: Heligmosomoides polygyrus polygyrus; assembly: GCA_947396885.1. Taxonomy (NCBI): domain Eukaryota; kingdom Metazoa; phylum Nematoda; class Chromadorea; order Rhabditida; family Heligmosomidae; genus Heligmosomoides; species Heligmosomoides polygyrus. The sequence continues at coordinate 69,496,137 of OX377203.1, forward strand.
ATGGGTCTGAAAAATTTTCCTTGTCTTTTGAACGTCAGAGAAGGAGAGAAGGGATGAATACGAAATGGCCGGTTTTATATTTAAAAACCTCCTTTTGGGAATATGGTAAACAAGACAGTGTTATAGATAGAGAAAAAATAGTACTATTAAATTTTTTTTAATTTTTAAGTGGTTTCTACCAGAACGATTAACATTGAGAACTGATGCAGTACTAAGTTGTAAAAGTGATCAATTCCTACAACATAACAAGCAAAAGTGGGAAATAAGGAAATTATTTTACCGTTTTTTTTATAAAGAAAAGTTCGAGCGGGACCTCCATGTTATATGTTACGCTACGGACTATGAAAAGATCTCGCCGGGACCTCCATGTTATATCCTTGTTCCCTCAGGGTTTAGTGTACCGAGGTTCCGTATAGCGGCACCTGAGGGAGCCGGATATAAGCCTTTCCAGACCACCCAGCCTCTGTGCTTATGTTATTGATTCGAGGATGAATGCCTTTTCTGCCCAATATCTCAAGAGTGCTTTCACTATCATCCGCTTCTTGACGAATACTGGACTAAGGAATAGGAGGAGCATGGACTGAAGATCAGCAGGACTACTCTTTTTCCAATCCCTATCACTTTACTCTATCGTCCAATTACATAACAAAACAGTTGAGGAATATACAGTTTATCAATTATACAGACTGCGACATAGACAGACGGGGATGGGAAAAGGAAGGGACGAACCAGAGGAACGTAAAGAGAGAAGTCAGGAAGACCAAGTGGTCAGGGTGTTGGTGTCGTGTCTCTCTGTCCTGTTCCGTGGGCGGCGTTTTCCTATCCGGCCTCGCGCGGGTGGTCCGATAACAGATGGAGCTTATCGGCAATGTCTAACCCGCTTGACCTTGGGCCGCCGTTGTATTCCCACGATATCGCGCTATACACATCACGGCTGTTGTGTCAGGCAAGGCGCAGTGAAGGTCGGACAAGATTCTATCCCTTTATCCTTTAATCCACCCTTACATTTCTCACATTCTTTACACCCATTACACGAAAATGTTTGACGCAGTGCCGAAGCTGCCCCTTCTCTGACAGGAGTTAGGTCTACGGCCAGCCGAACAAGCACCAAGTGTAGCTGTATTGATCAAGACCACAACAAGTTTGGCAAGCTGGTCAAGGTAGGTTAATGGGTATCGTGTAAGGTTAACGATCACTAGGAGTTCGAGGATAGATAGTGTTTGCGACTATTCTAAGGCTGCTATGTTGACACTTTCATCACTTGTCTAACTAGCTGTGTGGTTATGACGTCGGCTGGAATTCATCCCAATATTTTAGCCACTCTGGCCGTGGCTCGGCTGGCAGAGCCCCTTTCGGAGGAAAACTTTTACTTTCATCCTGGATTGTGTGCGTTGTAACGCAGACGTTGGAGGCAACGGCTCTCCCGTTCACCACAGATTTCTTGTTTGTGGTGCAAAACCTTCCATCCCTAAGGAGTTAGGAAGTTTCCAGTCGGCTTGCTCACCACTCGCCACTGCAAATTATTGTATAATAGAAAATACAAGAAAAGATATGAAGGAAACAAAGAAAAATAAAATAAAAAGAGAGAGGAGATGAAAATAGAGGAGAGAGGAGAAGATTATAGAAAAATAGGAGAAAGGTTCGTTTCGCCACTTTCTTCAGGCGAACCTTTGTTTTGTGCTCCTCCCGTGGCTCTTCAGTGAAGAAGAGGAGCATTAAATAAGACTTTGTTTAACTCTGCCATGAATTTTAAATTCAATAAATTATTACATTTTTTACTTATTTTAATTCTATTTTATATAAATATGTTTTAATTACCAATTTCATGGGTGAGCTTTATTTTATTTATTTATTTATTTTATTTTAATTTAAATAAATAAACAATAAAGTAAAAAATATATAGAAATTAAATAAACAAATAAGTTTAAACAGATTAATTAATGTTTCGATTACTTCTGTGCTGAACGAGGTTGTTAGGTGGACCAGTATTTATTGGGCGGCCTAACGTTTCGACCCGTTCGTCGTCTTCGGAGGCCTAAAAGTGGCTTGAGGATTCGGATGTTGCTATCTATCCGACCAAACGCCTCATCGATTCTAGCCTTTCGGATATCGTCTTGAGGCATAGCGAGAGGCATAGCGAGACGATATCCGAAAGGCTAGAATCGATGAGGCGTTTGGTCGGATAGATAGCAACACCCGAATCCTCAAGCCACTTTTAGGCCTCCGAAGACGACGAACGGGTCGAAACGTTAGGCCGCTCAATAAATACTGGTCCACCTAACAACCTCGTTCGGCACAGAAGTAATCGAAACATCTAAATAATGCCGAGGCTTTACGAAGAGAGAACTTGGAGAATACTAAGATTAATTAATTTTTATTTTTAATTTAATATTATTATTTAATATTATTATTTATATAAATTTTTATATAAAAGTAACTCACCATACACGTTCAGTGCACCACCATTTTCCGTTGAACTAGCTTCATAAATGAAAGTACTTCTATATCATTTATTATTCTCTGATAGTATACCGTATGATTCCGTGCCTTGAAATACGCAGCATCGGTGGTATGTATCATTGTGCGAAGCCAGATAAGTAGAATTGGCGGTAAATATCATTATGTGCAGTAAAATAAGCGCAATAGGTGGCATTAAATTTTTTAGTTTTGCAGACTCGTTTATAAACAACATTTGTACTCCATCAACGTTAGTAAACAATATTTTGCATATGATAAATATTTAGAATACATATATTGCTTATATTGCTAAGGATTCTAACAAGTTATTTTCAGATTATTATTGTATATCATGTACGTGTCTGATAAAATTTTATTATCACATTCGTTTTAATTGTTTATATTTTGCTTAATTATTGCATATGACTCTTTTTTATTTTCGTTAAATTTATATTTATAACAAATAAAATTGTTCTTATGTATACATCTAAATATGTTTGTTATTATAAATTCATTGGTATATCCATTATGTACATATATGTTTTTAAGTTCAGTGATTCTTTCAACGAAAGAATCCAATTTTGAACATGTGTCAGCTATTCTTAGTGTTTCTGTTAAAATAACAGCTTTTTTCACATTTATTGATATTGCTGAGGAACTATGGGGGAATCTTAAAACTTTGAAGAAAAAGAAGAAAGAAGAACTAAACTAAGCCAAATACGCTTTCGTGCTGCGCCTACGATATCCCGTAGAAGCAGGACGCGTGGCGTATCTCGCAAAGACTGGTCAGTGCCGTCCTTAACTTTACTCCTTTATGCCGGAGGTGTTGTGGAGACGACCCCGTGCTCAGAATTTATCTTGTCGTTATGGTTTTTGTGCCTTGTAGGAGGCGAAGGTCGACGTGCTGCATGTGGACAACCAAAAAGTGCGCGAGAAGCAGATCGCCAAACTGGAGCACATTCGCAAGACTCGAGACCCTCAAAGAGCCAAAGCAGCCCTCGATGCAATTACCGAGGTGACAGAGGCTCCGTTTCGCTAAACAACCCTCGTCATGGTTCTGTGTGTTAAGGGAGCAGCCGGCAACGGAAACCTGATGGAGTTGGCAGTCGAGGCGTCTCGTGCTCGCTGCACCGTTGGAGAGATCAGCGACGCCATGGAGAAAGTCTTCACCCGGTCAGAACCTCTAGTCCAATTATTTCCCGTGTTCTGCTGGGAAGGTGAACGCGTGATGCGCATTTTTATTGAACTCCCCCTCTTCTGTGGGCTATTTTGTTGCTGTCCAAACTGAGGGGGGGGGGTATATGTTTTGGAGCCAAGAACGGGCATAGTGAGCCCACGACGCACTGCCCGCGTTTCGTGTGTAGGACAAGAAAAAGCCTTCCCAGCGGCTACATCTGCGGGGGGATCAGAAATACTTCTGGTTGGCGAGGAATACCGTGTTCAACGCTGGCATTTTTCCAGCTACGCAGCTGTTAACAGAATGGTGTCCGGCGCCTACAAATCGGAGTTTGGAGAGACGGACGAATTGTCTCAGGTGAGAGCGGACGCCTCAGGACGCCTCATTCGAATGCATTTCAAGAGAATGGCAAACCGTTCCAGGTTCTCGAACGTGTCAAGCAGTTTGCCGCCAAGGAAGGTCGTCAGCCGCGTATGATGGTAGCCAAGATGGGTCAGGACGGTCATGACCGTGGCGCGAAGGTCGTCGCCACCGGTTTTGCTGATCTCGGTTGGCTCTTATGATATTCAAATACTTGTCAAGACTGTATAAAACCCGTGGCAGCATGCCGTAACCCAGAAACTACTTACTTTACTAACTACTTTAGTCCCAATTTCTGCGAGCAAGGAGCGTCTTCAAATTTGAGATGCTGTAGAAATCCGATTCTCTACATCCGTCTTGCACTATCTATTGTAAGGTGTTACTGCGCAGGCCTATCCAGAAGATTCCTTGTGAACGCAGTGAATTTGACCGTTCCCCATTAGCTCTTGGAGCGATACGGAAAGAGTGACGTTTCGATCGCACAAAGGTCGTGATGGCTTCTGAAATACAAACGCCCATCCCTACTCAGGGCTTTTTTCAAAGACTTCTTAACACTGTATGTTCAGGATTCGATGTCGATGTTGGTCCACTGTTCCAAACCCCAGCCGAAGCTGCTCAGCAAGCCGTCGATGCTGATGTTCATGTTGTTGGCGCAAGTAGTTTGGCTGCAGGGCATCTAACACTTGTCCCCCAGCTGATCCAGGAGCTGGCCAAGCTGGGACGAGAGTGAGTTCAGCTCCTTGTCAGGTGGTTGGCTTTCGTGTATCTCTGGAAGTGCATCGCTTGTAGGGACATTCTTGTGGTTGCCGGTGGAGTCATCCCTCCTCAGGACTACGACGCCCTCTACAAAGCCGGCGTCTCCCTAATTTTCGGCCCCGGAACAAGACTGCCAGCCTGCGCTAATCAGGTTCGAGAGTCCTCTCTGCTTTGGTTCGAAGCTGGACAGCTTTAGTAGCATCAGTGAACGCGAGTAAGGGTCGTACGCTTTCCAGGTCCTGGACAAGCTCGAAGGCGCAGTGGAGAAGCACAGCGCCAAGTCCTAATTCTACCATTACTTTCCGGCATAACATCGTCCTGCATTTTGTAGGTGCTAGCATTCATGTTTTGGACTTGACCCATTTTTATCTTCATGTGAATGGAATTGTGATAGCTGTGTGCTGCAAACGATAGAGCTGTAGAATTCTAGTAGGTGTTCTCCTTTTTATGCAGCTGGTAGTGATCGGCTGTGCTCTGATGAATGGCTGTTCGAATTTTACTTGTAACTCTTCATTGTCTTCGATACGAGTTCGTCATCCGTGTGCCACGTTGTAATGTATAAACTATATCCTAGTTTGACGTTGTTCAGGAAAGATCACTCTATGAAAACCGTAGGAAGGTTTTAGCTGACTGACTCTGTTCCGTTGCCTTGTGCGCTCAGCACATCGCCACGCATTCGTCGAGTATGCAAATGGAGGTATACGTACATGCATTCGCCTAACCGATGGTGTCAATCAGTCGCTCTTCGGGCTCTCCTCCCATTCTTATCCGAGCGGATATCGCGGAAGATTTAAGGGGATGCGTATGTGACTTTTAGGAACAAAAAGCTATGCAATCCCGAAGGAACCTCGTACAATCTAGCCGCAGTTGAAGGAGGAATATAGTAGACAGTAATGAGAAGTGGGCGCGTGTAGCACAATCGGAGGAGGTGCCGTTTGTCGCGCGCACCCGACACAAGGACACAGGGATTTTCCGCCGAATCCAATCAAGCCTTCCATCCCTCCGGGGTTGCGGCGAATTGGTACCAGACTTGTCTGCGAAGGATAAAGCGCTGATTTGTTCATCGAATGGCCGCCACAGGTCATTGTATGGCCAAATACGCACTCACATCGCCTCCACGACATCCCGTAGAAGTGGAATGAGTGGCGCATTCCAAAAGGGATTGAATAACGCCGTGAAAAGTCGGCACAAGAATGGGAAAATCGACGAAAATATGCGTAATTAAAGTACAAAAATATTTCTTTTTAAAACTACTGTATTGTCTGGATACATAGCAACATAAAGGATCCCAGATGTCTCCTAGTACTCTTGTAGACTTGTTCAGATAACTCGCCCAACTGATCCGAGTCGTATTTATCCTTTATTCTCTAAACTCGTGGCTTTTCCGTGAGCGTTGCTTGCTTATACTCCATTTTCCATTTTCTTGGCATGCTGAGTGAATTAAACCCAGTCTCCTTCAAAAAGGGATTTTTTCTAGACTGCGCCCCTGCAAGGGTTATGAAATTGACCGGTCTCACCCTGTTTCACAACCAGGTAGAGTCCCTAGGAACCACTTCCGGTGGGGAGGGCTTCACCTATTACGATTCATGCTTCCTTGGCATAGGCGGCTCTCCTACAGCTTTTAAATGGTACGGCAACCGTCTTCTATCCCTTCAGCTTTCTTCCGACCATCTAGCCTTTGGAAGAGCAGTAGACGTTGTCCTGAATACGCCTGCCCTGCAACTGTGCTTAAGCCTGGTCACGCCCGAGGAGCCTCTACCAAGGGGAGGGCTACACCTATTGCTATGCACGGTTTCGATTTTCGGCCATCACGGGTTGTTGCCGGTCTGACATTTTCCTCTCTTCCCGATCATCTTTTGCCTGGACTCAGCTTACACGACAAAAACGTTTTGTCAAATCATGGAGGATATTCTAACCTCGTTCTCGGGAAACCACGAGAAAAATCGTAGCTAGAGGTGATCGCATTAGGACACTTGAACCGATTCGGTCCACTTGGCGAGAAATCTCCTTCATCTGCCAACTTGTTTCAAGCGCATGAATAGCACTACCTTTACATTCCATGATTGTAATTGCTTATTTTGTTTGGTTGGTTCGTTTTGTCTAACTAGTTTAATCGTTTCCCTTCGTTCTGTCCCTTGCGTTCTTTCTCTTGTTGTTCAGCTATGGATCACTTAAATTTAGCGTGTCCTTCATGGGCGCATAAATAAATAATAAATAATAAATAATAAAGGACGATAGTGACTGGCTCTAATGGTAAACCACTCGATTTTGGGCTATTCGATACCCTTACTTGATAAGGTGAGGGACCAGCTTTCATAGTTAACCCATTGAATGGCCTGCGAAGACATCTCAATTGGTATCAATTAGCATGTTATTCCCCCAGGAAGGTGGCATGCATTCACCGAACTTTCAGCAGTAGGAAAACGCAGACTGTGGTCGATGCCAACTGCGAATTGGGTCCTTCTGCTGTCTGCGTGGCCCACCGTTCGGTATGAGTATCGTGCATCTTGTATAGGAATCATACAAGTGCTCCGACACGCCTAACGGCGTGTCTCGCACTTGTGCGCTTCGCGCGACTTTGTAGCATCACTGACCTATGGAAATTAGTTTTTGTAAAACAAAAAATTCGCTAGCATCTAGGACTTGGTGCGTACTTTATCGGCATCAAGCCCTTCACCACTTCGGTACCTTCATCATAGACGGTCTTGTAATGTCATTGGTTTGTGCTGCGCAGTACTTCCGTCCCTCAGATTGTTCCTCCGCAATCGTTCTCATGCTCAACAGCTAGCGTTTCAAGTTGTCATTGACATGTCTTCCGAAGCCAGGTTCGCCTCTCTCGTTTCTTCTTAATGGATCTAATTGCTAGTCCGCCTTTACTCCCCTCTTTACTCCCCTACCTTCTTGGTCCCAACTACTGGCCCACTTCTTTGTTTCCACTATTAACACCTACTGGTCTTCTTGCTGGTTTTCGTCCTGGCCCCTCCTCCAGGTTCTTATTTTCCTTCCTGGTCGCTCTCCTGGTCCACCATAGAGGTCCCCCTTACCGCCCTTCTCCACCATTTGTGGTCCTCCCATGCTCACGGCACGGTCGGTGACACGTATTCAGAATCAGGATGCTTGCTGTGCAACGAAGGGAGCCCATTTTCTGGATCAAGAAGCTTAGAAGCGCGCAGTCGCCGCTGTGTCGAGCACGAAGAAGCTATGTATATGGCAGATTCCTCCTTGTCCGTATGAATTCCCTTACAGCTCCCTTCCTGTTGGTTCCCCGTCCTAGTCCCGCCTCCAGGTCCCTTCTTCAAGGTATATTCCTCCTCCCTCCACCTTGGGATCCTCTATACTACTCTACCCCAATTAAGTACGCCTCCCACGCTCACGACACGACGACGGCGAGCGAACGCCCATTGTGTGACATCGGTGTCACATCCTCTAAATCTGCTCTCTTAATGGTAATGGATCCCTTGCTGATCCTTCTTACTGTTCCCCCTCCCCTGATTGGTAACTCCCTAATGATCCCTACATATTGCCTAAACTCTTCTTGGTGCCACCTCCTGGCCTGCTTCTCTCCCCATCGACCATCATGATGCTCCTCCTGGTCGCTGCCTCCTGATCGCCGTCGGTTCTCCACCCTCAAAGTCCCCCTTCTACCCTTACCCCTTTAGTAGTCTTCTCATGCTAATGGAACGAAGTCGGCTTCTGAATCTGGACGCTCAGAAACGCGCGTAGGGGCTGTTGTGTTAAGCAGTAAAGAACTGCGTTTCTCCTGCTGCAGCAACATGCCAGGAACTGAGACCTTCCTGTTTTCCTCCCACATTCTGCTCCTGTTCTGGCTTAACTGAGGCTGAACGCACTCCCCGGATATGTACTTCGCTATCTACTTGAGACAGTAAAATAAAAAAATTGCGAAACTGGGACCCACTGACAGCTTAACCTACAGGTGCGGGTGGCTGGTAGTGTTCGCTGTCATCTACTTGCAATTCTTTGTGAAACACGAATACGCCGAAACGAACTTTGTTATTGTTGAAAGAGCATTTGTTGAACAGCTCCGAGGAGACCCTCGTGCTCGTCAGCCATTTGAACACCCCAGATAAACACTGTTTAGGGTCTGAACGATGAAATCAATGGGGGAAGAACTAGTGGAGCAGCATGAGCTGGACTTGCTGAAAGGTTGAATTCGGAAATGCACGTGGCTATGTGGGTTGGGGAGGGGGGCAGCGCTTTCCTAGACGTGGATTTCTTCGATGTACAGCTCATGGAAGGACAATACTCTCGCTATCCTTGCCGTAATTCAGTGCACCCCAAGATTCAGCCTGAATGCGGAAAAAACAAGCGAGTGAGAAAAGTCATCATCGCAACAGTGCTCCCCACTAACAGGCATTGGCAGCCGGAGCCTGTCTGCCGATTTAGGTTCGTCACGCTGACATGTGGGACGGACAATGTTGCAAAGAACGGGACGGCAAGTGGAGCAAGTGTCGGTTGATGGGCATCTGTTTCAATGAACAACACTCGTACGTGCTGCAGCTTGAATGATATCGCCATGTGTATTTCCAGCACTTAATAGAAATGAGTCGTCCATCCTACTATAGTCGCGCTGATATCTTCGCGCTCCGTGTTATCACTATCCCCCATATATAAGTGCCATCTGCTGCTCCTTTTCCGTTGTTTGCTACTCTTTCCACACTTGGTTCTGAGCAGTATAATGTCGCTGCAATTGCTACGAAGGGCTGCTGTGCGTCATGTCAATGTGAGTTCCTCACTCGAGCCAGCTCATGTGTTAAAGGAGCGGGTGCGAGTCCAGATCGAGGTGTACACTCTGTGTGTTCCGCATAACTGGTAGCTTTCCCCAAGTCTCAGTAAGCCTAAGTGCCCTTCCAAAGTTATATGTAGTGTGTACGGAATTTTGCTCATCGTTTTCGCTTTAATGTTTTTTGTGCGAATTCCGTTGACGACATGATGGTGGAGGAAAGTGTATTCCCTCCCCACCCTAGACTTGCGCCGAGAGCGGTCATGCTTGTAACCTTTGGACATTAGACATTTGAGGCAACATGGCAAACGTTGAACGCCGTCGAGGTTAGGAGGGGGTGGGGGGATGGGCACTCCGCCATACATGTGGATTTGATCGATGTGCAGCTCACGGTAGGTAGGATAGAATGTTGCGCTCTCCTTTCGGTGGTCCATCCCAACACCAGGATTTCGTTGACTCTAGAGTCAAGTTGACTGCATGCACCTTCACTCCTCATCCACAAACGGCCGTCTGAGAAATTTTGCTCGCACAACGAAAGGTCTTTTTGTCAGAACCGAGGATTCCCACCGCTTCTAATGCTAGGTTGAACAGAAATTTTTTCCAGGCGGCATCGCTGCAGCAATGTCCGCCACTGTTTGTCCCCCCTCTCCTTACTGGAACTCATCCCCAATTAGTGGCACTGGTCTGGCACTACGGGTGCCGCCTGACTGGACCTGGTCCCTCTCTACTGGTACTGCTTCACTGGTTCCCCTCAATGATCCCACCCCCCCCCCCCCCCCCCCCCGCTCTTTAGCAGAGCAGATGACGTGTTCGGCACACCTTCTGAATCCCCAGGCAGCTGGAAGAGGTCTGGGTATTTTCCGCTATTTTCGCGCCCCTTATTTGCGCTCCGTATTTCGCCTCCGTTTTCCCAGATTTTATGACTAATTATGACTTATCGCTTAGTGAATTATTGTATAGTATGATTTATTTATTTATTTATTTATTGCAAGTGATGATGATGGTGATGCGTGCTGCGAACGTGAACAGCACGCTATCGTGAACGATCATAATCACTTAACACCCACCCCGATCGGTTGAATCTGAGAGAAAGTCCGATCGATATGGATTCGTTTTGACTTGACTTCAGATTCGTGTTCAGGGACTTGGATGGGGGGGGGGGGGGTTACCCCTAAGGCTGAAGTTTCGGACCGCTTGAACGATATCCACAAAAACTAATAATTTGATCAATATCGATTGATGGCGGTCTATATTTCAAAAACAAAGTTCAGATTCGTGTTCAGCGACCTCGATTACCCCTAGGGCTGATTTTTCGAAACTCCTGGACGACGTCCACAAAAAGTCGATAATTTGGTCAATATTGATTGATGGTGATTGACACCTGAAAAACTAACTTCAGATTCGTGTTCAGCGCCCTCGGTTACCACCGGAGGCCGGATTCATCAACGACTTACAGCAATTTAACAGAGAAAATTACAGTCCAAATCCCTGATAGCGCGGTTTATCAAGCGATATGGTGAGCGACAAGCCGTGTTATCTGAATTTTCTGCTGTGAATTCTCTGCTAAAGTTAAGTAAGTCGTTGATGAACCTAACCCCTGGGCTGAAGCTCCTAGGCACGAAGAAGACGTCTGAGTATTTTGCCATATTTTAGCGCCCCGTAATTTCGCCCCTATTTTTCCCCAGTTTTATGACCAAGTTTTTCTATTTTTAACCCTTGCGCGATAATGTGGTACAGTGCTGTACCACCCTTATTGGCGGCATCATCAGATAACTTCAGGCGATGCTACAGAAAACGAAGCAATTTTTCCAGAAACAATCATTGCTGTTCCTATTCCATACGTCTAATAAGTTTGATTTAGATAAATCAATAAGTGATTAAGGTTTCGGTCAAGTTTTGTCCAAGAAAAAATTTGGCGCCATCCGACCATGGTGGAACCAGAGAATTGGCGAAAAAATTATATAGCGAATGAGATAATTATATAAGGAGTCTAAAAACATTCACCCCTTCTCTCACCTCCCAACCCCTGGCTTGCTGGAGAGTCCAGTGGGTGCCTTACGAGATAGTGGAGACGCAAGCATTTGCAACGCCTCTCTTTGAAGGGGGGGGGGGCACCATGTTCTCAGTGGATATTAGCCTTGGTAGGAAGGCACGTGCATGTCAAATTACATCAGAAATTGCCCAACCCAGATCGCCGTAAGTGTAGAACACACCAGATCTGCATAATGCTTTTTATTACGCCCCGAAGACGTGCACACACGCAAAAGCAAATAAGTTGAACAGAAAACCACTTGAACAAAAGAAAAACAGAAAAATAGCACGAGAACTGGGTAAAATACAGGCTTCTATAGGCAACCATACATAAATCAGAATTCAATCAAACCAAATGAAACACAAACAATAGTCAACGACAAAACAGCAGATCAAAAAGGGTTTTGAAACAACGTCTCATTTTATATCAGCGATGGCGTGTCCGTTCCGCCACGTGGTGCCACTGGAAACTGCTTGCTTCTGCAAGCCGATCCAAACACGGACATTCGAATGCAGGCGACAGACCCTAGTGACAGGCCGGCCTACGAACATTTTGTCACATCATATGGTTGATGACGTTTAAGAGCTTTCGAGATAATGCTACGGCGTCCTCGCAAACCCCGGCGAGTGTGGAAAGTGTGCGAGGGTCCCTAATGCGAGGACGGCATCGGAGGGCAACTGAGCTAGTCCGAAAGTCCCGTAACGTAGGTAAGACCCGCGTAGCAACGTTGAATGTGGGTACGTTGACGGTCCGCTCGTGCGAGTTGGTTGAAGCACTGGAGCGAAGAAGAGTTGATTTCTGTGCGGTGCAGGAGACGATGTGGTCCTGCTGCAAATCGAGGGACATTGGCAGTGGTTTCGTCGAGGCCGTTTTGTGTCGCAGTCCCAGGACCACCAGCGGTGTCGCTATGATCGTCTCCGAACGTTTCCGTGACGCGATTGCAAGCATAGAACGTTTCGATGACCGCTTGATGAAGATTGTTATCGCCGTAGAAGAGCGACGATGCCATTTCTTTTCTGCGTATGCTCCGCAAACAGACTGTTCCGAGCAAACCAAGAACAAGTTCTGGTCCCTGCTTGATGAGAAGACAGCGAATGTGCCGTCAGAAGATATGATTATTGTGGCAGGTGACCTTAATGGTCACGTCGGAGCAACGAAAGACGGCTACAGCTATCATGGTGGTTTTGGATATGGGTCGCGCAACGCTGATGGTGAGCATACACTTGAGTATGCAGACTCACATGACCTCACCATCGTGAACACCAAATTCTGAAAGCGTGACTCCCACCTCATCTCGTTTTATAGCGGCAACGCTAAAACGCAGATTGACTATGTCCTTGTTAGGCGTCGCGACCAAGGTCTTGTCATTGACACGAAGACCGTGCCGTATGAGACGGTTGACACGCATCACCGTCCACTGATCTGCTCGCTGAAGATCACACCTTCGAGGTGTAAACATGTTGAGCGATGCGGATCGGCTAGAATCAAATGGTGGCGACTAAAAGAGAAAGAAGCGGCAGTTATTTCTCGCATTCGGTTGCCGACGGTGACAACTGTCGACGAAACCTGGAAGGATGCTACCGATGCGATATCCCGAGAAAAGAAACGGCTTCTTCACCTATTTATCGGTGGTAAAACAGTCCATAATTGGCGGAATTATCGAAAAGCGAAAGAAAGCGGCAAAGAAGGCAGTGGTCGCTGCTAAAGCCGCATATTACGCTGATGTCAGCGAAAAATTGGAAACGCGCGCTGGTGAGCGTTATCTTTACCGACTTGCGAAAGCTCGCTGTCGCCAAGCAGAAAACATCGTGAAGTTCTTTGACATTAACGACGACAACGGACGTCTTCTGATGGATCGTAAGAGGGCTGTGAAGCGATGGCACGACTACTTCGAGGAAATCTCGAATGTTGAATTTGACCATCCTGCTATTCCTTTTGCATCTCCTGTATACGGTTCCGTTCAGAAGATCACAGTGAGCGAAACCGAAGCAAGAAAGAAGAAGATGAAGTCAGGCAAAGCCACTGGTCCCGATGATCTTCCAGCCAACCTGTGGAAGTCGAAGGGCTGGTGCCCTGCTGACTGGCTGACAGAGTTTTTCAATCAGGTTGTTGCTGAGAAGAAAGTGCCCGAGAGCTGGCAGTAAGCACGACCATCCCGACTTGGAAGAAGAAGGGAGTCCAGCGGACTGCGCTAGTTACCGTCCAATTCGCCTTTTTTCGCACACCATGAAAATCTTTGAGCGAATTGTAGATGGACGTATCCGGGATCTCGTCCAGCTTTCCACGAATCAGTGTGGTTTCGTCTCTGGCTATGGCACTGTTGATGCCATTCACGCTGTTCCTCTTTTGCTAGAGAAGCACCGCGAGAAACAGAAACCGGTGCATTTTGCCTTCCTGGACTTGGAGAAGGCCTTCGACCGCGTTCCGCGAGATGTTATATGGTACGCGTTGCAAGAACATGGTGTTCCTGAAGCGCTTATTGAGTGGGTGCGCTTTCTGTACTCTTGCCCAAGGAGTCGAGTGCGAGCGCCAGTGAGCGCCTCGACGAAATTTCCCATCTCTGTATGGGTGCATCAGGGATCTGCGCTATCCCCACTGCTCTTCGTCGTCGTGATGGATGCAATATCACGAAATCTCCAAATGGCGGCACCTTAGACGTTGCTGTATCCAGACGACGTCATGCTTGCATATGAAGACAAAACCGAAATCGAGCGACAGGCACAAGCGTGGTGCAATCGCTTGGCATTGTTCGGTCTCAAGCTATACGTCAAAAAGACAGAGTACTTGACGACTGATGTGAATGAGCACGGTTCTATTAAGATCAATGGTACTGAGCTCTCATGAGTTCTCTTCTTCTTCTTCTTCTTCTCCTGAGCGTTTAGTCCCCCGCAGTCGCAGGGTCCGCTGTTCTTGTGATCTGTCGCCACCTCATCCTATCAAGAGCGTCATCTGCCGTGGCGCCCACTTCGGCGAGATCTCTCTTGATAAGTCCTTCCCTCTTTTCCTTGGGCTCCTCTCGGACGCTTTCCGGGTGCCTTGAAATCTAGGACCAACCTTGTGGAGCGATCCTCTGGTCTTCTGAGGACGTGTCCATACCACCTCAGGCGCTGCTCTCTCATCTTCAGCTGGATCGGGGCTGTCTTAATCACTGCCCTAACATCCTCGTTTCGCACCCTGTCCCGACGGGTCCATCCACATGCCCACCTCAGCATCCTCATCTCCGTCGCGTGCAGTTGCCGCTCCTGCGCCTTACCCAGGAACCAACACTCACTGCCGTAGAGGAGGGCAGGTCTCACAACTGTTCTATAGAGCTTCCCATTGAGCGTCCCGGAGCATCTACGGTCGCAGAGGATCCCTGTGGACTCCCTCCACTTGAGCCAGGCTGCGCTTATCATTCCCCTGACCGTCCGGTCCACACTTACTTCCTCGGATAGCTCACTTCCGAGGTAGCGAAATTCTTCCACCTTCTCGATCGTTTTCCCTTGGCAGTCTAGGATCGATCCAGCGCACTGCTCAGAGCTGACGAACTTCGTCTTCTTTACGTTCAGCCGTAGGCGTTGTCTGCGAGGGCTCTCTGCCACAGCTGCACCTTCTCCTCCAGCTCCTCCTGGTTGTCGGCTACCTCCTGGTTGTCGGCTATCTGTCGTCCGCGTAGAGGATCGTTCTGAGAGAGCCTTCCTCAAGGTGGTTCACTATAGAGTCAAGCGTCAGCAGGAAGAGGAACGGGCTCAGAGCCGACCCTTGGTGTACCCCCACTGTGATGTCCACTTTCCTGGTCACCCCGTGTGGAGTTCGTATCTCCGCTTTCGATCCCTCGTACATGTCCCTTATGACCGTGATCAGACGTTCCGTGACACCCCTCCCTCTAAGGGCATTCCAGGTTACGGCCCGAGCTAGCCTGTCGTAGGCCTTCTCCAGGTCCAGGAATGCCAGGTAGCAGGGTTTTCGTTTCTCCCAATATCTCTCCATCACCTGACGAGCAATGAAGATGGCGTGGTGGACCTCTCAGGCATGAAGCCCCACTGCACCTGGGAGATGGGTACCATCTCCCTCAGCCTTGAGTCGACCAGTCGTTCGTAGATCTTCATCGTGAGTGAGATTAGTTTGACCCCTCGGTAGTTGGAGCATTCGGAAGCGTCTCCCTTCTGCTTGAAGATGGGGACTATGGTGCTGTTCCTCCAGTCATCCGGCATCTTACCTTCTTTCGTGATTCTGTTGAGGAACTGCGTCAGCCAGTTGATTCCGAGGTTCCCGAGCACGTTCCAAGCCTCTACTGGCACACCGGCAGGCCCTGCTGCCTTTCCGAGTTTCATCTTCCCTATGGCCTTGCGAAGCTCTTCTTGCGTCCAGGTGGGATGGGTCCTTCCGTTGGTTGTTCTTTCTCGGTCTCCTGACGAGGGCACTCCTCGTCCTCGAATTTCTTGAAGTACTCCTCCCATCTCTCTCTGACATCGACCGGCTTCCGTAACACCCTACCGTCAGCACTTTTCGTAGTCTTTACTACTCGAATGTCGAGGCTAGCTCTATGACGCACCTTGGCCAGGCGGATGGCGAACTTCTCTCCCTCTGGCCCGTCTAGTTTCTTGTACAGGGCATCCGTTTCCGCGCTCTTTGCCTTCGCTACAGCTGTTTTTGCCAGTTTCTTCAGCTTTCTGTAGGCTGTGAGATGCTCGTGTGCCCTCGTCTTCTGCCACAGCTTGTAGGCCTCCTTCTTCCTTTTCACCGCAGCCTGCGCCTCTTCGTTCCAGAACCATGCCGATTTATCCCCTCTGGTTCCTCTCTTTGTTTCTCCCAGGGTTTCCTTGGCACATCTCAGGATTGTTTGGGCTACCCTCCTCCAGGTCTCATTCACGGGGCCAGCTGGATCTGGAAGGCCTGCTTCGAGCACTGCCCTTCGTAGCTCGTTCCGCTCTGAATCCCGCAGTCTCCACCATCGGATCCTGGGCTCCGTCCTCACTTTGGGCCTGGTGGGTAGAGGTATGCTAAGGTCGGCTACCAAGGGTCTATGCTGTGATGCCACGTCTTCTCCCGGAATGACCTTCACATCCCGTACTGTTTTCAGGGCAGCCTTCGAAGCAAGATGTGGTCGACTTCCGTCCTTCTTCCTCCGCTAGCATACGTCACCTTCTGGCTCTCCTTCTTCGCGAAGAAGGTGCTACAGACAGCCACGTCGTGGGCGATAGCCAGATCCAGAATTCGTTCTCCATCCGGGTTTATCAGGCCGATCCCTTTACCTCCATGAACCCTTTCCACTCCTCTTCTGCCACTCCCCACATGCTCGTTCATGTCTCCTGCTATGGAGAGGTAGTCGCCTTCTGGTACGGACCTTATGGCTTCCTCGAGCGAGAGGTAGAAGTCATCCTTGTCGTGCTCGGAGCATCCGGTCTGCGGAGCGTAGACAGACATGATGGTCCAGTAACCCTCCTTCGTGTCCAGCCGCAGTGACATAATGTGGTCGTTTATTCTCTGGACAGCCGCTACTGAATCCTTGAGGGACCCCGCGACAGCTATCCCTACCCCGTTCCTCTTGGTGTCCTCTCCGTTGTAGTACAGCTTGACCCCTTCTCCGATCTTCCTGGCTTTCGCCCCTTTCCATCGCGTTTCCTGCAGACACAGGACTTGTATCCTTCTGCACTTCATCAGATCAGCCACTTCCCTAGATCTTCCGGTCAGCGTTCCCACATTCAGAGTCCCCAGTCCAACTAGCTTCTTTACACGAGGTCGTTCGGCCTTCGGTAGCCCTCGCATACTGACCACAGAACTCGGGCGGGGGTTCTGTGCGCCACTTCCGGGTGACGTCCTAGTCTTTACACTGATTCTATTGCGACTTGTGATCATGGTTTTGTAACGAGGTTTCTCCATCAGCCGGCTTGTCAACCTGGGCCTGACGCTGGAACCGTTGCCATTTTTGCAATTTTTGCAGGGCATGGCGTGCCGGAGCCGAGATTCGAACCTGTGACCGTTTGTGCATGAAACTACACTACTAACCACTAGGCTAACTCGGCTCTCGAGCTCTCACGAGTTACATCTTTCAACTATCTCGGATCAAGGATCACGTCCAGCCTAAAGTTGGAGGTGAACGCGCGCGTGAGTGCAGCCTGGTCCAAATGGCGCTCACTGACTGGAGCGCTTTGCGACAGGACAATACCTGAACACCTCAAATCGAAGGTTTATAGAACAGTAGTCTGCCCAGTAACGACGTACGGTGCTGAGTGTTGGCCCGTGACGAAGGAAATTGAAAGCCGCCTCAGTGTAATGGGGACGAAAATGCTACGGTGAACGGCTGGTGTAACGCGTTTGGACCGCGTTCGCAACGACGCCATACGACAGAGGTTTGGTGTCTCCCCCTAGTCGAGAAGCTGCGCGAAGCTCGTCTTCGATGGTAGGGTCATGTCCTTCGCGCTAGCGACGACACCGTCCGTAAGATTGGGCGGTCCAGGGAGAAGAACGGACCCCGCCACCAAGCGGGACAGACACTAACGAAAATGATGATGTCTCACTTTATATCAGCCCTGTCTTTAAATTGCCCGAACATGGTATATTGCTATATTGCTGACTTCGCTTTCCCAACCTGTGGGCGAAACAGGAATTGCACATCATACACTCTAAATGGGTTGTCCTAGTAGACAATGCGAGTACTGGTCGATCCGCCGTAACAGGAAAGCTTGTACTTGTCCTTGCTGACCAGTTGTCGACTCGAGCGAAGGTTTGAAGGAAAAGCATAAAAGAGAAGATCGTTATGGATTATAGGATCTTCATATACCTTTGAAAAGGGCCAGGAGTTGTTAAAATTTTCCAGGAGTGCTCTTCAAAATCTCACCTCAATGACAAACGTTCTAACATCCTGATAACATTCTATTTCCTCCTCGCCTCCACGCCTCCTCTCCCAGCCATCGCCTGGGGCACGTACTAGTTCAATGAGGTGTTTGAAATACAGGGCTCGCCCCGGTATGGCCCTGCCAGTTGCGTGCTGGGATGGTCGTAGTTCTAGCGTTCCGGCGGCAAATTCAGTAAACGAGATTCAACAATTTCAGTAAATGAACTTTTTGTGTCCAATTAATTATCGTCTGCCTATTTTTGGCCTCTCTTATTTGTTTATTTTTCTCAGTGAGTTTATTCTCGTCCTATATAAGTAGCCCCTCCTATCCGAGAAAGCTCCATACCATTCGTTTCTGTTTTCTTTTCTTAGTGGATATTAGCCATTTTATATTTTGGTTACATAGCCAATCTTACGCGTATTCTGTTTTTCCCACTTGGCTGAGTATTGTTATTGGCATGCACAATAAACGCCCAATAAACAGACAAACAAACTTCTTCTGCAATTTCTTCTTAAACTAGAGACTGTCTAAAAATGTCGGAATAATTTATTATTCAAGATAAATTTTAGTGTAACTTTCCTTGAAGTTTTAATTTACTTTCCAATAAGAAACCATAGTTTGAAATGTTATGAAAATTTTGTCTGAAAGAAAAACAATTATTAGAAGCTTGTTTTAAAGACCAGGAAGGCGGCTATTTCCTACTGCACAAACTGAGATTGCGCCATGCCCCCGTCCGAAATTTCGCGATTTTTATTCGACTGATAGGAAAATTTTTGCTTGTATGCAGTTTCACACCTGCAAACGGTGCAATATAAACAATTGTAAAATACACACATATCCTAACTTTGTTGCTGCATGTAAGCAGTATCTACACCGTTAATCAAATAAAGCTGCGAATTGCTTTTCGAGTGCATGGCGCGATCCGGTCTTTTATCTTTTAATGCACTACATGATTGCTGCCTTGCTGCGCTTCAAAACAAAATTTATTATTTTTCTCAAAAAATAAAATTTTTATAAAATCATCGTACTCTATAATAACGCGCTAAGCGTTGATTCATACTATCGATCGGCGCCGCCGCAGAAATTAGTCATAAAATAGGGGGGGGGAATCGAGGTGGGGAGCAATTACGGCACGAAAATAGCGAAAAGTACCCGGACGTCTTCTTCCTGCCTGTGAACTTCAGCCCTAAGGCAATTGAGGTTGCTGAACACGAATCTGAAGTTTGTTTTTGAAGTATCGATCGCCATAAATCGATATTGATCAAACTATCGATTTTTTGTGGATGTCGTCTAGGCGGTTCAACACCTCAGCCCGGGAGGTAGTCGAGGTCGCTCAACACGAATCTGAAATTCAGTATTGGGGACCGTTACTGGTTACGGACCGAGGAACAGTAGTGAGGAACCAATAGATCGCCCTATCATATTAGATACTGTACGTACTGCGAGTCTTTTGTACTCCTAGGTAGGGAAAAAGCTGTACAAGTAGAGCAGCTGGCTCGATGTGGTTATCCTTAGCTTAGTGATACTGCAACATCGCGCGAAGCGCGCAAGTGCTGGGAACGTCGATAGGCGTGAAGGAGCACTTGTTACACATATTGGGGCAGAAGAACTGAAAAATTTCAAAGAAAGTTTTACCAAATTTTTCTTGAACGAAAAAAATATTGTAGCCCTCTTAGTAAGCCTGTAGTTTAACCAGCCTGAAGGTCGTTTTGATTTGGAAGAGTTCGCTTCGATTTGTGCTTCATAATGCGAGCAACCGCTTTCTTGCAGGTCCTGCGATTGTGTTCAAGCGACCAAGCTGCGTATACGCCTCTGCCAATCAATCCCAAATGGAGCGCTATGGCGAAAAAAGCGATGAAGGGCAAGGATCCAGAAAGGCTGATATGGCACACTCCCGAAGGCATCCCGATCAAACCGCTCTACCTGCGAGAGGACCGCAAGTGCGACGAGTTTCGAGAGGTTGAGGTACAGCAGTAAGTTGTAGATATGAGGTTGGTGCAGAGGAAATGCACGTTTTTCGTCTTATTGGTTTCAACACTGTTTTTTAAAACTAAACTTAGACTTCTTTACAAGGTATTTGAGGCTTATTTGAAAAATAATTAGGTTTTTATTTCCAAATGTCGCGATTTTCGTCAAATTTAATCCTACGAGTTGAAACCGGGCCGCACTTTCGCTGAAACCGCTCGAAATATCCACGATGTACGGGGCATGGAAGTACCAACGAATGCACAGTACAACATTTGTTCCAAAGGTTTCGTGCCGGCAATACCAGCCTCGAAGGCGAACTATCTGGCAACCGTCATCTGAAAATAGAAGCTAAATCATTTTTTAAACAAGCGACTAGAATTAAATTCCGTATACGTATTTAGAAAGCGCAATTTGATAAAGCGATAAGCTTTACAACAATGTGTGATATATTGAGAAATAGTCCTCGTTTATTTCAACAAAAAAAAATAGTGTTGAAGCCAAGAAAACAAGAAACCTGCAATCCTTTTGCGCCAGTCTGGTACTTTGCCAACAGCTGTAGTGCGAACTTTGATAAATGAATCCTTCCTAATACGAGGAAGGCACCGCCCTCAATCTGCTTAACACCGATGGCAGAATTGAAAGTAGACAGTGGCGGAAGGGCAGCACATTAAGCCAGTGGCGAGTTGTGTTCTGCGATCTCCTAGACGAGAGGAGCCACATTCTGTGTTCTCGATTTGTTTTCGTAGCGGTGCTCCACTCCCTCCTTATAGAAAAGACTTCTACAAAACCTATTTGGGGATTTCATGAATGAATGGAGCTACTCGAA
The DNA here is from genome assembly GCA_947396885.1 of Heligmosomoides polygyrus polygyrus. Classification (NCBI taxonomy): domain Eukaryota; kingdom Metazoa; phylum Nematoda; class Chromadorea; order Rhabditida; family Heligmosomidae; genus Heligmosomoides; species Heligmosomoides polygyrus. Next base: position 69,517,272 of record OX377203.1, read on the forward strand.
TGCGCGCAAAGTTACCTGCAATTGTTACTTTTCTTCATAGCTCCACTTTCATTGGTGGAGAATGTTCTAGGAATAACTCAACAAGAGGACGCAGCTGTTTTTACATAGGATCAAATAGCGCCATTGATTTAATGAGGGAGAGCACCCTATCTCGGGAATCAAAGAGCGTCTGGCAACTTCGTGCTGTCCAGCTAAGGACAGGCCAATAATTTTACTGTATTGCTGTCAAGGCATTCTGTCAACGATTCCCCATCAAGAAGTCTTACACCTCAAGATACTGTGGGTGTCTAGACTGAATGGACTGCTGTATGCGTTCTCCACTAGCAATGGTTCCGAGGTAATTCCTGTTTGACTCGATTGATGTACGAAAGTGGTCAGAGATTGGAAATTTGGTAATCCATTCAGCATGCGGCTATGCATGGTGTACACCTGAGCCACGGGATGTATGAAGTGGTGGCGATGCGAATGCGCATGTGGCCCAAGCAATGAGTGGCGGTGGGCATTAGATCGTCAAACCAGTGCTTTACTCTTCCCGGACTAGTCTGCTACCATCAGCCGATCCCGTTGGGGTGGAAGACCTGGCATCTGAACCAAGGACTTTGAGGTGCACGTGGCAGTCGACACCTTCTGTCACATCGCACGCGGTAATACTTCAATAAACATGAAAATTTGAGCTAAATCAGACTGCGTTCATGTTCTTAAAGCGATCGAAACGACGGGCGCATTTTGAATAGCTTAGTCCCGGGAGCTTCAAAGAAACTCTCTCGGATTTTGTTTTGTGTTAAAGTATTAAGCTATTTAAGCGCCTTAAATACTGGGTACTTCCCGGGTTGAGTCCACAGCTCCATCGGCTCTTTTGTATTATACACGCTCCTTCCTTGGTGGCGACTACTCCCGGAGTGGCTTCACCTACCATTTTGCGAGCTAACGCGAAGAGATTATACAGCAATCTTTGGTGAAAGAGCTTGGCGAAGAGGGCGACCCTCTTGCGATGCTGTTGGCTCGGCCCAAAAAGTTTTTAGCTTTTTAAGCATTTTGGCTAATGCAGATGAACATTTTCTCAGCTCCCCGGCAAGTATCCCTTCACACGAGGACCCTACCCGACCATGTATACACAGCGTCCGTGGACGATCCGTCAGTACGCTGGATTCTCGACGGTAGAGGAGTCGAATGCCTTCTACAAAGAAAACATCAAGGCCGGCCAACAAGGACTCTCGGTCGCCTTCGACCTTGCCACGCACAGAGGGTAGGTAGAGGCTGCCGACAGTGCTGGCAGTGAGAATGAGGTGTTTTGTCGATTTGTTGTTCTCACAGGTACGACTCGGACAACCCTCGCGTGTACGGCGATGTCGGCATGGCCGGTGTTGCGGTGGATTCTGTGGAAGACATGAAACAAGTGGGAGTTTTCGAGAGGGGGGGGGGGGAGGATTCGCAGCTCACGCGTCTCCTAAAAGGCGAGAATTTCAGCTGTTCGACGGCATCCCTCTGAACAAGATGAGTGTGTCGATGACCATGAACGGAGCAGTCATTCCTGTCCTTGCTATGTATGTCGTCGCTGCCGAAGAATCGGTCAGTTGCTAAAATCAGTGGCAGATCTTTTGATAGACCAAAAGCAAAGGGCTATCTATTAAGGGAGTCGAGCGCAAAAAACTGGCTGGCACAATCCAGAACGACATTCTGAAGGAGTTCATGGTGCGCAACACGTACATCTATCCCCCGGAGCCGTCCATGAGGATCATTGGTAGGCTAACTTTGCAGAGCAGCCTATCTCACTCTCAACAGGCCAGAATCTTCAATAAAACTGCTTTAGGTGACATCTTTGCTTTCACAAGTAAGGAAATGCCGAAGTGGAACAGCATCTCGATCTCTGGTTATCATATGCAGGTGGCGGTTGCTGAAACAGTTATGGATCGAAACTCGAGTCGTTAGGCAGCAGCAAGAGTGTGCCTTACGGGTTTCTTCTCGGCGTTGATGACCTTACATATTCATATACCGGCACGTTCTAACTACTACCATTCTAACAGAGAACATGCTTTGAGTAAGTGAAACGTCTAATACTAGAACAGTCCTAGTCGGGAGGGGTCACTATTGGCATTTGGACGCAGAGCGCATTAGAGGGGAGGAGAAGGCGGGGAGGCACTGTTATAATGATGACTTTTGTCGCCTCTTTTTTCCGATATTTCCAAAATCCAACAGAATTCTGGGTCTGGGATGGACCAAGGAAAGCGCAACAATACTGTCTGTCCTACGGTGAGCTGGTCCACCCCCAGGAGGGAGTGCCCTCCCCTAACCCGCATAGCGCCGGCATTTGTACCCCGTTTCATGTTACACCATCCTCTGCACTGATTTCCCCAGTAACCTACTATCATAGCATACACTGAAGTCTTAGTCTCAGATAAATTCACGTGAGCAGATGGGGGGGGGGGGGGGTAAAGCACCGTGTGCCCCCTTCGACTAGAATCGATTTATAAAAAATATATAATTCAATATATTTACATTTATTTATAACCCAGACCCAGTAAATGAAATTCACCTTATACCTCCTAAGGAAATCCACCTCTTAATCGATTATGCCAGCTGCACCAAAAATAGGGCTGCGTTCGCTTTGGAAAGACCAATTTACTCTGTTCGTAGGAAGCAGGTGCAGATGCTGTTCTGGAGATGGCGTTCACGATCGCAGACGGTATCCAGTACTGCGAGACGGGAATCAATGCCGGCCTCAATATCGACGCCTTCGCTCCTCGTCTCAGCTTCTTCTGGGGAATCGGAATGAACTTCTACATGGTGAGGACCAGCGATGTCTGTTCATGAAATCAGAAATTCAAATTCAAAAATCTTTCCTCTTAACCAGCGAGAAGCACCGTAAACATGAGCAACAGTGCGCCCCTCTTTTCGTAAATTCGGCTAGCTGAAATTTCCTCCGTGTTGAAAGATACACATAAGTCGCTTAGGGCGAGTAGCCCACACCCACCACTCTGCACTCATGGATAGGCTCACAGAGAACTGAACCTCCTCCTGCAACCTTCCTCGATGAGTGTTAGTTGCGTGGTCCGTTGTTCTTGTCAGTCGCAGTAGCATTGTCCTGTCAATATGTCTTTTTGCATGGCACTGACATCGGCGAGATCTCCCTCCAGATGAAGTGGCTTTCTGCATTGTAGAACCAACATGATCTATGTAGTAGTTCTCTGGACTTCCAACGCTATCTCTACATCCCGTACATATGCGCTGTTCACTTTCTTTGAGCTGAAATTGTTATGCTTTCGCCGCTGTCTGTACGTTCCCCTTCTTACTCTATCCCTCTGAGCCTATTAGCATGGCTCCCTGAAAGCCTCATTTCATTGCGAATGTATCTGACGGTGAGTTTCCTGTTCATTACTGAAGACTTGGAATTCAGTCCGCATTTCCCGCATCGCTTTTTACCCTTCGCCTTTATTGGCCTGCTCCCTGCAAGAAAGACCTGGTTACCCTAATGCTAACGCCACCAGCGCCTCATTGCTCTCAACCAACTGTGATCACAAGTACAGTATCGCGCGCACTGAAGTCAACTAGTCGTGAATCTAAGGTCAAGTTGTTCACGTCGGCACAAAAAATGAAGACCTTCGGCTGAAATAAGGAGCGTGCATAATTTATGCAATCAATTCCTAAGACCATCGTGAGCATTCTCCATAACCGCTCTTGTCACCGGGTGCCAACTCAAAGTGTGTCGAGGGTCGTTGAAAAGAAGCGGCGCCCGATGAATGTTATTTAGACATTTTTTCACACTGGAGGAAGGTCTTTAATGAGCTACCTGATTCCAACGTTTAGTGAGGAAGATATCTCTACTCTCAGAAAATCAGTGGTAGCCCGCTTGCTTAGGAAATTGCTAAAATGCGAGCAGCTCGACGTCTCTGGGCCTATCTGATCAAGGAGCGGTTCAAGCCGAAGAGCAGCAAGTCCCTGATGCTCCGCACTCACTCGCAGACCAGCGGGTGGTCCCTAACCGAACAGGTAAGCGCTGCGTTTACAGCTGCTCCTTTCCCTTCTCCGAATTCCACTTGAAGTCACGGTAAGAATGAGCGGGAGAGCATTCCAGGACCCGTACAACAACATCATCCGCACGACGATCGAAGCCATGGCGTCGGTGTTCGGTGGCACCCAGTCGCTGCACACGAACTCCTTCGATGAAGCACTCGGACTGCCAACGAAGTTCTCCGCTCGCATCGCCAGAAACACCCAGATCATCATCCAGGAGGAGAGCGGCATCTGCAAGGTCCGCTCACGAGTTTCGCTCGAAGTTCTCTCATCTTTCTATCCCAAAAGTGCTAAACGAAGTCTCTAGTGGCAGCTCCATTTATTTTTGTCGGACACCCGTGAACAGTGGATTTTCAGGTGGCCGACCCGTGGGGGGGCTCGTACATGATGGAGTCTCTGACGGACGAGATCTATAGTAAGGCAATGACGGTATGCTGTTGAGATAACGTCGTCCTGGCAAAACCGTGTTGCTGACTTGATAGCATTTCCAATGTTTGCGACTTTTCTCTTCGTGTCAGTCCAGTGTAACTAGATCAGGGAATAATTTCTTCCGATCTGCTACATACAGACGGGAGACGCTCGAGCTCGCATTACTTCACCACCTTTTCCCTTGAATTTTCCCGAGAGCTTCCGAGGCCACCCTCAGGTAAATTCAAGGCAGGCAACGTTGTAACGATGGAGAAATGACGCAGTTGTCTCCTCCCAACTAGGATAGATCTTAGTTTTCCTTAGTGTTTCTGGAATTCCTTGTTTTATTACTACAGTATTAAAATCAGAACAAGGCTTTACCTCTTAGGTTTTCTGGAAAGTGTTTCAGGGAAGGTAGGGTGAAACTGACGAAGAGCGGCTAAGCAAAGATCCTGCTCAGGTGATCCGCGAAATCGACGAGCTGGGCGGCATGGCGAAGGCTGTCGCGTCCGGCATGACCAAGCTGCGAATCGAGGAGGCCGCCGCCAAGAAGCAGGCTCGAATCGACTCCGGAAAGGACATCATCGTCGGTGTGAACAAGTACTGCCTTGAGAAGGTACCATTTGTGAGGCTCCGTATTTTTTCAAAAGACAGCAGCAGTGCTTTCCTAGTTGGGTGGCGTGCTGTATACAATAACCCTCCCATCTCGACGTCACACCTGTTGATAAATAGCAGCAAGTGGTTCAAAAATGAACTTGCTCACTGCGATTCGCTCAAACAAAACAGTCCGATGTATTATTCGATAACCTTCGGATTGGTTCTCATAATAATGTTTTATTGTTATTTTTCCATCAAGACCTTCAGCCTAACTGGTTTCATGCTTACATCAGCGGCCGGCTCATCCTAAGGTTTTTGCTGGCTATACAGGTGAGTGCTGTTGGCTCCGTCGAGGTGTCGATGTTGCGTTCGATAAAAAGCGCCGGTGGTGTAGTGACGTAGAGCATTCCTTCCCGGTTAGCTGCGAGTTCGAGTCATGCCTGGCAAAACATCATTATGAGAGCTTTAGAAAATGAGTTGAATTTTTGGATTAATTATTCATTAGATTTAATTACCGATATTTGAGTTCCATTCGCGCATGTCCGGATCCTTTTCTTCATCTTACAGTTTTGAATAATGGCACTGAAGAGAATACGGAGGGAATTATAAGGTCTCGGTGGTGATCCTCCACCGCAGTGGTCGAGCCCCACTCCCACCCATCCCCCCCCCCCGTAGGCGATTATCTGTACCACTGACAAGTGACAATCCATGCTTGCTTCCGGCTTCCGTGTCCCCGTACCAAGGAGGGGCGCTCTTTCCTGGCTATTCACTTTCCCGCCGATTATCCATTGCAACCTCCAAGGGTTGCGTTCACAACGAGAATTTATCGTCCGAGTGTAAATTCCGATGGCAGTGTTTGTTTGGACACTCTCGGAAAGGCCTCCAGCCCTGACAGCACCCAAAGTTCTGTTGTCGATCTGCTCCCTTCTGCGTAGTCCAAATCCGGTCCCAGATATTGCTCGAATCCATAAAACAGACCGCTACCGGTGCAATCAGTTGGTACCTGAATGGACATAGAACTGCGCGATATGACCGTTGCCGGTTTGGACGTTTTGTAAAAAAGAGTCTGTTCAATGTCTCCACTCCAATTATGCCTGGTTTGCTTCCGTTTGGTAACCTATTAATTCGGAGACGTTTCAAGCGATTCTATTTACTACAAATATGCAACGTGCGCTTAGCAAATGAGCAATCTGACAGTAAGAATAGATATATGAAACCAAAGACTGAACGAAACATATCTGCGGCAAGAGCGATGGTGATGTTATAGCAGAAGACCTCTAGCAGGTAACAGAAGGAGAAAGAATTCAATTCCACTATTCCCTGTTACCTATTCCCTATGCCTAAAAATCCGGAACAAAGCATTTTAAAGCTTAGGAAAACCATGTTATTGAGGGCTGAGAAATCACATTCCAAGTGGGCCGTCAACGAACGTGTCTTTTTTTACTTCACACTGGAAAATAATTAACCAATATTTACAACAACAACAAACATGCTTTATGTCAGTTGCATCAAAAGAAGTTATCGTGTAACTGCTCGTATTAGAATAGATATGGATGCCTTTTCCCGTTCATAAAATACCCTACCTTCACTCCTCTTCAAAATGTATCACCTGTATCACCTGTCGTCCCGTTGATCATCGACTTGCTCGAGCGGGCGCCATCAGCGTCTCCATTCGTCCCTCTCGCGGGCCAGAGTGCTCCAATGGATCCTCCTCGTTCGAGGGACATGAAGAGCGTCCCATCGCTCGTTCAGGGCTTTCGCGAAGAAGTCCGACGAACGCATTGGTGGGCGTCCTGGTGTTCTCTTGCCATCCCGCGGAATCCTGTCGGTAACGGCTTTCGTCCAGCGGGTGTCTGCGAAGCGCATTACGTGGCCGGCCCACCTAATTTTCAACAACTTGGCCCACGCGACAGCGTCTCTGATCTTCGAACGTCGGCGAAGCTCGGAACTCCGGAGGCCTTCTCTCACTTGCGTGAGTCGTGTCACTCCGAGCATCGCCCTCTCGATTCCACGCTGCGCGACGCTGATCGCGTGTTCATCCTGCTTTCATATAACCCAGGTCTCTGAGGCGTATGTTAGGGCAGGAAGAACAGTGGAGTCGAATAGGTGGGCACGGAGTCGGACGTTCTTCGTCTTCTTCGCGACTTCTTCGACGCTATTGAAAGCTCCCCAAGCCGCTCGTTTCCTCCTGCTCAGCTCTGGTGCTAAGTCGTTGGCCATGTTGACTTCGCGATCCAGATACACATCGCTGGAGCATTCGGAGATGTTCATTCCGTTGAGCGAGAATGGGGCATCAGAAACATGTCCGTTCCTCACGAGCATCGTCTTCGTAAGTTCAGCTGCAGTCCAATGTTCCCACATTCACGATCGAAGTCTGCCAGCATTCGCTGACTGATGCTCGATGTTATGAGCACGATGTCGTCAGCGAAGCGCAGATGGTGCAGCTGCCGGCCGTCGACCTTCACTCCCATGTCTTCCAATTCTAGTTCGCACATGACGTTTTCGAGGGTGGCGCTGAAGAGCTTCGGAGATATGGTATCCCCTTGTCGAACCCCTCTCCTCACGTCAATGACGACGTCGTTGTAGAATGGTGAGATCTTGGTCGTGAATCCACTGTACAGCTCTCGAAGGACTCTGATGTACTGAGTAGGAACGCCCTAAGTGAGCAGGGCGTTGATGACCGCTTCAGTTTCGACGGAGTCGAATGCCTTCTTCAGGCCGATGAACGTAAGGCATAGCGGCAGCTTGTACCTGAATCCTCTCCGAAATCCTGCTTGTTCGCATGGCTGTCCTTCGTCCAGCGTTCTCCTGATCCTATTCAAGATGACTCGAGAGAACAGCTTGTAGACTACGGACAGAGGGCGGATCGGGCGATAGTTGCCAATGTCGTGCACGTCTCCCTTTTTGTACAGCAAGACGGTCCTGCTGGTCTTCCAGTGAGATGGAACTTTGCACTCCGGCAAGTAGCGCGTGAAGAGCCGCACCAGGGTGTTGATGAGCGCTGGCGGGAGGTTCTTCAGGTGTTCGGGTTGATCCTGTCGGGACCGGGTGCTGTACGCTTCTTCACCGACGAGATGGCGGTCGGATCTCGGAAGGGAGAACAGACGGAACGACGTATCCATCTGCGGAAGATGGCATGGGGGCAGGTGGACGTGGCTATCAAAGAGATCGGGGTAGAAGTCGTGGATGACCTTCTCTATGGTCCTTCTGGAAGAAGTGACGGTTCCGTCAGGACGTCGGAGAGCGGTTATCTTAGTCATGAAGTTGGCGAAGTTCCGGCGGGCATTGCGGATGCTCAAACCTGCCTCTGCAGCTTCTGCCAACACTTCCGCCTTTCTCTCCTTAAGATCCTCCTTTATCGCCGCTCTGCATAGCTTTGCAAGCTCGGACGTCAGTTGGTAGTTGCCTGACGCTCGCGCTGCTCCACGCTGGCGTATGAGCTCGAGAGTTTCTGGAGGCAGACACGTCTCTTGACGGTCTTCAAGCTCTCGGCTCCCTTAGCACTATCGCGAAGATGGTGCACAAAGCGGTCGTATTCCTCGTCAATGTTGTCCATGACGGTATCTTCCCAAGGACCGGCAAGAGAGGTGTAGAGGTCCTAGTTGATGGCTGTTCTGGGGCTCCTCTTCTTGAACTTTGCGGCCTTCTCTCCTTGACGCGAAAAGCGGAACCTCGCGCGAAGGAGGCGGTGGTCCGATCCCGTGTAGAACTTGGGGACAACGGAGACGTCGCTCAAGCAATACTTGCGATTAAAGATGATGTGGTCGATCTCGTTGTGGAACTGGCCAGCGGGAGGTTCTCAGGTCCATCGTAGGGAGGGAGGCTTCTGGAACTGTGAGTTTCCATGGATGGTCTTGGTCGACATGATAAACTCAGACAGCCTTTCACCTTGCTCGTTCCACTCCAAACCGTGGCTTCCGATGTGAAGTTCTTCCGGCGACCTTCGCGGTCCGATCTTGGCGTTGAAGTCGCCGACGATCACCTTGTAGAAGGTGTGATCTTCCTTATAGAACTTATCCAGCTCCACGTAGAAGGCTTCAACCTCTTCGTCGTCGTAGTCAGATGTTAGGGCATACGCGAGGAACACAGTCAAAGCTGGCATGGAGCCACATCGCTTCAGTCGCAGACGTCCGATTCGGCTTGTCAGAGACTCGTACGAATCGATGTTCATGGCCAAGTGCGTGTTGACGAGGACACCAACGCCGCCTACTCCTCTGTTATCGCATGTTCCGAGGAACAGTTCTTCTCTGGAGTCGTAGGCGGCGTGTAGGGGGTGGTGTCTTCTCGTCTCGGTCAGTCCGATGACGTCGTGCTTGATCTTCCTGGCTTGCATCACCAGGTCCTCGACGGATGCTTTCGATGCAAGCATGCGGGCGTTGTAATTTCAGATCGTCATCCTAGTCCTTCTCAATTTGCGCAGCCTGGTTAGGCCCTAAGATTTTAGCACCCTACTGTCGCTCTCCGTACTCGTCATTCTCATCGCTGCAAAAAAGGGGGCTCTTTCGGGGTCAGGGGAATGAGGCCCTTTAGTGCTGCTGTGTTTGACTCCAGTACACACGGTAGCTAGTCAGGCTCTGTCGTGCGGGCGAAGAACTCCGGGCACAGTCAGACTGCCCGAAGGGACGGGGCGAGACTAAGGCGGCCTCGAATCGCCTTACATGTACTCCCAGTCTACCGAGTGCAAGCTTTTGGCTGGGCCGACACAGTTACAATCTTCACAGTCACGGACACATCCACGCACAGTGTGCATGGACACGCCGCTCCCGCACGCAAGGAGCGAGTCGACCCGACACAGCAGGAGCAAGGAGTCCATCCCCTGCATCCCACCTGCGTCTCTGGGCAGTACACAGTCGTATTTGGTTCGCGTTTAATTCCCCTTCCACCACCCGGGTACGCGCCACGTGGCCCTGCGACAAGCGGCCCGAGATCCCTCATAACAAGAGAGTCCGAAGGCTCCCTATCGAGGGAGATCCGTGGTTCATATCGTCTCCACGATATCCAAAATGTACCTTATTCTATTTAACTCGCATAAAAGTAGCGCTACCTTAATGGGAGGAGGAACAAGCTATGTAGGTTGTCTCAAGTCACTGTGGTTTCGCACAAAGAAAGGATCCGGAGTGGTCTTATTCGGATATTATTCCTCCGCTGCTACGAACTTTCGTATGCTGAAATTCCCAGCTCCTGTGTCAGAAAGCAAATCACTTGGTCTTTCTTATCCAAAATGGAAAAGAAAAAATTCGATCTCTTGATGGCGTTTAAAATGCTCAAAGACCTATTCAAGCTAAGCATCTCTGATTCCTTCATCCGCGCTTCCTCTCGCACAGAAAGCAAAACTTACGACTGCGTCGGCTAAAACGTAGGTCGGGTCAAAATTTCTCAGATTTTGAACACGAACCCGTTTTAATCGTGTTCTTCCCATTTCTCAGTGAGTTATGCCACCTTCAACAGGCATGTGGTTAAGTGTGTTGTTTAACGTTACGCCTTATTTCATTCATCCAAGATCCCTGCAACTGTGCTTGGGCTGCAACAGAGCTTCGTACGTTAGGTTGCCGTAATTCAGGCACCTCCCTAAATTACGGTAGCATGCCGCCCCGTCGTCTTCGATTACGGTAGGGTGGCGCTTGTTGAGCCCGTCTCGGATGAGACTTAACGGATGAACAGAGTAGACTACGCGCCGTGGAGCAGACTTCCTATCATAGAGTGGAGATTGTGAACTTATGGACCACACCAGTGGTCAAGGAAATGAAAGTGTGGAGGAGTCAATTGCGCATTCGAACACGTCGCTTCGCATTCCACAGGAGCGGAGGGTGCCTAACGTAGCGTACCGGCTTACACTGCCATGTTTCAGGAGACCAAAGTCGACGTCCTTAAAATCGATAACAACGTGGTGCGTGAGAAACAGATCGCCAAGCTGAAGAAAATTCGTGAAACAAGGGACTCGGCAAGGGCCAAGGCCGCTCTCGAGGCGATCACAAGGGTAACCTAGCCGCTATCGTACTGTGCTGGACTACAAGAGTCGCCGTTTGAGCTATACATGGCATTAAGGGTGCTGCTGGCAAAGAGAATCTCTTGCAACTGGCCATAGAAGCAGCTAAGGCTCGTTGCACTGTTGGGGAGATCAGCGACGCCATGGAGAAGGTCTTCACTCGGTCAGTCCATTACCTTCGAGATGGTGAGGATGGCGGGGGGGGGGGGGGGGGGTGCAGAAGTGAGAGAAAAAGCTAGAAATGAGAGGAAAATGTGAAATAAAAGAGAAAAACGGAAGAGCGAATCCTCGAATCCGGGAGAGTGGTGAGTTCCTACAAATTACTAGTGTCCCTGAAAACATGTCCTTTGCGATGTGTACGTATGTGTTTCCCTTTCCACGCCTTTCAGTATTCGGGGTGGTCTTTAATTATTGATACGAAAAGTTAAACCTAAAGAGTGGTGAGAACGAAGTTAAACTGATGCGCCTTGGAAGGTAGCATTATGGGTGGGTCGTGCGAGACAAGCATTCTTCAATACGGTATTTTTACAGTAAGCTTTAGACTTCAGATGGGAAGTACCTGTACAACCATAGCGCCGCTCTTCTCGCGGAATTCCATGCCGTATTCTTTCGGAGCCAGTATCACTTTATTTGCTGTTCTGTGCTATGTAACGACTGTCTTCTCTAGCCTGAAGGGAGAAATTCAAGCACTGATAAGGGCAAGTTACGACGCAGAGCGGCTCGGAGGGGGTCACCATGTGAGGCAGCCCTATTAAACATTTTCTGTTGCACTGCACCTCAGAAAAAAATTACACAGCACTGGTGTTGTCTACTCTCCTGGTGAACTGAGCTAGGCTACTATTGTAACTGAGCGTTTATGTGCCATCTTACGAAGGTCACCACTGAATGCGACGTGACCCCTCCGAGCCGTTTTGCCCCATCGTCCCTATTCAGGATTGATGCGGCAGAGATGGAGTCCAGGCCACTACCAAGTGGCAGAAGCACTTTGTTGGAGTATAAATTTCGCTCTATCGCAGAGGAAATGACTTTGAGAAAAACGATGTTCTCTCATGATGTTCTGCAGGTCACTTACCCCTCCACTTCGGTTCTCACTCGCGTTCCAGAAAGAGCAAGGCTGTGCGAACCCAATCGCTCAAAGATAAAGGACAACATCACTCAATCAGCTTTGGGATGCGCCATTCTATTCTACACATTCGATTTTACGGGATGTCGCGCAGGCGATTTGAATGCTCTACACAATGACTTGCGGTGGCCAGCCGATGAACAAGTCAGCGCGTTATCCTTCCCAGACGAGTCTGCTACCAATCCACGGATCACGAAGGGATTGAGGACTTGGTTGACCTGGGCAGGAAACTCGAACCAGGAACCGGACATCGGGTGCATGCGACGAATGGCACCTCCTCCGATTGTGCTATACGCACCCATAGAATGGCTCAAACCATTATTAAGGTATGACCAATATGGCGCACTCAGTTGTGGAGAACTTCCCAAAAAACGGTCTTCAGATAGTTAGGGACAGATCGAGCCGTGTGGTTCAGCTGCCAGTAAAGTATTCCGTTTTGCTGACGCCCCTCCTTGCTCTCCCTTGCTGTTTCTATTACATTAGTAAGTGCGTGTAGAGGCCTAAGTATTGTGGTTCTTACCCGGCCGGTTCTCATTGTTCGTGCAGCAATGTCTGTCGTCAGCAATCCGACAGCGATCTTCAGTTGTGGAGGAGCAGCACTTTGTGTCTATCAGGGTAGGCCTCTAAGTGCTTATTTTTAGAAGGTTGGGGTCTGCGAAGAGACACTGCCAGGACTTGGAAAAAGATAGTATTGTTGCTGTCTTTGAATGGAAGTCCACCGCTCCCATTCAAGGAGAGCAGCAATCCTCTTCTTAAGCAGGAAATGAGATCTACGATTATCCCAGCTGTCGCGAGTATGCTGCAGTGACGGGCTAAGTATTAGATTTTATTTGGACCGAAATAACTATTAATCTGTGCATTAATAAGGATGCGAAATTTGCTACACTTAACGTGAGAAATCTCAGAGAGAAAACAGCATGTCTCATACACCATTGGGGTTATTTGTGGCTCCGCAGCCTTTTGGGGTCTTCTGGTAGGCAGAGGATCATTAAAAGGCTCTACTAAGGCGTTCGCTTGCAGTTACGCAGCTGTAAACAAGATGGTGTCCGGTGCGTACAAATCGGAATTCGGAGAGACGAGCGAAATAGCTGCGGTATCGCCTCTTCGGAGTACCATCCGCTACGACACTATTGCCCAGCTTGTGTTTAGGTGATGGAACGAGTAAAAGAGTTCGCCGCAAGGGAAGGTCGTCAACCACGCATCATGATCGCCAAGATGGGTCAGGACGGTCACGATCGTGGGGCGAAGGTGGTCGCCACCGGCTACGCAGATCTCGGTCAGTTCCCGCTTCGCAGTGCTGTTTCATGGGTTGGGAGGAGTCTGAAAGGAGCGTCTCACGGCACGTTGGAGGCGCAGCCAAACTCAGCAGCCGCCCATTCAGGATTCGACGTCGACGTCGGGCCGCTGTTCCAGACTCCAGCAGAAGCCGCTCAGCAGGCAGTTGATGCCGACGTTCACGTCATTGGCGCGAGCAGCTTGGCTGCCGGTCATCTAACGCTGATTCCCCAACTGATTAAGGAGTTGGCCAAGCTGGGACGAGAGTGAGTTCCCGCCGTGGCGGAGTGTTCGAGAGGTGGCCTTGAGGACCAACCCCGTTATAGGGACATCCTGGTGATTGCTGGTGGAGTCATTCCTCCTCAGGACTATGACGCCCTCTACAAAGCTGGCGTCGCTCTCATCTTTGGACCTGGAACCAGGTTGACGGAGAGTGCCATGCAGGTTGGAAAGTGTCCTTGGGTGCAATCCTAGTTGCTGGTGGCCATTCTCAAACGATTTCCCGACATGGCGAAACACAATAAATGGGCAACAGTATGTAGATATAAATAAATTTCGCCAACGTGGAGTCGGAATCATCAACGACTTACAGCAATTTAACAGAGAAATTACAGCCGAAATCCCTTTTAGTGCAGCGAAATGTTTCACCATATCACTCGATAAGCCGCGCTATGAGGGATGTCGGCCTGTGTTCTCCGTTAAATTGCTATAAGTCGTTGATGAGTCCAGCTCTTGCTTGCACACATAGACATATGTAGACACAGTTTTTGAGTTCCTAGTCGGAAGAGGGGATTCTAAGAAGCACTATTTCGATGTAAATCTAGTATGAGGAAACTCCCTTACTAGATTTCTACCGAGAACAGATCATCTTCAAGCAGCTAAAACAAGTAACGTCACTAAAATAAAATAAAAATAGACCAAGACATCATCCACCGACATTTTGGACACGGGCGAGACAAGGCACTTCACGTCCTAATGATTTGCAAGTGTCAGGACCTAGCTCACAAATGCTATATATTCTCGTGTTTTCTTTATTATTTATTTTGATTTCGTTAGTGCAGTTGTTTTCCAAGGAATGAGTGAGTTCAATACATTTCAATACTGAGCGTATTCTGCTCATCAAATTATTTAAGAGTGACCATCACCAACTAGGGTGGCACCTGTCTTTGTTCTCTACTTGTGAGTCGCGCGAATTCAGTTTCAGTCGACCGCCTACTCTTAACAATTCAGGTTCTCAAAAAGCTCGAAGAGGGTCCACACAAGCACGGCGTTAAGTCGGAGAAGTCACAGTGACACTTCGAAGGAGAATGGAATCCATAGACGCTAGCACTTACACCTTTGATTTTCACTAATAGATCTCACAATCAGTTTATTTCACTGTGAAGGGATGCCACGGCACATGTACAGACGTCACAACCCTTCAAGAGAGGCCTCCTTGCGGAGGTACTTAGTGTCGCAGACGCCACGAAAGAGCTCTGCAACCTCACGAAATATTTGATCTCGACATTTAAAGGCATAAAGGATAAAGGATAAAGGACGGCGTTACTCAATCCTTTCTGGGATGCGCCAGCGCATTCTACTTCTACGGGATGTCGTGGAGGCGACATGAATGCGTATTTGGCCATACAATGACTTGCGGTGGCCAGCCGATGAACAAGTCAGCGCTTTATCCTTCCCAGACAAGTCTGGTACCAATTCACCGACCCCGAAGGGATGGAAGGCTTGGTTGGCCTGGGCGGGAAATCCGAACCAGGAACCTGGTATCGGGTGCACGCGACAGTCGCGCCTCCTCCGACTGCGCTGCACGCGCCCTTATTTAAAGGCATAGAGCGCAAAAATAGAAGGGAGGGAAATATCGATGGCCCGTGACACGCCGCGCCAATCGTCTTTGCAGCCCCGATCCGTCATGCCCAGAAGCGTTCGTCGGATGGGTGCGAGCAGGGGTGTGCCTTATTACGATTTACGATCTTCGATTTTACGATTTATTTACGGCTATTTTTGCCGATTTTTTAAAGAATTACGACAAGTTGGGCCGTAACACTCTAATGGTCTCCTCTTAGTGCTCCTACTCACTTAACACAACACAATACACATAAGAAACACAACACCGTCAACAATGTTTAATGAAGAGTTCGCAACATCTGAACACTCTAGAAACGTATATGCTCACGGAGAAATTTTTTGAAAGCGTTATAGTTTGATGGCAAAAAAATGCTTTTTGCGAAGCTCATATAAAGAGAGTCTGCTATGTGTGAAGAAGAAACGGCGACAGTTGTGTTTGGCAGCACCAGTGTCATACTTAACAACGCCACATCGATTTTTGTGTTAGATGCTCTTATCGCCACTAAATCTGTAATTTCGATTAAAATTTGCTGATTTGCAAATTTGTGAAATAGCAATAGATCATTTCGCTTTCTTCTAACCAGGGAATGCCGTCAGCTTCCCATGGAACTTCGGAATGAGACCTATATCACGTGAAAGAGCTCGAGACGCTGATCACAGATAAGTAGACCAAATTTGCTAAATGGACCTCCTAAGCGAGTTATGACCGGCGGAAGCCGCGATGTCTTCTATGTGTTAGGCGCGCTCAATCAGCGTTGGGCGCAATATTGGGCGGAAATCAGCGGTTCGGCTATCAGCAACGGCAGCAGCGGCGGCGGCGCAGTGGTAGAGTGCTCGCTGTAAAGGACTGGGTTCATTGGTTCGGTTCCCGTCGCTGACGGTTTTTTGCATTTTGTGACCTATCTTCGACGAGGACCTATAATCTCACTTTTAACACATTTTTGAGCGCACGGCTTATGGCGACTTGCATTTACGTTTACGTTTACGTTTTTGCATTTCCGACTCCACCGACACGACTTCGGTCGAAAAAAATTTTTCGCTGAAAGTTCGTCTAGGGGGGTTATTTGGAGTGCTGACATCCGTTCCTCACGAATCGGTCGGAGACCACCCATACCTTTAACAAGGGTGGTCCAGGCAGAGTCAGCGATTTCGCTGAAACTTCGTCTAGGGGGGTTATTTGCGGTGCTGATCACGAATCTGACATCCGTTTTTTACGATTCGGTCGGAGACCACCCATACCGTTGCTACAACTGTTCGGCGAAGTCGTGTCGGTGGAGTCGGAACTTCTAACTAGTGGCCAGCGAAGTCGGTGACTCTGCCTGGACCACCCTTGTTAAAGGTATGGCTGATCTCCGACCGAGTCGTGAAAAACGGATGTCAGATTCGCGATCAGCACCCCAAGTAACGCCCCTAGACGAAGTTTCAGCGAAAAAACTTTTTTCGACCGAAGTCGTGTCGGAGGAGTCGGAAATGCAAAACGTAAACGTAAGCGTAAATGCAAGTCGCCATAAGCCGTGCACTCAAAAATGCGTTAAAAATGAGATTATAGGTCCTCGTCGAAGATAGATCACAAAATGCAAAAAAGCCGTCAACGACGTGAACAGAACCAATGACCCCAGTCCTTTGGAGCGAGCACTCTACCACTGCGCCGCCGCCGCTGCTGCCGTTGCTGATAGCCGAACCGCTGATTTCCGCCCAATATTGCGCCCAACGCTGATTGAGCGCGCCAAACACATGGAAGACATCGCGGCTTCCGCCGACCATAACTCGCTTAGGAGATCCATTTAGCAAATTTGGTCTACATATCTGTGATCACCGTCTCGAGCTCTTTCACGTGATATAGGTCTCATTCCGAAGTTCCATGGGAAGCTGACGGCATTCCCTGGTAAGAGCAAGAGACGTCAATCCAAAATTCTTATTTCGCACATTGCTTAAGGGTATTTGATCGTATTGATATCCCAGCGTACGTATCACGAGCTTCCTTGTAAAGCTATTCTGCACGCTTTCTAATGTTGTGATACCTTTACGCGTGTAAGTATTACAAACTGGGGTACCGCATTCAATAATTGGTCGCATAAATGTTTTATATACTTGGAAAAGAAAGTTACTCTCATTAGATGACACAGCCCTGAACACGTTGTACATTGATCTCACGGCTTTGTTGGAAACCAGTGTTTAGAGTTGTTTCTTGATGCTTCAGTGTGTCACTGTGACATAAGACACCGTCAGGCTTCTCGAATCCGACTTATTTCTCCACTTAACTAACTTTCTCATTTCTCTAACACCGAAAGGACTGCCGTTCGGAATCGGACCACTTCAAGAGGAGAAAACATATTAAACAATAAGGTCCTTTCTAGGAGGCTGGGCTTCTCCGTTTCCGATCCAGACAAGTCCAAAACAATATTAAAAAATAAGCTCCTGTATAGGGGGCTAGGGTTCTCCGAAGGTTGTTTCAGTCTAGCACACAGAAAGACATTGGAGGCAGTTTCTTAGAGAAAGAGAGGCGAGTATTCTTTGATCCACGTCCTGTTTGGGAACAACGTTTGGTCAATTTGAGATTCATGCTAACCCTACCGAATAAAAATGATGCAAGTTCACGATCGAACCTCATTGGTGATTGGAAGCGGGGTCTAGAAAGTTGTTAAACTCACGTGGAAAGGATAAACCACTGATGCATCTGTCGGTTTACATCGCACCCCATAAGGCGGAGCAAATTGATATACAAAGTGTGATCAAAGCGGATATTTCAAGAAAAAGTTGAACTGGTTCTTGCACTTCTGTTGTCCTTTTCAGAGTTGTGATTGAA
This sequence comes from Heligmosomoides polygyrus polygyrus, assembly GCA_947396885.1. NCBI lineage: Eukaryota > Metazoa > Nematoda > Chromadorea > Rhabditida > Heligmosomidae > Heligmosomoides > Heligmosomoides polygyrus. The sequence goes on from OX377203.1 coordinate 69,535,320, forward strand.
GCTATTGCATTTACCCTAACTAATTCGGTTTGGATGGCGAGCAAACGGAGAGCAAACTTTCGTTACAGAACCGGCGAAAGGTAGCTTGAGCGAGTGCAGAGAATTATCAAATAGTAGTACCATATTTTGAAATTTTCAAAGCCAGACAAGTGTAAAAAGTAAACTTGCTAAGAAACCGGCGCTCTATGTAGGTTTAGGTTACAGCGATGGCTGATGTTGTAGATCGATGGTTCAGAACTTTAGAGCACTTTTGAGGTTAAGAAACGTCTTTGCTGAGATCTCTCTACATTTAAGAGATCTTCTGAATTCAAATATCCGCTGTGGTTATTGCTTGGTATCCTCTCACTAAGCCTGAAGCGGTCTATATACCACTTTCACATGCTGCATTTAAATGGACTTCTGCAAACTCAAACTGAACTGTTTTAACCTAAGCTGCTTTTAAATGCGGTCGAACAGTGCCGGTGGTGTAAGGCGAACATCGCTGCCCGGAAAGCAGAAGATGCGGGTTCGAGTCCCGCCTGGCGCAAGAGTTTTGATCGCAACAAAACATCCTGTAACAGTAAACTGCTTTCTTCCCAACTCATAACTTAAATGAGATTAGTTTTAAATCAAAACTAGGTACCTTCTCAATTAAAAATGTCTTGTCCATGGGATCAAATAGAGGTTTCTTCAAGATGGTCTCCACATTGGATACGTTATCCTTCCCATTCTCATTACAAAAGATGTCTAAGAAATGTGATCAAACTGCTGGGCGGTCAAATGTTTTTAGCGTCTGCTATGGGAGTGTTCTTGAACTTACGCCAAAAATGTGAAAAGCGGAGATCTTTCAATGCGTCACACTATGGGAATGCGCCACTGAAGATCCCCGATCGCGGCGCAATCCCGTCGTATGACTCAGTAGTATGTTTGTTGGATTACTGCATGCGTAGTTGCTTTTTTCCCGCTTTGGTCAGCGAAAGGATGTTTTAATTTTTACTTTTGACAGAGTCTTTTTCGCTGTTGTTTCTGCTAAATCCTAGATTTATACACAAGCTAAAAAAATTGGCAGTAAGTTACGAATTTAGTGAATATTGAAAGTGCAGGCTTTTTGTATGAATACCGTGCATAGGCTTAAGTTTTTGAATCTACAGATTTTATCGACTTTCTTGAAATGAGTAAAAATGTATGCTTGGTTTCGAAGATTTCTTACTACATAGCAAGAAGACATGGAAGAGGGAAATAGTTTGGTAAGAAGAAAACTGTTCAGCTTGAGCTGAAAATAACACGACAAATAAATAGATATTGAATCAAGTCTAAATAACATTAGCAGAAAAACCCCTCTGGAAATTTAAATGTACTGCACTGCAAGTCAGGTGACTCTTACGATTCACGGTTTAGGAAATTTCAAATTTCATTTACGCACGCTCCTAGGTACGAGTCGCATGTGTTACGCAAACGTCCGTTAGACGAAGCATTGGACACGCTCAGGATTCCACCTCCATACTTATGGTTGGTAAAGCGTTGAGACAGGCGAATGAAGGAGTGAGCTTTTGTGCGTGCTGCTTCCCAAAAGGAGTTGAGTGATGCCGTCCTTTATCCTTTTATTCTTTATGGAGCTCCCGGCGACGAGCTGCGCCCTCCATGCCTGGGGATGGGGACGACGAGCCACTCTTCGCGCCGACCGTCAAGGTCGAGGAAGCGCCTGGAAGTGAGTCGGACTCCCACCAGTATCTCCGCCGAATAAGATCTGAATTTAGGTCCCTCGGGACTTCAGCAGCGCGCTGACCACTATCTCGCTCCGCGGCATCGCCGACGAGCAGCCTCCGTAACTGTGAAGCTGGAGGCAGAGGGCGCATGTGAGGAAGGGAGGAGACTGCTTAGTCCTTTCTAGCTGTCCGGTGGCGATTGGGTCGAAACAGTTTCCATCCAATGGTGCAGTAGGGAGAAGGTGGCGTCCGCCTCATGCCTGGTTTGGGTTCGCTTCCTCAACCGAACCTTCCACACCTCCAAGGTCGGCGGATGCACAGCACCTGATTATCGAACAGTCTATCGAATGGTTTATGCAGGTCATTAGGTGGACCAGGTAGCTCAGTACACATTCGATCTGAATGAATCCTTTTCGGGTACCCGTTCCGACATATCCGATCATGTTCATATTATTCCAATTATTCGGAAGTACCAAAATTACTGTTATCCTAATCATTCAATTATCCGGCCACTTGAAAAATGCCATGAGTTGGATAAAATTGGATAAAAGTCGGATAATGTGCTCTGTGCCCTTGAAGTTCCCTCGCTTCAGACCAATACGCACACATCAGCTGACAGTGTTTTCTTTGAGAATTTCACAGTAAACTCAGCAGTTTTGCGTGACCGCTGACAAAAACGGATTCGAAAAGACGATCCGATGTCTGGGGATGAGGGAAGTTAGTTATGCTTAAATTATCCGACTATTCTGACCATTTCGAGGTAGGAGTCACAAGTCATAGCAAGCGGTTAAGAAACGGAAAAACTTATCAGCAACTATCACCATCAGAAACTGACACTACGAAATGCGCAGAACAAATGCACGCAATGTTTGAATCACTGTACAATTCCAATCAGGTGAGCCAGGAAAAGTTTTAGGCTAGTATTATACTAAGGCGCGTGTAGCGCAGTCGGAGGAAGCGCCGACCGTCGCGTGCTCCCGATACTAGGTTCCTGGTTCGGATTTCCCGCCCAGGCCAACCAAGCCTTCCATCCCTCCGGGGTCGGTGAATTGGTACCAGACTTGTCTGGGAAGGGTAGAGCGCTGACTTGTTCATCGGCTGGCCACCTCAAGTCATTGTATGGCCAAATATGTACACATTCAAGCCGCCTCCACGACATCCCGTAGAAGTAGAATGCGTGGCGCATCCCAAAATGGGATTGAGTAACGCTGTCCTTTATCATTTAACCTTATTATACTATAGCCCGGAACCGAAATATACCATCTTCATGCTAAAATTTATACTTTTAGCGTCAAATTTGACACTTTTTGCGTCCAATTGAACACTCTTTCAAACACGTCTAACGCTTTTGAAATTAAACTGAACATTTTCGAAATTAAAACAAAGTGCTTTTACATTAAACTAGATTTTCCAAAAAGGTTAGAATAATTTTTTGTTCAGGGAAAATTTTAGTGTAACTTTCTTTGAAGTTTTAATTCACTTACCCAATAAGTGAATACATTGTTCGATATTTTGTGAAACTCTTATTTTTGAGAAAAAAAATAACGGTTGATGCTTGTTTCAAAGAGCAGGAGGTTGCGTTACACCATGCCCTCGTTCAGGACGTCGCGATTGTTATTCTGTTTATAGCAAAAGAAAAAATTTTGCATAAGTTAGAGTTTCGCACGTGTAAACGATACAAAAAGGACAACTGTAAGGAACACATATTCTCACTTTGACACTCTAACGCATATAAGCAGCATTGACACTCAATCAAATAAAAATCGTATCTAGCATTTCGAGCGCATGGCGCGATCTCATAATTTAATGCAACAAATGACTGCTGCTTTGTTACGCTTTAAAACAAAATTCAACTTGTTATTGTCTTAAATAAAAACCTTATAGAATTATTACACTCATTCGGGCTGGCGAACTAAGAAAGTTCGAAGAAAGTTTTAGCTAATTTTGCTTGAACAAGTAATTATTCTAACCATCTTGGGGAGTCTGCAGTTTACCTGTAGAAGACTCGTTTCGGTTTGGTAGACGTACTCTTTAATTTCAAAGGCATCAAGTTTATTTAGTGGAGGGTCCAGTTTGACTGTCAAATCGTGTATTTTTGATGAAGTGAATTCAGATACAATTCAGATATTGATATCTATATCGTGTTCTTTCTCTAACTGTCATTGCACGTCTGGTTTCCTATTGGAAACCCTGAGCACGACAGTCCTGTTACGCATGAGTGCTTATAAGCAATTAAATAACCCTCCTTCGAGGTACGTGTAAAAATTGTGAAGCAACGTTACTTCTTAACCAAAAAAGCAATTGAGAACACTTGAAACAGTTTCTGATTTCTACTATAGAAGAGTGAATTACACCATAACTGGCTTTAGGGCTTTAGCGCAGGGTTCCGTTGAAGTCCAGTGACTATGCCAACTAATGCGTTCAACTGTATTAAGCACTGGCTTGCCCCTAAACCGAAGTCTCCAAAACATTAGCACAGTCCACTGCGATGCACGGCCATGCGAAGCGGCCTACCAGAATCTCCATCTTTTGTCGTCTCTGAAACATGGAAAACATTCAAATGCTGATGCTGCAGTACAAGTGGAAACTTGCGTCGAGTAGTTCTTCCTTGAAATGGAAAAAGGCGGTCCAACAATGTTATGTTGATTCGGTTCGTGCGAACCCACTGAAAATGGAGCACTTAGTTTCGTTTCAGTAGAGATGCTCATTGTTCGAATGTCAGCTGCCACTCTCCACTCCTCTCCTAGTAGCTAAAGCGACTAGTGATAACTACTCGATTGCATTTGGTGGCCTGATGAAGTCGTACTCCATTGGGAACCTTATGTGAGAATTTTATGCAGGCTGGATTAGTTGAACCTCTCGAATCACTTTTTTCTGCAATTCTTTTGACTTCTGCTGTCTGGTAAAGGGGTTCAAAACTACCGCACGTTCCGTAGTGCGAGTGCGAATGACACAACAGCTGGCAGCGAGTTGTTCTGATAAAGAGAACTTGAAAAGGACATCGATAATGACATTGGTACTTTAGAAAAAGAAGACTTTTATAAAATCTAAAAATACTAGTGTGAAAGCTAAAAAGTTTTGAGATTGGTGTAAATAATAAAATAAACTAACCACAAGATCTCCCTGAGTGTTTTTTAAAGAAGGGGCTGACGTTTTTAATACATTGCGAAGTCAAGGATTCGGATATTCGAAATCCGGCATCTGAAAAATCATCTTTATTCGAACCATCCATCAATCCGGGATCTGCAAAATTGCTTTTATCCAATTAATCCCAATATAAGGGCTTAAAAAATGCCGTTCTCTGAACGCTCATTTATCCGGGGTCCGCAAAATTGTTGTTATCCAAATCACCCAATTATCCAAAGAGGTTTTGGCTCGGATCCAATCTATACTGTTCAGCTGGTCTTAAGGTTGTCAAGTAGAGGCATAAAGCGCGGTGTACCCCAAGCTGGAATTCATTGGAGCCGACCATTATCCTTTACTCATGCTCGGTACATAGTGAGCTAGAGCCCGCATCGCACCGGTAAGGCATCTCAAAACGGGAAGCTCCTTTTCTCGCCTAGTTCTGAGCTCGAATCCGCGTTGTTTAAATGATCTAAAAGCGTGTGGGCACCAGCCCGCTAAGTACAGTTATGGCCGTATCTTTTGATCAAATCCCGAAAAAGCCGCGTTTTCCCGGCTTTTGCGTCTTTTGGGTATAACTCGCCTAGAATTCGTCCATTTCAAAAACTAAGGATATATTTGTGCTCAGAAGCTCGAGCTCTATCGTTTGATATACATTTTTCATATGGAGCCATGAAAATGTTCGAAATTGAAAACATGCGCTCCATTGCGAAGGGCGGTCGCGGACGAGTTGTCGGTCGCAAGTCGTCGAAAACCGTTGCATGCTCATAACTCCTTTAGTTTTAGGTTTTTTGAGAAACGGTTGGCACCGTTTGATTCGTCTCTTCGAGATCTGCACAATCATGTATACAACATTACCAGACCACCGCATTTTCGCAGTAGGTGGCCAAAAATGGCTGGAGCAGACTTTTTGCGATTGAAGAAGCTTATTTTCGAGGATTTGCATGTCTCAGGAGTATCTCAAGCATGGCGTAAAGTATTCTGTAATGCCAAGACTTCTCCGGGAGTGCGCCGGGAACAATGCATATATAATCGAACCTTTTAATCAAGGGGGGGGGGACAGGTTGTAGAATGAGCGTTGATGAATTTTATCAGAAATTTGCAGCCGCACTAGTCAGGAATTCCTCCAGTTTGTCCCGTCGAGTCCTTGGAGTGCGCCGTGAGCGATGTATATAGGGTCGAACCTATCAATCGAGTGGGCGAGACCGCTCGCAAATTGCACCACCCGCGGGCGTGTTCTGAGCGCGATAACTCTGTAATTTGTGAACCTTTCCAGCTGCAACTTTTGTGTTTTGTAGGCAGCAGAAGCCTCTAGTAGTGCGCTGCAACACAGTAATGCAGCTTATGAATGAACAAAGTTACAGTGGAACAAATATGCAGGTTGTCCTTGTGTGACACGATTTTTCCCGAATTCAGTCGACCCTTGCGGGAAGACTGGGAGAGCTAACAGCCTACAAATGCGTAATAGAGCAGAACACTGAAGGTACTTTGCAAGGGCGTGCTCATAGCTTCCCTGCTGCCTAACCTGCTTTAGCCCCATCTGCCAGTTTAGAGTGGCGGACTACAGCGGTGAAGTTTCCAGCGCTCTTACTCGTTCATATCTGAGTTTTCGACAATAGCAATGGCACCTACTCGGCGCGAAAAGCTCTATCGAACGGTATCAATCTCGACCAATTCTGGGAACATCGATTTTTTGATGATTTCGCGGCGAAGACGAGCGCGCTCTAGGCCGCGGCAATGGGACGATGACGTCACCGAAAATCGATTTTCCCAAACCGAGCCAAGTTGGGTACCATTCGATAGAGGTTTTTATGATGAATTGAATGGTGTTATTGAGCTAGGAAAAACTGTAATCTGGGCGTGTTCACGGCACGCCTCTAAGTCTCACCATAACAGAGTACAGCAATTCCTGAGTAGGCCGGCTGCAAATTTGTGATAAAATTTCCCAAACATTCACACTACAAGCTGTCCCCCTCTCTCGATTGATAGGTATGATCCTATATACATTGTTCACGGCGCCCTCCAAAGAATAGCTGGACAGTCTTAGAGCAATTCCCGAGTAGAGCGGCTAGGAATTTCTGATAAAACTCCCCAAATGCGCACTCTACAAGCTGCTGCGCCCACTCGATTGATAGGTCCGTTCCTGAATGCATTGTGCGCGGCGCACTCCAAAGTCTCACGGGGACAGACTACAGCAATTCCTAAGTAGGGCGGCTGGGAATTTCTGATAATACTCTCCACACGCCCACTCTACAAGCTGTTGCGCCCACTCGATTGATAGGTTCGATTCCATTTGCTTTGTGCACGGCGCACTCGGAGGATTCCTGGCCTGACGGGAACACTTTACGCCATGCTTGATATACTCCGAGAACATGCAAGTCCTGAAAAATAAGCTTCTACAATCGCAATGAGCCCGTTCCAGCCATTTTTGGCCACCCACTGCGAAAATGCGGTGGTCTGGTAATGTTGTATACATGATTGTGCAGATCTCGAAGAGACGAATCAAACGGTGCCAACCGTTTCCTAAAAAACCTAAAACTAAAGGAGTTATGAGCATGCAACGGTTTTCGACGACTTGCGACCGACAACTCGTCCGCGGCCGCCCTTTGCAATGGAGCACGATTTTGAACGAAAAACTAACCTTTGAAAAAATTCGGTTGAACTTTGAAATCTTTGGCAATTTTTTTACTCTATCTGATAGAGCTTGAGCTGCTGAACTCAAAAATGTGCTTACTTTCACAATTAGTTAACCTTGAAGGAAGTTATTTCGAAAGGCCGAAAAAGCCGGGAAAATGCGGCTTTTTCGGCATTTTTGAAAAGGCTACGGCCATAACTGTACCTGGTACTGCTACTGAGACCGAGCGGTTCAGTACTCTTGATAGAAATTATCTTCGGGTCTCAACTTAATAAAATTTTAGTGAAATGATGGCAAATTTTCGTTAATCATCTGCACTTCATTTCAAGAAATCTAACAGAAATTGAACACTCTAGCTGATGTGGTGAAGCTTCAGAAAATGGCTCCCATAGATCTTCCGTCATCTCCCAAGAAAAACTGTCATGCAGCATTCGTACATGTATGCCTCTCCTGACTGCGAACAGGTTCTCCGGTCGCAGTAAATAGAGAAGTGTAACAATGCGAATAGGTTGCCAGTTTACCAACTTTCTATACCTAACGGAAATAGGCAATGTACGAGTGCTCAACACCACCGGCAGGGACACCGCACGGGACAACGAAAGCGGTTTATATGGCACGAGTGCTTCGACGCGCCTAACAACGTGTATCGCCCTTTCTCGCTTTCCTGTCCTCTCCTCATGCGTAGTGGGACTACCACGTCCACCAGAGGCTCTTTTCGGGGGAAACACGGCTCTCACACCGTTCACACAACTGCATTATCTCAAGCGGCATTGCTTGGTCACTTCGCTCGCGCTGATCGCACTCTGCTTTTGCGACTTCTCCAGCTCCGTTCAGCACCTCCGTGCCTCTAGGCTTGTTCATCACCAGCTCGTCTTCCAGGCAGTTTGACTGCAGCCTCCTTCTTTCGTTTAGCTTATCCATCCCCTCTAGTTCTTGAAGAGAGGCGAATATTCCTGCCTCGATGGAGACAACGGCATTACGTTTTCTAATAGTCTCCATGTTCCCTCATTTTGAAACCTCGGCATCTTCCAGCTGTGATGTTTTGCTTCTGTGCTAGCGAATTTGTTAGGTGGAAGATTTTCGACCGTTCGACCGAAATAGTCGAAACGTCAGGCCTAGAATAAACTCTTCCACCTATCAACTTCACTGGCACAGAAGCAAAACATCACAGCTGATAGCGGCATTGTTAAAAGGATCGTGAGCGGCTAAAAGAGTACAGGCAGGGGTTCTCTACCTCGTAGAGACATCACAACATGACAGCGATCGACAGAATATGGTTGTTTCACAACAATGCTTCTCTGTTCCTCAGTAATTGTCCTCTTGTTCTTACTCACAGAAATTATCCTCCGTTCGTTCCTATCAGGAGAACAGACCGGCCAGTCCGTTACGTGGACGTTGTGACGGTGGAGCCAATCTTCGGTCAACCTGGACACATGGTCTGCAGCGCTGCCCTGCTGCAGACATGTCTCTGATGTGTTATGCCTCTCAAGAAGGGCATAGGGCTGGACTCCACTACACTTCGACACTTCAGACGTCCCGTGCGACACGACGAAAGCTAAGCTTCAGCATTCGCTGCTGAAGAAGCCGACCACTGTTGCTGTGAACCGCTTCCAAATCGCCTCCAGGGTTGCGACGACGGGGGTTTCTCGCTGGTCTCTCCATTAATGTCGGTATCCATCGGGGTCATCCAGAATAAAATTCTTTCATCTAGACCAACGGGAAAAATCTAATCTGGATGACCCCGATGGATACCGACATTAATGGAGAGACCTGCGAGAAGCCCCCGTCGTCGCAACCCTGGAGGCGATTTGGAAGCGGCTTCACAGTGACAGTGGTCGGCTTCTTCAGCAGCGGCTTGATCGACTATTGGGTTGAGTGAAAAGTTTGCTTATCACAAGTGGATACATACTTTTGAAAGGCAAATTTCAATCAATTTTCTTCAAAAAATTTCTGATTCTCGTGTGAGATCAAAAAAAATCTGAAAGTGAGTGGTTACCTATTTCCGACTACGAGGAATCTAGCGGAGCTAGTGCGACCCTGCAAAAATAAACGCGAAACGAGAGATGGGCAAGTTTTTGAGTGGATACATACTTTTGAAACGCACTATAGGTTCACCTCCGATTTGTCCATTAGTGTCCGAAGAATCCGCTGCCTAGGCTCAGCGATGTTACGTTCGTATTTCTCACTACCGGAAACTTTTATAGAAAAATTCTAAGCAGGTTATCTTATTAGTGGAGGATACCACGAACTTTTATTGAAAATTTAACGAATGGAGACCGGTGCAAAATATTCACTCAATAAAAATCTGACTAAGCTCAAAAGTTCCTATAGACAAAGTAAGATTAGTGCTTCGTCACACTACCTTTCTTCTAAACAACATCGAAAATTTGATTTGGCATACCACTGAGAAGGTTATCAATAACAGTTTGATAAACCCTGTTCCGTGCATAAAGTATGGCCTTCTTCAGATCAGAAACCGAAGTGTAAGGGGTTCCATTTTTGTACACTTTGTGTACAAAAAGCCACACAAGTTTTCTAGTTTTTGGGTTGAGATCTGGAGAACAACTAGGCCACTCTATATGTCGAATTCTGTTGGAATTAAGCCATCCTGTAGCTGACTGCAATGTTGTGCCTACGAAATCTTCTGAAATATGGCAGAAGGCAATCTCTAAGCAATTTCTGTTCACTGTTCATTCTACACGAGATAAACTCCCAGGCAACAAGTCCGTGTCCAGAAAACGCATCCCAAACCATGAGACTTCCACCGACAAAGTTGTGCCTGTAGAATACTCGCTCCTCTCTCCTCATATCTCTCCAATGGGGTCTATACCCGTTGGGCCCATCAAGATTCTACTTCTTTCATACTTTTGTAGGGATGTGAGAAAGGAGGTCGAGTATCTTCTAGGCGCAACCTTGGCGGTGGTTAGGCTGCGTTTTCTGGATGCGGACTTACCTCGTTCGTCTCGGAAGTTCGTCTCGTGTAGGATGAACAGTAAGATTATCAGAAATTGCTCGTTGTGCCATATTTCAGAAAATTTCCTAGGCACAGCCTCAATTTTCAACAAGATAATGCATGCATACACGTATCGCAGTCAGTTGCAGGTTGGCTTAACTCCAATAGAATTCAACTTTTGGAGTGACCTAGTTTTCCTCCAGATCTCAGCCCGGTAGAGAACTTGTGGGGCATTCTTGTATTCGTAGTGTACAAAAGTGGAACTACTTAAACTTCGATTTCTGATCTAAAGATCGCCACACTTCATGCATGGACCAGGGTTGAGCAAACTGTTAATGATAGCCTTCTCAGTGGTATGCCAAATAAAATTTTCGATGTTGTTTAGAAGAAAGGTAATGTGACGAAGTACTAATCTTACTTTGTTTGTAGGTACTTTTGTGACTAGTCAAGTTTTTTATGATGTGAACTTATATTTTGCACCGGTCTCCATTCGTTAGTATCCACTTGTGAAAAACTAACTTTTTACTAAATTCAAAACCCACTCGGCCATCTAGCCGCTCGCCTTGGCTCGAGGCGCGACGAACCTTAATGTGCCACTTTGGTTACTGTATCGCTAGCAACAAATAGTGAGTTCGCTGTAATTCCGCTACTGTTGCAGGTTAGATTCTAATCACGACATGGCAGCTCCGGACATCTGTTTTGCTTTATCGGCCGACACGATTTTTTGCAATTTTTTGATTTTTGACCTGCCCAGGTGTCCGCAGAAAATTTGAAAACTACTGCTTTGCCTCTCAGACGACGCCCTACAACCCTCAATAGGTCACTTTGAGAACTGCCACGGAACGTTCATTGACCTCCCTTGTAAATTGGTACCTGGGGTCTCTCTGTGTGTATGCTGTAGTGCTGGCCGCCCACTGCTCTTCATCACCCGTACGCCCACGTCTACGAGCGAAGGTTACTTCATGATGCACTTCCCGAAACTCTAACTGCTAGTAGTCGCCTAATGTTCGTTTGTTACATCTTTTTTCCATCTATTTGTGAATGCTGTTCTTGCGTTGTTCTTTGTTTAATGAACAGCCATTTGTCTTCACCTTCATGTTGCTTCTAGTTCTGTTCTTGTTGCTGATAGTAAACTTATTATTGTTAAATACCGTCCTTTCGGTGGCACAGCCGCGGCCGTGTCCCGTCATTGATCTCTTGGTACTGTGATCTCGCGCCCTGTGTGGGCGCGAAAACGCGTATATAAGGAGCCTAGTCTCAGGGGGGGTCGACTTCTTTTATCCCATTGCCCCGAAGGACCGTTTTTTGTATTACTGCGTTCGAATATTTATCTACCACTTTATAATTGAGTTAGCTCCCTGCTCTGTAGATGATGAGGCGTATCTCACTCAGGATGGAAACCTGGCTTAGATACGCCTCGTTGAACCACGCGTAATCTCATGGAACCCTTTGCGACGCCTCCGCGTACCTCGCGCGGGCAACGTCTGCCGTTCAACGTGGGATGTTGTTACAGCAGAGGACGCGTAGCCTCCTCCTGCTGGATACAACGGCATCTGCGCGCGTTTCTGAGTGCCTGAATCCAGAAGACCGGTTCCCTTCGTCACATCACAACAGTCTGGAGTCAGAAGAGCAGACATTGTCGTCTTACGAAGAGGGATCGCATTCAGAATTGAACATGAGATGCTGCAGCAGCAGAGGAAGCGCAGATTCCTCGTGCTTCACACAACAGCGTCTGCGCCCGTTTCTGAGTCCCTAAATCCAGAAGGCGGATCGCACCACAACCGTCTGGAGTCAGAAGATCGAAAAGAAAGGAAGCAGAGGTCACATCGTCGTCGTACGACGACCGGCCGCATGCAGAACTCAACATTATCCCATATCGTATATCTCCCCAGTCCAGAATTTTCTCATGGTCAAATGTACGCCGTATGCCGTGTTCGCGAGTTCGACGGAAGTCCCATCTGAAAATTTGGTTAACACCAGGACTCAAGTCGATACCAAACGTGGTATTCACCGAGATGCTTCAGTAAGTGTTGTCTTTTTGTTGCTCTGTTAACAAAATTGTTTTGAAGATCAGACGTACTTTTTGTGCGAGAGTATTTTCTGAGAAAGAAGCGCAAACCTATAACCCCGCGAAGCGGGCAAGTGCGAGACACGCCGTTAGGCGTGCCGTAGCACTTGTATATATATTCTAGATTTGATATTAACTAGTGTACTGCCGTACCATCCCGGTTTAATCCGAGTCAATATGGTCTCACGGAGTGGAACAGTCGGCGGAAGGCCGGCACATGGGGGCCAATCCGGCTCCTTGAATACGTACGGGAGTTCGAAGTGAGACGCAATAGCTTCGTTTCGGCAAGGACTGAGTGGTGAGTCGAAGCTCCCGCTCGAGAACAGTCCAGGAGATAAAGAAAAACTGAAGGGTGAAGCACTAGCTCCCTTTCAGAGGAGGTAAGGGCGAAGTAGAGAGCTCCCCTTGGTAAGAAGTGAGCGGTGAGTTGGAGCTCCCGTTCTGAAACAGCTCAAAAGAGTAAATAGAGTACAGAAGGGTGACGCCGGTCGAGCCCCCCTATCTAGCTCGCAGTTCAGGGATCCTAACTGCCCACGCACGAGTGGTCAGGCCATAACGATCAAGGCAGGCGTTTCAAGTTAAGAAGGCGCGCTAAACTGAGTGTCAGACGAGAGTGAGTGAAGTGTGGAACGAAGAGTGAGTTGCGTCTTTTGACTAGGTGATCAGTGGAACACTCCGTCAGCTCCTCTGCATTTGGTCGTGTCTCATTCCCCGTCGCGTCGTAAATTTTTTGTTGTGGAGCGAAGTGCACATATAGTAATAGCACGATTGCAGATATGGCCCGCTCAATCGAGGACTACACAGAGGAAATGCTGCAACTATAAGAAGATCCTGGAGTTATTAGAAGTGGCCGGGTTGTTAAAAATTCAGACTCTGGAACAATTTCTGGACGAGGCCATGTAGACTAAAAGGGCGCTAGGAACCCTCACAGCCTTGATGCACTGCTCGGGAGTCGAGTTAGTGGAGAGAGTAAGCAGCCAAGTTACGTTGGTGTCTGAGCAGAACGAAACGATCAAATCGCTGGAAGAGAATATGTTGCAGATGAAGGAGCAATCTACTAGAATGGAGCACATGGAGGATGAAAGAGGTTCGGGCCCTGTTGCGGTTTCAGCCGAGCGTAATGGTGAGTCCAGCTCCCGCATGCCAGTTTTGCAGCGGTTCAGAGACATAGGCATTTAAATAAATAGAAACTCAAGGCAAGTGTTTCAGGACCCGACCTCTCTGTGCTTGAGAACTGCTACCCGCGACTGTCCATCGCACAACGCAGGTTACAACAACTCAAGGGACACTACGTCGGCCATCGGTGAGCAAGCGTTTTTGCCAGACAATAAGAAGAAAGATGGCTTGTCCATGGGAGGAACGGGTAATAACCCATTCTTAGGATACATGAAATTAAATGTGCTCCCAGAAGTGGCGCCGTTCTTCGGCAAAGAGAATGTAGGTTTTAAGCGGTTCGTCAACAATTTTAATATAAAATACCCCAGCTCGATCTGTGATGATAAAAGTAGAATCCAACTATTTGAGGGACTACTACGGAAGGATGCGTGGACTATGTATGACACACTGCCCCGTCACATCAAAGAGGGATCTTTTGATGATGTTATAAATGCAATGAAGTCTCGACTGAAAATTGATACAACAGCTCATGTGTCAAGGCAATCATCCAGCTAGCCATGTTTTTTAAGGGGAAGGACAGTCGGTGATGGGCTTTTGTCTCGCGTTGGAAAAACTTGCAGCGAGGGCTTATCCAGGTGCACCATCGGAAGTGGTATTCCTTCAAAAAGCTGAGATTTTGTTCAGACAGCTAGCGCATTGGGAGGGTAGCTACTGTATTGCAGAAGCGCTTGAGACATCTGGTAGGGCAGATGTGTATAAAAAAGTGAAGGAAGTAGCTATAAGGCTAGAAAGAAACCGAGAAATGGCTAGTAACGTTGCTTCACGGGCACATCATGATCGAACACGTCATAAAGTCATCCGCACGTATCAGACTACGCCACGAACAGGTGAAAGGGCGCTGGACAGGTTTCATTGAAGTACAAATACCGACGCAGAGCCTATTCTACCCACGAGGGAAACACCTCGCCCAGCGGGTCCACTGATGCGAGGCGGCCCTACAACGCCGGTTAACGGCTCCCCAGATAGGAATGCAGCGAAATGCTTCAATTGTGGGAAGGCTGGGCATAAGGTACGTGAGTGTCGCTTGCCGAAAAAAGAAGCAACTACAGCGGATAAATCACAGCCTTCGGTAAGAAGCCAAGTGCAGCATCAACAGGGATCTTTCTCTGCAGCGATTGACTCACAACTGTGTAACACCTCAGTGGTCATGTTTTAAGAACAAACAGCGGGACTGTTCGGAAAGAAATCGATAGTGATCATTCGCCTGATGACTATGGAGGTAGAAGCCCTGTTAGATACAGGATCAGAGATATCGATTATCCCGGTGCAAGTCTTCAAGGAGGCGCGTAATAGGGAGATAGACGTTGATGCATGCGTTGCACGGATTCCCGGTATAAGGGCGGTGGTGCAAAACGCCTCCGGTGATGAGATGCACTTCACAGATACAACAACGTTGGCCGTGTCATACATTTATTGATGAAACGAAGGAAGTGTCTTTCCATGTAGGCGGAGGATCAGATCGATTAGTTATATTAGGTACGAATGCCCTCGATACTTTTGGCGTCCAATAAAAGTTCCTGACAATTGGCTCGAGTATGACTCTAGCGCACAGATAGGATCAGCAAAGTCCGCGTCTCTAGCGAGAGAACGAAGATTCATCCCTCCAGGCGCCATGAAGACAATCACAGCGGAAGGAACCTCTGGCATAATGATGTTGTAGTCAGCACATACAGCTGTGTCTAATGGTTACCGTCAGGTAGCCAATGATGAAGAGGTGGAGATACCGGTAGTGAATGCGGCGGATGACGCCGATGATGATTCTTCAAAAAGGACAGGTTATAGGCGAGTTCGCGGAGGATGAGATCATTCCGGTAAAAATGGCACCTCACGACTCGGATATGCTGGACAGTGACATTTCCCCTCAAAAGTTCGCCGGCAGTCGAATTGAGGCACTGCGTAGTATCTTAGAAAAGAGCGGAGGTATAGCTCAAAAGCTGGAATCAGCGCTGGAAAGGTATACGGATGTTTTCGCACCGAGTGACAGGGAGCTACGACAAACAGATTTGGTACTGCATGGGACTGATACAGGCGATGCAACGCCTATAAGACAGAGAACACGTTCTATTCCCCTTGGAGCTTGGCAAGAGTTCAAAGATATAATAAGTGACTTGCTAAAAAGGTGTATCATTGGGAAGAGTTCGTCCGAGTGGGCGTCGCCGGTTGTGCTGGTACGAAAGATGGCACTTTACGATTTTGCATAGACTATCGCGCACTAAATAAGGGATCAAAACAGGATGCTTACCCTCTGCCCACAGTCGACTCAATGTTGCAAAGTATCCGCGGCGCAAAAATTTTCTCAACACTGGACTTAGCAGCAGGGTGCTGGCAAATCAAATTGTACGAGAAAACGAAGCAAAAGAGTGTTTTCACTTCCAGCGAAGAGCTTTACCAGTTCACAGTGTTACCTTCGGCCTCTTCACAAGTCTAGCTGTATTTCAGAGAGTGATGGACTTAATAACTGGAGACTTTTGCATTAAGGACGAGGAGGTTTTTGTATACACTGACGAGGTGTTGATAGCAACGGACACTTTGGCAAGGCACTTCGAAGATCTCAAGATGATACTCAGCGCTATGCACAAAGCCAACCTAAGCTGAAGCCACAAAATTGCTCCCTGGTGAGGAACGAGCTAAGCTTCGTTGGGCACGTAATAGACCAAAATGACGTGCGCACTGACACAGAAAAGGTTAAGAAAATCAAAGAGTACCCAGCACTCACAAACGTAAGAGAGCTGTGAACCCCCTTGGGTGTGGCTTCCTACTATAGAAAGTCCTAACACATTTGCTTAAGCCTGGAGTGGCTGGTAGAGAGGCTATATGTTGTTACAGGATGTTTTATTGCGATCAAAACTCTTGCGCCAGGCGGGACTCGAACCCGCATCTTCTGCTTTGGGCATCGATGTTCGCCTTACACCACCGGCGCTGTTTGACCGCACGTAACATCCGCGATATCCCCGAGGCCTGTCAGCACCCACCCGTGATACGAGATGCGGGTTCGAGTCCCGCCTGGCACAAGAGTTTTGATCGCAACAAAACATCCTGTAACAACATATAGAAAGTTCATTTTGAGGTTATCAAAAATCGTTGGGTGCTTATATGAGCTTACAAGCCCGAAGCAAAGTTGGAGGTGGACAAGTAGAGAAGAATCGGCGTTTGAAGAACTGAAGCAAGCTCTTAGCCAAAGTCCTATCCTAGATCAGCCAAACGTGAGCGATGCGGTTATTGGTGAGAAGCCATTCCTTATATTCACGGAAGCCTCGACATATGGGGTGGGATCAGTATTATGTCAAAAAGGAGAAGACAGTTTACTCCAACCCATTTATTTTCCACCGAAGGGTTTGTTTAAAGCAGCGCGTAACTATCGCATCACTGAACTCGATGCTCTGGCCGTAGTATTTGCTTTAAAGAAATTTCACATATTTGTATATGGGTGCCGAACTTTCGTCTATACGGACCATAAACCGCTGACAAGTCTAATCAAGCAGTCTAACGTGTCACCACGAATTCTGCGTTGGCGCTGCAACTGCAAAAGTACAACGTAATTGCAAGTGCAGTATGTGGCAGGTAAAGCTAACGCTGTGGCGGACGCGTTGTCTAGCGGAGTTACGCCCTCCGAATACGAAGTTTCCCCATGCCCGGAGTATGAAGCAATAGTGTGTGCAGTCAAGGAAGATAATGGCGAATGGTTGTCAGAGTTAAGAAACGACAAAACCTTTAAAGCTATCATAAAGGCAGTTGAAGGGAACAAGCCAGAAGTGGCAGTGAAAATGCTGGGAGAAAGGACATTATATAGGGCAGCGGATTTTCTAATTGAGAAAGGTCAGCTGAAAATGGTTACTAAAGGTGAAGACCTAGTATCGGTAGACCACGAATCAAAGAGGGAAGATGTCGTGCATGAAGCGCATGATGGCGCTATGGCAGGCCATTTTAATGCCAGGACGGTGAACAGGCAATTAAGTGAAAAGGTGTTATGGAATGGAATGAGCCAAGATGCAATCAAATGGACAAAGAACTGCAAGAAATGCGTTCTCTTGAACAGCCACTAGCGGATAATACCGTCTCTTAAGCCTGTAATGGCATCGGCACCGTATGAGTTCGTGGGAATCAGTTTGTTAGAATTCGGTCTATCTGAGAGAGGAAACTGCTATGCTTATGTGGTTGTGGATCATTTTACCAAGTTTGCCGGAGCATACTCAGTTCCAGATAAAAAGGCGTCCACAATTGCGCGAACTCTTTTCGAACGTTGAATATTGCGATGGTTCTAGATGGCCTAATGTATTACACTCCGATCAGGGTACTGAGTTCGTTAATGGAATACTAACGGAGATTTGCAGCATCACGGGCATAAAATAGTCGGTGAAAGGGTTACAATCCCAGAGAGAACGGAGTGACAGAACGAGTCATTGGAACACTATCCAAGATTTTGGTAAAGAAAACAGGAATAACAGCAGAATGGGACACTTTACTACCAATGGCGGTGTTTGCCTACAATTTGGTCCCACATGATACTACGGGTGAAAGCCTACTCTATTTGTTACATGCTTATGAGCCCAATTGTCCATCAAATGATATTGCGGAATAGGAGCTCACCTGGAACCATTTGGACTACGATGACTACAAATGTGAACTGCTAAATAGTATTAATTCAGCTCATGAAAGCGCTAGAGAACTCAAAAATGACTTCCGAGAGCGGATGAAAAAGAAATACGATGAGAAGTATAATGTACATTCAAAACAGTTCCTTCGCGTAGGTGATAGGGTGTGCGTAAAAGTTCTACGTGAGAAAGCGGTAGGCAAATATCCCAAGTTTGTTAGTGATTGGGATGGCCCATACCGAGTTATTGAGACGAGTGAGAACTGTGCGCTAGTAACTGACATCAGCCGAGACTGCGAACCTCTGAGAGTGCAATTCGACATGTTAATAAAAGTTCCGCCACAAATTGATTATGATCCTGTTCTTAATAAGACAAAAAGGAAGATTTACAAAGCAAAGCATCAAAATATGGCGATCAATAGAGATTCTTTCAGAGCGTCCGTCGATGGAAGCGACGGTGACAACCACGCACTCAGCCTGTTTTTCACATGCCCAGATACGCGGGACGCATCTGGAAACGCAGAAGACGAATTTCACTGCTCTGTTAGAAATAAGACTTTCAGGTATGTCGTACCTGATTGTCGCGAGGCCCCCGCTCGATCCCGTTCACACATATCTTCTCTTTGGCTCGTCTTCTGTCCATCTACGAAAGTGAACCCGACCTCGACAAGGGCGAGCACGTGCTGAAAGCTCTTCTAGGACACGATGGAAGCGACGTCTCTTTGACGGAGAATGGCGGTTTCAATATCGATGTGTCGCAACTAGACTATCTTGCAAACTCCGGCATCACACAAGCTCATTCGTGGGATGAAATTCCGACGGAGAGAACCCTGCGTCCTTCGATTATCCCGCTACCTATTGGATTCAGGTCATGCTAACGAGTCATAGAAAAGGCGGAAAATGTGGAGCTACTGTTTTACGACTCAATTCGGGACGTTTGCCATGGCTTGGACAAGAAGGAAAATTGGGAAGTCTGCTTATTCGTGTCGCCGACATCGGACGTGGCGTTTGACCAAAAGGACTCGATAACTTTGCTTCCAAGATGGCAGCGTTGGTTCAAAGTAGGTACGGTAGCTGCGGCCATCAGCAGACCCAGAGGCGACACGGCGTGAAAGCTTAACCAAAGAACGGAGGATACCTTCAACGTCATTCGGGACATAGCGATAAGGGCAGCAAATGACGTCAAAATCATGTTCGGAACTGTCCCGCAACTGTGTGAATCCTGTGCCAGCATGGGTTACCACAAACAGTAGGAGGAATCCTATCCATGCGTTGCGGTGAAGGCGTTTTTCGAAAGGCTGCACACCGTCATCGGAGGAAATGTGCCAAAGCCTCTCTTCACGATGAGAGCAAAAGTGGCTAGTCGCAATTTTGCATACAAAAGAAAGGAGTAGTCGAGGATCGCATTCCCTTGCAGGAACATAAGAGGATTTTCAAATCCTGTAAGCAAACCAATGGACCGTGTCGTGGACGAGAGCAAGGGCCCAGTCGCCACTATGGGCAACGACCACTGTTCGGAAATGGAAAATCGTATCAAGAAGGACGCAGGAGGAGAGGAGCCTACGGCCGAAACCGTCCTTATTTTTAAGTTCATCTTCGCCAGCGAGGACGCTCGCATCGTGAGGGGGGGGGGCGGAGATGTCCCGTCATTGATCTCTCGGTACGGTGATATCGTGCTCTGTGCGAAAACGCGTATATAAGGAGCCTAGTCTCAGGGGTTCGACTTCTTTCATCCCCCGAAGGACCGTTTTTTGTATTAATGTGTTCGAATATTTATACTGTTAATAAAGATTTGTTATTAACTAGTGTACAGCCGTACCATCCCGGTTTAATCCGGGTCAATATCGTCCTGCCAATCAATGCCAACAGTCGGCCGATATGCTTTATGCTTCCATTGCCTGATAGGGCTATTCGAACGCAGCGATGTTTCGGACAACGAAGAGAACTCCGAGCTGCTGACGACGCGGTCACGCGATTGTGCACAATGGCATACTTGCACACACGTAATTGTGCGCATACTCCCGGGTTCATTCAAAGGACAGCTGAAGTAGCAATACCGTGCTCCAATTCACCGGTATCAATCGCATCGCACCGATTTCGATAGCGACGCGATCCGACGCTGAGCGGCACGATCAATCAATTGGCCAAAGGCCCCGTTTATACTTCGACGCGGCGCGACGCGACGCCACGTATAGTGGCCATATTGATTGTGCGACGCGATCGATCAATTTGGCCTCATTGCGTGGCCATCGCGTCGCGCTGCGACGAAGTATAAACGGGGCCTTTAAGTGGTGTTCCGTCGCGCGGCGATGGAAGTAGGACTTGGGTCCTACAGACCGGGGAGAGACACTCAACAGGCGAGGAAACCCCGCGATCCACCTAAGCAACGTCTCTGAGAGTTTTGCCGACCGACTTCAGCAAGAGCACAGGTGAACCCTCGCAACACCGGATGACGTCCCGAAAACGGGGGGAGGAGCGCAGGACCCCTGGGTCGTCGTATCCTATCCTATATCCTCGCGAAGACTCCCTCGTGTGCACCGCAAAGAGTAAAGAGGAGCCGATGTTCAGGCGAAGACCTGCACCCCTCCAGCGGTGGTCCCTCACATTGTACCAGGACAAAGTTAGCTCGAGGATAAAAGGGAGCTGACGTGCTGACCAAGACCACCGCTCCTCCTACGGTTGCCGCCCACTATTCTGGAACGACATCAGCTAATAATGAACGGAAGTGATGGATAATCCTACTGTATAATATATAACAAAGAATGAGAAACAACAAATAGTAATAACAGACAATAACGAACAATTGTCAACTACTATTTATATGAGGTAATTGATCATTACGCCTGTTATTATTATTCGTTGGTACTCCTCGCTGTTTGTTATTATGGACATATAATTAACCATAACTACTAATACTACTAACCATAACTTGATCTCATTTATTCTTTTGTGCCATCATCCATTTAATACTATTTATTATTTTATAACTTCTTCTTTAGCATTTGACCCGCCTCGTAGCGGGGCCCGCTGTTCTGGTTTTATTACGCCACTTTTCTCGATCCAGCGCTAGATCAGGGTGAACACCAATAACCTTCTAGTCCATATGTAACATATCAGACCAGCGCTACTTCGGGCGCCCCCTAAGCCGCTTTCCTATTACCTCAAAGTTAAGGCCTATCCTTTGGCCGCTGTCTTCATTTCCAGAACGTCATCGTACTATTATTTTAAGTAAGCGAGTTTCGCTCATCTTCTCAGCTATCGGCGCGAAAATGAACTTCTGCCAAATGAGATCGTTTCGGGTGCGGTCCATGCGCGTGACTCCAGCCGTCCAGCGCAGCATACTCGTCTACATCCCGCTGAGGCTCTTTTCAACTTCCTCTTCAGGCCAACACTACATTACTATTGGCCGGACGACTCCTCTATAGATCTTTGACTTTATGTGAAGCCGGACTACGTAACGCTGGTCGTTAGACATTCGGTCTTCTTCACGTTCAATTTGAGTCCAAACCGCTCCAGGCGATAACCCAAGCTTGCATCTCTCGTTCG
Organism: Heligmosomoides polygyrus polygyrus; assembly: GCA_947396885.1. NCBI lineage: Eukaryota > Metazoa > Nematoda > Chromadorea > Rhabditida > Heligmosomidae > Heligmosomoides > Heligmosomoides polygyrus. Next base: position 69,557,097 of record OX377203.1, read on the forward strand.
AGTTTACTTTTATCTTCGCTAGCGAACACTACGTTATCAGAATAAAGCAACGTCCAAGGGACGGGCTTCTGAATATCTGGTGCCATGGCATCCATGACAGCAACAGAGAAGTGGGGAAGTGCAGAACCATTGGGGTGCCCTGACAGAGATTGGAAACTCCATCGAGGTTACAGGGGCAGCTTAAATTCGACTCCTTGAACAAGACTAAAGGATTCGCACTCACTCTGTGAGCTCTCCAGAAACTTTTTAGGATGGCGATTCGTAGCAAGTTGGTACAGATACCGCTTGCCATCGCACAACTCGGGCTTTTTGTTGGCACTGCCAAGGGGAGGCGATCGAGAGAATTCCGCATCATCGGAGGTGACTTATCCGAGGAAGGAAATGTGGACCAGGCGATTAGAGGGCGGATAAATGCAGCATGGCTCAAATAAGAGAGAGAGAGAGAGAGAGAGAGAGAGAGAGAGAGAGAGAGAGAGAGAGAGAGAGAGAGAGAGAGAGAGAGAGAGAGAGAGAGAGTCCACAGGACTTATCTATCACCGTGTGTGCTCCAGGACGCTCAAAGGCAAGCTATTTAGAACAGTACATAGGAAAGCGGTGTTGGGTTCTTGACAGAACATTCAGAGAATAACCCTCTTGGAACTTGTTTCAAACCAACAAGCCGTTGACGCTGAACTCTACTCAACGCCGCAGATGGAGTAAGGAGAGCTCAGACGGGCAGGACAAGGCTCAAGTCTCTGGACACTCATCTATAGAAATTGAGCACTTCTATAACAAGTCAGCCCTCCACTATCGGCAACCAAACAAATGAAGGAAAACCCGATAGAGATAGAGAACGTGAGCCACTTCTCGTCCGCCCTATAGTACAGATCATCCGTTCAACAACTGATTTCTTTTTCTGACGGTGACCTACCTTTTACAAGGACAAATTTGTCAAAAGCTAGAGGCCATCGAAGCAGACTTCTGGTTTCTCTACATTATAAGCAAGGCCTAGCATTGTCCGCAAATCAAAGGACTTGACGAAGAGCGGCAAAAGCGAAAATCGAAAAGCAGCGCCACAACTTTACATGCAAGACTCTGGAAAAACGCCAATCCCCAAGGCGCAATATGGATTGTGGCGAAGAGGGCAGCGGTTCGGTTCGCTCTCTGAGCGGATGCCCAAACGCATTAGGAAATTGAATAAAATTGAATTGAACTAGGAATGAAAAATGTATGAAAAGGCGAGAAAATTTCATCTTCATAAGAGTGCTCCCTCAGCCCGTGCTGTGCCCATTTCCTCAACAAGGACTATGGACAACAGGAGCTAGCCTCTTCATCATACCTGCATGCGGAGAATTGTGACTTCTAAATGCCCTTCGAGCGAACAAAGGCGCCGGGTGACGGGATGAGACTGTCAGCTGCCGTGTGATCTGTCCTCCGGACTTATCAACTGTTTGGTTTCGGCACCTGTCGTCACCAAGAGATCACCGCGTTGTCTGGGATGAACTATTGTCTTCCGCTCTTTTACCTTTGGTCCCACCATATTGTGAACATAACATTATGCCCGTCCATGAGTCAGCATCATTCCGTCAGAGAAGAACTTTCAAGGTAGTGTAGAAAACAGCCAAGATGAAGCACGCCTTTTTTTTCTAGCCGCGGAAGCTTTGTGCGTAGTGACTTATTTGGAGCGTCACATCTACTGGGCATTCTACGCGATGACCGCTCTTAGTTACCATTAAAGCGAGTCAGCGAACACCCCGATGCCTTTTACCCATTGCGTTAGGGCCATTGCAGGTATCACAAGTCAACAAATCGTCGCCTTTTATGCTGATTCTCCTCTCCTCGGCAAACAAGTCAGTTCACGGCTGTTATTCTTCAAAGCAAGCGTGCCAATCTAGTTCCCTGCTCATCGCTTCGTAGATCTATCCGAAAAGCTGGTGTACACACTACGAAGCAGCGTTAATATGTCGAAAGTTTCAGAAAAGAAATTGTAGTCGGTTGTCGGAGAGAAACATTCGAAAACGCGCCCGTTTTTCACTTCACCAAGATGATAAGTATCACAGCACACTCCGCTGCGTCCCAGCTCACAAAGTCTACTCACAGGGTAATCATTTTCCCCAAATTTCTATTAGGCTTTCGCAGCTTTGAGAGCGAAGAACTGCTGCCTAAACAAACTACCACGGAAAAGCTTGGATCGCTTATAAACTGTAGGCACTTCTCTATGGTGACACTGCTTCTTTATGGTCCTCTTCCTATCTTAATTTATTCTTTTCCCCGCCAGAGTTTACCCATAGCTTACTATGCGCTGCAGTTCTTCGCTGGAAAGCTGCGGGAGGAGAGCAAAACGACTGAGAGAAGATCGAATGGAACTTTCCTACTTCTTTTCTAGTCAGGTTCTTTTTTTTGTTTCGTCTCTATGGAACACCTAGTTCTGGGGTTGTTTTATCAAACGAACTACTTCTCAACGAAAAAAAGGACAGGGCGAGATCCGAGCTATGGGGAAGACAGGCCGCAGCTGTCGAAGTGAGGCTTGCCGGAAATTGCGCGTAGGTTTCTCCGCACGAGGTCTCCTGATACGTCGAGGGATTCTAGTCGTTCTTCGCCATTGCACAGGACAGCTCCTGCAGGTGCGCCACGAAGCGATGGCGTTTGCGCTGCTCTTCTTTACCACCTCCCGACCAGAACATTACGCTTTGTGACTCGTCACAGAATACACGGGCACGGTCATGCTGCAGTGCTGGCTGACTTGCTCCTAGACAACAGATCCAACTCATGGAAGCACCACGTCCGATCCCTCACGGTTAAATGCCCTTTGCACTTGACACCGTCAACCGTCGCTCGTTTTAGTCCCGAGTTGACACTGATAGGTATCGCTGTTGCAGTTTGATGTTGCCTCACTGCAACAAGGAAATTAACTTATTCAGTACCCCACCCATGTATCCCCCTTACAGAAGTGCTTCGAGAACATTCTTAGAACAGCGTTGCCTGAATCATCCAGAAGTTTCCCGAGCAGTTCCTCAGCAACACATGAGAAAAGTCGAAGGTAGGGAAAACTGCGGCAAAAATCCATTAGGGAATTCTAGTTGTAGACAGCTACCTATGCCCCTATCCACCTGCATTCTAATCAAGATGTTGAGTGTTTTCGGAGGCAAGTGCTTGTGTCACGTCGTCGCTAAGAGAGCCGGCTTCAGTCTAAACAACAATAGTCTGTTTGCTCGAGGGCCGCGCTAATAAAACAACGACTTCCTGCAACTAAAGACCGTCATACGGATATCTCGATTCGCCTAGGTATGTACCACCATTTTTCAATGTTATGTTACCTGTCATAGATAGCTCACTAAGGGGGAGCACCGCCTGTCACTTGCAGCTTCACCGAAGTTCTTCTCCCGGATTCTGCCTAGGCCAACAAAGCTTCATCCCTTCAGGGTAGGTGGACAGCTACCAGACTCCAGCAAGATTAGAACATTGACTGACTAATCGCTTGGCCTCCGCATCCATCGAAGAGACCAGAAACGCATTCCAGTCTGCCTCCAGGATACACCGTAAAAATAGACTGCGTAGCTGATCCCGCAAAATGTACTATATTTATTGCTGCCGATTCGTATCCCACATAGCTTGGCTCTCTTGATATGCCTAATGGCAAGGTTACGTGTTTCAGCCATCCTACATGTGTCATACCTCTGCCTGAGATGGGAGTGCGGTTTCGCAAATCTTTAATATTATTTTATATAATATACAACAACCATATATCAAGTATGGAGTCGGGAAGACTGCCAACCTTCCAATCGAAGTGGGGGCCAGGGGTGTGGGTAAATAAAATCCGAAATTTCGTAAATCGTAGATCGTAAACCGTAAATCGTAAGAGCTGCCTGAGTTACAACGCATCTAATTTCCTTGTTTTTTCTATTATATTAAAGCTAATCGAGGCTAACTATGTTTTATTGAGACGTTTTCAGCTCGAGCTGGACAATCTTCTAATTAAGATGGAAGCCATTAAAATCACCCAGCGCCTTTCAAATCAAGCTGGACAAGTTTTTGGAGAACCAAAATAAGCTGCTTGTTCAAAAACGCTTTCTTAAAAGGCGCCTATACAGGGTGGCTAAATAAAAAGCTTACACTGCTTGGACGGTCAAAAATGTTTATCATTCTACTAGCCATTGGCTTGCATATAAAACTATGACTTTGTAGAAACAACCGCAACAACTCCGAATAAATCAACAAAAACCATTCCATCCAAAGCCAAAAAAAAATTGGATCGCTGGCCAACTCGACGAAAGCCGTATTTGCACAAATAATTCAACAAGCATCCCCTACTGAGTGAGCGCATGGCACATTTCTATGACATGACACACCTAAATTCTAAGCCTTCCCACATTTTCAATTGTACCCAACAACAGACGGGAAGGAATTGTGTGACGATTGAAAGAGTATGATCGCATTTTTGGACGCTCATCATAGTCGGATTGTTGACTTAAAATTGTAAGAGGGAATATTTTTGTGGCATTCTTTAGAAGTAATGAGAGAAGCAAGGTGCAGCTTGAATTGTAAGTGGTTTAACTGATTCCTACGAAGTACATTTTAAACATATAAGGGAAACCCATGGTAGACAAGTCCGAGGAGGAAGGCTATCGCGTGCTTCAGAATAGTTCTTGATTAGGATCCTACCACGGACAGTCAAGTCTTCCATACCTGCGGGATTGTGAATTGGTACCTGACTTGCCTGGGAATGATAAAACACTGACCTCTACATCGGCGGCAACCGCAATTCATTCCATAAAGCAAACCCACACTCAAATGACCTCTACGATATCCCTCAGAGGTAGAAAGAATGGATGGCGCATTCCAAACAGGGCTGGTTAACGTCATGCTTTGTCCTCTATCATTTTTGAAGGCATCAACAACTTCCTGAATGAAAGAACTTCGTTCGACGATACCAGCCAATTATGTTCGGCATGTTCTTCGCCCGCAATTTCCTTGCACTTCTTAGATTTCGGAAACTCGAAAATATTGCATTACTAATTAATGACTGCTTGTATTCGCTTGTCCTGCTCTCCACTACCTTTGTAACAAACGCTATTGTATCTTTTGCCCAGTCTTCAGCATTCTGAACGGATCGCATAGGGCAAACGCAACAGCCTCAATCAAACCACTGAACGAGACCAAAAGTGTCAAACTTTTTCACTTTTATCATGAAAATGTCAGACGTTTTGCTTAAGGTACACCTCATATGTAAATACACTTGTGCCAAGACGTGCAGTGATAATCAGATAGAAACATGATTGTTTTGCTCTTTCCAACAGTTTAGCAATTATTCCACAGCCTCCAATAAAGTCCAATATTCCTTGGTGGCTTTGCATGAGTTCTACTCGTGTGCATTGCAGAGTCGTCTATGTGGTGAACAAGTGGCGAGAAAGTCACAAGTTGACTAGGCAGTGGTTGCAGCATAGAATATAGTTCAGCAGGTGATCATTTTTTCTGTGGACTGGGACGAAATGCTCTCAAGTCATTCGAATATGAAATGCTGTGCTAGAGTGTGACCAGAAAAAAAGACTAGCCCCGTCTCATTGCCCGGAATTAACTCGAGCGGCCTATCCACAAAGCTGCGTTGTTCTGTCACAGCGCCACAGCAGAACATAAAGAGTAAATAGGGAATAGCAATGAGCTATGAGGGAAGTCTTTAAAAGTAGGAATAATCCGTCATAATCCGAATTGTATTACGTTATGTGGACGTTTGTCATCGGTGGACCGAAGATCACATTCACGAAAATTTACGATTTACGACCCAGAATGTCGTAAATCGTGAAAAATTTGCCAAAAATCACCGTAAACCGTAAAATCGTAAATCGTAATTACGCACACCCCTGGTGGGGACGTTGCTTACGTAGGCGATGGTCACTACAACGTGTGTTTCCGTTTCCGTGATCTTGACTGCCTGGACTGCCCGTGGTAGCCGCCAGGACTTAACTCCAACGCGACGTCGCCGCGTGCGGGTTCGCGGCGCTGAAACGCGGATGTGCCCTCGGTGACGCATGGTTAGCCGCGGAGCACGAAATGTTCTCAGTGGTGTGCCGCATGTCCCCGTAGGAAGCGTTTCTAGCCGTTGGAAGCATCGGACCACGACAACTCGTCCAATTTCGTCGCGCATCGTGCGCGACGCCAGGGTGGTTGCGCGGCGTTGGAGATATGTCTGCCCCCGGCCCATGGTAGGATCCTAATCAAGAACTATTCTGAAGCACGCGATAGCCATCCTCCTCGAACTTCTTTACCATGGGTTTCCCCTACATGTTTAGAATGAACCTTGTACGAATCAGTTAAACCACTTTCAATTCAAGCTGCACCTTACTACTCTCTACTTTACTTCTAAATAATGCCACAAAAATATCTTCTATAGTTTTAAGTCAAAAATCCGACTATGATGAGTGTCCAAAGATGTGATCATACTCTTTCAATCGTCACATAGAAACTTCCCGTCTGCTACAAAAATGCTGTTGTGTACAATTGAAAATGTGGGAAGGCTTAGAATTTAGGTGTGTCATGTCATAGAAATGTGCCATGCGTTCACTCAGTAAGGGATGCCTGTTGGATTAATCGTGCAAATACGGCTTTCGTCGAGTTGTCCAGCGATCCTTTTTTGGCGCTGGATGGAATGGTTTTTGTTGATTTATTCGGAGTTGTTGCGGTTGTTTCTACAAAGTCATAGTTTTATATAGCCATTGGCTAGTAGAATGATAAACATTTTTGATCGTCCAAACAGTGTAAGCTTTTTATTTAGGCACCCTGTATAGGCGCCTTTTAAGAAAGCGTTTTTGAACAAGCAGTTTATTTTGATTCTTCAAAAACTTGTCCAGCTTGATTTGAAAGGCGCTGGGTGATTTTAATGGCTTCCATCTTAATTAGAAAAGTGTCCAGCTCGAGCTGAAAACGTCTCAATAAAACATAGTTAGCTTCGATTAGCTTTAATATGATAGAAAAAACAAGGAAATTAGATGCATTGATTGATTGACTGATTTACGGTTTACGATTTACGACTTACGACGGTTTTTTCGTAATTACGATTTACGATTTACGAAATTCCGGATTTTATTTACGCACACTCCTGGTACCCATGTGAACTCAGAGAGTGAGTGTCGTGCCGTGGGATGCTGAACGCAACTGTTGCCTTAGCGCTGCCCCCTTCCAATTGGGATAGATTCGGGACATTCAGCTAGACCGGATAAATGTCATGAGTGCAGAAATTTCTGACATCTTACTCTTCAGCTGTGTTCATTGCATTTAAGACCCTTTCTTCCTATTTACAACTTTAAACTTCGATTTGTTTCACTAGTTGTGTCTGAAAATTCATCTTAGGAATTATATTTCCACAAAGATTTTTTATTGTATATGTTGCTGGAAAAGTCTGCTTTCACGCTTCTAAAATTCGTTAACTACTATTAGGGATGATGAAAAAGTACATGAAGTAATGAGTTTGGGTTATTTCCGTTCCGTGTTTTGTATTTGTATTGTATTCCGCCCATTCTTCGAGCTCTTCCGTTCTGAATTCCGCTTTTCGCTTTTCTCGAAAAAATTTCCGTGCACCCCTGACCGTGACACATGCGTTAAGTCCAGGACCCCCCCCCCTAGTAGGATAGCGCACTGCTAAAAGAACCTAACTAGTACAAGCACAGAGTCGACATCTGGGGATTCACCAACCGCTTACCGGTCGGTAACGGTATATCGGTTATTGTATCTGCATCTCTGTATCTCTCACTACGTAGCCCGCTACGGAGAGTCCGCCGTGAGATGACACCGGCGGTATCGTTAATGAATCTGGCCCCTGATAGGAAATTGCAAACGCTCCGCTCCCATAGACCGTGTGCTGCCTTCGTCAATTCCCTAGTCTCTATTCTATTAAATTTCTAATTTACTTTCAGTTCTACTTTCATTGCCCAGCATACACAGTGAAGTCCCTCCCCACTAGGATTGACCCTAACCATAAGTTCACACCGCTTTTGCAGTCGATCTAAATAAACACTCTGCCTAACAAATGACTTCGGACACGATGCAAGTCCGATATTCACTTATCCTCCGTATGATGAGTTTTAGCCCCAGCCCGGAGCAAGACTCCACCTCTGCCATCCGGACAGGATGCTTCTTACATTGCGGCACCGGCGTTGTCTGACCGAAGGCCACGTATTAAATTGAATAGATTGGCCACTTCAGTTTCTGATGCTCTCGAAGGCGAAACAATGAGAGAGGGTACTAGCCTATCCCTTTCGCCACAGATTCAACCTATAACCGCGGAGCGCGCATAGCACCGCCGAAATGAACCGTCAGCTGGTTTTCGTCGACTTTCGCCACTTTCGTGACGCTAGACCTGTTTGCAATCTCGCCGGCGCCTTAGCAGGATTGACACACCGTTGCATAACACGAAGGGATGCCCGCTGGCGCTTTGACTGCCGATGCTAGAGATCTTCAGAATATTTAATGCAGCAGGAGGAATGCTCTCCCTCATGTGTGGGTGCAAACGCCGCAACACGAAGGTGCATCGAAGGCGCTGATGCAAGGGGGAGCGGCGGAAGGGCCATTCTTTAGTCCAAACCTCTCCTCTATGTAGTTAGCGACTGCGGTGATTGCCAATGACTTGGGTAGGAGAGCTCCATCACCCAGGAAAATCTCAACGCAGCAGGGTCTCCTTGAGAAAGGTATCAAATGAGGCTCTGCCAGTGGAGAGATTTTTCGCAACTGCAGGATCCAACTTCCACACTTGTTAGTTCCTTGAAACGTCCTTCGGTCACACTCCCGCTGCCAACCTTTTCTCCTGCTCAACATTTGCACTTGCAAACACTGTATGTACAATCCTAACGAACATGGTCGCCAGAAAACCTAGCTCCTCGGTGGAACATCAGAAGTGAAAGGGTTATCCCGCCTAAGCATAAGCTAGAAAGGTTAATTAGAGCGCTGAGCATGAGGTTCGTTTCTGAAACCTCGGGTGATTACGGGTTGGCTGTGGTGGCTCCTTTTTGGGATGTGCAGAAGTGTTCCAACAGAGGAGAGTCGAACACAAACCATGCATCTCGCCACGCCGCTCCTCTAACCACTGTGCCATCACTGCTCGGCCGCCAGCGCCGTCTCCAACTACCTGAGCTTGTTTGGAAGACTGCAGGAGGCCAACATTGTTGGCCCAACGAGGCAAACTGGCAGTGGTCCACAACTCCGCTCCCACATGAGCATAGCAGATGTGGAGCACATACCTGGGATCAGCCCCGCACCCAGTGATACACATCTCATCTCAAAGTGCCACTGCGATCTGATTCACCCCCCCCCCCTTGCAAAAATTCTGCATGATGAAAACCTCGTCTTCAAGATCCTCCCTTCGGATATTGGCAAAAGCGAATTGCTCTAATTGCTAGACTTTTCTGGGATAACAACTGGTCACCCTTCTCGTATACTCGTAGGATGTGTTCCTCCCAACAGTTCCCAACAGACCCTTTTCAGTAAAAGCAGCAAAAACGTAGAACAGCTTGCCGAACTCATCGTCTACATAATCAAACTTCAATCATAGGCTTGAGGCGCATTTCAAGCAATGCATTTTTTCTGACGTTTCGAAAAAACCCGGAATCAACGGTGTTCATTTCATCATTGCTCCTTAGCCTTTGTAAAAATCTTATTCTATCAAGGAGAGCCTCCAGAGTGGCGGTGAGCTTTTGCGATGCAATTTTACAGGATGTAGGGTCCCGTGTGGGGAGTCCAAAACCATAGTTACTTTGGTACATGTCGCGTAGGTGAGCAGCATTGGTAGGTGGGAGCGCGCCAGCCAATAGTAACAAAACAGAGCACAGGCCGAACACATGCCAACCCATCATGGTACCAGCTGTACATGCCCTCTCTGAATGGCATGCACATTCAATGCGGTCTGATTGGTTTAGGCGTTCCCACTTACCAATGCTGCTCACCTACGCGACATTTACCCGCTCTACTGCCACCCAGCCCGATGTGATCGGTTGGCGTAGTGGTGGCGGGGTCGCCTTTCGTGTGCGTCGAGCGGGTTTGACGGTTCGGTCCCCGACGAAGAGAATGATTTTGCACACATCGGATCGTTATTATTATGGGCTTCCGTGACCATAGGAGTCAATTTGTGCACGATTAATGCTCTTAGTATTTAAACCTAGCCTTTTTGGGCTTTCATTTGAGTTACCTCTCAATGGATCGTACTTGCACTGCACCATATCAGCATACCGTAAATGCACACAGGCACATAAACTTCACGAGATAAGTATGCATTCGGTTTGATACCGGTGAAAACTTGACATTAACAATAAAATGTCCTTTTCACCCGGACCTGTCGTCGCTGGACTTCTGTCAGCGTCCGATCCTGATTTCACTCCTCCTACAAGGAGAGAGATTGCAGTTGGAGATGCTCTAAAACGGCCTCTCCAGTAGGCAGTATCAGCGAGAGGAAGATTGTCCGTTCCCAGCGTTTGTAAGATGCTGCTGGTGTAATAATAAATGCAATAATCCCACCATCCCATATATAATAGAGGAGGGTTTTTTGTCTCAACATGACCGTGGGAAACTTCGTAAACTCCGCGGGCTCGGTGGTTTAATCACCCAAGTTTGAGGCAGGTTCTCGACTTCTCTCTCCGAAGGGAAGCGCCGGGAGGTGAGCAATCGCCGCTGCCGAGGAGGACACGTAGGCGTTGCGAAATAGGCCGGCGCCGCGGCTTTGCCCGCGCACGTGTTGGGTGGCTACTGCCTCGAACTGACCCCCTTCAAGGCTCCTGTCCTTGCTACCGGTCAATTAGTGCTTGCAGTTAGGTGCTGCTACTGTTGTGTTACCGCAGGGTACGACTCTGCCGCCTGTGTGCATGGCCGAGGTCAATGCTCATTCCTGTTGTTGCTGCCTTCTCTGTTTTCGGGCATAACCTTCTGATGTGTGCGAGCTTCCGCCTTCACTTTTCTAAGAACAGCTCCTGCTGTGTTAATCCATACTGCCTCTTCGTTACTGCCTTTGCCACCGTTTCACTTTGTTTCTCTTCGACAGTCTTAAGTTGATGTCAGTGTTGTGGTGAGAATCTGCGGTCCTATTCTAGTGCTCCTCGCCCTAAACGTTAGAGTATGCCCCTTGGTAGGAAGGCACATGTATGCCCATTCACAGCAGAAATGAACTTACTTGGTTCACCATAGGGCTAGAACCACCAGTGCTGCTGATAATTTTGAATTTCCATACAACACAAAACGACGGATTGGGCGTTCCTACATCGTGGCCCTCCCGCCCCAGCCTATTTGAGCCCCACTGCTAGTTGCGGCACTTATATCTACACTCGTGTGCTTCTTAAACAGGCTGACGACCACTTAACACGATGAGCCCTTTCCACCCGAGCCGTTTTGCGCCTGATTCTGTAGGCTGTAAGTAAGATTCTCCCATTCTAAGTTGGTTGGATTGAGCCCATCAGTTTCTCCCGCCCACATAAACTTCCTACTTTCTAAACCCTTCCAAGCTGTTGGATTTTTATTCGTGTGATAGCAGAAGTTGAACAACATTCTTCTGCGTGCTATACTGAGTGAGTGGTACCAAGCTAGGAATCAGTCTGGAGTAGGCGGCCCGCAGATGCGATGCCGGCGAAGCCGGCTAGCCTGGCGTGGCACGCACACTCCAGCGTCGGCGCCGACGGAGCCGGCGACCGACGCTGGTAAATAATAAATGCATTAATCGTGTACAAATTGATTCCTGTGGTCACGCATGCCCATAGTAATAAAGATCCGATGTGTGCAAAAAGACTGGCGACACCGGGGGACCGAACCATCAAGCCCTCCCAGTGCGCCCGTGAAGCGACCCCGCTACCACGACGCCAACTGATCACGTCGAATTGGCTGGTAGCAGGGCACCATGAACTTCGGGCTCACGCGTTCACACGGTTTTTTTCGACCACAGAAGAGCATTCCGAAAAAAGTAACTATGGTTTTGCACTCCCCATACAGGAACCTTACATCCTGTAAAAATTGCATCGCCAAAACTCACCGCCACTCTGGAGGCTCTCCTTGTCAGAATTTTCGAGGATCTTTTGGCTCAAGTTGTTTAAGCATGGATCGCACTGCTTTCGAAAATCTTGTGTGGTTTCATTCAGAGATCTACCTGTTTTTAGCGAATAGTGAGTGAACCGCAAGGAAAACTACTAGCGATTCTACAGAGAATCCGTGTCATCCTCGTACAAACTAGAAAAAATAAACAGGTAATAAAAGAGGAGCTTTTGCTACAAACCTTTCAATGGCAAGCTACGCGTACATTTTCCCGATCAATATTGAATCGTTTTGGCTGAATAAGTAATTGTACTCGCACAAGATCTCTTCTTATTCTGAATGCAGATTTTTCAGTTTGAAGTGAGACAGCAGGAAAAAGTAGAATTTTCCATTTTCAAGCGATTCATTTGGAAACAAGTACTAGGAATCCAAAAATAAGTCAATAGAATAGAGAGACCTATCCTATTATATAAAGCGGCAAGGCATAAATCACTGACGATCAACGAGCACAAAGCGGTCAACGGGTACAGAGTTGCTCTAGAGATTTTAGCAAGAGGAAACCAGGAAAAGTATACAAAAGAGGGACGACTTAGGAATATAAGCACTGGTGCAACAAGTACTACTCTACAACTCTCTGCGCAGCCTTAGAGCATTTAGCAAGACGGTCTCTCAAAACTCACACAATTGGGCAATATCGGCTGAAAAAACGCGGACAGCGGCGAGTCCGCCCGCGTCTGCACATTTGGTAACTGCAAAAGGCCATTTTCCCGTTTGTCGGACCATTAATGTAGGGTATCAGCTTATTTGTAAAGATACCTAAATTGTAGCCTCCCGCACTGATACCTGAACCACCTATTTCAATCCAAATGTGATAGGTAAGATCCTCCATCAGTTATCATCTTCGCTTGTACATCCTCCAAATCCTAATAGGTTCGTAGCATTGCGGTTATTGATGTAACAGTTAGGGCTTCAATAGCTTATTAGGGTGCTGGTAAGTGATGCTGCATAGTTCAAAGCACGACGATGGACTCCAAGGCCATGGTGAACGAAATAGAAGAGGTGGACCGACGATTCGCATTTGTTCGGTCTCAGCGCTTCAAGAAGGTCCTCCTCTTAGACGACGCGGCACTCCATCGGGCAAAAGTGACCACTGATAAGCTTGCCCAGCTACGTTCACGAGCCTCACCTACCGTATTCGCCGGACATCTCTGCATGCGAGTACCATTTTTGCTACTGGAAAGTCTGCATAGAATAGCCCGCTCCAATAAGAATTTCAAAATTTTCTGTTTCCTGGCGTTTTTGGCTTTTCTGTTTTCTGACGAACGCGACTTTCCGTTTTCTGGGAAAAAATTCGGCGCTATGTGACAACGGAGGGGTTAGCAAAATTCAACAAAATATATATGCCTAGGTAGGCATTTATGTAAGCAATACAAAACCACTTACCATTTAACCGGTATGGTCCTCTATGTTGCTTGGGGGGGGGGGTCGTCCGAGTATCTGTTCTGTGCTCTCCTCCGCTGACGCGGAGGAGAGCACAGATTTGGGCAAGGGAAGGGACTCCGGGGTGTGGCCGAGTTACGCACCCGTGTTTACATAGCCTACACCCCGGAGTCCCTTCCCTTGCCCAAATCTGAATCCCCCTCGGCGCGCCTCCCCTTCCTCCCGAATCCACCCCCCCCCTCGCTCCAACCTCCCTCGGCACGCCTACCCCTCCTCCCTCGTTCCCACACCATACACAAGAAAAAAAACTCTTAACAAAAAAACCATAAAAACACCGCGGCCGTGAACTTCGGCGGGCAATTTAAAGGGCGTGCTCCTACTATCGGACGTGGGCCCTGGAGCGAGGATGATATTGCACGAGGAGAGAGAACGGAGGCGTGGAGTGCGCGAGACGGCGCGACGAAAAACCATCCCAAGCGGTTTTATTGTTTAGAGTTCTTTTAGAGCTTTTTTTGGCGCTATGGTGGTTGGAGGGGGTCACCATGGCCTGCCGCGGCGGGCAGCTGCATATAGCGAATGTGAATGCAGTCTTATCTCCGCTTTTCGATTACAGATCCGTGTTTTACGTGGTTCCGAATTTGGCAAGGGAGGGAACTCCAGGATGTAGGCAATTCTAGCACGGGTGCGCCACTCGGGCCACACCCTGGAGTCCCTTCCCCTGCCTAAATCTGTGCTCTCCTCCGCGTCAGCGGAGGAGAGCACAGAACAGAGCTATAGCATTGTTTGGTTGTTTCCTTTACTATCAGTGTGTTACCGTTTCTTTTTTTTTTGTCTGTGACCCTTTTTGCAAGGTGACCCCCCCAACTACCATAGCGCTTTTTTTTACTTGTGTATGATGTGGGAGGGAGGGAGGAGGGGGAGGCGCGCCGAGAGGGATGGGAGTGAGGGGGGATCCAGATTTCGGCAAGGGAAGGGACTCCGGGGTGTGGCCGAGTTACGCGCCCGTGTTTAAATTGCCTACACCCCGGAGTCCCTTCCCTTGCCTAAAATCTGGAAGCAAATTTAAGGAGAGGAATATCTGTTCTGTGCTCTCCTCCGCATCAACGAAATCACAGATTTGGGCATGATTTTTAAGGTAATTTCTAACCCTCAGGCTTAGGTTACTTAGGTCACTCGGAGGACCCCCCCCCCCAAGCAACATGGAGGACCATTCCGGTTAAATGGTAAGTGGTTTTGTATTGCTTACATAAATGTCTACCTAGGCATATATTTTTTTTGAATTTTGCTAACCCCTCCGTTGTCACATAGCGCCAAAAATTCAAAAGTTCCGTCCATCGCTGATCCCCATATAGGTTTCGGCTACGTTCCTAGCGTGGTCCGCCATACCGAGGCCGGCAAGCTTGGCGTGGCCCGCACGTCCAGCCTCAGGCGCCGGCGACAGACGTGGTCTTTCATAAGACGACTTTTTCGAATAGCGTCATAACGTTCCGCCCAAATTATACCTTGTTTCACGTTTTGCCCAACAGGTATGCTTCTCCACTATACCATGTTCCGATGAGGATGTGTATTAATCAGTGGCAGATCTTGCTCTCTGAATGTTGTGCACTAGAAAATATGCAATGAATGCAGCTTCTGACGTCGTGGTTTTGAACAGATGGCAAGTGTGTGTGTGTGTGTCATTTCCATCTGCGTGTTTCGTACTCCGGTTTTCGGCCATTTCTGAGCCCCTCCTCCGCCTTTCCTCTTCCGGTTTGTCCAACAACGAAAGATCCGCACAATAAAAAAGTACTTATGCTGATCCCGAGGCTGATTCAGGCGAGCTGACCCTGTCCTAGCAGTACAACTCTTGAGTCAGAACAGCTTATCCTAATGACGCTGGCATTCCGAGAAAAAGGCGCATTGCACAACGTGACTGCGGTGAGTCATGGGATCGAGAACGTTCCACTCCGACGGTGAGCGCATAAATAGGCCGCAGCGGCGGTCGATACCCCACTGTCCCACTCGTCGGGTTCATCCTCCGAAGACGTGCCTCTGCTTGCCTGCCAGTGTTTCGTGAGTCTGATGGACTCATTGTGTAGCCTCAGCATTTTCTCCACAGTTCAGTGCCTTCATTACCTTGGGATATCCAGGTTCCGCGTGTTCAACTCGTTCCTCGTCTCACAAACAGTTCTCATGTATACGACTTCCTCGCTGGACAACAAAAAACAGCAGAATGTGTATTCGTGCTGCTTCCGATGTTTCCCGCAGTTTCCGAAATGATGACGATGTTAAACGACTAGAGCTACCCATCTTCAAGTCAGCATTAGGAAGTGAACTATGTACATCCAACTATCACTGTCAAAGTGACCTCCCTGTTCCCTAATTTTGCTCAGGTTCAGTGCTAGTCGGCCAACACGAGCCTTCGACGGCTTCATAAGTTTCGCTCAGCCCATGCTCACCTTTCAACTCTCGTATGTGCTTTCCTTCGCTTGTTTTAAAATTTTTTAGTTGAGTGCAGTTTTTACTAGCATGTGGATGCGATTAGTTCGATCTTTATTGCCTTTGTTAAAGAGTATTATGAGGCGAGCCTGCATCAGGAGTCCCTCAGCGTCCCAAAGCATATGAGAAATAGAACATCAAAGAGAAAAAAGGGCAAAAAAAAAACGAGTAAAGTCCTCACTCTCCACCTACAGAAAGTCTGCTCCGCGGCGCATAGTCTCCTCTGTTCATCCGTCATAATGGCGGGCTTAACAACCCGCCACGCTACCGTAATCGAGGGGGCGGGGCGGCGGCGCGCTACCGTAACCCAGGGAGACACCTAAGGCGCCTTTTATACTCCCACCGCGGCGCAGCGCATCAATTTGGGGAGCGGCGCGGCCAGTCGCGCCGCGCCCCGATTTTGACGCGCCGCTGCACGATTGCAGTTAGAAAGGGGAGCGTCAGCGACGCGCGGTCACGGCATCTGCGCACTACGGCCCGTGCTCCGGAAACGGTCCACGAGTCATTGAGGGACCAAAACAGAAAGGATTTTTTGGCTGATCAGCGCAATGCATCTTGTCAATGTTTGGGATTCCTGTGGGGAGCGGCGAATCCTCTCTTAAGCCTGGAGTCGAAGTCGCTCGCTCAACCTACGGTTGAAACTGGTGAGTGTGGCATTGAGTCGAATCCCCTGCAATGCAAACGGCAATAAACCACTCCTTATTTTGCGACATGTGCAGGTCTAAAAGTAAAACTGCTGGAACGTACCCATCGTCAAGAATCACTCAAAATTCTTGCTCATATGGCCATTCTAGGGTCACTGTGCACTAAGCATATCTTTAGCGTGATATATGAAGCTTCGTGAATGTTCACAGATCTCTATTCTGTTCTTAGGTTACAGAAGGTACGGGCTAAGGTCATGGTTACCGATTTCGCCCAAACTCCCTAATCAACCGAACCTACCGTAATCGCCCGTAACTTAAAAAAACGATGTCAGATTCGTGACCAGTACCCTAAACCGCCCCCCCCCCCCCTCCTTCCCAATAGAAGTTTGGTCGAAGAGGTGAAATATCCCACCCCACGCCGAGTCTGCCGCGGCTGATCGCGTCGCGCCGCGCCCTTCCCCTCAGCGGCGCGATTCGCCGAATACCGTAACCCAAAATTCCGTCAAGTGTGGTGTTTTGCAGCGGCGGAGTATAAAAGCGAGGCGGCGCCGCCTCGCGGCGCGAAAAATCGATAGCCATGCCGACCATCGCGCCGCGCCGCGCTGCGGCGCAAGTATAAAAGGCGCCTAACGTACGAACCCTAGCACGAGTTTTTTGGCACAGTGGCTCGAGGAGAGAGCCACCATATGAGGCAGCGCTACAAAAGTTTGTAGCGCTGCCTCATATGGTGTAGTTTGTTGTAGTTTGGCTTGAGGAAGCTGTTAAGCAGCGAAAGCTCGCCGATAAAGAATTCTGGAGTCTCAATTGTGCCAATTACATCGAATTACATATGAGGCTCAGGGATAGCTCCATTCTACAAAAGTTTGTGTTGCAGTAAATTTGAAATTTGGCGCGGCACGTATGTGATCTACGTCTGTTATAGTTTGAGCTACGCCGCTTCTGATGTAATTGAGCGTTCATGTACTTTCTTAAGAAGGCGGATAACTACTGAATCTAAGGTGACCACCTCCTTAAAGCCAACCAGGTTACAAAGACGGCATACAGTCAGCTACGAGAGCATCACCTTCCCAGTTGGACTCCTCGTTAAACGTACACAAGCAAAAAACTGAGGGGAAGTTGTCCTAGTACCAGAGCTCGGTTGGTCCCCAAACGAATGAGGTGTTAGAGACCTCTAACGCGCTCTAACACGTCATTCGTTTGGGGACCAACCGAGGACAGGACAAAGTCAATTGAAGATATCGCTAGATTGTTCAGTTCCTAGCGTTCAAAGTTGGCGCTATCCGTAAGCCAGAGAATACATAGCTATCGCAGTACTGAGTGGTTAGTGATCCGGTTCGATAGTGTTGTCAGGTTGATAATTACGGAGATTGGACATAAGTGATTATAGGAACACAACACCCTAACCTAACCTACGAGAGGTAGCATTATACAATCTCCTTGTCTGAAGGGACAAACAGCATGCTTAAATTAGTTTTTCTAGCGATTATCGTTCCTCAAAGTTGATTATAGCGGTCTGTGCACTCTTAAGAATATTGATACGATTTGCGTCCAAGTCAGTTTTATCTGTTTTCGCATATCTGTCGCCCATCTCGTTCTTTCGGGTGCAACAACCACCAGCTTTGAGGAGGTGAAGATCGATTGGGAGTTTGTTGAGCGGTTGATGCCCCATGAAGTGATACTCGAAGAGCGCAGAAGCCAGCTCCGAACCCCCCCCCCCCCCTGGGCGATGTGAGCAGTTTCCACACGAGCAGCTTGGCTGCACCACACCCTGGAGTCCCTTCCCTTGCCTGCTCCGAACCCCTCCCACCTTGAACGACAAGAGGTTCGCTCGTGTAATGCTTGCATTGAAGGATTTCGCGCCCCATCGCCAACGCCATGTTGGCCTGTTTGAATTTTTACCTTTCGCGCCCGAACAACTCGTCCGAAAACTCGTCCGCAGTTTTTTGCTTGTGTGCGTTTAACGGCGAGTTCCCAGTTGGAGAAAGCCCCGTTGCCAACTCTCTACTATGGAATAGACCCTCTGATGGTGTCGTATGGAAGAAGAAGTCGGACATCAACGACCCCCAATGAGAAAGACCTGGCAGTCGGTACATGGAGGAAGGGTTCGGCCGACCGGACGGGACGCCTCCACCCACCACTTCTCCTCGACCGCCCTATTCGCCGAGCAGTCCTGACGTGTCCCGCCACGTGACGACCTGACCGTGTCGCGTCGGCGATCGATCCCCGTCGGGGTCCGGCCGCCGCCGCCGCATCCTGTTCGCGGGCGGTGTTGTTCGGCGCCGCGAGGAAGCACGGACGGCGCGGCCATCGATCGCGGGCGGGGCGTATCGATCGATGATGGGTCGGCCGCTGGGCCCTCGCCGGCAGCCATTCTCAGTTCTCAGTGGTGTGACCGGTAGGCTGCGGGCAGTCATGAGCTTCTCCTCCTTCCTCTTCTTCCGTTTCCAAGCGTTTGGCCCGTCTGGGGCAGCCGTCTGTGCTTTCGTTCTGCGTGCGTCATCATGACAGCTCCGTTCTGAACCTATCTTCAGCGTTCCCGCTACTTTCTGGACCATCCTGCCCTTATAACTCGTCCTTTTCAGGAACTCTGCGCAATGCAAATCTTCGTTAAAACGCTAACAGGGAAGACAATTACCCTCGAGGTGGAGGCGTCCGACACAATCGAGAATGTCAAAGCCAAGATTCAAGACAAGGAAGGAATCCCTCCAGACCAGCAGCGACTGATCTTCGCAGGTTGGCATTTAAATTACCAGTCAACGAGTTGTGAAATCGAGTTCTGGATTTGATGGCACAAGTCTACCTTCCTCGATTTCAGGGAAGCAGCTTGAGGATGGTCGTACGTTGTCCGACTACAACATTCAGAAGGAATCTACACTTCACTTAGTCCTTCGCCTGCGTGGAGGCATGCAGATCTTCGTTAAGACGCTCACTGGAAAGACAATCACCCTGGAAGTCGAGGCCTCAGACACCATCGAAAACGTCAAGGCAAAAATTCAAGACAAGGAGGGAATTCCTCCAGATCAGCAGCGATTGATCTTTGCGGGTAAGCATGTAGATGGATGAGGATTTGATGAACAGATTTTTGACAAGACAACTATAGTGGAAACGGGTTAGGTGGTTGCATTAAAGCGTGAAGTTGGTGTTAGGGCACACTTTTCCACTGCAAATTCGCCGCATACTTTGTTTGAGTCATCGCCCACGCTTAGGTTCGGTCAACTGTATCAAACCAATGGCTGCTATGATCGCTATTTGGGTTCATGATATGGGGAAGTTTTGACACTTGTGGCTTAGGTGGACCGCATCACGGCGTTCCATACATTGCATAATCCTGCGCGCAAAGAGCACAGGCGCGTTCAGCGGAAAAATGCGCAACTATGCATTTTTCCGCTGAACGATGTGAACAGTTTTGTCACGAATAGCTTAGATGAGCCTACTGTAGGATGGCAGGCATTGTGTTACTAGCGGTGATTCAACGCAGCTTTATGTCTGAGATGAAGTAGAAAGTGTGGTGGAAAAAATACGACAACGCTATTGTGACAGGAGCGTCTCCCCCAAACCCGCATTTCGCCAAGAATCGCCAAGTGTAGATATGCAAGCCTCAGTGTTAAACGCAACCCGATAAACCATGGTCTAATCCGAGCTTTGCACTCACAAAAACTCACCCTTCTTCCGTTTAGCTTGCAAAATCCAGGTTTTCTCATTTCTGTTAGACTGTGTCCTTATTTGTCCTTCTTCAGGAAAACAACTCGAGGACGGCCGCACCTTGTCAGACTACAACATTCAAAAGGAGTCCACCCTGCACTTGGTTCTTCGTCTTCGAGGAGGAATGCAGATATTCGTAAAGACGCTCACTGGGAAGACCATCACCCTGGAGGTCGAAGCCTCAGACACCATCGAGAATGTCAAGGCCAAGATCCAGGACAAAGAGGGGATTCCTCCTGATCAGCAGCGTTTGATTTTCGCCGGTAAGCGATGGTTGGGTAGAGATTCTTACTGCCCTTACGTACGTAGCTTTGTACTGCTACTGAGCGTCTTTCGTTCAGGAAAACAGCTTGAGGATGGTCGCACATTGTCCGACTACAACATTCAGAAGGAATCTACACTTCACTTAGTACTTCGCCTACGTGGAGGCATGCAGATCTTCGTTAAGACGCTCACTGGAAAGACCATCACTCTGGAAGTCGAGGCCTCAGACACCATCGAGAATGTGAAGGCCAAAATTCAAGACAAGGAGGGAATTCCTCCAGATCAGCAACGACTGATCTTTGCAGGTGAGCCTTTAGATGGATGGGGATTCATGAGTAGATCTCCACACTTTTATAGGTTATATCCAGACTTTTTTCTTCTTCAGGAAAACAACTCGAGGACGGGCGCACCTTGTCCGACTACAACATTCAAAAGGAGTCCACCCTGCACTTGGTTCTTCGCCTTCGAGGAGGAATGCAGATATTCGTAAAGACTCTCACTGGAAAGACAATCACATTGGAGGTCGAAGCTTCCGATACAATCGAGAACGTCAAGGCCAAGATCCAAGACAAGGAAGGGATTCCCCCAGATCAACAGCGATTGATCTTTGCCGGTGAGCATTTAGATGGATGGCGAACGTTATGGAAGTCAGATGGGAGGGGGTTGCCTTACAAAAAGAAAACGTTAGTAACCTGGAAAAACGAGGCATACTGTTAGTGAAGAAAACAAACAATAACTCGTTCTTCCGACCACCCCTTGGAGTTCCTTCACCTGCCAAAATCTGCCCTCCGACTAGGAGGAGAGCGCTGATTTTGGCAAGGGAAGGGACTCCGAGGTGTGGCCCAACCAGCTCGCCCATGTTATCTTCCCACTTTTATTGGATTATATACCTTTTTTCAGGTAAGCAACTTGAAGACGGCCGCACCTTGTCCGACTACAACATCCAGAAAGAGTCCACCCTTCACTTGGTCCTTCGTCTCCGTGGTGGTATGCAGATCTTCGTAAAGACTCTCACTGGAAAGACAATCACCTTGGAGGTCGAAGCTTCCGATACAATCGAGAACGTCAAGGCCAAGATCCAGGATAAGGAGGGGATTCCCCCAGATCAGCAGCGATTGATCTTCGCAGGTAAGCATATGGCTTGCCAGGGATTTTAACTGTTCCTTCCATTGCTAACTGCTACTGAGCGTCTTTCGTTCAGGAAAACAGCTTGAGGATGGTCGCACATTGTCCGACTACAACATTCAGAAGGAATCTACACTTCACTTAGTTCTTCGTCTCCGTGGAGGCATGCAGATCTTCGTAAAGACGCTCACTGGGAAGACCATCACTCTGGAGGTGGAAGCTTCAGACACTATCGAGAATGTCAAGGCCAAGATCCAGGACAAGGAGGGGATTCCCCCAGATCAGCAGCGACTGATCTTCGCAGGTTGGTGCTGGCACTACACTAGCAGAGGTCGAGTGGTGGAGGAAATGTAATTGCTTCCATTTCAGGAAAGCAGCTTGAAGACGGACGCACATTGTCGGATTACAATATCCAAAAAGAGTCGACGCTTCATCTTGTGCTTCGTCTGCGCGGAGGAAACTAGAGATTGCATACTGATACCGTTTTTTCGCTCTTGTGCACGAACACTGGTCTCCTCATGAACTCACCACTGTAAAGTGCTGTGAATAAATCATTGCATTGTAATGTGTATCTTTCGTAGTAGCGTAAGCGGAGGGCGTTCGCTATGTAGTGCAGCACAGACAGTTTACCAAGCACCACTCAAGAGCAAAAGTGGAGTGACCCACCGACTGAAGCTAAACCGAGTAGTGTGACAAATCGTAATACGGAACTGGGATGCATGAGGTGAATTAGCGGAAACGGGTCCTTCTTAATATTAGACCTAACCGGGGGTGGGTCCATCCGAGCTGTACCTCGCAAACCTGCGCATCAACCCGCGCGCGCCAATTTGATGCATTCTACGTCTTGTCCATGCATCTATTCCGATCTGGTTCTAGTAGCCTTAACAATTCGTGGACGACCAGAGGATAGTGCTTCACATCATGCGAGGAAGATCGGGGGTTTAGTTCTGCGGTGCGTGATTTTTGCATTTCATCTGTGTGGTTGAGATTCAAGGGGTTTTGACGTCTACGCAATTTTCTGGTGTTTTGTGCACATTTTCAGCTGTATGCGCTCCTGCGCTCGAAGAGCGCCGAATCAGGGGTCAAGCTTGAGGTGCGAGAATCGCAGGGGGGGGGGCGTACTCTTCAATGTTCTAGCTACCCGTGTTGTATTGCAGTTAAACACAGCAACACTAAAGGGCCTGATTCCCCTGACCCCGACATAGCGGCACTACGTTTTCTAATAGTCTCCATGTTCTCTCATCTTGAAACCTCGGCATCGTTATCAGCTGTGATGTTTTGCTTCTGTGCCAGCGAATCTGTTAGGTGGGAGATTCTCGACCGTTCGACCGAAACGGTCGAAACCTCAGGCCCATGGTCAAGCTTGAGGTTTGGGAATCGAAGGGGGGGGGGGGCGTGCTCTTCCGGTTTTGGCTGAGGATTCTCTTATATTTCAGGTTTTAGGCGATGTTTTTAATTCTTAATAAGTTTTTTCTTCAGGAAAGTCTACGAAGGCGTGGAGTCTCTCCATCGTTCCCTGGAGCAGTGAAAATTAATATTAAAAAGTTTTAAATGGTGATTGTATTAATTGTTAAAATACAGATTTCCTGCCTGCAGATTTGGAGTCAATGAGAGGTACCCATTTTTTCAGATTTTTTTTTTCCAGGAAGTCATGGGCACGACAGTTTTTGCCTGAACGAGAGGCATCTTCGTCCTAAATTGCACTCTATAAAACTTGAAGTGTCAATTATTAAGGAAAATTAAGGGCTTTTCCTACAAGACTTTTGGCGCTCTTCGAATCGATGACGGAATGGCAACCGGAGGATGAACTTGTCACGGAACTAATTTTCTCTCTTCTGCAGGAAACAGCATCAGAAAGTGAAGTTGTACCCTATGAAATTTTAAGCAACACTTTGACACACGGTAATAAAACCTGTTTTTCTGAAACGTATGAACAGACGTTCCGATTTGTATCCACACTTCTTATAGTTTAGAAACTCTATGAATTTTTCAGAGACGTCGAACAAACTCCGAAGTATGGCAGGTTACGTGAAGCGATTGAGTTCTCCGATATCATCGATCGCCACTGTGGATGGTCTTCTCGCAGAGAAAATTTCTATCTTCTCAAGAAAAGAACATGCGAGAGTGAAATTGTGCTTCATGAAGTTTTAAGTCACGAGTATTACACTGTAAAAAGCTAAGCTTCTTCGCCATATGATTAGGGCGGACCGTATTTAAATTCTCGTTCTTCAAGAAAAATTAATTTTTACCTAAGTCAGATCACCCACACAGTTGAAATCTTGCCACAAGAAGTTTCAAGTTTTGTTCAATGCACAGTGTGAAAATCGTGGTTTTCTGAAACGAATAGATTGCATCGACCCCTGGTCGATATGGCACCGACAGAAGCGGCGAAATTCGACTTTCTCAAAAATAACTACAACTCGGTAAGTTTTTCAAAATTTGAAAAAAGCCAATGGCATTTTTGAAAACTAGATAGATTTGCTTTCTAACCATATGAGAAACATTTTTCAAAAACTAGGTCTTTATATGAGGCGGAGTGATTTTTGTGCGAAAAAAATTGAAGTGATTTTGTATAAATAATTATATTTCGATATGTAGCCATGTTCGACTCTCCTTGAAACTCGGCATGGTAGAATCTGTCTGTAGAGTTGCTGAGCTCTAACAGTCTCGCATTCTAACCTGGGCCGGATTCATGAACGTTCCCGGGAACGTTGCCGGCTTCCCATGGGAACCGACCGAGGCGAGAGAGCGAGGCGGGAGAGAGAGCCAGGAGATGATATCGCTTATCTCCCGCTCTCACCGCTTCATAAATACGGCCTCTGGGGTAGGTGCTGTCCCGTATCCCTGCTTGCCCTGTGCGGCTTCCTTTGGTCCTTCAGTGGACTGTGGTGAGGTACGACACTCGGATTCTCTCCTTTGTTCAGGCTTCCAAAAATTTGACATTGTATTTTGTAAGATTGAAGAGATGTTTGGTGGGGTAACTCCCAATTGACCTGCCCCTTTCAGGCTCTGAAGAAGACGATCCAGCCGAAACGTTAGCCACCAATAAAGCCGTTTACCAACCTCGTGAAGAGCTCAGCAACTCTACAGACATATTTCGATAAGTTTTTGGAAATTTGATAAAGCCAAGAGCTTTTTGAAAACTAGAAAAATGCGCTTTCATACAATATATGAATCAGTTTCGAAAAAAGGGTCTTCATGCGCGGCGAGGGGGGGGGGGGTGCGATTTTTGGCAGGTATTTCTGCAAAAATCGACCAATAATCGCACCCCCTCGCTGCGCATGAAGACCCTTTTTTCGAAACTAATTCATATATTATACGAAAGCGCATTTCCTCTAGTTTTCAAAAAGCCCTTGGCTTTTCAAATTCCAGAAACTTACCGAAATATAATTATTTATACAAAATCACTTCCTTTTTTCGCACAAAAGTCGAAGGACTCTGCCCCGTATGAAGACCTAGCTTTTAAAAACCGATTTTTATACTTTATGAAGGCTCCTTTCTTCTAGTTTCGAAGGAGCCATTGGCTTTTTCAAATTTTGAAAAACTTACCGAGTTATAGTCAGTTTTGTGGACGTTGAATTTCGTCGCTCCTATGACGTCGGTGCCATATCGACCAGGGGTCGATCCAATCTATTCGTTTCAGAAAACCATGATTTTTTTGCTGTGCTTTGGTCAAGGCTGGAAACTTTCTGAGCCAAATTTTAACTGCATGGGTAGTCTGTTTTAGGAAGAAAATAATTAATTTTTCATGAAAGACGAAAAATTTGAATACGGCTTGCCCTAATCATATCGAAGATAGCTGCGAAGAAGGTTGGTTTTCTTTTATTGTACGATAATCACGGCTTAGAATTTTATATGGTACAATTTCAGTCTCTGATGTACCTTCAGAAGGTAGAAAAAAATTTTCCGCGAGAAGTCCATCCTTGAGCTGCGACTCCGTCAGTGATTCGAAACGCCCTTCAAAAATTCTCGTAAGGAAAGCACTTAAGTCACCACTAGTAAGTAATACTTGAAATTTTATACAATACAATTTTGAACGTAGATGTCGCTCCTGCAGGTAGAATGCCGTCGTTTCCATAACATCCTAAATAAAATTGAAAAAAATTCAACACCTCTCATCCATTCGAAATCTGCCGACAGAAAATCTTTATTTTTTACCACGCAATAATCAGAATTAGAAGCTTTATTCAATTCTGTGCTTTAATCAATCAAATCATTTAAGCAGTCAATACTAACATGTCTTTCTCAGTGGACGACGCTGCGCCCGAATCTCTACAGTGTCGAAGCCACGCCTGGAAAGAAGAACCTCTTAATGGGTACAAAAATCGTATACAAATTGAAAAAATGATGACATATAAGAACTAACCAGAGATGGAGACAAGGAGGCGGGTCGTACAAACTCGCTTCGGAAGGGAGAGGTCGTAAATTTTCTTCAAGAATCGCACCTCACGCTTGACCCTGCGCCGAACCCAGCTTTCAACTGAGTGGTTGAGATTCAAGGGCTTTCAAGTGGATTCCCACTGGGCGACGAAAGCAGTTTCCACAAGAGCAGCTTGGATGGTACCCACCCTTGAGTCCCTCCCCTGGCCTGGTTCTGCGCTCTTCGAGCACAGAACTCTGCTATGGACTCCCCTGAGTGATGAAAACGAGCTTCAATGAAAACGGCTCAAGATACTGTAGCAGGCGCTGGCAGATTGCCACGGCACAGTTCGGTTAGGTCTAATGGCTTCGCGGCAGCGCCCTCTTTGCTTCCGCGCGCTCCTCGAGATGTGCGGCAGATGGCTTACGTGACTTAAAATCTAACTCAACCTGGAGTTCCGTGTCCGTTCACTTTTACTGCTGTGATTCGTGTGCCTTGTGTGGAATGACAACAGTAAGCTGTAATGGAACACCCTGTCTGAAAAGCACAAATTCACGTCTGGGTGTGTAGGTATGTCGTTTGTGAGGTAGCATTATGGAAGCAAGGAATTGAATTCAAGTGAATTCATTCCATAAAGACATCCGTGACCTATAGTATTTCTCAAGTTCGAAAGTGGATATGTGCGTGGTCTCGTCCCCATTTTCTCATGAAAGTTGGGAAATTTGCTTAAAAGCTGCTAGAAAAGAGGAAGCTGAGAACGGGAACATATACATAATAACTACAGGAGGACACCTAAACCTGCTATGTATGGAGTGAACATGGCAGCACTGGAGGAGATACGTGGTGCGCCATAAAGTTTAGATCTATATGCTTACTGCGTTTGCTACATTTTGAAGAGCACATAGTGTCGTCGAAACATGAGGCAAAGTCTTCTCGGCGCTATGGTAGCTGGGTGGGGCGGGCACCTTATAAAGTGTCACTATCACGAGAAAAGAAACTAGACACACTGAGAGTAAAGAAAACAAACAAACAATGGTATAGAGTTCCTTCCCCTTTGGTAGCTCACCAACGGATGCGCCTTCAGCAGCTTGTAATAATTGATTTCTTCCTTTATTAATTCAAGAGCACAACACAACAATAACTCATAGCAGTTTATATACGGAGTTCCTAGAGGAGGAGCCTTGAAGTGTGACATACACTGCTGGACATAATGATAGATCCATTCAAATTTTTGTGTTTTTTCTTGTTTTTCTGGGAATTGTGAGCCGCTTCGAACAAAGTTTCACTACAGCTATAATGTCACAGAAAGAGCAAAGATATAGCAGAAAGAACTTCTGAGTTGAAAAGAACAAACTTTATAAAAACTTTTTTCTTCACCAAATGTTTTCCTTAAGGAGTCACAACTTCAGACTCACCAAGCAATAGAGGGTTCTACATGGTTTACAACAACAAATTTAAACAGGAACAACAACATCAGTAATCAGTAGAGCCTCCTCGACGTTCAATGACTTGAATTAAACGATTGGTCATGCTTGAAATCAGCTTGTTCACGAGGTTGCCGTCTACGGCGTGCCAAGCCTCCACAATCGCCTTTTTTAGCTCAACAGTGGTCTTATAATGCTTGTTATTAATGTAGATATAGCGCACCATAAAGCCCCAAATGTTTCCTACAGGATTGAGGTCTGGCGAATCGGCCGGCCAATTTAAAATCGGAATGTGATGACGTTGCAGCCACCCTCTAGTGCTACCACTCACATGAATCGGGGCGTTATCCTGCTGAAATATCAAATTTCGTAGTGAATTTCTCCTCCAGAAGCGAAGAAGACCATGTTCCAAAGCAAACTGGTACTGAGCCGAGTTCATCTTTTTCGGAACGAAGAGCAATTTGACTCGTCCAGTCGAACAGATGGCTGCCCACACCATCACTCCACCACCACTGAAGTTGCGTTTTGAAAAGAAGAGTTTCTCCTTCCTCAGATCGTGCCAGTAGTTGCGAAACCCATCAGGCCCATCACAATTGAACTTCTTTTCATCGGACCACACAATCTGAAACAGAGAAAATAGCAGACGCTATGACAAAGGAACTCCATTATCTTTGACCAGTCGGTGCTTATGTTTTGACGTGCAAAAAGAAGTCGATTTTGACGATTCGCGGTAGTAATGAATGGGGCACAGCGCATTCGTCGCACGATGTGTGTGCTCTTCGGTAAGATACGTCGGACTGTTCTGGAGGAAATTTCCAGGTTGAGATTTGCTTTGATCTGAGCGGACGTCGACAAGGAGTTCGATGCTACTCGCTCTGTTGCTCTTCTATCTTGCTCTGTCGTGCTTGGTTTTCTTCCTGTAGGCTTCGTGGCACCGTACACATCTGGATTGTTCACATACGAGTTGAAAACATGATGGGAACATCCAATTTTCTTAGCAATGCTACGGTTGCTCATGCCGCAGCTCTTCATGCCGTTAAAAGAACCTTTCTCGAAATCCGAAAGGCGAGTTCCTCTACCCATCACCGATGGAGGATGAACACGACAAGTGCAGTAACACAGTTCGGCGTAAGAAGCACTCAGAAGCGAGTTTAGCTTATTATTACTGAGTGGATCTACCATTATGACCAGCCGCAAAACGCCGTATTCCATAAAATTGGAATTTTTCTGGAAATTCGGCACTTCACGAGGCCAGTTCTTGTTGTTATTTTTTAGCTTTGTCAATGCCCCTAGTACTATACAAAAGATACTCACGAGGCCTTTGCGGGTTTTGAAAAAATTATATTTTCGAGTGGATCTATCATTATGTCCAGCAGTGTACATGGGTCAGAGAGGCTGATAACCTCTAGTGTTTAACGGGTGTACCGCGGCTACAGTGTATTATTTGTGCATTATCTTATTTACCTGTCTTGCGGCATGGTTAGGTCATACTTGTGGATGCTATGCAGCGATGTTATTCACCTCAACATGTTATCATTCATTCCTTTTTGTTTTATATTATGATATACTAATACTACACATTTATAGATGTGGATCCTAGTTGGGTATTCACAACATCCCCTGCCCAGCGCAGAAGTAAATGAAATGCGGATCTGTAATCGAAAAAAGGAGATAAGGCCGCATTTACATTCGTTGTATAAACTCGCCACGCCTGCTCGCCACGGCAAGACTTGGCGACCCCCCCCCCAACTACCATAGCGCCGTTTTTAAACCTATGGTAGTGCTCTACCACATAATTTAGGAAAAGGCTTGAACGTGAGGGGTAAGCGGTCCCCTTATGTAATGCGGCATTACAACACCTTCGACCTTGGGGGAGGTCAGCCCGAAGTCTGCCACTTCGATGGCCATGATCCGTACCAGGATCACCAGCCACTGTATTAATCTCGTTTTACTCAAATGATGCGAACAATGTCTACATTTATCGTTTTGAGAGTCGAATGCACCAGTTCTAGAGTCGCTGTCTCCCTAAAGCCTCGAGCACACTTCGCTGCCGCAGCAAACCCGGCTCGAGCAGCAAATGAGGGTGCACGCTGCTTTCGCAAATGATACGGATAATGATAAGGATAGCAAACGGCAGCCGCAGCAAGAAATGTCGGTCCACATTTCCTGCTGCGGCAGCAAAACCGCACTCGCTGCCGCAGCAAGGTGTGTCCATGGCTGCGGCGCTGCCTTTGCCGCTCAGCAGGATTATGATACATTCAGTACCTTATTCGGTACAGCATATGAGTTAATAGGTTATACATAATTGAGTACCTTATTCGGCACAGCACACGATTTAATATGTTATACATAAATCAGTACCTTATTCGGTACAGCACACGATTTTAATAGGTCATACATATCTACTGTTATGATGAAGACAACCATTATTTTGTATGGAACCATGACATTGTTATGGATGTGAAAAATGTGATAAAGATTAGGGATGTTACAATGTTTAGAAAGATATGATGTGCTCCTTACTGTGCACACATGTGCGAGCTAGAGAATGTGGAAGAGGTGTTATTAATACACCATTGAGAATAAAATACATTATTGTATTGAAATACTGTTAGAAATCATTAGTAACAGAAAAATCATTCACATGTGACGGGATCAACTTATTCACATTTGTTGGTCGTAAGCTTTAGGTAAACGATTTGTCAAGTGTCCACCTCAGGATTTTAGAAGAAGTTCGGTTGACACAGGGGCGAGGTTTTGAAAAGAAAGAAGTAATTGAATTAATAACGCGAATTTGAAATTCTTTGAAGTGCCCATTCAAAGAATTTGGTGTCTAATTTTGCGCGAAGCAGCGCAAATGATTCGACGTAAACTTACAATACACTGATCTAAGCTACCTTTCAAGGTATAGATCAGTGTCCATAGTCCATATGTTGTTCTGCTGAAGTATATTTCGCCTGTAAGCGTGGTGATCGTCGCAATTGTTGTTCCGCAGTGTCCGGTGCTTCTTTTGAGCTCTCCAAAATAGGAGCTGGTGCCGTGGCAGAAGCAATGGCTACTGTGGAACGTGGTGAATATAACTTCAATCGGTTCATATGCACTGTTTGTCGCTTTTGGCGACCCACAAGATCTTGGATCAGGGGAAAGCTCACCAGTGGAAAGCTCCGTTGGGCATACCTTATGGAATCGATCGTATCCCGCCTTGTATAGTTTCGTTTTTTCTGCAATTTGGCGTCCTATTGCTATGATGCGGTCTTTCAGACCAGCAGAGAATTGGTCCGCGAAGTTGTCTGTGGCGAATACGAGTGTGGACGGCAAGTTGTGGATATCACACCATGTGATCGGGTTCCTTCCATGTATGACGAAGAATGGGCTATATCCTGTAGTTGAACTTTTGCTGCAATTATAGGCAAACACAATCGGCTGAAGGAAGTCTGACCACAGGTCTCTGGCTTCTGAGCAATACGAAGTTAAGGAGTCATGAACAACCTTAACTATTCGCTCCACCTGACCATTAGCCTTATGGTTATAGCTAGTGGTAAACTTGTTCAAAATACCGAGAGTGGTGTTGATTTTTGCAAAAATCTCACTGGTGTAATTTGACCCCCGATCTGAAACTAATTCATTCGGAATGCCGTGCTTGGATATAACATCATTTATGATCGCTTTAACGACTAATTCCGTCGTTTGATTCACGAGAGGAGTACAAATTACAAACTTGCTAAAAGCGCATACTGATATAGATATAAACCTATTTCCGTTTATACACTGTGGAACAGGTCCGATTATGTCCGTATGAATACGCTCAAAAGGTCTTTGGGGAATTGGAAAACTTCCCAACTCCTCACGTATGATGTTTCCCGAAGGGGTTTTGACTTTTTGGCAAAATGGACATGTATTCACATATGTTGTGATATCTAGATATAAAGTTGGCCAATAATACTTAGGCCAGTTAGCCTTTACCGCTGCATAGGTTTTTTCTATTCCTAAGTGAGATCCCATCAATGGATTGTCGTGGTGCGCAGAGATCACGACGTTTTGCATATGTGGGTTAGGAATCACAGTGCAGTCGTACTACACGTTGTAAGTACAGACAGTCCAGAAGAACATGATTTTTATCAATCATCTGAAATTTCTTAGGGGGTTGATTAACCTTTCTCTGAAAAAATCTTAATTACCTTCCCTATTCAGAATCCTGAGCTTTTCTAATGTCTTCCAAAGTGGGTAATAAGCATTGAGGAATGGCGCAAACTTTGTTAATGGGGTAGCGGCTAAGAAAGTCACATAAGTTATTGTGTTTCCCAGCTCGATATGGTAACATCGAAAGCTTGTATGGAAATCTCGCATTTGGCAAAGCGGCCTACCAGATCTGACCTGTGCATCAGAAATTTGAGGGATGCATGGTTAGTTACTAATGTTATCTTTGCGCTAGCTGCGTACGGGTGAAACTGTTTCAGTACAAAACTATGCCTAGCACTTTCAGTTCTATAACTGCGTAATATTTTCTCGTATGTACTCCCGAAGCTACTGTAGTGCCTTTAGTGTTCTGTGTAAGTTGGGAAATTTGTCTGAAACGGGCAGGCATTTGGTAATAGATGCTCTAACATAAATTACGTGAGAGCGTCAAAGATGGAAAGACAAAAATTGTGGTCTGGACGAGTACCTGTTTCCGGTGTAAGAAGGTCTTTTCTGCGGTTTGGTATAGTTAATGTGACATTCCTAGACAGAAGAGCGTTTTACAGTTGCGCAGTTAATGCGGACTGCCTACTGTAACGGCAAGAAATACGAAGCTGTACCACGAAAGGATTTTAAAGCTTGCGCATTCATTAACTAGGGCATCTGAGTGATGCTCGATACTTTATTCAGATAACTGCAAGATCCAGATTTGGTTATAGAAAACCCCAGATATGACTTCGGTCTCGAAAGATTCAACATCTTCGGATGCAAGCTCACATGAAAGCTTTGGGTGCGTTAAAAGCATTTATTGAAATTGCGTGTGAAGTCACCCACGCGGCGAACTTCCAATTGTTTTGCATCAATACGAAAAATGTCTAAACTGGCTGTGGCACCATTGTTTGGGTGTGATTTAGCTTTCATAAGCCAGCATAATCTTTTTGAGAAGCACATCTTTTGTGCGAATGTAGATTCTTAGTTAGGTACATCCCGAAATTTTGCCTGGGGCAACATTGCTGGGAAAGGCAGAAAGGGACAACTGTTTATTAGAATTTCTGTATGAATTATATTATTTGATTTTATTGAAAAAATAGAAACAAATAGCGCTGGTGAAGAGTTTGGACCGTTACAAGGTTAATCGCGTGCTGGCAAAACTATTGCTAGAGAAAGGATTCGAACTCTCGTTGTGCATTTTCTAGATGCGGGTGGTCCGGTTGCGCTATGCATGTCTGATTTTGTTGCTGTCTAAAGTTTTGGTGACTAGGACAACGAGTATGACTTTTCTGAAATCAAAATCGAGCTTGTGAGTTCTTGCAAAAAATAAAAGGATGGAAAATCATCACCTTAGGTAGATCAACATTATTTTTGAAATGGGTTTGATTGAATAAAATTTGGCTTATGATTCTTGCGCAACCGTTATGGATGACACTGCTCGATTATGTTACTCAAACGCAAACGCATTGTTTAAACCTCGACTTTAGCAGGGCAAGAAACGGTGTTTACTACATTTTTGAAGGTATGTCAAAGCAGTTTAATACCTTGCTGTCTCTTTGAGAAGGAAGTACGAAAAGTTCTTGTCACGGGGAGGAAAACTGTAAAGGGAGGGTCATTCCGACGCCAGACAACGTAAAATGCCCTATTCTGTGAGCCAAGTTTTTTTTTAAATTAACTTAGATAAGAAATTTTTTTGTAATGTAATTTAACTTAATGTATTTGTTTTCATTTTTTTATAATTTGACAGAATTTGGACATTTCATTAGGATTGACAAAAAAGGTGGTATCTACGTGAGAACTGTTTGCCTTTTATCACTTGTGTGAGGATTGGCTTGTTGTGGAATTACTGCATACTACAAAAAAAACGATGCGAAAACACTGAAAATATCAACGTTTATGTTGCTTCATGACAATTTTCTGATTGCAATTTTTTTCTGTTTCGGAAATTGTAGAACATCCGAAAGATGCAAATTAATGAAAGTTGCTGCTGAAAAAATATATATTCTTGCAAGGAGTCAGAGGATTCTCAATTAGCTACGCTCCGTTTAAATGTTCATATAACAAAATTTTGAAAAAATCACTGATTTTACCAGAAAATATCATTAGTCTGAGATTGTTTATGTTTGACAGGGAGATAATTTTATGTCTTTTGATTGCAAAATTTTTTTTCAAAGGTTCCTATTCTTCCTTAGCTTTACTTTAGTTTCGAAATAGGAATTCAGCGATTTTACCAAAGAATGTCAAATGCATAGCCTACTGAGGAGAGAAGTGAGGTGTTTTGTAGAAAATCTCAATGAGAAAGTGTTTGCTAGATGCTAGATTTCTTATTATTCGAGAAAAATAATGTTTTATGAAAAATATTGTTCTAAATTTTTCATTTGAATAATTGCAAAAAATATGCTTAGTCAAGGATTGGAACTCTGGGTTGCACTAAAGTGATATGTCACAGCGTCAGGATGGCTTGCTCTTTTCTTCTTTTCTTTTTAACCTGAAATAAAAGTAAAATATAGAAAAATCGTGAACCAGCTATTCGTCTATCATTCTTTATTTTTCGTGCAGTTTTACCGCACTTTGCTAATTGTTTTCAAAGAAATGATGCTTCAACAAAAAAATTCATTTTCTAGTTAAACTTGAACCATTTGTAAAATTGTATTTGTATTTGTATTTTTTCCGCTCGATTCCAAATCAAAGTTCATATTTAGTAGTAGGTCACTTGGGCAGTACGCTTTCGAATTGTAAATGAATTATTCCCGGCAGACCTGACATTATCGAGTACATGCAAAAATTGTGTCTGTTGCACGATTCGAACCTACACAGCTTATTCTACATGCCAGAGCTTTTACACTGTGCCACTGAGGCGTTAATTTGTCGATGTCGAAAATTCAGATGCCTTGGAGGCGTGGCAAAAATTATACCCATGGCGGGATTCGAACCTTAGCCGCTTTTCTACAGTTTGTTCATCCCACTGCTCCACCTATGCGTCTTTAACGCTTTACGGTATAAAATAAAGTTTTGAATTTATTAAAAGTATTTACGGTGTAGTAGGTTTTGCTAAATCGGGCTTGAAATAGCTTTTGATTCATTGGAAAAATATATTTCGAAACAAAGAATGTGATTGAAATGAATTGGTTTTTGGCTCATAGCAATGACTTTATAAAATTTTATTTAAAATTTTATTGGGTAAGACGCAGCAAAGCACAAATTGATCAAGAAACTGTTTTATGAATATCGTATTTTAAACAAAATTGTAATTTGGCGCTGTGAGAAGCAAAAATTATCGATTTTTTCCCCCGAGCATTGAGTGCACCGGTGTCGCAGTGGTGCGCGTGTGGTCACAGGGTCGGGTCTTCACCTAGCCAAAAAAATTTCATACTACATTGATAAATATTTTGCCTTACACTTCTGATTAGTAGGTCATAAGTTTGCCTTCAGATTCGGTCTTAAAATGCTTTTTTTCCATAGACAAAAATGTGAGATCGGGGATAAGTCGAAAAATTTCCGCGACCTGTTTGGTTTTTATTTGACTACGCCTTTAGGAAGATCAGTTGCGGATACTTCGTGTGGTGTACGTGCCACTAGAACTGCACGATCATTTAATTTAAGATGTCTGTTAAATAAATTTATTGGTTCCTTTTTTATTTAGGGTCATGGGGCATTTCCTAGTGGTTCCTCATAGTCTATGAATAAAAGTTGCTGAGGTCTGTGTTCTGCACTGCTTGCTTCCTTTCCTTATTCAGATAAGATACTAGACTGACCCTATGAAAACTTTGGAGCCTAAACTATTCGTGGGACAAAATGCAAAAATTTATGTCTTAGCCGGGATTCGAACCTTCGAGTCGCTCGTGATGCCGCGAACGAAGCCCACTGCGCCATATAGACATATATGTGTTTTTCAAGTGCCCTGACGGTAATTGGGACGGAGCAAAAAAAAATTTCGGCGTGTGATTCGAACCTCTCAGCTGCCCCTCTTCGCACTGCGCCATAAGGGTCGCACTATCCGTCTGGGGTTGTTCTCTGACGAGATCTGATAATTGTTTTTGAATTAAACAGTGATTTAATTGACGAACTCCTCCAGCTTTCTCTCTCGACTTCTTCTCCTTCTAAAATTTAAAATGTCAGAAAATTTGAAAAATTGAGAATTAAAAAAAATCTGTTTTTAAAACTTTGAAATGTCTGAAAATTTGAAAATAAAAAATCTGCTTTTAAAAATTTAAAATGCCCGAAAAGTTTAGAATTTTAAAGATTCGCTCTTTCAAAATTTAAAATGTCCGAAAATTTAAAAATTAAGAAATCTGTTTTTTAAAATTTGAAGAAAATGTTGCCTGAGTTTTGAAATTAAAAATTTCCGAAAATTTTGAAAATTTGAATAAAAATTAAATCCTTTAGGAAAAAATTAAAAAACTTAAACTTAAAAATTTAAAGATCTAAATTTGAAAATTTTTAAACATTTGAAAATAGCTTAGAAACTATCCCTTTTAAAAACAATTTTTGTAATTTAAACTTCGGCGCTTTACCTGGTCTTGGATCTGTAATAATTTGAGAAAGGGGAACAGCAGTGCTGCGGAGTGCTATGTCGCTCCTTTGTTCAGAACCATGCTGGCCTCTGCTCAGGACCATGGGGTCCTCCGACCCTGGTCCCTCTGTGTAATAAAGATAATGCATAAGGAATGTTGTTCTGTGATTCAGTGTTATCTCCGTGGGGGTCTTCTTGCGTGCTTCTGCTGCCGCAATCTCTAAGCGGTGGGTGGTAAGTGGGTCATGTGTGCCCAACACAGTCGTCGGCACAGCGCTATCTCACGGAGCATGGCCTCTGGACTGCTAGCGGGTCACAGCATAGAGGGACAACACTATCTACCCTTTTTTTGTTTGCCAAGGCCTTTGGCGTTATGGTTAATGTCGACGAATGGCGAACGAGTCCTTTCACATTTTGGCAGAAGAAATATATAAATCTAGTAAAATGAAATAAATTTAAATTCTCGGCGTTTCTCGGAATCTCAGAAAGCGCGGCCAAGGATGCTTATAAAACATTTAAAAAAATTATTTAAAAAAATATGTTGCAAGTCTCGGCGTCTCGGAATCTCGGCGGTTCTCGGAAGCGCGGCCAAGGATGCTTAGAAAACATTTAAAAAATTATTTAAAAATATGTTGCAAGTCTCGGCGTCTCGGAATCTCGACGTCTCTCGGAAGCGCTGCGAAGAATGCTTAGAAAATTATTTTAAAAAAATTAAAAAAATGTGCAGCGTCTCGGCGTCTCGGAATCTCGGAATCTCGGAATCTCGACGTCTCGGCGTTTACATTGTATTACTAAAAAATATGGATCCAAAATTTTATAGATATATTGTTACATTTTTAATGAAAGCCTGAAATGTGGGATCTCGTCGCCTGGACTGATATGTATTGAATAATAGTTAATTTAAATATATTTTTCGATTATTTGTTTTTTTCACATATTTACATATTAACATAAAAATATTCCTATGCCTGCAGTGCAATAGAAAGAGTCATCAGACTACAAACACTCACCCATCCGGTTGTGGACATCGGTCGTCGGGTGCCAGCGGGGTGTGGGGGATAATGATGGGTAATTAGCGATCGCTTAGTTAATCGAAATGAAGGAGAAAAAAATTTAATCTAGAATCTATAAAAATCTCCCCGGGACCTCCATATCAGGTTGAAGGATAGCGACTCCTTACCTGAAGAATCCTACGGAATACCTGTTCCTATGTTCTAGAGTAAAGCTCAGTATGCATCTCTATTAGGGAGGCAAACTGTATTGGACTATGAGCAAAGGGGGAAGAAAGGAAGGGAAGAGAGGGCAGGCAAGCCCTCTCGAGGCTGCAGGCGACGGGCGACCTCCCGGTCGGGGCGACGTAGACGTGACTACCTTAGCAAGGAGCTGCTATCTCTAGTAGGTCGTCGCTATCAATGGCAGAGGGGCGTTGGCTTCGAGGGTGCAGATTGGGTACAACCCGACACACTAACAATATGTCTCTTTTCTCTGTTTTGCGTTTCTGAAGTTTTTCTTGTGCAAGTTGACCCCCTACGGGGGACGAGCGTTCTACCCCCCCCCCACCGTCCCCTGGCCCGCCCACCCCTAACCCCCTGGGGCCGTATCCTCGTGTTCCCCGTTGGTGGTAAAATCCAATCAATCAACATATCTTATCATGCCCCAATCCCCCATCGGGGGAGGCTCGGGAAGACGAGCATACGGCCCCAGGGCTTGTTCGAGAGTCAAGTGGCTGCCTTACGAGATAGTGGAGACGCAGACATTTGCCACGCCTCTGTTTAAAGGGCGGGGGTAGAACGCCACTCCGCCCCCCCCCCACTACTTTATTTACCATCTACTTCGCTTGCTTAGCGAAGCGTTACAGACTGCTTGGAAGAGGCTCAGAAGATTGGAGGTGCGGCGGCAACCACGATAACAATAGCGCGCCCCAATGCAAGCGAGCCCGAAGTGGTCGTATTTGCAGAAGCCACATTTGATTTTACGGTTGCACGCAACGTTGCCGAAATTTTGCGCAACCAGTCCCGCTTCGCTATGTGAGTCAGGTTTGGGGCCTACGTCGTACTGATTTCGGTTATGAGCAGTCGCTCGCGCAGTTGGCTATCATTTGTCGTTCATGGGACGCTTGAAAATTCATCTTCAAGCTTTGTTTGAGAAGTGCGAAGATCTCCCAAACAGCTTTGGCAGCTTGACTGATTCAGATTTCAATCCAGTGGCAGTTGTGACATCACTTTCGTCCTGACCTCCGGTGGATTTTTATAGAAACAAATAGCCTCTCTGTTCTAGTAAAGCAAAGCAAAGCAGGGTTGGCCCTTCGTGAGCTTATGGTGAGACACATTCTCGTCCATTACGTCTTTCTTTAGTCGTTCATATTTAGAAGTAGTGGTGGAAAACGCTGGGTTTTAGGTTTAGAGAGGATGTTATCCTGCATGTTTTTCAAATTTGGTCGTCTTACCTCCCAAAAATGTGGAGCTCACTCTAGACTCGCGCCCCCCCCCCCCCTGGAAAACGTTCTCGGGATATCCTTTCCAGAGGTGCCAACATATTCATGGTTGTGAGGCAAAGACGTCGGCGCAATCCCAATAGGCGGTGACCATCCCCGTTGTAATTGGGCGTGCGTTCCACCCCTTGTCCTCTTGGCGTACCACCCTCACCGCCCTCGACTTCCCCGAGGGAATAGTGGCTGTCTTATGTTGAGCACATTATGCTGCTTGTGTATCCATTCCGACTATTATTTAAATGTGTGTAGGGAGAGCCCTCTTATTGGGGTTGCGCCCAAACGTCTAACGTTACTCTGTTGTTGAGTGGGCCATTTTTAGGGTCGTGTACTTTGCTAGTTTACTTCTCGTTGCCCTTGTTTTGTTGCTAGCTCCATTCATTTGATTTAAGATATTGCTACTCACGTGATGGCGCTCACAATATGCTTCTTTAACGGGCATTGTTTCTTCATAACACGCTGGGTTCACTTCCAATCAATTTGGTTGTATTCGGTAGGAAGCCTATATCATCGGATGCAATAGTACGGATAAAGCGGTGGCGAAAACCTTGATTGAGTATGAAGAAGGAATTTGGCTTTGATGAGATGGAAAGGGTACCAGCACTCTGTGAGTTGTGCCAAAGACTGTACGATGTCGATCAATCTATGGCGGAGATCTGACTCCGCTCCATCATTTCTGTTTGTCCTTATATCCTTCTTTGGGTAAGAAATCGCATGCATATATCAGGCTGATCGGAAAGTCTTGATAGGGTTTTCTTCAAAAGTCCACAACTTCCGTCTCTCGGCCGATACTCATGATCTACCATGCAGTAGTCATAGAAAATTCTCGAAGCTTTCCTGCAAAAGGTACATAGGCGCGCATGTGTCCCCCTGGAGTTTAGTGCCATGTCAGTTTGACAAGAACATCTCGAGCAGTCCGCATTGGAGGAGGACACCACTACTATCAACATCATCAACCACTGCTTCGCTTGCAAAGGGGACACGGAATTCAAAGGCAAAGGTCGGTCGGAACGCCCCCAAGCAGTGGAAGACTGTGCCTCTGTCAAGGAGGATTCTGAAGCTACTAATCTGATTCTTGCGACAAGACTCGGATGTTACCAATTGACAGTCGTCGGCAGACTCCAAGGCCTCGTCTGCCGAAAAGTGCTGACTCGATGGATCCCGCATGTCTTGACCGATAACATGCGGTTCACCCGCCTATCTGTCAGTTTCTCCTCCGCTTGCCTTGCCTGGAGTTTCTGGAAGACCTGGTTACCGGAGATGGGAGTTGGGCTCTCTAGGACTCCAACCCACACCGTACCGTTTGGGCACCTCTATGAAAAGAGCTGCCTACGCAAGCAAAGTCGGACGTGACCTCAAGAAGGTTCTTCTATGTGCTTCTGGGGCTCGAAGGGAATGCTATACTGCGAGGTGCTCCCGCAAGGGCACACGGTCACTGTTGTCGTTTACGCCACTCGGCTCCTGCCATATTCACCTGACGTAACCCTCTCAGATTACTACTTGTTCCGGTCCCTAAGTGCCTTCTTGGCTAAGAAAAGTTTCACAAGGGTGAAGTCCCAAGTCGTACGGTCGCCGACTTCTTCGACTCTCAGTCTCCCCACTTCTGAGAAAAGGGAATTGGCCCATTTGAAGATACCTTGCCGGTGTGTAGCGGGCACCACCCCACTTAGCACCGTTAGTTGCATTGTTTGCTACCGTTGTTTACGTATGTGTTAGCTTATGCTCAAGCTTCCTCTCTCTATAAAGCCGCTGCAGTGTGATTCGCGGATTAAGTATGCGCCAAAGCATTGTTGCAGGACTTGGATAGAATGTTCACAGCATAGTTGGCTAAGAACCGGGCGTGTTTCCGTGTGAAAACTACGCTTCGCTGCATTCAGCTTCTGTAAGTGATGTATGTTCATGGACGGTGTGTCGGTAGCTCATCGCTTAGTTTCAGGTGTTTTGCAAAAGAGTTTACATAAGCCAAAGGGACAATGACATCCACAACGGACACTGCTGATCACAAGAGCGCCTCAAGTGAGATCTCCTCGTCAAGCAACAATGAAATGGATAAACAAGCCGCTTCAAAGCGAGTGATTACGGGTAGAGAGATTCTCACACAGTATTTCAAGGTTTGTCGACATCTAATGCGTGGCAGTTCAATAACGTCCTCCTTGCCTCTAGCTCACACTTTTCAGGGCGATGCCGTTGCATTGATAACGTACCGCAAAATATGTAACGCACTCGAAATCCTTCCCAAGTGGGAGGCGCCCGCAAAGATCCAATTTTTGGAGCAGTTCCTCAACATCAGTGACATGCTAGACAATCGCTGTACACAACTAGTTATTAACCTGTCGGTGAGTCCGTGATATGATTTACAATGGTTTCGGCGATACCCAGATTCACTACTGAAATTGTACTTTCGCACAGACGATGACATGGTGCTAGTTGTGGATGGAGTGTGAAATACCATGCACATGTGAAATTGACTTGGATCAGCGTTCTCTGAAGAGTTAGGTATTTACTTCCGGGATAAAGAGATGCTGTTAGAAGCACGTAAATGTCCTAACAACAAATTCCCCTTGGCCCCAGTGTCAGCAGTTATTATCAGTGTGATTCGAGCGATTAGAAGGTTTTCAATGGTTACTTACTACGGATCATGCTTTAGGCTTACTTTGCTTGCACAAACGGGTTAGAATTGCCACGACTGAATTATAAAAATCAATCAGAATTTGCGGCCATCGTAAATCGGCGTCCGATCGCGGTTGCTGCGCTTCTGCGACATAGCCACACTGTTTGTAGTCATGTACGATTGCTATGTCTCTCACAATAGTCGATCTGATTGGTGCCTGAGAGCGTTAGGACCTTCCGATTCAGCAATGCACGGGTTCAGTGAATTTTAGGAACTAGATGGGCACGAGGAGTAACTGGTGGAGAACTTTTGTCGTGAGTGATGACTGAAATGGAAGCCAGAATTGAGAAAGGCAAGCTCAAAAGTTACTGTAAAAGTAAGAGGTGTGAGGAGCCCGCAAAGTGCATAAGCCATTCAAAACCCGACTTAACTAAACAGCAAAAATGACAAGACTGCCACGGTGAGAATCGGGGTCGATGCTGTGGTGAAAGATAAGCCACGACTGAAGCATAAAGTTAATTTCCTCCTGTTCAACCTGCCATCGTTCTCATCGTTTTTTGCTATTCCACAGCGTGGTAGAGTCCTGAGAGTTTACAGGACTGACCACGGCCCAACCGGCTTACGGTGGCAGCGAATTTTGGTTGTTTCTTTATAATTCAGTGTTGTCACACACAACGTTGAAATTTGGCCGAGGGATTATCCATGAAGGATAAAGGTCCACCCTCCAATCTGCGAGTAGGGGCCAGACAGCGCTTGAGCGTTGCTCAATCGGTTTTCGTGGGCTTTGGATCGTCTCTTCGTTTAGCGCGAGCGTTGTCAACCGGTCTTAAGGGTGTGGCTTTTTCTACAGTCTTCACAGTGTTCATGCTGAGCTATTAACTGTTGTATTTATTTTTGATGTTCTTTGAGTGATTGATTATTGATTCTGGACTATTTTACATGTTTCAGCGATTGAATTGGCAGGTTATACCAGAACAGATAATGGAGCGGTACCTGAGCATGCTTTGTGATGTTGCTATTCGTCAGGTAGTCAGAAATCTAGGTAAAGAAGAAGGCGAACTGTAACGCTGAGTTTTTACAGGTTTCACATACGGAAACAATTTATACATCGCTAGTTAGCAATCTAATTCCTGTTGTGAAGGTAGACGGTGAGTGCAGCACATCAGTGCATCTCTTTCACATAACACTTGTTTTTGTCCCTCGACACCTCATTCGTCGAAATTTGGTTTGAATTCGAATTTTGTGAGGCTTTTGTTATTTAGAGGAAGGTGGTGATACTGTTCTCGCACTGACCGCTGAAGAGCAGGACAAATTTTACGGAATGGCTCATCGAACCATAGCGCACATCTTGCAGTGCTTTCCAATGTGAGTTATTAACGCCAATATTCTGAGGAAAACTTTCCCAGAGAGTGGCACAGCAGACATGGTACGTTGGTCACAAACCCTGGCGTGGCTTCGACAGATTGAGTGTTTCTTAAATGGTTTTTCTTCGCCGTAGTATTTCGGTTAATTAGTAATAATTTTTTATTAAGAGTAGTGATCTTTTAATTTGGCTCTATAACGATTTTCCCATTATACTAGCGTTGTGAAAAGTGAGACATTTTCTACTTTTGCTCACTTTTATCAGCAACTGCTTCGCTTCGCTTGGAAGAGTGGCCGTTAAATATATTTAATTCTGTAATCCAAGTGCGAGGGCGGCACTCTTTTCTTTATTGAGTTCTGAAGCATCGACGGCTATAAAAATATGGGTTCCACTAGAACAAAAGGTGTGTTCGTTGAGACTGTGCGTGCAAAGCGACTCGGGGTCACCTTGTATTGAGTGGTTATCTGCCTTGGTAGGAACGCACATTAAGGCCAAATCACATCGGAAATATCCTAGCTCAGTTCACTGTGGGTATAGAACACACCAGTGTTGCATAAAATTTTAGTTGCGTACAACACAAAACGTCGTGTAGCAATGCGCCAACATGGTGACCCTCCCCCCACCCTCCACCGGAGCTGACTAGTACTAGATTGTATTATTACGAATCAAGGATGAAAATTCGTCCGCTCATTCTTATGGTTTATCTCATGAAGAAGTGCTCCGACACGCCTGTCTTAGTAACAAGCACGATCCTGGCGAAGACACCCCGAATGGTTACCGTATTATATAGGCGCGCGTTGGCGGTGGCGCGCGAAATCCTTCATGCCTAGCATTACACATGCGAACCTTTCGTGGCTCAGGGAATGCGGGTCTGGGTTCACGCTAGGGAAGGAACTCCAGGGTGGGTGCCATCCAAGCTGCTCGTGTGCAAACTGCTTTCGTCGCTCAGGGGGACTCCGCAGCTGGATTCTGCGCTCTTCGAGCGGCGAAGCGCATGCGGCTGAAACAATGCGCAAAAAAACTCCTCAGATCTTAGATAGTCAGCTGAAATGCAAGAGTGCCACGACACATGGGAACCGAACCACCACATCCCTCCCATGAAGTAAACCCGTTACCCTCTGCACCGCGACCCACTTGCCAGCGGTGCCATCGCGGGCGCACAAGACATCGATCGATCAATCGACAACGTGGACGCCGACGCGCGATCTCTAAGGCCTCTGTTATACTCCCGCGGGAGCATCCGCGGAACGTCCGCGGACCAATGGTGCACGGCGGAGGCGGGCGTGGCGGGCCGCGACGAGTGGCCCAGCGCGGGGTCCCGACGCGATTTCCGCCCATCCGCGGAAGCTCCCGCGGGAGTATAACAGGGGCCTAAGAAAGAGGGCGCAGACAGCCGGTATACGGTAACAATTCGAGGGTGTCTTCGCCGGAATCTCAGTCGTAGGCTGGTAGTACGATCATACAAGTTTTCGCCGCGCGCGCGGCGGCCTCTGCCGCACGCGCGACGAACCGCCACGAACGCATCTCCCCTGGGTGGGCTGTTATGGGGGAGATGGAGCTCTAACAAACTCCGAGTTATGCTCTATTGTATATAGATATTTGGCTTTTAGAAATGATGCTTCTTGTCAAAAGGGAGACTGAATCTTTTCACAATGGAAGCATTTGTTTATTTCTTCGATTAGGACATTCAATTCCCTTTCGAAATATCGATTTTGTCTGATTAAGTGCACCGGAGGACCCTCAGATAGCTGAGCAGAGGTAGCAAAAGAAGTTTATGTAGTTACGAGAGCATTAGACGTCGTAACTGTAGTAGCACACACTACGCAGATGTCGCGCTTGCCGCAGCAGTCGCCGCGGCTGCCGCGCGCTTTTGTATGTTCAGCTTGCTCCCCTCAGTCGTAGTACCATTAAGGCCTATGTTATACTCCCGCGGGAACTTCCGCGGATGGGCGGAAATCGCGTCGGAACCCCGCGCCCGGCCACTCGTCGCGGCCCGCCACGCCCGCCTCCGCCGTGCACCATTGGTCCACGGACGTTCCGTGGATGCTCCCGCGGGAGTATAACAGAGGCCTTAGCTAAGGTCTATCAGTTCAAGGAAGCTGCTCTACTTGTGCAGTTTTTTCGCTCACTAGCAGTGCAAGAGGCAAGAA
Organism: Heligmosomoides polygyrus polygyrus; assembly: GCA_947396885.1. NCBI lineage: Eukaryota > Metazoa > Nematoda > Chromadorea > Rhabditida > Heligmosomidae > Heligmosomoides > Heligmosomoides polygyrus. Next base: position 69,601,799 of record OX377203.1, read on the forward strand.
ATATGAAAACCTTATTATGCTCCAACCTTGCTCTTTCTACCTTGAGATCAGGTGAGTAGCTTTGCGGTATGGAGCCATCTGGAGATTCCCCCCCCCCCCTTCCCATTACGTTCTACATCGGCGTGATCTCCAGACGGTTCAATGACGTTGTTTGTGTTTAGCAGTGTCTTCACCACGTAAGTTGTTCGGCAACTCCTGATGTCCCACACCCCGATCCTCCACTACTACCTACAATTTACTGCAAACACAGTCACTCTTGATTCCGAACCGGTCATTTCTTCTAAGCGTCTGACCGACTTTCAACACAACTTTAAAAATCTTTATTGTCAGAGGAACTTTTTCCATGCGGGGCCGGTGCAGCAGTGAAAAATTGCCTAACCCCCATCGACAGACAAACACAAAGGAACGTCGCTTTCAACCTAAAATCGACAACATCGACAGATACTGACCTGCAGATCGAAACTTTCTACCTGCTGTGAAGCACTTCCGTCAGCCATAATACCAGCGCGTTTTCCACCACAATCGATTAAACTGAGAGAAAACCGAAATCATTGGCTAGGAGCTCGATAATATCGACCGATATTGATTGCCAGTTAGATCTGCGGTACATAATCCCGAGCACATTGGACGACGTCCTGCTTTACTGCCTCTCCCCCCTTACTGGTCGCCCACCTTATGCTGGTTCCTCCTTTACTGGTTCACCCTCTCCCTTGCTGATCCTCCTTAGTGCTCCCCGTCACACTAGGTCTTCTAAATTCGGACGTATGTTTGATGACGTTTTCGGCACGTCTTCTGAACAGGGTCGCTCAAAAACGCGCGTAGTTTCGTTGTGTCAAGCACCAAGAGCGCGCCCTTGCTCTACCGCCACGGTATCCCATGTTGGACGGGAAATCTTGCGTGCACGAAATACGCTAAGGCGTTCACACATTACCCAAACGTCGATGGGCAGACTTTATACATAGGTAGTGACCCTTCAGGCGCGTGGAGCGCAGTCGGAGATGCCGGCTGTAGCGTGCACATGTGCCAGGTCCTTGGTTCAGATTTCCTGCCCAGGCCATCCCCGAGTCGATCAATTGGTGTCAGACTTGTCTGGAAAGGATGGAGAGTTGGTTTGTTCATCAGCTGGTCACAGCAAGTGATGGTATAGACCAAATCCGCCTTCAAATCGCCTCCATGACATCCCGTAGAAGTAGAATGCGTCGCGGATCCCAGAAAGGGATTGAGTAACGCCGTCCTTTATCCTTTTAATCCTTTATTCCATGAATTCTTCAATTACCGACCTCGTCAGCTCCACCAACCGAGCATGAATGTTAGAACCATAAATGAATGTTTTGCTTGAACCGGAATATCTGTTTAGGGGAATGCTGTTTCATTCGTTAGCTCTCTTATTTACTTTCGATCACTCGTCATTTTGTGCAGACATGGTAATGCGCATGTTGGTTCCTTGATAGCGAGTAGGAGTGTTTTGCAAATCAATGTAAATGTAGTTGAAGGAGAGGCACAGTAAAAGTCACAAAGTGCTTCAAGCATTGTGCGCAAAAGGGATTCCTACTTTTGGATAGTGATCGGCCATTTTGTGTCTCTGTGAAAAGTGTCTCGTTCGTTAGGGGAATGCTTCATGATCAGAGCCACATTGCGACGACTTCGAGAGTAATTCATGTAGTACTCTTGCAGGTCGAACAAAGTGCTTCTGAAGGCGTTACGTCTCGGTGTACCGCATCAAAGTCATGACAGCTTACGCTTCGTTGGTTATATGAGGAATATGATCCAGTGTCTTGAGTACGTCGGCGACAAGCTTCGTGCTAATATTTGGGAGCTTATCATTGACCAAATGGTTGTGTGTGATGTGAGTTTACCTTTACAAATGGTTCTGTTAGCTAGCAGTTAGGCAATGATATTGGACCCCGAAGTATGTGACGCTATTTATAGAATTTTCCTGACAAATTGCATGCTTTTTTCTGCTGCTTAAATTGGACATTTTTGTAAGGAAACCCTCGCTTTTGAAATCAGGCTGAACATCTACCGTATAAAAACGAACGTCTTCCTGATTAAACTAGGTACTAGATGGCGGCTAGATTTTTTTTGTTCGATGAAAATTTAGTATGACTCTCGAAATTTTTAAATTTCTTCTACCCAATAAGTGAGTACCATGTTTGGAAAATTATAAAAGTTTTAATTTTCGAAGAAAAATAATGGCTTAATGCTTGTTCTAGAGTGCAATAAAGCGCAATGTCTAGAATAAGAACTCACGACATCCATTCGTGTTGCTCGTTGCGGCTCGCCCGGTTCATTTGATTGATAGTGTGAGCACTGCTTACTTGAAACAGCAAAATGAACATACGTGTATTTTGACAATTTCTTTTGTTGTATCATTCACAAGTGTGAATCCACGCAAACACAATTTGTGCTATCAGTCAAACAAAAATTGCAACGTCCTAGATGAGTGCATGGCGCAATCTCTTGTTTCCGTACTTTAAAATTTGCCTCTTTTGCTCTGTAAAGCAGGCTTTAAACCATTTTTTCTCGGAAATTGAAATTTGTGCAATTTTGAGGTAGATGATCGTTCTGATTGTTGGGTAATTGGGAAATGTTCATTCAGATTTCAAAGGCGCCAAGCTTTCTTAGAAGAGTATCCGATTGATTGGAAATGTGTCTAGTTTCACGTGAAAATAGTGTAAATAAAAGCGACGGGCTGGAATGCTCCTAAATACAACTGGTGAAAATATGTCTATTCAACACTACGAACAGACCAGTAATACTCCAAAGTTTCTTGTATGATTAGAACTCGCACGTTACGCTGACATTACTTTATGGATTTTTTTCGTGGGATTTTTTTTTTGATATTTGGAGCGCTATTGCCTTATCTTACAGACTATGCTGACAAAGTCAGAGTACCGCGATGACAAGAAGTCTGTCGAGGACACTACTATCTTCGATATGGTAAGTGATAACCAAAATGCTCTTCACCACTGAACAAAGTGTGCCTATACCCTTCTTTTGGTTGTCGCGTGATTCGTTCTACGAAGCTAGAGTGGAACATAGGCGGGATCTATCGCTGTCGGAAAGAGGGGGGGGGGGTGGTGTTTTGACTCGCCATTTCTTCCTTTGAACTTGTCGATGCTTTACAGGCTGCAACGTGATATTGACTGTTCTTGGCAAATTCAGCTAAGGGGAGGATGTGGCATGGCAGCGCGAACACAAATGTTACCTGGTGGTTGTGCCTTCTTGATTAGGATAGATCCAATAGCTGATGTTACCACACATTTTGGGGTGCTAAGGATGAGATGCCGAAAATAACAAAGAAAAGATTAATTTTTTTAGGATGAGGACCAAGAACAAGAAGCAGAAACTGATGAAAGCGATAAGATTGCAAAACTAGACGGAGTTATGCGAGATTTGCTGTGCTACACTGCACTGAAACACAACGTCAGCACAGACGCTTTGCCAGGTTCGTTGATTTTTTTTCAATATTTCATTCATACTTCTCGTTTTCAGTCCTTTCTGTGTCCCCATCAACTTATCTGATGAGCTCTTATGCCTTTAGATACAAGTTGGTTGCGGTTGTGCAGTGGAACTAGTGGAGAAGAGGTGTTTTCCATACTTATGTCTCTTCTTGAAAGCCGTATGTTGCTTGCTGTCCACGTCAGATACACGTCATTTCTGTGGCTTTACATCTGCAGCCTTGAAGAGGTACGAACAGATTTTTTACGTTGCTTTATTGCGGCAGGGTTTCGATGGAATTCGCCTAGTGAATAGGCAAAGCCTCTGACTCGCTTGACTACCCGAAAGGGTCCCAGGTCATTCAAGAGAGAATTTTCTGTTTCCAAAAAATTACGATTGTGCCTGTTCTTGCGCTTTCTACGCTGCCATTAGTGTGTAATATTTGTCTTCCGTCTTATGGAACATTGGACTGAAAGGCTGTTGTTATGCATGTGGGACGGAGAGGGAGAACGGTAGAGATAACGATGTTACGTGCGGTCAAACAGGTGGTGTAAGGCGAACACCGCTGCCCGGAAAGCAGAAGATGCGGGTTCGAGTCCCGCCTGGCGCAAGAGTTTTGATCGCAACAAAACATCCCGTAACAACATACGGCCTCTCTACCAGCCGCTCCAGGCTTAAGCAAATGTGTTAGAACATTGTTACTGGTAGAGATAACGTTTGAGGAATAACGCGTTTCTACAGCTGTACACGATTAAGGCTGGTTCAGTTGTCTATTACTTATATATGAAGAATAGGGAAGAGGAGTATGAGTCAAATCCGTATAGATTAAGTCTGGCGTTTGTCGCTATCTTCAGGCCGCTATGACTCGCCCGGCCCACGTAAAGGGGACGGCTAGGGCTTCTTCTAGATGCATCATGCAGGAAGGCGCCGGGATATGGCAGAGGTTAATGCGACAACGTCAGCTTTCTCATCCTTGATTAGTCCGGGCGTAGTGGTTTGGGGAGAGGGAAGTGGAAAGTGGAATGTTCTTTTTTCCTTCTACCTTTGTCTCACTTAAGATTTCCTTTGCCTGGTGGTCGCCCTAAGACGTCTTTGAGGCGCAGAGATTTGTCCCGTCCCTTCCATGCGCTTTTGAGTGCTGTTGTGTTATTTTCTGGTTATCAAAACTTTATTTGAAAACCTGCGTAAAAAGGGTACATTTGCTACTGGAGCTGAGGCGGGGGGCTCCAACGCCGCGCGAATCCCCCTGGCGTCGCGCGACGAAATTGGACGAGTTGTCGCGGTCCGACTGCTTCCGACAGCGATGTATATTGACTAGCGATAGAGTGCGAAAGTGTGGCCGGCGACGTCGATCGCGCAGAGGAAGGAAAGAGACACAAGATAAGGATGCGACAAGTCTGATGTCTCCTGGTAGGGAAGTGGAGTGGTTGTTAACAAATTGCAGGCGGAGTGAGACTCAATCTATTTCAAATGAGTGAGGGAAAGCGGTCAAGGATCTGGTGAGGGAAATTCGAAGCAAGAACTGGGAAGGGATTACTAACTAGAAGTTTCGATAGCAAATGCTTGTAAGTTTCTACTGGCGCTCTACAGGGTGCGTAAAAAGTATTGACGCACTGAATGGCGGTTGTGGAAATAGTAATGCGCAGTAAGCTTCAAAATGTTTACTTGAGAAATATGGAGAATGATCTTACAAACACGATAGAATAAGTCATAATCGATATTGGCTCCTTCACTGTGAATACAGGAGCGAAAACGACGGAAAAATTCATGAGCACGCGCCGCAAGTACTCACTTGGATTTCGTTCCGTGCTTTTATTAGGTTGGAAAAAAAGTCTCTTCACACTTCGAAATTTTTTTACCCTTCCCCTTGTAAACGCACTAGCCAACGTTGATTGCTGATTTCGTAATCCTATCACACTTGTCTACCGTTCGCACGTGGACACAGGTTAAGACTCTTCTTGTAATTCGTTATCCATCCAATCTTCCGAACTCAATGCCAGATCTACCTCATGGCCGTTTTCAGCACGGCATTCTTCATGAATTCATTAAAGAATCCACAGCACGTCGGGCAGCAGACCAAATTAACCATATATATGGCTTGGGATCTGCTACTCATCGCGCCTGTTACGAGTGGTTCGGAAAGTTTTTAAAGGGAGATTATTCACTCGAAGACAAAGAAGGTCAGGAGGGCCAACTGAATTGGACGGCACTAAACTACTCCATCTTCTTCGTACCGATAGTAGGCAGACGACACGTCAACTGGCAGAGAAGCTCGAAGTGTCTCATAGGATAGTGGGAATCCATCTGAAGAATCTTGGCTTTCATGGAAATTTGGAGCTTGGATTCCACATGCCCTGTCAGACACTCAGAAAGGTCGACGGCTCTCCATCGCTGCTTCTCTTCTGTCCAGATAAGGAAGAAAGTCGTTTCTTCCGCGGATTGTGACAGCCGAAGAGTCCTGGGTTCTGTGTGCCAACTTCCGAGGAAAAGGCAATGGGTGCAAAAGGGAGAGAGCCCTAAGTCTGATCTCAAGCCCAATGTTCACGAAAGGAAGATTCTCATGACTGTTTGGTCGGATGTCAGAGGAGTGATTTACTGGAAAACTCTCAGAAGTGGAGAGACACTTACTGCTGTCACATACTGCGGCCAACTCCACAAAGTCGTCGCAACTCTCCATGAAAACAGGCCGGAGACGTCAAAGGTGATGATCCTGCATGACGATGCAAAGCCACATGTTGCAAGACTCACAAGAAAAACAATAAAGGAGCTTTGCTGGGAGGTATGCCACATCCACCGTATAGCCCTGAACTCGCCCTTACCGAATGCCATTTCTTCCGTGCTCTCAAGCAAGAAATTGGAAAGAAATATTTTGAAGAGGATGAAGACGTCAAAAATTGGATTCAGCAATGGTTCGACTCCAGAACTGCAGTCTTTTAAGCGAGAGGAATTGGAAAATTACCCAGTCTTTGGAGAAGTGTAGTGGAACAAAATGGAGTTTATCTCAGTTGATTTGACCTTGTAGTTGTCAAGTAATAAATCTTTGAAAAAAATGAAAAGACTTTTTTCCAACCTAATAACAGGGTAGCCTTCTGCGACTGGTCACTTCTGTTGAAACTAGCCCAGACCTCTTTTTCCAAAATCGCCTAAAAAGAGTAATCCAGCGTATTCACGTTTAAGCTGTGCTCATCTTAGAAGCTGTTCACACCTGCTCGCGTTATCTGTTTGCCGTTTTATCTGTTATCTATTTGTTATCTGTTCGAGCAGAGATTGACAATTTTGTATTTGAACGTTAACGTGCTTGAACACCTTGTAATCATCACCTGTTATGACAGAGCCGTGGCTGACGTTTGAGTTGTTGTCCTCTTTCCTCACCGACCGTTTCGAACACCGCCTAATTCTCTTGTTAATGAGGTACTAATTTCCTTTGGTAACAGCCAGAAAAGGGTCACCGTAACCAAGACGTTACCGTGTTTCTTCAGTTTTTACAAGAATATTTTTTGAGCACAATATAGACAACAAAAATTTTGAAAAGTAGAAAGTGAAAGTTAAAGCTGAAACAAAAAGCAGGTGCGTTAATACTTTTTACGCACCTGTATTCCGTAGCTTTTCCCCTAAGTCTGACTTTGCGCTACACTTGACCGTCACCTACTCACGTTCATTCGTAGCTCACGTGTAATACCATTGGCAAGCACCCCTTTGGCAAACACTAAGGATCTCAGTGTTTTTTTTTCAATCTACAAGCAGAAGCAGAGGCACTTTACTGCTTCCTTTTTCTTCCAAGCGCCTCCACCGAGCGCCTTCATTTCATTTGGGGCTCCCTGTGGTGGTACTAGTAGTTGTTGAGCATGGCAGTAAATGTCAAGAAACTAGTAGAGGCGCTTAAACAGAGGCAAGATTTCGTGCTCCGCGGCTAACCATGCGTCATCAAGCGCACGTCCGCGTTTCAGCGCCGCGATATCGCATGCGGCTAGCGCGCGATGTCGCGTTGGAGTTACGTCATGGAGACGAGCTGAGGTGTCCTGGAAAGATGTATGCGGGTGAAGCGCATGCGATTGTGAACGCACTATTCAACCTGTTGTTGAGCCTAAAAAGACGCCGCGGCGGAAGGGTGCTAGGTGCCTAAATGTTACGGTGTGATTCTGTTTACCTTCTGACCCATAGTGCTGTTTTGCATCCGTAATCGGATAGTAAACTATCTAGTGTTGATGCACCTTATCATATCTATTATCGTATCCATTGTTTTGTGCCATTTTTATATGGTTTCACAAAGGCTAAATACAGACTATTTCTTTCTTAAAATTTCAACCTTCAGTGGAAGGTATTTGGAAGTTTTCACCGTAGGCAATTTCGCAGAAGGGATAGCGACACTTTTGTAGAGTTGCGCTATCTATCACCCGGTGTCTTCCCCACTGTAGTGGGTTTAAATGAGTAGGAATAATGATTCCTTCTTTTATTTTTAGCAGAATGTATGATACTAAAGAGAGTAAATCCGTTTCCTTTGAATGTTTTCCGCTCCAAGCAATGCGACTCGAGTGTGGACTGACTGTTGTGCATTCAGAAATACGCTTCCCGAACGCTGGAGTGCCTTTGGTCTGTCGTTGTTCGGCCTCAGGTGGCTCAAGCAGATGTAGCCAAGGCCCATGGTGCAGCTGCGTACATTGCTGCGTTCCTGGCCAGAGCCAAGTATCTCGACATTCAGTAAGTGTTGCCTTTGTATACAAAATGCATTTTATTCTTTTTTGTGGACGAAACAGCATTGAAAATCAAACATTTCGTTCTGACATCTTGCCATATCTGCGACGGTTCCAGGGTTGCCATGTCATGGTTATCTCGCATTGTGAATTGGTGTATACAGTATGTAGATAATTGCGGAATGACAAATAAAACGGTGAGTTAGTCGACAAGGATTCTTCATCCACTTGTTCTCTACGAATTCGTCTCTAGACTTCTCCTGGTGTCATGCGGCATGGCACGTTCTATGCACTGTGTCAGGCCTTCTTCATAATTTTCTCATTTCGCTATAAGGAAATGGTCAGAAGTGGAGGTATATATGCGGCTTTGGAGATTTGCTATAGATTGTGTGCAAAGTTTAACGGTCATGTTTAGACATTGACGAGGTCGCCAGGTGGGGACTTGGTCGCATATTGCATTCTCCATTGGATCCGCTCAAATATGTCATAAGGCCTGTTGGGTTATGCTTTGCTGCCATTAGCAGGTAAGAATTATCAGTGGAAGTAGTGCCTTTCGCAAACGCGGAGCTTCTTTGACTGCGTAGTTGGCAGTCGTTCAAGACTTATTTCCCTTTTCTTTCCAAGTGGTAAAAAGGACGTCCATGTTTAGAAGAGCCGAGTCACCGACACGTTTTTGTTGCAGGTCGTTGCAGCTTGTGTACTGTAACCATTTGCTTCCATTCGATGCCGGTACAAAACTACCTTTTGAACCTATGTTTCCCTTCGATACGTTCAAGCTTAAAAGGTAACTCTTATCTCTTTGGGCTGTTTGGTGCATTGTATCTCCTGAGCTCGAAGAAGATTTCTGACTTACAGCTCTATGGTGCTGGTATGTGCACAGTTGCGTCGATTTTCACCACTGGCTGAAGACAAATCCGAGGTCACGTCCGCATTGAAGAATTCTCGGATTAGTGAGACCGGGAACGAAGATGCTCTGGATTTCCTTGAAGAGGAAGACGTTTATATGGGTACGTGGAAGCTGAGGCTTGAGGCTGTCTGCCTTTATGCTCTCAACGTTAAATAGGCTGATTCATTCTCGGAACACGTTTACAGGAAAGGAAAATTCAAAGAAGCAGCGAGCGCGAAAACATTTCTGAAAGAATTGGCGGCTTATCTGGATCATGCCGTGCCTGTTTGGCCGAAACGTTTCAATTTCGAACAATCCAGAATTAGGTTTTTATTCACGATTTACGGTGGAAAGATGTGGACAAAGCTGCGGTACCACGCCCTTTGTTGTTCGAGTCATGCTATGGTATTATGCTAATACCGAGGTAGGGCCGCTATGCCTAACCGGAAGCCGATATTTCATAACCTAGCGGACGCCAAACGTCTGGTTGGGCCCCGAGAATAGGGCACTCCGACCGTCTTCTTTTCTTGTTTGGCCTTCTTACTCTCAGTACAGTAAAAATCTGTTTCTGCTATGTAGAATAGTATAGCGGGATGGTAGGACAGAATCAGCAATACAACTCCTCTGAAGCTCGTCCATTATTTATCACATCTAAACGGTATGTTCTCCAAAGTACCCATTCTACGTGGAGAGAAACAGAGATTCACAATACGAAGTGCTTAATCTGCAGAAACATAAATTAGATCATTCGATATTGGTCTATCGGTCGATACCGTTTACTGTCTGACAGCAGTGGTACTCCGATTCCTGTAGTACTTCTACCTACTCGAAACGGTTGAACGATAGTGGTGTAGTCATGGCTCCACAGTTTCCAAGAGCTCTGATGCTACTTGCCTCATCAGCTGTCTTTTTGATCGTGAATTAGCGTGGCGATCTCGTTTTTCGATGCATTTCTCATAAATAAAAAGTTATGCTTTTGAAACAGCTAAAGCGTGAAGCCAGTCTCAAGAAGCATGCAATGCACTACTGTGCGATTCCATGTATATGATATTTACGTCGTAAATCGCCATTCGCTGGATGAGTTTATGAGGAACCTGTTGAACTTATCCAATGGATGGCGCTACTCTGACTTCTCATTAGGCGTGGACGTTTAACGGTTAACGATTTAATGAATTTAAGGAATTAACGGCATTTTTCGTTAAAATCTGGCTTAGCGACTCAATGGAAGTCTTCAGAAGTTTAACGAAATTTTTAACGGACTGTTTTCTCGATAAGTTTATCATTTCTCCGCATCATTTCACTAGTATTGCAGGCCTCACCCTTCCGACTATGACTGCTACTAATAAACTATTAGAAGCAGCACAAATACACAAAAACAAGTCGTTCCAGCACAGCTGTAGGAGCCTGTTCATATTTCGCGACGGGAGCGACGGAGCGATTGCCTGGCTGACCAGTTGCTCCTATCGCGAAGTATGAACAGTCCCTGGCGAGAAGATATTGCGCTCCAATGCCAATTTGTTTGGGTTTGACCTATAGGCTTGCCCCTGTGACGTCAGACATGGCGAGCGATTTTTTTTTATTTCTACTTTCATTCTATTTCTTATGCCCTCGATGGCGCATTCGAATTTTTAGAAGTAATGCATTCAGGAGCTAGAAAGGTTCCTTCCCGAAAAGCCAAGCACGTCAGCAAATCCCCTATCCATAAGATACTGGTATGGCTCCCTCTAGAGATCTGCCTAGCCTCACCTGTAGCTGCTTATCCCAAAATTCTTTTTGGTTGCCACCTGGAACAGTCGACACGGAGAGAATATTTTCGGGCTCTAGACTTTTTTAACTGATTTACGAAAAATGCTAACAACAAAAAATTTTGGAAAGCTAATTTCCTGAACGTCAACACTCCACTGATAGGATTTTAATTGCACTTCTATTATTTCCTTCGGCGCAAATAGGCTCGGACGAAGTCACCTTGTGGTACAGCCCTATACAACGTTTTGTGTTGTACGAAATTAAAGATTTTCATGGAGCAACGTTGGGCTTACCCCAATACACCATTGTAACTATTTTATTTTTATTGTAATTGAACTGACATGTGCCGATGTACGCTAGGATCACCCCCTGAACCTATTTGCACCCTTCCTTTGGTATTCAGCGGTCTGCCGCCCGCACCGAGATTGTACAAGCACATAGAACAGTCACACAAAGGGTTTTACGGAGAACTAGGAAAGGGGAGAGACTCCGAATCGAGGATCGAGGGCCCGATCTAGTTTGCACCTTAATTCGTTGTTGGAAGCTGGTTTATTTTACTCTCCACTCCATGTCGGTAGTGGATTGTGTATGTTACATAGCGTTCGTTGAATTAGGTTATCCACCTGTTGAAGTAGGAACATAAAATGTTTCTCCTATTTTTTTTTTCGTTTGAAATGATATTTAGGTCGCGCGCTAACTGCATGTTTTAACGAAATGTAACCCATTGACGACCGCGCGGGTCAATTTCGACCCGCAGCTTTTCCAATTTCGGCCTGCGGTTAAGGAACTGTTCGCTGCATTCCTCGATATTTCATAGCTTACGACTATTCATTAGATATATTGGATCCTATCAATGCTACCTGCACAGTGGTCCGAGAGTCATTTACTTTTAACGAAAGCTTTGATTAAAAAATCAACACTACACACTATCCAAGCTTCACAAAAATCGATACCATTCACAAACAGCTACTCACATCTTAAAAAATGGTCATGCACAAGGCAACTAGCCACACATTTCCTGTAATTATTTTGAAAACAATCTGGACAACAATTACAAACACTTGCTACATCGTGTGGTCACCTCCTCGCATGATTTGTAACGAACTTGCACCCTTTTTCTTTGCACACCTTCACATAGCAGCAAAAACATACTCTAGCTTCTGCCTTCGAATCTGTTCTGCCCTTCTCCAATATTTGGGTAACCCACTAAGAGAGAGTTTCAATTGGAATATCGTGAAGTCGTGATTTCATGAGATTGGCGCCTCCGTGTGGTCCCACGCGGCAGACACGCGATTTCACGCGCAGTCGTCAATAGGTAACGATTTACCGGAAATTTGTCGAAAAATTTCCGTTAAAAAATCGTTAAAAAATTTGACACTCAGAATTCTGTGTGCGCCCCTGCTTCTCACCCTGCTGACCTAGTCAAGTGCAGTTCTGTGGCCGGGGAGCTGGAGATTTTGTGAACACTCCAGCTTGTGCGTTTTCCGTGGTGCTCTTTTTTGGCATCGCGTTGAAGTTGGATGCGTATGGCATCCGGAACACTTATATTAGCGCTGACCTTTATGATTTACCCTTTTTGGTGAAATGGTCGAGAAAGCAGCACATCATCCGGAAGGGAGTACGGAGATGTTCCACTTCCGTGAATCGGCTTATTGCGGAAGGTTTCTGAGGAGCCAACCAAACGCGAACGCGCACGTCATTCACCCCATTTCAGGCTCAGACGCAGACCGAGGTGCGGAGGCGGCGCCGTGCGGCGGCAACCAGCCTTCGATGTTCACGATATACTCAACTAGTCCTGGTCTTAGACAATTCGAGAATTCTATGAATATGAGCTACTACTGATGCCCCTAACGGCGTCCGTTCGCTCGCAGCTGTTGGGCCTCTGCAGCCGTTCCCCTCCCCGATACTGTTGCCCCTGTACAATTTGTTGTGCGCCACCCAAGTTGTTCGTTCTTCGTTGATTTGCGATTGTTCGGAGAAGTTTAGCCGTGAGAGTCATCTATGTGCATACTCGCTGTTATCTGTTTCATTGTGAATTTGTCTGTTTCATGACCCTATGTCTTGTTGTCCTTGAGAGGTTACACTTCTACCTTGTTACAGTTACTTTTGCCAGTTGAAAAGCTTTTCGTTAGTTCCGTAGACGTTCTATCTCGTTTCAGGGAAATAAAGTTGAATATTTCGCGTGGGTGCGGCGTTGATTTCGCAGAGCAGCCGGGGTCATGCTGTGGTGCAGGATGGCATTCTGGGAGTGCATTGACAATGTGACGAATGCATATTCGAGAGCGAAGGATCGGATTTTACGCGCCATAAACGTCATTTCTGGCAGACTTCATTGTTCGGCAGAGGCGTGGGTGGTGTTAGCAGGAGGGGTCTCGCGTCAGGGAGAATGCACTCGTTCGGTACCTAAGACGAAATCGTCTGAAAGGCAGCATATGTGTGACCTAAGGTGGAAGGGCGGCGTTTTCACCACAGCGAAATCGAATACGCTTGCCGACGAATTTGCCGAGTTTTTTCTGAGGACAGAGGAGCCCGTTAAGTTTTTCGTTTAAAATAAAATAACACGTCGCCATTGTTTCGACGCTATTACCGCCCACGAGTACCCCTCTAGATGGCCAGCTTCAAGCTGTAACTCCTGACGAAATTGCCTTCCCCTTTATTAAGATCATTACGCATGCCATCACTTTTCCTATGGTCTACCTTTTCGATCAATTTATCAGCTTTTCAGAAGCCTTTCTTTTTGGAAACATTTCTACGCTACACCCATGTAGAAGAAAGAGCCTGCCTCAGACCGCTCAAATTTCAGGCCAGTTACCCCAGTATTTTGCAGATTGTTTGAAAAGATTTTAAAAAATATTTCGGAGCATCTCATTTCCAATACTCTTCCCACATGTCAACATGGGTTCGTGAACGGTAAATTCATTGAAACTAACATGCTGGAATGCCTAAATGCTTTGGTTGTGGCCATAGACGAAAATCAAGCCGTGGACGCGATATATTCGGATTTCGCTAAAGCATTTGACGGGGTTATTCATCCAAAACTGATTCGGCGCTTAAAAGACCTCGGAATGCATGATAAAGCTGGTTCGATACGTGTGCTTATCCAAGAAGTTTCTTCATCCATTGACATCTATACAATTCAGTCCGCCACTGATAAGCTATGCGAGTTTTCCATCACTTGCAGTTGCCACTTGTTTTACAGAAAACGTATCACTTAAGAAATGGTTCTTCTGATTGTGAGTTGCCTTATTCATATTCAGTATTTGGTCACCTCATCTCAGTAGTGTAGGAAATTTAGGACCTGGGCTTTTCTTACGAGGAGAGTCTAGATTCCAGCCCTTATTTAAAAGCTGGGCGCATGTAGCGCAGTCGGAGGAGGCGCGACTGTCGCGTACACACGACACCAGGTTCCTGGTCCGGATTTCCCGCCCAAGCCAACCAAGCCTTAATCCCTCCGGGGTCGGTGAATTGGTACCAGACTTGTCTGGGAACGGGAAAGCGCTGGCTTGTTCATCGGCTGGCCACAACAAGTCATTGTATGGCCAAATACGTATTCATGTCGCCTCCACGACATCTCCTAGAAGTAGAGTGCGCTAGCGCATCCCAGAAGGGATTGAGTGACGCCGTCCTTCATCCTTATCCTTATTTAAAAGCTATTTGCAGGAAGGTTAGCGTTGGAATTTTTCATATATTTAAGGCACAACTAAGGATTTAAAGTCCTATTGAAAGTATTCGAGATGTACGTGTGATCACTCGTTGAGAGTTCACATGTCCAGGAGAGTTCTGTTGCGAATTGCTGGGGCGGATTCATCAACGACTTACTTAACTTTAGCGGAGAATTGTAAGCGAAAAGCTCACATAACGCGGCTTATCGCCCACCATATCACTTGATAAGCCATGTTATCTGAGCTTTTCGCTTACAATTCTCTGTTAAACTTACGTAAGTCGTTGATGAGTCTGGCTCCTGGATTCCTGCGCGGCAGAATCCCTAAAGCTAACATTAGGCATGCTTACCTGGAAATTCCCTCACCTATGTCAAGGAGGCATAGTTTATAGACTATCATTACCTTGATATAATGATAGTCTATAAACTAATCCACCAATTGCTCCCAGTCCCTTGCAGAAGATTCTGCACCTTGTGTTCCTCAGTCACCAGAGGTGGAACCGAGATGTTTTTTTAGAATAAAACACCTGAAACCTCACAAAGAGCTGCCTCCTTTACGGTTAGAATTGGTTTGAGGTGCCGCAAAGGAGCAAGACGAGAGCTGTACCGACTTCTCTTTTTTCAAGGTGGCGAAAGCGGCTATACTCAGCACAGATTAAGCAACCATTTAGCGATTCTTCCACGTTTCCAACCACTCGATTTTCCTATTGGCGCCCATTGTTGTGTCATTGCGATTTCCATGACGTTTTTACTTGGTACTGATTCCGAGTTATTACTGCATAACGTCTGTCTTAAACCACGTATTAAATAAATGAATGTGTGATAATACTAATATAACGATAATAATGTAATGCTAATGCTGCTACTCTGATCTGATATACTCCTATATGTGAAATACGGGTACACGTACTTATAGCTGTCGCAGGTTCAAAGAAGTGGACTGGAATAAGCCCGTATGGTCTTAACGATTAGATTTTATTGGAGCATGACGCATCCAAGACAAATAGAATCGAAAGGGGAGCAGCTTGAGTTTTTTAGCCTAAAAATTCCTGAATCAGAATGGAAAAGACGAAGGAACAGTAGCGGATTTCCTCAACTTTGACTGCAATGCCAATGTATATTTGAAGGGCCGTGTAGAAGAGCCTAACTATGACACTCTGTTATTGGCTGCTGGGAACGGTACCTCGAGAACTTTTTCAGGTAACGTAATGAAAGGGCTTAACAGACAACCCCATGCTACTGAATCGTTAGGTGGGCCTTGCTGCGTTTTTGTGATCGGATGGCGTCAATTGTAGTTGGCTGATTTCCCCGTCTGTAGCATTACACCACTCATTCGACATCTGACGGTTTTCATTTGGTTTGTTTTTGGATGCTCTCAACCTTCTGATCTACGCTTTTCACCATAGTTCACTCATGACACTCGTTCATTGTTTGTTGCAGCGATATAGCGGTGTATTTGTTCGTGTTCGTGTGCCGTTCAGATTTTGATTTCAGGCATGAAGCACAACCGCCATAGCAGGCGTCTTCTGTTCGTTCGGCAGCCGGCGTGTGGTGTGTGCAGACGCTCGGACCGGCGCGTGCCCTCGGAGCAGTGGATTGCTCGTCCAGCTTATCCCGTGGTTGCGGCGGCTATTGCTATGCATTTTCGATGCCATCACTCGCTACTCCCACACACACACCGGACCTGACAGCGATCGATCGCCGTCGGTCAGCACCTTCCGGTTTCGGAGTCCGCCTTCCGTCCTGTCGGCGTTGCCCTCCAGCTCCAAGTCCTCACCCTTCGCTACCTGCAAGTGCCTTATAGAGCGGCCGGTATTCCCCTTTTGCTCCTTGACGGTCTACATCTACGCTTCTTCACGCCTCTTCACCTGCGAACATTCCGCATGCCGACAGCTACGCTCGTCTTCCTGTTCAAGCCAGTTTCCTTCTTCATCTAACAAGGGAACTGTCTCAACGATACGCCGGAACGACAGGAGGGAGTACTACAGGAAGGATCTCCTCCCCCAAATAAAAACTGACCATGTCTCGCTTTTGTCGAATCCTTGAGGGAAATGAGCAAGAGGCATTGAAGTTCACCTATGGTCTACAAAGGGTTACGATCGGGAGGCGCAAGCTCACCATTCATGGGCGTGGAGCTTGCATCGTGGTTTGGGCAGTGCAGTGGTAGGGGTTCGGCCTCACAATCGTGACGTCCAGAGTTTGGTTCGCGCACTATGCCGTGCTCTTGCACTTTTACCTGAGCTTCCACAAGGAAACGAGGCCTGCAGGTGTTTTCTGGAGTTCGCTGCGGTATGCTCTCCTTGCTATCCTTCTCCATGTCGACACTTCGTGCTTCACGCTACCAGTGTCAAACTGTGTAAACCACAGCGAACTAGAAAATTTTCTTACAGACATGTCAATATCAGTGTAAGAGCATGGGAAAACATCAACAACCATAGGCGACTTTCAGTGCTTGTTCGCTCATGCCGTTCCGTCGTACCGTTGAGACGGTTCCCTTGTAAGGAACTGAGCAACCTCTATCCGCTCGGTCATCCTCTGACCACTTGAATCATTGAAGAGAATAAAATTCATCTTTTCCTTGCCCTCTGCTAAATACATGGCTCCTTTAAAAATTTTGACAGCATAATGCGTTTCTTCTACAGTTCTCCATACTTAGCCGATTGGCGCTGTGGTGAGCAAGGTGGTGCAAAATATTTCCGCTTCCGTGTTCCGAATCCCGGTCTCCGGCTATTTGGAGCCATTGCCTTTTGCCTCTCGTCTTTCCCTTTTTTCTGAGAAAATTTCCGCACATCTCTGCTTACTACAACGCAAAAGCGATGTATGCAAATTTCTTCTCGTTGAATTAGTGCTGTTTACTTATTCCGACTATCTTTACAAGCGAGCATATTTGGATACAAAATCATTTCTTTCAGAATCCGTATTGTTTGTGACAGACATGCGTACACCACACTATATCTATCGTCATGAATTTATTATTTTTCAAGCTAATGAAGAGCTTTTAAAGACAATCTAGCATGTAATGAAGGCAGCATTTTCTGACATGTTGTGGAGTCTGCGTCACGGGGTCATCTGGGAACTATTCGCTTCGTTGAATCTTTCGCGTCAACATCGGCTTGAATGACTAACCGCAAGGCTACTTATAGAGGTTTGGGGTAAAACTGGCAGTTCAAGATAAGCCTAAATATAAGGACAATTTTCTCATGAACAGTTTCTTCACTTTACCACTCTTAAATTCCATTCGATCGTGGGGAGATCTGAATTACGACTCTACCAATTGGATGCTCTGCGTTAATCAGCTTCTTTATTCAAAGACTTCGAAGACTTCATTTCTCGAATCAAAGATGAATAATAGAAATTTAACTAATCGTGGTTTTATACACACTTCAAGGATTTCTTGATTTCCATACTTCTCTATGAAACTTCAGGCTCTTTAAGGCAAGCAGGTTCCTTCCGGGTAGGAAGTGTAACGCCCTGTGCTGTCAGGAGGTGAACAGCGTTCGCAGCAGCACAGCACGCTATTGATTCACAAATTGTGATCCTTTTCGTTTTATTAGGGGGGGGGGGGCAAAAGTAATGAGACACCCCATGCCGTGTCCATATATCTCGTGGCTGGAGTCTGGATTTGTACTTGTCGTATTTGTATATTTGTATGCTAATTACTGAAGCCCATCTAAAGAGTTACCACTTTCTCCCTTTCCAGAAGCATGCCAAACACCCCAGCCTGTCTCATGCCGAAACCCCAGTCTGACGAGTCGACCTGTGTCGCGCAAATCTCCCCCAATTCCCAACCCCGAGCAGCCTGGGCTCAATAGTCACGCAAGATGAGAAGTACGTCTTCTACCTTAACCCTGCCAAGCAGCGTGTCTGGGTGAGGCCTGGTGACCTGTTACCGACCTTCATTCGGCGAGATGCTCACTGCGAGAAGCACCTTTGGAGCTTTTGAGTCTGCGCCCGTGGATCGGTTTGCCGGAGGCTGTTTCCCAAGAGCACCGCGATGAACTCCAAGGCCATGGTGAACGAAATAGAGGAGATGGGCCGGCGACTCGCTCTTATTCATTCGCAGCGCTTCAAGAAGGTTCTCCTCTTCGACAACGCCGCACCCCGTCGGGAACAAGTAAGCACGGATAAGCTTGGCCAGCTGGGCTACGATCACATGCCTCACCCACCGTATTCGCTAGACATCTCTCCATGCAAATACCACTACTACTTGAGCCTACAGGACTTCCTAGTCGGAAGGGACACAAGAACCCAAGCAGTTCTTGACAACCATATCGAGCAGTTGATCAACACCAGGCTCAAGCAGTTCTGGAAGGATGGGATCAGGAAGTTGACTGAGCGATGGCAGTAAGGTCCTTGCCCTTAATGGCAAATACATTCCTCAGCATCGCTGAGTTGTAATTGAGTTATAAAGAGATAAAGATTTTCTTTCATTTTGTCTCATTACTTTTGCCTCCCCCCCCTCCCTAATACTTCAGCCTTTGCCGGCAAGTATACAAAAATGGAAACCTTAATTCGGAATGCGGAAACGGGAACTCCGCACATCTCTGATGTAAGGCCACGGATTACACTAGCGACCAAAATTCCTCCTCTCCACCATAAGTTGGATCCTGTTTTTGAGGATACTGTCAGCCAAAGCTGCGACTGACATTTAAGAGCGAGTAGGCGAACTACTGCACGTTTCAGAGATTCTACTGTGCCACAGTTTGCGGTTTCAGTGAAGAAACGCCTTTCCTAATTGAAAAGTGAGGTGTCTATTCAACTTCCAGTTTAACTCAATGCTCTAGATTAGCATAGTATTGAGCGTATATTTCTTCTGAAATCGCTTCCTTCTACTTCAGGTGTTGGCCATCAGCTTCTCTTCGTTTTCTTCTCAAAATTGTCCGCTTAAAGACAATCTTTTGTAGGAGTACTCTTCACTAAAACTGACGTTTCCTTCATATATAGTTATCGCTTTTCAAGTCGTTTCGATCTGTTTATTGGACTCCATTCGTTATTTGCATCTTGAGTATGTATTTCATCTGACATTCAAAGAGAGAGCGAGCAGAGCTTGTAGTAGCACGGTCGGAGAAGGCCCGGGCTATTGTCTACCCTTCGAATCACGGTACTCGTGTAGGCCGACAGAGGCTGTCCCGGCGATGCAGAAATGGTACGTAGTAGACTTGTCTGGGAAAAATAATGCGCTCACTGTCCATCGGTTGGTCGCCGCAAGTGCTGGTACAGTCCAAGTGCGTACCAAATCGTTTCCGCCATATCCTGAAGAAATGGAATCCGTGATGCGTCCCAAAAATGGATTAACGCCTCTACAAGCGAGCATATGTGGATACAAAATCATTTGACTCCCTATTGTTTGTGACAGGTATGCATAGACCGCACTACATGTATAACCACTCCCTTTTCACCCTTACCCTTTCATCATTTATTTAGAAATGTCACGTTACTCGGAGCGTAAGCTGCCCTACAATGCTTTTCGGCATATTAGTTCCGTTCTTTAGGAACCGCCTACTTCTGTCACGTTTGCCTCACACCAAGAAAAAGCTCACTTTTCATGTTATAGTATTTTAGCCTATTCGCTACTTAATCCTGCCAATAGCTATGGCTGTCGCGTGCACTCCGATTCAAGGTTCTTGGTCCATATTTATCACCCTATCCAATTGAGTCTTCCGACAATTCCCTTGTCATCGTTGAATATGCGTCATACGAATGGATAAAGCACTTGTTCACCTATCGCTCACCATGCAAGTCATTGTGCAAGCCAATACGTCGTCAAATAGCCATTCCATGATAGCTCGTAAGAATAGGAGAATGGTGCATCCCGCAAAGGGGTTCACTAGCGCCATCCTTTACCCTGATCTCATGTGTTCTTCCAGCAATGTGCAACTGTTACGCGTTTTGTTCTAGCTTTTACCTCCAGGAATAGTGTGCGAAAGTCCTTGCGAAAGAAGACTGAGAAATGTGACTTTTCTTTATGGAACTTTCTGACGAATGCAGCAATTCTAAAAGTTCTTGTCACAGCTACGGATAGAACGGAAACGGGTTGATCGGAAACGTGTGTTTAAGCGCTGCATGTTCTTCTCCACATTCTGAAGCTTAGTCGCCGTTTTGCTAGCTTTGACTGTCGCTGTCTCTGTCGTTTTGATGTTGCCGATGATATTTATTTATTTATTTATTTATTTATACATGTGTGACAACACGCAACGAAACGAACACAACTATGTAAGACAACACATTGGAAGTGAACGCACAACACATTGGTAATAAACACAAAAATACAAGAAATGGCGAATTAGCGAGTCTTAAGATAGCTACCAACGAGCTTTTTATATTGGTTAAACGAAGAGGCAGAGTATGTTTTTTGGTAAGCATCAAGAATTCAGAACCGGCCCTTTGAGTAAAAAAGGAGGCGCGAACACAACTTTTGGCCGTGGGATAACGAATTTTAGATCTACAATCCTTAGCAGTAGAATGGTGGACTGTGTAGAGCTCACCAACTGGCAGTGCAACCCTTCCAGTCATCATCTTGAAAATCTTGATTAGATCGTTTCGCTTCCTACGAATAGCAAGCGATTCCAGCTCGAATATTTTATTACGATCAGGCGCTGATGAAATGGAGGTGTAGTCATAGCCATTTAAGCGTAACCATAGCTTTCTAGTGTAGTTATTCTGAACGAGTTTAATCTTCTGTATACAGCGAATACGGTGAGGACTGAACACAGTGGTGCCATGCTCCAATATTGGGCGAACATATGATTTGTATGCAAGAAGCAAGTGAGTTTCTGAATTTGTAGATAACACTTTAAAAACGTTGTAAGTAACCCTTTCAGTTTTCTTTGCAATCGTCTCGCAATGCTCTGAAAAACTAAGTTTTTTTAAATCTAAAATGAAGCCCAGATCACGCACACTGTTTTCACTGAGTAGGTTGCAACCACCAAGGCTGTAAACGCGTTTAACCGATATGTAGTCATATGTATTTCTATGCAACTCCAAATAGGTGCGTGAAAGCGTGCATTTGTTACATATGTCCATAAACAGTGGCCAAGCGGTATTGTATCAAACTGCCGTAGCATTACTTCAGTCTTTTCGCGAATATTCGAGGGTTTTGTGAAACATGTTGAAACAAATGAGGTTATTCAAAAAAATCAATGTGGCTTCAGAGTTGGAAGATCGAATGGAACTTTGGCGCTATTTACCTTAGAAGATTGGCCCAAGGCACTAGATGAAGATGAAAGCACTGCCGTTGACCTAGTCGTTTTTGATTTCAGCAAGGCTCTTGATAAGATGCCATTCAAAGGGCTCATTTACAAGCTTCATATTGCTGGCATTCATCATAGAATTTTTAAGTGGATGAAGATTAACATCACAAATAGACTCCTCCAAATGGAAGTTAATGCTAAACTTTCTAGAACATACTCAGTAACGAGTGGCGCTCTCAGGGGGGGGGGGGTGAAAAGGAGGGAGGTGTATTGTAAAATAAATATTGTGACTGGTGTCCCCTGCGGGGAGGCGTATTGTCACAGGCTCCCTTCTCCAGTTACACTTGTGGTTTACCTCACTTGGTCCAAAGGCATCGCGTTAGGAGCAAAATGTCTGCTATTGATATAAAAAAATATATAGGAACATCACTAGAGGAGAGGATCATTTGGCCCTTCAACGACCAGTTTCCGATGTTGCGAATTGGTCGGACAGGTGGAATTTGCCTATCCCAGCACCAAAACTAGGGCTTTCATCTCGGAAATTGAAATTCGGTTAAGCGCACTTACAACCTTTTAGTGGCAACTTATTTACTGAAAATAGTCTCCGAGATCTGGGTTTCATTTATGATTAAAAACTTGATTTTTTAGAAACGAAACGATTTAATTATGATTTTCAAGATGATGACTAGGAGAGTCGCACTTTCATTTAGCGAGCCCTACGCTGTCCACCATTCTACCACAATGAATTGTAGAACTAAAATTCACTATCCTACGGCCAAAAGTTGAGTTCGTGCCTCCTTTTTTACGGACAGAGCCTATTCTGAATCCTTGATGTTTCCCAAAAAACGTGCTTAGCGATCCTCTTTAAACCAAACGAGAATCGCTAAGCAGAGTTTGGTTTGGTTTAAAGAGGATCGCTAAGCATTAATCATACAAATCATTCAATAAAAGATTAGATAAAAAATAAATCATACTATAATAATCCGCTAAGCTCTCAGTCATACTATCCATCGGCACCGTCTCAGAAATTAGTAATAAATAGGAGGAAAATGGGGGGGGGGGAAGGTGGGACTAGTAGCGGAGTATACCAAAGAAATGAAAATGTGGTTTCTTATCATATAGGAATCGGTTTCCAAAAAAGGGTCTTCATGCGCGGCGAAGGGGGGGGGGTCGATTTTCTGAAAATATTTTGGCGAAATCGAGCAGAAATCGAGCGCTTTTCTTATAATTTTCAAAGTGCCGGCGAGATTTTCAAAAATCGAAAACCTTACCGAGTTATGATCATTTATGTGAACGCCTAATTTTGTCGCTCCGATAACGCCGGTGCAAAGTCCACCTGAGGTCGATTCAACCTGTTCAATACAGAAAGTCATGATTTTTTCACTGTACATTGGTCAAGACTTGGAAATTTTTGCGGAAATTGTTAACCGTATAGGTGGCCTGCTTTGATTAAAAATAATCTTGTTTTCATGAAAAACGAGAAATTTGTATACGATCCGTCTTAGACATATCGATTATCGCTGCAAGAAACATTACGATTAGTTGTTAACTGTATCATGAGCACGACCTGAAATTTTATATGGCACAATTCCACCCTCTGATGCTCTTTCTTTTAAAAAGAAGAAAAAATAGGGAAAAAGAGAAGTCCATCCATCTTTCTATTGAGATCGATGATATCAGAGAACGAAATAGCCGCAGGTAGCCTGCCGTAACTCGGAGAAGTTTTGGGGGCCTCTGGAAAATTTACAAAGCCTTAATCGTTTTAGAAAACCCTGGTTTTATCACACTGTGTCAAGCAGGGTTTAAACTTTTATATAGTACAATTCTACTTTCTGATGCTGTTTCCTCCGAAAGGGAGAAAATTATTTCCGTGACAGAAGCCCTCCTTCGGTTGATATTCCGTCATCGATTTGAAGAGCGCTTCAGAAAATCTTGTAGGAAAAGCACTTGGGTCATCCCTCGTAATTAACACTTGGAATTTTACACAATACAATTTTGGATGTAGACGTCGCTCCATCAGGAAGAAAACTATCGTGTTCATGACATTCTGGAAAATTTTGAAAAAAAATGAAAAACCTCTCATTGTCGGCAGAAAATCTTTATTTTTAATTGTAAAACCATCAGTACGTGGATAAGGAAAACAAAACACGTAGGTAAGGAAAAACAAACATAACAGAAACAAAAATAGTTACAAACCAACAAAAGGCATTGTAAATGAAGTCATTGGTTTCAATCCTACAAACAAGTATCGAAATCGACAAGTCTAGAATGGCAGTAAACAATTAGGAATCTCTTGGAGATATCACTCAACTTGAGTTCTGAATGGCTTATAGTGCTAGGTAAAGTAATATTCTTTGAGAACTTCAAGAATTCGATTCCAGCACGGTTAGTGAAAAAAGCTGCTCTGGTATTACATTTTGCTCTAGGAACAGCAATATTCCACCCTTAGTGTTAGATGGAGAGAGAGAGTAAAATTTTCGAATGGTATGAAATGTTATTCATACCATTCACCATCTTGTAAATCAGTCGTAGATTAAGTCGCTGCTTTTCCCGCGAAACGAAAGCGTACGCAGACTAAGGATTTTATTCCGAGTGGATGGTGGAGGGATGGTGGTGTAATCAAAATCATGAAGTCTTATACAAAGCTTTCTTGTGAAGTGATTTTGAACCTGCTCTAGCCTGGTGATTTCTTGTTTACACTTAGTACTGAATACAGTCGTGCCACACTCTAGTATCGGCCTAACATATGTCTTACAAGTGCACCGACGCGCCTAAGGGCGGAGGCCTACTTCCATCGCCGCGATGCCATCGCGGCGCTAGTTCATGTCCATTCCGCCGCACGCGGTCGAATAGTCAAAGGAAACTTCGCCGCTGCCACCGCAACAGTGCCGGTCCGCATGCGCGATGGCTTCCCGCACCCATCGCGGGCATGGCATACTTCTTCGCGCCGCGCGCGGTGTTTAGCGTCGGTTCTGGACGGATCGCCGCAGAGCAATGGGCGATGCGACAAGCACTGTGGAGTTTATTTATTTATTTATTTATTTAGATCGGTATCTTATCATTATGGGAAAAGCAGTATAGGAATAGTTCACAAGGCGATAAAACTGTATTAACCGACGACCTCTCCAGTTGATGGAGAAGGGGGGGGGGGGGAGGGGCGGGGAACGGGAAGTGGACAGCTCGGTTCAGAAGGGCAGTGGCCCGCCAACACTGCAAGTCCTAGCGACGAGGTGGGAGGAGGCGTGGATTGGACTCCGGATACCATCTTAGTAGGTCCGCCAACATTCCCGAGGTCCACACTGTGAAGTCGAGGGGGTCTGGTCGAGGGGGCCGAAACAGAACAACACAAAAAAATGTGAGTAACGAACAAGAATAGCGGACACCAAACACAAAACGAGGTGAAGTGTTAGTAACAGATATTGCAGTAACATTGTCGTCGGAAAAGGAGCAATCTCTTTATAAAAAAAAATGGCAACACGTCCTAGTCTGGCCGATCTGGAATAGTCCTCAGGAGATAGTCGATTAGATGGGCCTGGAATGTATAGCATCGCTTCCACCTGAATAAACTAGCGTCAAGTTTATTCCACCTCATCACTGACCTTGCTAAAAAGGATCCAGCGTAGGCAGCGGTAGTAGGTCTGTCTGGTTTGATTCGGTACGGGTGGCCCCGAGTAATTTCTGCTAGTGACGGTTTGTCAAAAATGTCATACAATTCCAGGTTAGAGCGACCAGTAGCTAGCTTGTACATGTAGAGGAAATCGGCTAAAGTCCTTCTAAACTCCAATGTATTTGCACCTAGGACCTTAAGGCGTTCCTCATATGACAGTCTGACTAGTCCCTTCCGTAGGAAACACCGGTAAGTGAAACTTCTCTGTACTTGTTCAATGCTATCGATGAGAGACTTCTTGTACGGAGACCAAAGCTGACTGCAGTATTCCATTTGTGGCCTAACGTAGGTCGTGAATAGTCTAAATAGTAGCTTGGGGTCTCTAGACTTGAACGCGCGTAATATATAATTACATTTAGAGGTTGCGTTAAGCAAAACGTCTCTGGTATGGTCCTCGTATTCGAACTTATCGTTGTAGGTAACACCTAAATCCCGTACCTTGTGTGAGCAGGTAAGAGGCCTCCCACTTATAGTAAAGTTGTAATCGGGATGTCCTTTGCCGAAACAAACTATCAGCGTCTTTTCAAAAGATAGATCGAGATCCCATTTTTGAGACCATTTGCTTAATGCGTCTAGTCCTAGTTGTAACAGTTTGCAGTCATTAATTGAGTAGATCTTGGAATCGTCCGCAAACATTGAGCAAAAGCAGCCCGGAGGTAATACTCCTGGAAGATCATTAACAAACATAATGAACATTAAAGGGCCTATGCAGGTTCCTTGTGGTACGCCACTTGTGGTACGGTATACGCGGGAGTGAGATTTATTCACCAAAACAGTTTGAGTTCTGTTAGTGAGGAATGACCGGAGGAATCGCAGTAGGCATCCGCTAATGCCAAAAGCTTTAACTTTCGTCAAGAGTAACGGGATCGAAATAGAGTCGAAAGCTTTTTTGTAATCTATATAGCAAACGGAAATGAAGTTTCCTCTATTAGTCTCTCTGTGCCAAAGGGGAACAGTTGACAAAAGAGCTGAAGTAGTTGACCTCTTGCTTAAAAAGCCATGTTGGTTGGGGTGGATGAGGTTGTGGGCAAGAAGATGATGGGTTATACAACTACATATAATCCGCTCTAACAATTTACTTATAGCACTGGTCAAACATATCGGTCTGTAATTCCGTACATCATTTTTTGGACCTTTTTTGTGAATAGGCCGTACATACCCAATTTTCCCCAAGCTCGGAGTTTCACCTCTCAAAAGGCACCTGGTGAAGAGAAGTGTAAGAGCAGATGTCAGCCCGAGGGCGGCTTTTTTGAGAAAAATATACGGAATTCCATCAGGCGATGTAGAGTTTCTACTCGGAAGCTTACGGAGAGCACTGTAAACAATTTCAGATGAGATGTCAACCCATTGCAGGGGTGTGTCGGTGAGCAAATGTACCTCAGTTTCTGAATGATATGGCGCTTTGTAAACCGATTCAAAATAATCAGCGAATAATTCAGCTTTTTGCATATCGCATTTTATTTGTTCGTTTAGGGGACCAGCCATGGTCGGTATGGTATCATGTACTTGCAGCTTTTGGCGGCAAAACTGATAAAATCGCTTGGGATTTCTGCTTTCTGCAATCTTTTTCTCTTTGCGCAAAGATAGTCGTGACAGTGCCCGCTTGAGCTTCCTGGCATATTCGTAATATTTGGCATATCCAAAAGAACTCCTTTTAAAATGGTAATAGTTAACTTTGCTCTTGAGAGTTTGAATGTACGTATGTCTGCGGCTCGGCGCTCATTCGGTACCTAGGAACGAATCTAGAAATGAGGTCCTGACATATATTTACAAAATGTTGGTAGCAAATATCTATATCTAACGGACCATTGATGACAGAAACCCAGTCTACGGATGCAAGAGCAAGGACTATAGCGTGGTAATTTCCCTTCGCATAGTTACGCTGACTTTTTAGGTCATTTTTGGGGTTACCTCAACATTTTTGATGTCAAAAGCAACCATGTTGTGGTCTGACGTACTGAATGGAGGTAGTATGGACACATTTTCAATAATCTGCAAGGGAGAAACTAGAATAATATCAAGGATTTTGAGACCATGAGTAGGTTGCTTAACCATTTGATGAAGCATGAAGTTTTTCGAAAAGTTAAGAAATGCCAACGAGGAATGCGAAGAACTGTCTCCGCGAACTATTTGACTTTCCCAGTCAATGAGAGGAAAATTCAAATCTCCCATAACGAGTATATGTCCACTCCATTCCAAACAAGTATTCGTCAAAAACTGGATAACATCGTCAAAATCTGCTACAGAACAAGAAGGGCTTCTATAAATAACAATAATAAGAATATGCTCACGACGCATCTCAACGTGTAAAGTGACTACTTGACAGAACTCAGAGAAGTTTCTTTTGGTAAACCCGAAGTGTGGGACCGTATTGTGAATAAGCACCAGGACACCTCCTCCAGGACGACTACCAACTCTATCACAGCGATAAACCACATAATTGGAATGGTGACTTAAATTGCGTCATGTATCAAATGTGGTTTACACCAACTTTCGGTAACGAAAACCCCATATGCGTTTTGAGAGAGGATATAGTTCAAATCAGGAACTTTGTTAACAATCGAGCGAGAGTTGAATAGCAAAAATTTTTTCGAGAGATTGTTCGAAAGATTGCAGATACTAATTTCAACTGAGGGGTTACATGACGATGAAGTAGACGCATCGCTAGGATCGGGTGAGGGCCTGAACTTACGAACGCCATGGCTAATTGCGGCGACCTATGCCGCATCGCGGCGAGTCCGCGGCTGAGGCCGCTGACTCGCCGCGTGAGCCGCCGCCAGCGCGATCTCGCAGGCCGCGGCCGCGATGACTTCCGTGTGGCAAGGGAGACGAGAGGTGAAGGGTGAAGGGAGGAGAACAGGCTTCTACAATGGATTAAAATGACCAACAAGTTCTTGGGGTGGTTTCAGTCCGTATCCTTGCGGTCCTTCTGCCCTACTTTTCCTATCTATTTCGTTGTACTCCCCAACTTTCATGTTGTTTAGGATTATTTTCAACCTCTCTCATGCTTCCTGACAGGGATCTATAGACATTTTCGCCACTCTTTCTTTCCTTGATATACTTCGTTGGTCTAGATCTTCTTCACACATTTTAATTTAAAAGATCTTTGGACATTATTTTCAAGTCCGGCACACTGGTCCCTCGTGTTCGATCGATGCCGTCTTTGGTGTTCTGTTCTTGCTAGCAATAACCAATTAACCTAGCCGCTCCCTTTATGGCCCGGGAGGTAGCCTATGGCGAAAATGCCGAAGGGAGCGCTTTTTGACCGACTTCACGTGAGAACGTGAACGTCCTGCTAGTGGAGCCCTTGAAAATGTTTGAGACTCTTGTGAAAGCACACGGTAACGAGATTACCGTGGCGTGTAAATTGTCAAGATTGCGCCATGCCCTGCCTGAAAAATTGAATTTCAGACTCGATTGGTTGTGCATGGGCTGAATGCAGGTTGACATCTTGCTACTACTTGGCCACATTAACCTGTGCTGTGCTCCTTTTAACGTTTTCTCTCGCCCATTAGCTGCAAGTATGCCTATCATACTCTCCATTCAGCGTGATTTTGCTTTATCAGCCCAAAGAATCCGTCTTGGAAAATGAGGCCCCTGCTCACACTTAAATTGTGCAATCAATAAACTTGAATGTCACGTGTCTTTCGCGTTATTGTTCTAAATGTTAAAAAAGCACAGCACAGGTAAAAGCAATAACAAGATTGTAACAAACATTCAGCCCATGCACAATCAGTCGAGTCCAAAATGCAAGGTTTCAAGCGGGGGCATGGCGCAATCTTAACCACTTGCACGGAACAGAATTTTCGCTATCCTGCGCTTTCATATGAGTCTCAATCACTTTCAGAAGCTTCACTAGCAACAATGTGAGAACCTTTCAAACAGTACATGCGTTTTTAGATTCCCATTTTCCGTCTTTTGATTTTTTGCTAGATTTTTAGGTTTTTAGATTCCCTGCATTTTGCCGCAATAGGTGATGTGTTTTTAACTTTTAAACCTTAAAAGAAGCACAAATCAATCGATGCGGCCACTTTGTGAAGAAATGATGCAAGTATTCAAGCGAAACACAATCAATCGAGTGTAAAATACAAATTTGCAGACGAGTCCATGGCGCATCCTGTGCCGCTCACATGCCAGAAATTTTTTATTTTCCTAAGCTTTTATACGAGCACTTAACTTCTTCGGTACCTTTATTGTGAGCAAGGTTATCACCTTTCAAACAGTGTATACATTTTTTGAGACCCTGTATATAAGGGACAGAATCAGTCAACGCACTGATGTAGTTGAAACGAAATCAGCGAAACAAACTTCTTATCCTTCGCTTCTAGTAATTCGTAAAAAAATGGCTTACAAACTTACGTGTTGATTTGACAATCGGAAATATATCCTCCGAGGAACATCAAGGAAATGCAAGTTTCCTATAGCATCGGTTCCTCACTTTTAGACTTTCAGCCATTATTACACTGACTTGCTGATCATGAGGAGCCCTTGTGGCTTCCAGCACAGGGCAATAGTCACGAATTCGCAAGCAACTGCATGTTGGCTTAAACCTTGCAACTTATCAGCTCTATAGAAGGCAAGGAGTACCCGGGAAAATTCGGAATAGCTGAATAGAAAGAGCAACAAGGTATCAAAGGCCGGGCAGGATAGCTGAGTAAAACAGGAATACCTGATTGTAATTGAGACAACAAGAGCTGAATAATGTGGCTCTGATGTAGTGGAGAAGTAAACGAATAAAACCTGAGTACCTGAGTAATTGGCTGAAACTGGAACTTGTCAAATAGCTAGGCAAAGGCCACTAAGAGAGTCAACCAAAATCCGAGGGAGCAGTCGTCGCGTCCGCGGCTGTGGTCCCCACCCATGCGGCAGTCATCAGCGGCGGCGCGGCAGTGGCTAATTACGGTGCGGCGGCAGTTGCCGCGGTCGCCGCAGTCGCGATTACCATTCGTAAGTTCGATCCGCTCCCCGCTAGGATCGCATCCCTATGGACTAAGGCCGTTTAGAAGGGAGCTGGGCTCATTCACAAGACGGTCCTGTTGAAGCATAGGTGCAGCTACAACAGCATCGCTCCGCTTGTTAGACTCGTACAAGAGACTAGGCTCGGAGCGATGAGGCAACGCACGTGGGCAGCGCAACTCATGAATCGCAAAGTCCCTCACGACGAATTTCAACATACCTTGCTGCTTGTTCATCTCACCAGTTTTTTGTCGTAGACTACGGTCATATTCCAATTCTTCACGAGTGTAGTCCCTCCTTGCATACGAATGGACGAACTGTTTCGTGAGGGACAGCCTACCATTGCGCATGTGACGTAGGAGTCTGTCCCGTAGTTCCTGATTCCTCAAATATATTTTAATTATGCGGGGACGAGAGCCTTTACCTTTAACTTTTGGGTGCCTGTATACCTCTATCTGACCTGAACTAAACTCTCGAATGAGATCATCATCAGCGGATGAATCGATGATCTCTTTCAGGGCCTCTTGATCGAAGGCGTGGGTGCTTGGTTCATCGATTTGTTCATTTATGCCAACCCACGTTATGCCACATGACTTGGCCAAGACTAACTTCGAATCTCCCTGAAATTCAACTAGGGCACTATAAAGTGCCGCATTTGGTGGGCAGGGCTCCTGCTTTGCAGCAGCAACCCTCTCCTCCAAAGCAGACAGCTTGGACAAGATCGTTATTTGAGTTTCCTGCATCTTAAGTACAAGGTCGAACATTTTATCGAATCTTGTAAAGAAACCGTCCCACCTTGTGAGTATGGCCTGCAGCCAAGCTGGAGGTTCGTCGAGAGCTGGTACTCCGCTAGTCTTCTTCGGGGGCATCGTTGCAGACAGAAAAGTTGATCACAGAACAGTTGTGGAGAGCGGCCGTTCGGGGTGGACGCAGCGCAGCCGAGTGAACGCAGCGCAGCCCAGTTGAAACTCTTTCGCATCGCTCTGCATAACTCATCGCCACGATTCCATCGCGGCGACGGGAAGTACGCATGAGGCCTAACGGCGTGTCGTGCACATGCGCGCTTCGCGTGACCTTGCAACATCACTGACCTAGAGAAAGTAGTTTTTGTAAAACTTAAAATTCGCTAACATCTGCATGTAGGACTGCTGCGTACTTTACTGGCATCAAGCCACTCACCACTTCCCCGCGTTCATGATGGACAATCTCTCCGGACCGTCCAGTGACACTATTGGTTTGTGCTGCGCAGTAGTTCTGTCCTCAGGTTGCTCCTCCGCAACCGTTTTCATGCCCCACAGCTTGTATTTCCGGATATTTTTCATTTGCCTTCCATATCCGGACGCCAGGTTCTCCCTCACTCGTTTCTTTTTCTTGGATCGAATTGCTTGTCCGCCTTTACTGGCCTTCCCTCCCCCACCTTCCTGGTCCCAGCCAACTCTTGGCCCACTTCCTTATTTCTACTATTTCTACTGCTTACTGATTTCTTCTTACTGGTTTCCCCGTCCTGGTCCCTCCTCCAGCTTGTTCCTTTCCTTCCTGGTCGCACTCCTAGTCCACCCTAGAGGTCCCCCTACTTCCCTTCTCCACCACCCGCTTGCTGGTCCTCCTATGCTCACGGCAGATGTCGGTGTGGCCGCAGAGGAGTATCTTGCGCGGATAGCATTTTCCGTTCAACATGGGATAGTGCTGAGTTTTGCAAGCGGCCGCTCGTCACACGACGTCGGTGACGCTTCTTCTCACCCTGGACGCTTGCTGCGCGACGTGGTGGACCCGTCTTCTGCATCCAGATGCTCAGAAACGCGCGCAGATGTCGCTGGGTCAAGCAGGAGGAGGCTGTGCTTCCCCTACTGCTGCAGCACTCCGTATTGAAAGGCACATTTCGTCCGCGCGGGTTTCGATGAGGCGTATCTCACGCAGGTTTCTAACCTGCGTGAAATTTGAATATAGAGTGGACAACACGATCAGCTTTTTTTCGCTATAAGTTCACAGGGTTCCTGGAATTGGAAAGATTTGTGTCAAATACAAATCCTAAGCCACGTATAGTAGTTGGGCTACCGAGGTGCATCCCGTTAAGGTGATAACTCTTTCTGTTAACCTGCTGTCCAATGTGAAACACTTGGGATCCTTGACCTGATACGATATTCATTTCTATACTCGTAGCTTCAGGAAACGAAGGTGCGAGTGAGTATTTATATTGTCGTAGCCACGCCTGAAAAAGAGATACAATCACCTAAAAGCCTGAAAAATCTGAGAGAACTCTGCCAAAACAGAAAGAGTACGGCCCCCACCCCTTCGACTCTCGAACCTCAAACTTGAGTCTGGCACAAGTTCGAGTCCTGCTTGGCGCGATAGTTTTGATAGCAACAAAGGATTCTGCAACGTTGGGTTGCCTAGTTGTCTGTTGATCTCGTGTAAGTACTCTACCCCTGGTACTCGGTTCCTTTCCTTCGATTCCTCACACACATTTGACATACTAATACATTTAACAGATGGTACATATATGAAAGGACAGGGCTTCATTAATCATCCAAAGTAGTTCTTTGCCTCCACACTCTCTTCAAGGTCACACATTTACCGATATTGCCATATTGGGTCATTGTATAGGAATTTAGATAAATCTGGTAAAAAGGTCAGCTCCGGTTAGGACGCAACGCGGATTTCTTCCGGTCCCTTCGTACGCACTATAACGAGAGGGGCTCCATGTAGATCCATATGTCAGCACATTGCTTTCCGTTTTTATTTAAATTCTTTATCCGTCAATGATAAACGTTACTAGATGTGAAGGCTATTGGCTGTAATAGTTCACATTTCTCCCCAGCAAACGCGAGGCACTTCCAGGAAGGGAGCTCGTTAATGCGTCTCCGTTTTCGCATATTTCTCTAACTTCTTACTCACTACATTTGTCTCTCTTTCTGGTATCCGATTCCTGCGTATCTGTTGGAAGTAGTGATCTCCTTCATTTCGAGATTCGGCTCGAGAGATTCTCCGGCGATGGCGTAGGATGCAATCGCATACCTTTACTCGTGCGCGAGGCGTACCGGTGTGTGCGAATGGCAGCTCTTCACAATATGCTCTCCACGAACAACAGGTGCGGTTTAGCTGGGGTCTTAGTCCTAACACGGACTGTAGGTTCATATGTCTCGGTGGGGCAAGAGCTCGCATTCTCCAGAGCAGTGTCAACGGCTCGGAGGCCGCGGTCACTCAGCGCTACTGTACTTTGTGCGTGGATGACAAGGTAATAGGTGTTGAATGGAATTCATGATGCCCTGGCGTCATAAAAAGGGTACTCGACCCGTCATTTCTTTCTCAGTGAAGTCTTGACACTTGCGCATTTGGGAAGAGTAAGAAGTAAAAATTGCAGCCCTCGACGTCGCGTCGCATGCCGCGCTCCTCGTCTCTGGCACCCCTCAGGCTCAGAAACGGAACTGCTGTGGATGTGAGTGACTCTCTTAAAGCTCTACCCCTACATATTGGCAGTACCACTGTTAGTAAGACAGATTTAGGGCGCAGTTACAACCTTTTGAAGATGTTTAAATTTTTAGCTGAATTCTTGCACCATTACGCTTTCAGGAAAGAGTCGCTGAGTATCGGAAGAAAGAAGCTAGTAATTCTCAGTGTTGCAAGGGTTGTGCGCACCCTTCGATAAACATTTTGGTAATCATCTTGTCAAGCTCTGTCTAGAGCGCTATTTCGAGTTATGCAGCTTGTAATTACGATGTGAATGTCTGAGCGAAGCCAAAGCTGAGCTCTATCTTAGCATTGAAGCCTAAGACTGTTTTGGCGAACATGAAGAGGTGTTCGATTCTCCTTAGATGCTCGGACAAATCCTACTCTACTCGTATCTCACGATCTGTTACACTTCTTTGATAACCCTGCGATTTGAGCGTTAGGCAGAAACGCAGATCTTGAAAGGTCTTACTTAGCGCGTCCTTTCTTGTTTGCTCTGAACGAACTTCATCAGATGATCACTACAGCCCTCCCTGCCGCCGACGTTCGTAGCTCGGTTCCACGACGAAGCGGCAGTCCGTCGTATGCGCTACCAGAGGTTAGGTCAGACCGAGATGATGGTGTCGAGGATCTGTTTCGGTGAGCGCCGCCGTTGATCGTGCTGTCTAGCTTGAGCTAGATAGCGCCGTTCTTCTTTTTATGAAGAGGTTGCAATGAAATGATCTGTCCGCTTTTTGCTCAAGGTCACTTCTGTCAGGTTCCGCACCCATCGGTGGTATGTTCGGAAACGTGGAAGACTCGATCACTCAGGTTGTCGAGACGGCGCTTAGAAACGGCATCAATTTTGTCGACACCGCCTATTGGTACGGTCAGACCCGGAGTGAGTCCATATTGGGCAAGGTAGGCAACGAAATTTTCGACTAGAGTTCTTACACGGCTGGCTTGGTTGCAGATACTCGCCAAAGTGCCTCGCAAGGCGTACTACATAAGCACGAAGGTGAGGCTTCTTTTTTCGACTTCCACTATCAATTCGCCTTACTTTAAGGCAATCCCTTCGTTTGATTGATTCAGATATATGCAGGACTCAGCACACATTTAACAGCGTAAAGAGGGGTGAAACGGAACATAGAATTTCCTAACATCCATCCTACACTGACATGAAAACATTAGCTTGTGCGTGGAAAGTTGGCTGCTATGCACATCTAGATTACAAAGCTTCTCGCTATGAGAGTTTAAGCTTGTACTAAGCGCAATCGTAGCATCTATTTCTGTATAACTGTCTCGCTTCCTTGCGAAAAGGGGTTCCCTCTTTCACGTTCAAGATGAGCGCTGAATTCCGTGTCATGAGTGGTCCGGAGTCAGTGGGTCCCTGCCCAACGGCTTTCTCTGAATGAGCGTTGGACTAACAGCATCCGCATGACGATGTGCTGCAAAGGGTTAAAGGACGTCTAAAGAAATGGTCGTTGACGTGAAATCGATCGGTGATCGTGAATTGAAGAAAGTAATAGCTGGCGCGAAGACAACGCGGCCGTGCAGGAAGACGCCGTTGTACTTACCGTAATCGCGGCAGCCAATCATGTGCTCTGCCAGTGCGGCTGATGCGGTGCCTGATTGGCTGCAGCGTTTGCGATAGGAGCAACAGTGCGCTCCCGCACTTCCTCTGCACGTTTTTGCATCCCGCACGGTGTCTTCGCGTCATGTACGAAATAGTTTCTCAGTGTAGCTGGTGGTTTCGTCTTTATCGCAGCACACTGCCTATATTTAGATGAAAACCGGATTTTGGATCAATCAAATTATCTGCAAAGTCTTTGCAACGATAACGCTAATTCACACTCATAAACGCTTTTGGATAGTCGGGCCACAGTCCCTTCCCTGCCGAAATCTATCATATTTGCGACCACAGCAGTCTCCAGCTTCTCTCTTCAGAAAACCTTAGCATTGTAGAGAATAGTTGTCAGTATTCTTGTTTTTTGCCGCTGGAGGTTGTTACGGTGGATCTCCATTTGCCAGGCCTAACCTTTCGACGCTCCCTTCTTTTTTAGAGGCCTGAACGTGGGGCAAGTATTAGGTGGCGATGTCCGTTTCTCCACGTGGTGCCACTGGAAACTGTTCGCTCTGCGAGCTAAGCAGATCATGGACACTCGATTGCAAGCGACAGGCCCTTGTGACAGGCCGGCCTACGAAGACCCATGTCATATCACATGGTATATGTCAGCGCACATATTTCGTGATAGTGCTATGGCGTCCGTGAGAGCCGACGCACACTCGCAAAGCCCGGCGAGTGTGGAAAGTATGCGAGGGTCCCTGATGCGAGAACGGCATCGGGGGCATCTGACCTATTCCGAAAGTCCCGTAACGTAAGCAGGACCCGCGTGGCAACGCAGAATGTGGGTACGTTGACGGACTGCTCGTGCGAGTTGGTAGAAGCACTGGAGCGAAGAAAGATAGATTTCTGTGCGGTGCAGGAGACGAGGTGGTCTTGCCGCAAGTCAAGGGAGATGAGACTTTAAGGCCGTTCTATTTGGAAGTCCCAGGACCACCAGTGGTGTCGGAATAATCGTCTTCGAACGACTTCGTGACTCGATTGTAAGCGTCGAGCGCTTTGACGATCGATTGATGAAGATCGTGTCGCCGCTAAGGAGCGACTCTATCACTTCTCCTCTGCGTATGCTCCGCAGACTGGCTGCCCCAATCGAGCCAAGGATGAGTTTTGGAACCTGCTCGATGAAAAGACAGCAGAGGTACCGTCGAAAGATGCCATCATAGTCGCTGGTGACCTTAACGGGCACGTCGGCGCGACGAAAGACGGGTACAGCTGTCATGGTGGATTCGGCTATGGGTCGCGTAACGCAGATGGTGAGCGTATCCTTGATTATGCGGAATCGCATAACCTCACCATAGAGAACACCGTCTTCCGAAAACGCGACTCCTCCTCATCTCATACTATAGTGGGAGCTCAAACTCTCAGATAGACTTTGTCCTTGTGAAGGATCGTGACCGAAGTCTGGTCACAGACGCGAAGGTCGTGCCGTATGAGACGGTCGCCCCACAGCATCGACCGCTGATCTGTACTTTAAAGATCGCCCCTCCGAGGCTGAAGCAGGTCGAGCAGTGCGGTGCACCAAGAGTTAAGTGGTGGCGAATGAGAGAGAAGGGAGCAGCTGTGATTTTTCGCGTGCGTTTGCGGTTTCGTCGACAGTCACGACTGTCAACGAAACTTGGAAGAAGGCGACCGAGCGATACGTCAAGCTGCACAGTCGGAACTCGGCATTATGAAGCCTGGACGACGGAAGGTCGACAAGCAGGCATGGCTGTGGACAGATAACGTGAAAGTCAAAGTTCGAGAGAAGGAGACGCTCTATCACGTCTTTCTCGGCGAAAAGACAGCCGATAATTGGCGGAAGTACCAAGAAGCGAAGAAAGCTGCAAAAAAGGCCGTGGCTGTTGCAAAAGCCATCATTATGGAGATGTCAACGAGAATCTCGAGTCGCGCGATGGTGAGCGGTATCCGTACCGACTTACAAAGAATCGCCATCGACAGACCGAGGATATTGAGAAGGTTTTCGGTATCAATGATGAGGACGACTATCTTCTTATGGACCGCAGGAAGGCATTGAAGCGATGGCGCGATTACTTTGAGAAAATCTCTACAGTAGAATTTCCTCATCCAGCCATCCCCTCAACGGCTCCAACCAACGGCCCCGTCCAGAAGATTACCGTGGAGGAGACTGAAGCGGCTGTGAAGAAGATGAGGCCAGGCAAAGCGACTGGGCCTGACGACGTAGCAGCAGATTTGTGGAGGTCGAAGGTTTGGTACCCTGCTGAGTGTTGACGAAATTCATTAATCAGGTTGTAGCGGAGAAGAAGGTGCCGGAGTGTTGGCGCCAAAGCACGACGATTTCGATTTGGAAGAAAAAGGACAGTCCTGCGGACTGCTCCAGCTACCGTCCAATTCGTTTGCTTTCGCACAGCATGAAGATCTTTGAGCGAATTGTCAATAGACGAATTCGTGACATCGTCCAGCTTTCCATCAATCAGTGCGGCTTCGTAGCTGGCCATGGCACCATTGATGCCATAAACGCAGCCCGCCTCCTGTTAGAGAGGCACCGCAAGAAACAGAAGCCCGTACTTATCGCCTTCCTCGACTTGGAGAAGGCCTTTGACCGCGTACCGCGTGAAGTGATATGGTACGCCCTGCGCCAACACGGAGTTCCTGAAGAGCTCATAGAGTGGGTGCGAATTCTCTACTTTTGTCCAAAGAGACGAATTCATGCTGCAGCTGGAACCTCGATGGAGTTTCCCATCTCTATCGGGGTACACCAGGGTTCTGCGCTTTTCCCACTCCTCTTTGTTGTCGTCATGGATGCCATCACACGAGATCTTCAGAATCTCGTTCTTTGGACATTGCTCTATGCTGATGACGTAATGCTCGCTAGCAAAGATGAAGATGAACTCGAGCAAGAGGTGCAAGCTGGGTGTGATCACTTGGAGAGGTTTGAGCTCAGATTGAACGTGAAGAAGACCGAATATCTAACGACGGACGTTACTGAGTCGAGCCCCACCAAGGTTAATGGCATTGAGCTCCCACGTACTTCGGTCTTTAAGTACCTGGGTTCAGCAGTCGCGTCTGACGGCCTGATGGTTGAAGTGAATTCACGCGTGAGTGCAGCTTGATCGAAGTGGCGCTCATTGACTGGCGTGCTCTGCGATAGGAAGATTCTGGAGCGCTTGAAGTCGAAAATATATAGAGCCGTCGGCAGATGTACGGAGCAAAGTGTTGGCCTGCGACAAAGGAAACGGAACGTCGCCTCAGCGTAATGGAAACGAAGATGCTGCGCTGGATGGCAGGAGTTACGCGCCCGGATCGCACCCGAAATGATGCTATTCGGCAGAAGTTTGGCGTCGCACTGATAGATGACAAGATGCGCGAAGCTCGCTTACGAAGGTACGGCCACTTTTCTCGTGGAGAAGAAAATAGCATCTGCAAGATAGGCCTTAACCTCGAGGTAATGTGAAAGCGGCTTAAAGGGCGCCCGAAGCCGCGCTGGTTAGATACGTTACATACGGACTTGAAGATTACTGGTGTTCACCCTGATCTGGCGCTGGATCGGGAAAGGTGGCGTCATAACACCAGAATAGCGAACCCCGCTACGATGCGGGATAAACGCTGAAGAAGAATAACGTTCTGCAAGTATTAGATAAGCGATTTACCCCACCAAACGCTATCCTCTAGCGGTTTCGCTTCCTTAGAGAAATCACGCCTTCAAAGCCCATTAAAAGAGGGATAAACTCGCGCTTGATCCACATATGGAATGCTTTCGCAGCTCTCTGTGAGTACGACTGGGGGAGTGAGACTTACTGTGCGGTGCTGGATAGTATAAGAGTAAAAAACGACCTGCACATGCGCCCTTCCATTCTACGCTCGCATTTTCGCACTAACTGCAGAAAAACAATCGTAATTGACGGGCGTTCCTGACGGTCGTTTATGCCAGGATTTCTTGCAAAAATCCAGAGCCCTTCTAGTGCCTTCCTTGCCGATATTTCTGTTTCTGCCGCCAACACCTTGCACTGTATCTTAAAGTCGTTACCGTTATACTGCTCAACTCTGCTTTCTGAGGGTGCTCTGTCGAGAGGTCAAGGGCCAACCAAAAGAAACGCGCGCTAGGGTGCGGGAGCCCAGTTGATCTCCGATTGTGATTATGGCGGGAAAAGGCCGGGAGGCCTCGAGACCGTGTTCTGGTGACAGTTTTTCGTCTTCCTCTTCGACGTGAGTAGGCGCTCTACTGCCCCCGACGTCCCGACGTACCCCTCCCCAACCGCGATCATCCTCGTCTTTGTTTTAGTGCTGTTTTTTATGTTGTCTACCTCGCAAATAAATGCTGTTGTATATCCTCCGTACCTAACTGCGGTTTTTTTGTTCCTACTCACAGTGCCAAGCCGTTTTTTTGGACCACTTAACTCACATGGAGGCCGAACCGCGTGGTATCTGAGGAGATTAGTTCCGCATAGTTCGACCGCGGAAAGTCCGTACTTCATCCTGCATGGGATGGACTCGAATCTCCCATCTACAATGATCCCTAATAGTGGTGTATCCTGCTATACAATGGACAAGCACATAGGCGATTATAAGACGCAACTACTGCAATCCACTTCAGAGGTCCGTACGTATTGCTTTTATCGTGCTGCTGCTTCACCTGTCCCCTTATACGGCTGTGCAACAGAACGAATGGAGTGGTCCATATCCCAATATGGAACCTCTATATCCTTACTGAAGACAAGTCAAAATTCTGCTCTAATAACGAAAATAGGAGAGAACGTAGAACCTATTAGAGTACGATCCGACATGCTCCGTGTAGTTTCCCAATATATTTTAGACGAGCCAATCGACACGAGGACAAAGAGGGGAAGCGGAGTAGAAAAGCAGGAAAAACGAAAATATGCTTGGTAACGTCACCGTTTTTTATGACGCCCCGCTTTTGAGCCCGCTGGAGAAAGGACATTTGGAGTTCCTGTGCGGAGGCTGATGTTTCGACGGAGTCGCATTGAAGGATATCGCCAACTGCAAGTTTCCCGGTTTTGTTGCCCGATATCCAATGACGACTATTTAGGAGGCCTGGCTGACAACGAGTATTTTTCAAGAAACGGATATCGACTTGGGAGAATAAATAAGGCTGCACAGAGAAGGAGCAGTCTGTTGCGAAATCAAAGCACTGAACGATGTGCTGAAGATGGCTTACAACAAAGCGTAGAGAGTTCACTTCCAGCTCCAGAAGTATCTTCCAACATTCCGCGATTTGAGGCAATTACTTCGAAAAGTCGTACGACGAAGCACTCAGAGCTGTTTGCCAAGAGCTGAAGGAGAATAAGATGACGTCCTCCTAAGGAAGGGCCGACAGGATACATAGCCTGCGAAGGAGCGCTTGCCCTCGAAAAGGACGGTCGCCGAGGCGACATTGTCACTAAAGTGGTTTCAGCTTCGACCGTCTGCTGGAAGTCCTCGACGAATGTCTACGTTTAGAACGTGGGTCATCGTCTAGCCGACCGACTCAAAAATAGACGAGGAGCGGTCAAAGAAACTTCTGAGAATGGTGAGGAGTCACCTCGAAAGTGGCGGAAAAGCCGCCACAGCATGGCCGCCCGTGAATGACGGAATTACGAAAAGTCGAATACAACGCGTGAGCTTTAGAGCGCACCGGATGACGCAAAATTAAAGGTCGATGCAAATCAAATGTTCCTGACCGAGAGATCGATTTTGAAAGAAGGAAAGCTTTACATCGAAGCGGGTTGTCCTGTAGGAAGTGGATATTTTTTTCTCGTCATGTAGGTACAGATATGCATAGTATGTGTACTATGCTATTAGAAAAAAGATCCTGGTGCATTGCTCCCTGAATTTCCAGATTTCAGAAGCCTGTCATCGAGGTCGATGTCTTATGAGAGCGGAGGGCATATTGGGAGGTCAGGGCAAGAAAAGCGCACTAGGATGCGGGAGCCTAGTTGATCTCCGATTGTGATCCTGGCAGGAAAGGCGGGAGGCCCCGAGACCGTGATCTGTGATAGTGTTTCTCTTCTTCTTCCAGGTGAGTGGGCACTCTACTGCTCCCGATGTCCCGACGTACCCACTCGCCATCCCTGACCATATTCGTCTTTGTTTTAGTGCTTTTTTTATGTTGTTTACCTCGCAAATAAGTAGTTTGCTGTTGTATGACCTCCGTGCGAAATTGCGGTTTTTCCGTTCCCACGTACCGTGCCGGGCAGTTTTGTGGACCGCTTAACCCACAGTTCTGATGTTACCACGTTGTTTACTAGCCAGGTGTTCTCTAACTCGAATAGCTAGCTTTCCCCTGTTTCCCCTATTTATGTGGAGTTACATATTTGACACTCAATCTGATAAACTGATCCGGGAACAATCTTCTACCTTCCCGTATGGGCATGTAACAAACTTTCTGATAAGCACTAGTTTTTGTAGAGCCTACTCCTGACCAGTTCGTGCTTGATATTGTGGTTGGATTGTTGACTAAAATAACATCAAAAATGCAGCTGGGCTCGAACTATGCTCCTTTGAGTCGCAACATAAACTTTATCAGATATGAAAGGTATACATAAGGATACCCTGTTATAACGTGGTCCATTCCGTCTGCAGGTGGGACGCAGTTTCATGGGTGCTAGGCCAAATGTTCGACACCCGTGCATTTCTGCATTTTTTTGATGACCGCTGCCTTCTTTACCAATTTGCTTACTATCTTCTATCTTCTACACATTTATTTTACTGTAAATTGTCAAAAGGGTCAACACTTCAGATAACACCTACAGACAAAGCTTGAACGAAGACGGTAACCATGACCTTACCATCAGTCACCCACACCTACTGTAGCTTCCCGTACTCTAGCGTAATACCAAAAACGGATATCAGATTCATGATCAGCACTTCAAATAACCCTGGGAAAAGTTTGGGTGAAATCAGTTATTATGACCTCGGCAGCCGTAGTCAACCGTATCTGCTGTAACCTACCGTAATCGGTCGAAGTTTTGAAAAACGATGTCAGATTCGTGATGGGCACCCTAACTAACTTTCCTGGATGAGGTTTGAATGAAAAAAAGTTTCGACCTCTTCTTCACCTTTGGAGTCGTGAAATTATTATGTGATAGTGCCTTAATGGCGGTTTAAATC
Source organism: Heligmosomoides polygyrus polygyrus (assembly GCA_947396885.1). Classification (NCBI taxonomy): domain Eukaryota; kingdom Metazoa; phylum Nematoda; class Chromadorea; order Rhabditida; family Heligmosomidae; genus Heligmosomoides; species Heligmosomoides polygyrus. Next base: position 69,644,152 of record OX377203.1, read on the forward strand.
ATTCTTTTTCCTACACATCTACTACGCATTTATTTCACGCTAAATTCTCAAATAATGGTTTACGTTGAACTGTGCCTCACTCACTTCTATCAGTACTTGTACTATGTGTTTTGTGTTTTTCAACGAGTGTTATTAAACGGTGACCTCACAGCAGGTACTGGTTACAGTAGGTAGGGTGACTAGGGCTGTCGAGGTGGTAATCACCGATTTTGCCCAAACTTCTCCCAGGGGTTATTGGGGATGCTGATCTGACATCCGTTTTTGGTATTACGCTAGAGTACGGAAGGTTACTATAGGTATGGGTAACTAATGGTAAGGTCATGGTTACCATTTTCGTTCAAACTTTGTGTGTAAGTGTTATCTGAGATGTTGACTTTTTTCACAATTTAGAGTGAAATAAATGTGTCGGAGATGTCTAGGAAGCAAACTGATAAAGGAAGCAGCGGTCATGAAAAAACGCAAAATAGTGCATAACACGGGAGTCGAACATTTGGCTTAGCACCTATGACGCCGCCTGGCACCTGCTGAGCCACCGATTGGCTTGCCTCAGGGGCACAGTGCGATACCGTACCCCACCTTCGAGAGCCCGTACCTCTTTTCGTTCAAGGTCTCAGCAAAAACGGAACATGTTTTTCTACTACATGAAGGGTGGAGATTCTCGCAGTGATATCCATTTCTCCGTTCAGACCTACGTCTGAGACCCTTCCCTAGTAAGTAGGTGAAACCGCTAGAGTAGCGTTTGATGGTGTAAATCGCTTTTCTAATACTTCAATCGTAGCTCAATCGTACTTGGGTTACGATAGGAAAATCTGCGGGTATTGATGGAAAGCTGATCAGTAAATTAAGGCTGGGCAGCCCTTGTTGCCTAGCTTTCTACAGCCTTTTAAAGACTCACAAGCCATCTCATGCTGATATGCTATCCACGTCGGCGGAAACATTCAAGGTTCGGCCTATCATTAGCTGTGTGTGTGGACCAGCCGATAAAATATCTTGTTTCTGTCGGCTGGTCCACACATCTTATCTTGTCTCTAAACAACATTGTAAACCAGCTTTTGCCCACGGTCCTTCCTCAGCTGGCCAATATGCAAACATTCCTAGAAAATCTACGTACCTTTAGCATTACTAGTGACTGCGTAGTGGAATAATTTGATGTGATATCGCATTATACAAACGACCAAAATGAATAAACCTTGCAAGCACTGTCAGAAATGCTGGACAGATATATTGATATTATTAACAGTTTCGGACTTATTAAAGCGCACATCATGACCTTGGCGAAGAAATGTTTATCTTCCAACATCTTTAAATGGTCGGGTACAACTATTCACAAGTCAGAGAACTGGCTATGGAACAGCGGTTAGCGCCCGTACTCGCCATCTGCTTTATGAGCAGAGTAGAGGAACTAGTACTTGCGTGACACCAATGATGTACTGCAGGTATATAGATGACTGTTGCATTGTGAATTCAGCACTGTCTAAAATGGACAAGTATTTTCGATTAATGAATTGACAGTAGCCTACGTTAAGCTTACAAAGGAAACTCCAAAGAATGGCTGGCTTCCATACTTTAACACACAGATAGAAGTTTCCAATGGCACGTTTAGCGTAAAGTGGTACCAAAAATCGAAAACCATCTTGATCCATTCCACCTCTGCTCACCCAACAAGCATAAATCGCAGCGTCGTTAGAAACATGTTTCGAACGGCTTCGCAGATATGTGCGGGTGAAAAGAAGCGACAAGAGTCACTGCGAATGGCCTCGAAAACAACCATGCAAAATGGCTATGTATCGTCACGGTATCGGAGCAGAGCTCGTGCTAAACGCAAACGAAATGGACCACGTTATAACAGGGTATTCTTATGTATACCTTTCATATCTGATAAAGTTTCTGCTGCGATTCAAAGGAGCATGCTTCGAGCCCAGCTGCAAACAACGATGTCATTTTATCCAACATTCCAAACGACAACGTTAAACACCAACCGGTCAGGAACAGGGTCATCGAAAACCAGTGCTTGTCAGAAAGTTGTGTTACATGTCAATACGGCAAGGTCGGAAATTGTTCCCGGGAGAGAGCAGTACATCAAATTGAGTGTCAAATATGTAACTCCACATAAATAGGGGAAACAGGGAAAAGCTAGCTATTCGAGTTAGCTAACACCAGTAAACAACGTGGTAACATCAGAGCACCTTTCAGAAAGCAGAGCTGAGCAGTGTAACGGTAACGACTTTGAGATACAGTGCAAGGTGTTGGCGGTAGAAACAGAAATATCGGCAAGGAAGGCATTAGAAGGGTTCTGAGATTTTGCAAGAAATCCTGGCATAAACGACCGTCAGGAACGCCCGTCAATTGCAATTGATTTTCTGCAGTTTGTGCCAAAATGCGAGCTGCAGAATGGAAGGGCGCATGTGCAGGTAGTTATTTACTCTTATACTATCCAACACCGCACAGTAAGTCTCACTCCCCCGGTCGTACTCACAGAGAGCTGCGAAAGCACTCCAAAGGTGGACCATGCGCGGGTTTATCCCTCTTTGAATGGGTTTTCAGAGGTGATTTCTCTAAGGAAGCGAAACCGCTAGAGTGGGAATAGCGTTCGGTGGGGTAAATCGCTTATCTAATACTTGCACTACGTTCAGGCCTCTAACAAGACGGGAGCGTCGAAACGTTAGGCCTGGCAATGGAGATCTACCGTGACAACCTCCAGCGGCACAAGCAGAGATATTGATCACAGCAGTATTGTTGCTTGCTTGTTTTCTTCACTAACAGTATGTATGTAGGGTCTCTCTTTGTCCGTGTCACTGAAGCTTTTTTGGGATGTGACCCCTAAATATCATAGCGCCGTCAACGCGGCCATCAGCGGCCAGGTTCATCAATCGTCTACCGGCCGGTAACAGTGAAAAGTACCACCGATCCTACTTATACCGCGATTCAGGAACATGTGGCGCGGTAAATTTGGAGTCAAACTCTCTGTATCGATTATTACGTAGGCCGGCATGGTGAATCTTCGGTGAGATGATACCGGCGGTATCGTTGATGAGTCTGGCCTCAGATCTTACCGCATTTACAAAGAGCTGTGGAGTGTTCAGCAGCTTCAAAAGTTGTTTCACTGAGATCAGCGCCACATAGAGTGTATTATTTCTCTCACCAAACTGCCACACCATTGGAAGTTCAGAGAGATTGGCTAGTTTTCCTGCTAATTGCGGCTAATATACCGGGTCTAGCATATTTACAGTACCGGCAGTGTATTTTGGTCTTTGGGCGGGAAAAGCGAAAAAACGCCTTTCCGCTGCTTTTCGATAGCGCTTTTCAAACTGCGTGCTGTGACAAATAAATCCCATATTTGGGATCAACATCGTATGATCTGTTCAATGGAGTGAAGAGCGCCCTATAAATCTGAAATGTTGATTGCACTTCTTGCGGTAGAACATAGAACATTTATTCAGCCAAAAGTAATACAAAAAGATGGTATGTTATCCTTCCTCTCTTTTTCTAGGACGACACCAGAAATTGAAAGGCGGGAATTTCTTTTCGGAAAATAGATGAGTTGGGCACATGCACGGTAGATAAATGTGTGAACCCGTGTTGTCCATCCGTCAATTTGGTGCCTTGGATGTTGCCCGGTGAATAGCATACCATGTATATAAACAAAAATTTTCACTTTGGAAAAAGTGAAACGTTGGTGAAATCAAACAACAGTTTAAGAAAGCAACACTATTCCATTCAAAAGGATTGAAACATAGCAACCTTTTAAAAGCTTTAGAAATTAAGAGTCGGGTTCTCAGTTGGCTAAAATAAAAAACTCCCACTTCACTGCATCATTAGTGATTCCATCATTGGATACGTTTTCGGTCGGCCGTTTCGAGTTGGACTATGCGAGGACGTTCGATTTTCGCGCTGATAAAGTTCTGGAGTCGTTGACGAACAGTCTGAAGCGATTAAGACTCACATACATCGACGTCTGCTTCGTGCAGGTACCATTTTGCTCCATTGGCTCAGCTCTGCTTAGAGCGAAGGCAAAAGCGTTTCAGGTCCACGACGCTGACTTCACTCCTCAGGAGAACATCATTCTCTATGAGACTTTACAAGCGCTCGAGATGGCTCGACTGTCGGGGAAAATACACTATATTGGACTTACGGGGTATGAGCTCAGGAAATTAGCGTAAGTTTTTGTGGAATGAAGCCAGTTTCTTAGGCAACTTTTCTTATCAGTGAAACAAGACACCAAGCGCTTGTGCTTCTTGTCCAAGATACGAGCCCGTTGTCTTCTATAACGCAATGAGCGATTCCAGCTCTATTATTGAATGCTCAACGGTCAGAATCGACGTCGTCATGACATATTGTCATGGGTCATTGAATGACAACTCTCTCGGGAAATTCGCTCTTCTGTTCCAGGTAAACATAACGCTTTAACGCTGGCCGCATTGCACCCGCCGCTGCGTTGCTTGTAGTTCGTCGCAAACGTTAGCCCCGTCGCAAAACTCCAATGACGGCGTGCTGCTGTGAGTATGCGCTTGCGTTCGCGAACGAGCTCCCGTTGTCCGCTTTCAGAGTAGAGGAATCGGCGTCCTCAACGCAGCGCCTTTTTCGATGGGTCTGCTCACGGAACGAGGTCCGCCGCCCTGGCACCCGGCCGCAGACTTCATCAAGGAGGCGTCTCTGGCTGCCACACACTATTGCATGGTGGGTGATTCCTAAGAACTCCGACCACAGCGACTTCACAGTCATTCCCTAGTCAGCTTCCTGTCACAGTTGGGCACTTCGTTCACGGAGCGCATCTTCGTTAATTCAGCTCGCCACCGGTAGTCTTTGTAGTCAATCCCTAGATGCAGGTTTCTTAGACAGCAGAGCATTTGCTGCTTCCGATATTCCTAGAATATCCAGCGAGCTGTAGTGCTGGCATATGTGGTGGAACACTTAATTGACGGCATTGTTAATGTTGTTGTATGCCCGACCTTCATCTTACTTATGGGACCTTGTTACGTCCAGCATGGCCACTTTCGATGACTTCATTCTCTTCATGATGACCAGAGGATCTCTTGAGGTATCCTTTCCCTCTCAGGTTGAACCTCATTAGTTTCTTCAGTCCCACAAACTCGGTTTCTTCAGTTTTGACTGCACCTGTGTCGAAGAGAGCTCGCTGACATCCCTTATCAAAATGGGTGGCAATTTTCCTTATTGTGCTTAGTTCTTCTCCACTTGGAGAACATCCGTATCCGCATTTCTTAGTGCTCGCAATGACACTAGCAGCTTAAGACGCATGTTTGTGAGATATACGGATGACCTCGTCCATTAGCTTCTAGGTAGAATTTCCTTCTCTTCATTTCTTTCTTCACTACTGCCTGGTGTTCCTGTCATATCGCAACACCTCTGGAGTAGCCCTTTTGAGGTGACATCTACAGATCACGAGATGCAGACTACCATTGGTGCTCTGGCAGTGTTTCTACTTTAAACTATTGGTGTCCCAGAAAAACATGGGCTACACGTAATAACTCCTCACACTTGGGTTGCCAGGCTTTTATAACAAAAGCTGCTGCGAAAAATTGATTCGAAATACGATTTACTGAACTTCAGTCGAAGAACATCTCGATCTCGAAATTAGCGTTGGCCTACTCCCTTGAAGTTCCTGGTTCCTCACCGTGTGTCGTTGGAATGGACAGCATTCAGCAGGTAACTGCATTTTTAAACTTATATAAGATTTTGTTTATTTTCTAATTTTACTAATTTTTTTCTTCCATCAATTTTTGAATTTGTCAAATTTTTTCTTACTTTGTTCTGTCTTCTTTACTGTGGGAGACGTTGTCGCAAATATACTTCTAACAAGATGGATTGCAAGATGCATAAGGAACCCTCTCTTGGTGCATTTTTGCGGATCCACCGATCTACTCCTTTGGAGTTGTTGAAGACTCTCCTTAGGCCTCTTTGTCACAGGGCCGCGTTGCTCGCTTCCGAGTGGTGGATAGAGGAAATAATCGCAAAACAAGGGCTGCCCTGAGACGCAGGTGGGATGCAATGTATTTAAAAAAGGTGCTTTGCTAAGATCAGAAGAGAGCTCTTCGCTTGTTCGAGATTACTAGCCTATACAGCTGAATATTTTGAAAAACGATGTATGATTGTTGTAGGTGTTTCTGCCCACTTTTAGACATCCCGAGCCACTAAATATTATCGAAAATTATTGGAAAGCGATTCTGCGATTGAATACGAGCGCCGTCGTGTCCTCTGTTAATTCGTTGAACTACGAAAACTTGAAGACTCCATTTTCATCACTGTCGCCGAGAGGGACCACGTGCTATGCAAGACCACATCCTTTCTTATAGCGCACCAAAAATTGCGACTTCATTGTGGTTTAGACAAAGCCTAAAACCGTTTTGTGACTAAACGGATACGAACTTCATGAAGACGCGACAGTTATGTTCCCTTTTTCAGGGTAGATGATTTACGAATCTTCAGCGATCGCAGTCAACTTTTAGATCAAAATTTTTAACATTTTAAAGAGTGTATTGTTTAATTTGGGATTGTGCGTTTAATTTTGAAAGCGCTCAAATTGTTTTCAAAAGCATCTAGTTTGGTGCTGGTAGAATTGACCAAAAAATGACTCCACCGGATGGTTTCAAAATTGTTACCACGTTAGTTTCAACAACCTTTTTAGACTTGTTTTAGAGCGCAAGCAGACTGCCAGTTTTTTATCTGGTATAAGAAGAATGTGCGCCGTTCACTCGTCTAGCACGTCGCGAATCCATGTGATTGATGGTTGAAGTTTCTGTTTTTGCGTAGCTACGCTTAGTCGACAGACATACAAAAACGACATACAAAAACGAAGAGCTGGAGCAATGATGCATATCTCTACGGCGCAACCTGACCAGTATAAATAACTGTAATCTCCTGAACATCAACTTCAAGTTCGTATTTCACTATCAAGGAAGTAAAAATAAGAAATTAGGTGTGTAACAAATTGTGACTTAAGCAGGGCTCCTGCAAGTGTTGCGAACAATCCCTTTTTTCATAGAAAAGTGATTTTAGGTTCGAGATAACATTGCGCTATGCACAACAAGCCCTCTAACCGATGTTGAACAACGAGTACGAGACAGAATCACGAGAAGGTACGTTCGCCGCAGACGATACACATATCTACAGCCCAAACTGCGCATAAGCTTCTTCTCGGTGTTGGTCACTAGGCTTATTTCCTTACAAACCGCATTCGAAAAGGATCTTCGCCGTAATGGCCTTTATATGCATTTATTATACGTTGAAGGATGCAAAACTTCTATTAGAAAAGAGATCAATACTGTGAAGAACCACTTTCGTCAGGAAACATTTTCTGTTGTTCAAGCTATGCCTTCTGAAAATCAGTGTCCACCAAGGAGCTGAGTATGCAAGCACTTCATTTGCATATACGACTTTCACCTCAGAATGGACACTTTTCCATTTAATTCGGACACTCTCCTGAGCAAATATGATGCTTCTGAGATAAACTGAATATCCTTCAAATCGAAACGAGATTTCTACAGGTAAACTATAGACTCTCCAAGATGGACAGATTAATTTCTGTTCAAGAGAAAACTTTCTTTGAAATTTTTAAAGTTCAGCAATCGAATGAGTTTAATAATATTATAAAGTTATTATTTTTAAGAATAATAATAATAATTGTATTTATTGTATCGTTTGCAGGTGCCAGACATATTTTGTTATAAATCGTAGTAAAATCGCGACGTCTTGGGCGAGAGCATGGCCCAATCTCTTCTTTTAGCACAACAAAATAGCCATCTTCCTGTTCTTTAAAACAAGCTTCAAACCATTATTTTTCCACAAAAAATATTATAATTTTATAAAATTTCAAACAGTGCGTTCACTTATTGGATGGGTGAATTAAATTTCCAAAAAATTTATACTAAAATTTTCCCTGAACAAAAAATTATTCTAAGCTTTTTGGAGAGTCGTGTTTAACGTGGAAGGAACTCATTTTTGATTTGGAACATATCCAATTTAATTCCAAAAGCGTTTGGCGTGTTTACATAGAGGAGTGTCTATTTTGACGTCAAAAGTGTCCACTTTGATTTAAAAAGTGTCCAGTTTGGTTTGAAAACTGTCCAATTTGACGTGAAAATGGTGTATATCGATGCGGTTCTTGCAGCTTCACTACTAATAGCTCGCCTCGAATTTTCTACAAAAGTGATATTAAATCATATGTGCTGCTTAGCAACAAACTAATCCATATCGCTATTGCTTCATTGTTCAGGTACTTCGATCGACTAGAAAATGCAGGCTGGGGCGGCATGGACGTTGCGGCTTATTGGCAACGGCTGAGGAAGTTAGGACTGACTGCTCTTGCGACGCACAGGTTGGACAATTCCTTTTCCTATTCACTCCTCTAAGGACAGCCTGCAGCTGAATATATGTTATCTAAAGATTCGTGTATGCCATCCATGTGTGGCTCTGGCTGTGAACTAATTCACATTTGCTAGATAAACGTCGAACATATGGCGTCTCTTTGAATCCAGAGGGGGTCAGAGAACCAGAAACTTGTCGAAGGGTTGAAAAAAAATGTCAAAATAGCACAATATTGGGATTGCTCACTGTTTGCAATAGAATGTAAGTCCTATAAGATCTTGGGTAAAGGCCCCTAATTTGACCTTTCCAGACATTCTTCGGTGGAGAGCCTCGCCAGCACACTGAATGGGTTGTCGCTGCACTCCTCGCCAAGCAGTTCAGAGCTACGGCCACCGCGAAGAGGCCGTAAACACTAGATGATTCTATCGAATTCTTTCCGTTATGCTCAGCAGGACCGACTTCGCCTTCCATGTATGGTCCAGTGGCAAATACACTAAAAAAAGCCTTACATGGTCCTCCTTTGTGCGGGCATCTTCGGCCTAGTGCTTTTCATTCGTTTGCTGTTTTCCTCATAAAACTATGTCGAGAGCAAGGACGTAAGAGTCACAGAGCAACCTGTTGTTCCTTCACCGTGGCCATTCAACCCACTTTTCTCATCGACTTCTTTCACTCCTGCAATCGTGGTGTGAACGGGACGCTGACCAAGAGTACCTGACGAATGAGGCAATAACGTTGAGGAAGCGCACACTTTCCAATTCAGTGGGAAGTGTGCGTTTCCTCGACGCGTTGGACTTCCAACTGTGCTCCAGAGGTGTCCTCTCATTTGAACGCCTGTTTACAAACATTCCATAAATCACAGGATCACCGGTAGAGTGGAGCTTGAATATGTGGTGGCGAACACGTGCACTATTAAAACGACACGTTTTCCAACTACATACGTACACCAAAAAGAGAGATGTCGGCAGGATAAGGTTGCAATGGAGAATGCTTGCTCAACGCTACCCAAGGTCCTCATCAGATCTACCTTTCCAGCTTCACCGGACTATCCGGGACTATCTATACGAGAGGCTCTAAATAACATTCGGACTTGTTTTTGGTACAGGTACAGAGACAAAAATACCTGCGAAGTGAAGTCAAAGTGGAGAAGAGCAAATCGTTGAACACGCGATTTATCAACACGGAAAGGTAACAACAACAGACAGTATGTACACATGAGGTAGTTTCGGTTCGGAGAGAAAACATCACATAACACGCGGATCACGGCAAACTGTATCGCACAACTATACAGCGGAACTGAGAGCACATCCATACAGCACTGCTTCGAGGAAACATCTCAGCGGCATAAGAAGTGGAATTGTTTGGAGAGCAACCATCGGATCAGCGCCTTCATATCAGCATTGGTCGAAGCCGGATGAAGACTATTCGACATCGCTGATGCCTGAAGAATTAATTCATGAGTGAATTTCTGGTTGTCATAGGGAAGCGGACCGTTGGTGCGCGTTCAAGGAACTCCAGCCCAGAATTTCTTCCCTTCATCCTGTACTCCCCTCTACGTCAGCGGAAGAAAGCACACATTTCAATCAAAACATTCCTTGTGCGCGAGCTCGGTTCCCCATAAAACGTAAAGAGTTGCTTCATTTGTTTTGTTAGTTATCCAAGGTTCAATAATATCCTCTAAGCCATCACCTCCAAAAAATTGCAGGCATTTTAGGCTTCATGGTATTCATACTGCTACCCTTCTCATCACAAGCAAGCGATTTAAAACCATCTAGTTGAAACGGCACCGACCACATTCTGGACATAAGCAGGAGAAGCAGTCAATTATAGATGACCTTCTGCTGTGCACTTTTTGAGCTGTTTAGCAACTCGACGTTTGTGACACGCGCACATCTTGAAATGAACTAGGGACAAATCTAAAGTGGAATCGAAAGGTTTCAGGAATCACAAGGACGAGAAAATGCTCTCCCTAAGAACGCATCCAATATCCGTGAACCTGAGAGATAGCCCAATGCCGAGATTGTCATATTGGGAAGGGTTCAAAATGGGAAAATTTCATGGGGAGATCAAGGCGGTTAAAGAAGCGATAAGATCGCTAGCTTTGAAGGAGTGGTTCTCACATCTTTCGGAGCACTTTCAAATCCGTTTTCTGGTACGCGCAGGTGCGTTCAGATGGGAACTGCTTTCCAGTTCAACGAGTGCTCTAACTCAGCAATAGGCAGCTGCCTAAGCGCTGAAAACTGGAGCAGGTACACTCACCTCCTCGAACACTTCCGAAGGCGTTGAGACGCTGCGTCCAGGCGGTCAATGGGAGGCCAGGCTGCGTAAACAAGCCCCGGCCCCGCCCGTCGCAGCGCCGCCACTGCGTAAACAACGGCGCTCTCTGCGTATTCGACTCCGGTCTGAAAGCGACCTTGGACCCGAGCTGCGGTAGATTACAAGTCTCGACACAAAGAGCTGCGGATGATCGGATGACGAGCTTGGGATGACCGGAGAGCGAACGAACGGCGGAAATTGCGTCCCTTCAAAGCCCTTTGTCCACAGCGCATCTTGGAATGCTTCAACCACTCCTTCACCTGGTTTATAGATGGTGAGACTTCTCGACCTCACGATCGTTGTTCAGCCGTGCAAAACGTGGCCAACATCCGACAATTATACACTCTGCTGAAGCAACAATGCCGCTCCAGTCGCAAGCTCATAACTCTTCAACAGCAGTGTTCTATGGGGTTTAACAGGTATCCTCGTCGAAATCTTCATCAAATCACCCCATCAATTAAAAAAGCTCTCTTTTATGTACAAGGAATGCTGCTTGACAATCCTAGTACTACTATTCTTGGAATTTATTTATTGGTTTATTTATCAAATTTTGGTTAGATTATGACCAAAAAATTTACGGCTGGGCTAACGAGGGAGGTCAACGAACTCACCGTGGCAATTTTGAAGGTGATCTATTGAGGATTGTAGGGGATTGTCTGAGAAGCACAGTATGGTTTCCAAATTTCCTGCGGACATCCGTGTGACCGTATTCATGAACGTTCCCAGGAACGTTCAAGGCTTCCCGCGGGAAGCGGCCGGGGCGGGGAGCAAAAGTTCTTATTCATGAACCTCCCGGGAACCAACGGTAGGCTCCCGCGCCGATGGCGGGAGGCTCCCGGCCTACCCGCCCTCAACCGGTCGGGAACGCCGGGAAGCCGTCAATGAAGTGCTATGTGCAATTGTACAGAATAGGATTTCGCTGGCGGTTTTGGCATCGAAAATCGTCGTAACGGGGAGTCATCTTCGCCATCTATCGCATAACGTGTTCCTGGGCCATCTTGCAAGGGGGGAGGGGGGATGGAGGGGGGGGGGCTACTCTCTTGCTGTCGAGTGTGTCTACCGTGGTTTTGTAATTTATTGATGTATATTGTTTATCCTAGTCGCGGGGAGGATACTACACTCTGATGGTTTTACAGTGACGCCAAAATTAAATGTAGGGCATGTGCCATTTTCACATCGAATCGGACACTTTTCAAATCAAATGGTGTATTTTTCGAACCAAATTAGATACTTTTTAAATCAAATTGGACACTATTCTATGCTAGGCTAAGACGTTTGAGATCAAAGCGAACTATTCCGAATTGAAATGGACTTTTTCCACAAAAAAAAAACTAGGGACTCTCCAAAAAGGTTAGAATGATTTGAGTGGACGATGTGTTCCAATCCCGTAACTGGGATATTGGAAAATGAAAGGCGTTGACTTGTTAATCTCCTAAGCCTATCAAGTATTCCTTCCTCTGGTCTCGTAAACGGCTAGCAGACTGTGATTTCTTCGGCGGTTGGCGTTGTAACGGTGCACACTCCCGTCCACGTTGCCTCTGAGCCTGAATGGAGTGTGTTCGGATTTGTGGTGAACAAGTAATACTTGAATATACGGGGCCAAAAAGCGATAATTTGAGAAATTAATGTTTTAAATTTTCAATTCCCGCCTCCTCTGCGAATCTAACTCGCGCGTCGCGGTCGCTCCTGCTTCCCGGTGGTTCATGAATACCGACCGGGTTGCGGGAAGCCGGGAGCGGGATGCGGCGGGAGCGGGAAGGCATTGCCTGCCTTCCCGCTCCCGCCGCTTCATGAATACGGCTACCATGACGTCAACAAAGAGGAGTGGGCAGGTCAAAAATTGCAAAAAATCGCATCACTCCAGTGCGACCGAGAAAGCGAAACCAACGCCTGGAACTGCCATGTCGTGGTTAGAATCTAACCTGCAAAAGGTATGGGATTAGAGCAGCAGCGGAACTCATAATTTGCTTGTATGCGGTACAGTAACGGAAGTGGAACATTGAGGTGCATTGCTCATCAGGAAAGCGCCAGCGACTGTATGTATGGCCGAGTGGATATGGGGCGGACCTGTAAGATAGGAGTTGAGTGTTCGGATCCGGCAGTGTGGATTCTGCATTGCTGGGATTGCCCACTCTTCTCTTGTCGGTGTAAAGTGTCTCTTGAACACTGTAGTGTACCATTCTGACATTATGACTTTATTTTAGCCCGTATGGTACGATTTAACAACGAAAATAAGCACACAAGGCAACTGCGTTTGAAATATATAGTTCAACAATTATGATAAAGCTCTACAAGGCATTCAAAGCAAAGCGGCTTCTGAAAAGCTTCTGGAGATGTTGAAAACAAAATTGGATAAAGATGGTTTTTTATTTATATTTATTTATTATTTATTTATTTGGTACTAAGCGGGCTGGTGCCCGCTCCATTATAGGCCATAGTCGTGGAAAAATAAGCACTGTTTCTATACTCGAACAAGGCAAAGAAAGGAACTCC